>OX104064.1:45034607-45128309 GCA_944474145.2 Dicrocoelium dendriticum | reverse complement strand
TACGCTAATGGCGCTTATCTTCGGTAAGTTTGTTGCGTTTGTAGCATTTTTGAGTAACTTGTCGACATTCTTTTTCCTTATCGCGGATTCGTTGTTAACCAAATTACTTCATATGCTGATTTAGCGAAGAGATATGCCACCGTATCTGTATGCATTATTGGTTTTATTTTATTTTTTATTTTGTCGTTTCAGGTGATTGGCTGTTGCTTGATATCCCCGGTGTGGCTGCGCTTGATGTGCATGTTGACAAGGTGCCTACCTGTCTATTACCCACTACCTCGTCCATACTGGCTCCAGGAGGTAGTTGGTCGTTGCTGGAGTGGACGGGGTGCACGGTCCTTGTGGACGTGCTAGGCTCGAAGAGTGGTTCTGTGCACTCAGTGTGGAGCGGACTACGGTCCAGCCACCGCATTGGGTGCGCTTGATTCCCAAATACAGTGTGCTTGTGTTTGCCTGTGAAGGATTGTGGGCCGGCTCCGTTGATGAAACGTGGTTCCCATCCACATGCCTTCCCGGTCTTATTCCTTCGGCTTTACACTGGATATGGGGTGTGTGTTTGGAGCTGTGGGTGGTGCAGCGCAAGCCACCCATGGTCCCTCTGTAGGCGCAGGCATCCTGTGGCTGGCCACAGTGCAGGCAAATCTGAAACCGGATGCCGCCAACCATGTTTGTATGTGGCGGGAGAGCCTATGGTGCGCTGAGGCTGGTTGCGGATAGCGCCTAAACGATGATCTACTACTGCTGCTACTGTTGCGTCATTTGCTCATGTCCTGGGCGCCTCCTCATTGCGACCGCTGGGTGGGAGTTGGGTTGCGCATTTGGCCTTTCTAAGATCCAGGACACTAATCCGCATGAGTCAGTGAACTGACCATGTGCTAGACCTGCTGCATTTCGGGTGTTCATTTCATCGAAGGCTTTGGCTGAGGACCCGAGTCGTTCTCCTGTCAGGTGTGGGCGCCCTGCCAATAACCTAGTCAGTCCTGTTCGGAGGTTTGGAAGTGGTCGATGGCCCTCTTTCCGTAGAACCTAGTCAAGGGAGACAACAGGTCTACGGGGTATAAGCTCAGAGTTCGATTGGCGTAGAGCACGAGCGCCACGCACTGTCTCTGACGGTGGGAGGACACCACCGGGTGTACAATTGTTTGCTACTGCTTGCCTTAAGCCAGGCAGCCCCTAGTCAAATCGGTGCAAACCCGCCAAAACCCACCTGCGTCTGGCCGTGATCGCAGGCGTGTATCATACTACGGTCGCAAACATATATAAATTTTCCAGTACCTTAAAGTTTGCGTGTGACGGCCGTTAACCCGATCCCATTCTGTCTCAGCAATCACATTCCCGAGCTGGATCTGCTCCCCACTGCCTTGTGGGTCAGGCTATTAAGTCAGAGGCTCCGGTTGGAGTCCCTCAAGCAAACCTGCAAACCACCCACTGCCATGTGCGTCAGGCTATTGAGACAAAGGCTCCGGTAGAATTCCTCAAGCAAACATCTGAAGCACTACGACCATCTCGCGAGCGATTGCCCACCAATGCAATCGTATGCCTGCGCGCAAAGCACTCAGCATCGGGTGCTGGAACGTGCGCACACTACTGCAGCGGAACTCCAGTGAGCGCCCCGAGCGACGCAATGCACGGGTCGCGATGGAACTAGTGCTACCACATTGCTATTGCGGCGCTCAGTGAAACTCGGCTCGCTGAGCAAGGTAAGTTGCATGAAACAGGTGCTAGCTACACAATTTACTGGGTGGGCAACGCCGCTTCAACACCACGTGAATATGGGGTCGGATTTGCAATATCCGATCGCCTCCATGGTCAGCTGGTGAGAGAACCAACAGGCATCAGCGCGCGACTGATGACTGCTCGCCTACGACTCGGAAGAGGTAAGTTTGCTATTTTGTAAGCACGCACGGTCCGACCATGTGTTATCCTGATGACGCGTGATCAGTTCTACACTGAGCCATCCTCCGTGATACGGTCTGTGCCGAGGAGCGACCGACTATTTCTGCTGGGTGATTTCAACGCGCGCGTTGGGTGTGCTGCATCGGTGTGGACAGATGTTATCGGTTCGCATGGCATTGGTTCAGCGCTTGCGAACGGTGACAGGCTGCTCTCACTGTGGGCCACTCACCGTCTGACGGGCACGATCACTCGGTTTCCACTAAGTTGGAGTGATATAGCAACATGGACGCACCCACGGAGTGGTCACGCTCACCTGCTCGACTATATCATCGTACGTCAGCGTGATATGCGTGAAGTGCGCATGACACGTGTACTGCATGGAGCTGAGTGTGGCACTGATCACAAGTTGGTACGGACCAAACTGTACATATATTTTCGTGAACCTATGTATTGCAGTCCCGCCTTAAATCGATGTAACTTTAACATTCTCTCCCTCGGTACTGAAGCGAAACGTATTGAGCTGGAGAAGGCGATGTCTGTACACCTGTGTGACGTGGACTGCATTACCACATTCGGCGACCTGTGGCGTCATATTTGCGACCAGGTGACGGCTGCTGCCGAGGAGACCATCGGGCGCGCAAACTGTAAGCGGCCTGGTTGGTTTGATGACAACAATTCAACGATCGGCACATTGGTGTCAGAGAAGAATGCAGCATTTGCTGCATATGCTGCAGACCCCAGTGACTTGGGGAAGATGAGTCAGTTTCACCAACTTCGACAGCGCTTGACACGAGAGCTCCGGCGCATTAAAAAGGCATGGTGGACGGAGAAGGCGAATCAGATGGAATACCACGCCGAACGCCGCCAACACAAGGAATTCTTTGACTCTTTGAAGCCGGTGTATGGACCGAGATTAAAGCCGCTGAGGACACTGATCGATGGTAGTTCAGGACCGACATGCACACACACTGCAGACATAATGCAGATCTGGCGAAAACACTTTGACTCTCTGTTGAACAACCGTTCAGAGGTCGACTCGCCTACATTGAACGGCCTGAAGCAGCACGATATGAAGGCGAATCTGGCAGACACTCCAACACTGGTTGAGACGCAGGGGCGCTGGCTCAGCTGCCAAAGTGCAAGTGTGCTGGGGCCGACTGGATCCCGCCTGAAGTATTGAAAACGGCGGACCCGCGTTGTTGACCGCACTTCAGCACTTGGTGCTACGCGTATGGATTGAGTAGGAGGTGCCTCCTGAGCTGAAGGATGCCCATGTGCTACCACTGTAAAAGGACAAAGGTAGCAAGCAATGTTGCACGAATTATCGTGGCATCAACTTGCTGAGTTGTGTGGGCAAGGTGATTGCTCGAATCCTGCTCAACCGCCTCGCCAGTCAGGTTGTGGAACCTAACGTGGCGGAAGAGCAGTGTGGATTCTGCTCAGGTCGCAGCACTATAGATATGGTGTTTGCGGCCCGTCAGTTGCAAGAGAAGTGCAGAGAACGACACCAGCGATTGTACTCGCTTTTTGTTGATTTCACCAAGGCATTTGATACGGTGATCCGCGAGGCATTGTGTCTGGAGTCGGGTAAATTTGTTGCCCGCGTATGCATGTAAATTTAATTTAAGCTCTGCACAGTGGTATGCGAGCGAGGGTGCAGCTGGGTGAAGAGACCTCGGATGACTTTGCAGTGGTCACTGGTGTGAAGCAAGGCTGTGTCTTAGCTCCTGCGCTGTTTAATATATATCTTCATGCAACGTTGTCCTGGGCGTTTGCTGCCGCTTGTGCTTACCGTGTCCGTGTGGAGCACCGTATTGATGGTGGGTAGTTGAACCTCCGTCGTTTCGGTGCGAGAACTCTAGTCTGTGAGACAACTATTCGTATGTTGCTGTTTGCTGACGACTGTGCGTTGTTTTCACAGAGCGCGGATGAGTTGCAGCACCTGAATAGTGCTCTGGCTTCGACAGCGGCAAGATTTGGGCTCACCATCAACACAAGCAAAACTGTCTGTCTCTTTCAGCCTTCACCGGAGGTGCAATCTTCAATATTGCCGCGAATCAGCATGGGTGGTGAAGTATTGGTAACCTCCCGCGCTTCTGCTACTTTGGGTTTGTGATGTCGACAGTTTAGTAGCTACACAGTGAGCTGCGTATCCGCGTGTCGAAGGCATCGGCGGCATTCCGGAAGCATGATTTCCTAGTGTGGAACAACCTTCAGCTTACCATTGGTAACGAACTGATGGTGTACAAATCCATGGTACTGTCCGTTCTTCTATACTGCACGATGTACCGTCGGGATGTGCTATATCTCGAGCGGTTCCATCAGCAGTGTCTGCGACGGATTTTGCGGGTTGGCTGGGGCGCCAGGGTTTCTGACACAGCAGTCTTGCTACAAATTTGGATGTATGCAGTTGACCGCATACTTTTATTGAGACACCTGAGGTGGCTCGGTCATGTGAGCCGTATGGATTCGACGCGGATACCGAAGCAGCTACTATATGGTTAGCTGAGCACTGGGAAGCGGCACGTGGGGAAAACAAATTTACGATACCGGGACATGATTAAAGTGAGCCTCATGTTCTAATCCTGATTGCGGGTCATGGGACTCATTCGCGGTTGATCGGCGTGCAGGACGCGACCTACTCACGAAGGCAGTTGTCGCTGTGCAGGAGAAAGCCCTCATGCATGAAGAGAAGAAACGGCAAGTGCGGAGGCGGCAAGCACCGATGTGTTGTACTTCATCGACAACGAGTGCATGGTGCTGTAACACATGCCATAGCGAGTGCCTTAGTCAGGCAGGCTTAGTAAGCCATGAGCGATCCACTCGGGATCACTACCGAAGCGACGACGGGTCGTGCATTTAAGGTAGGCGTAACCGGCGCAGTGTTTGTAGGTATGCAGCATTCGAGTTACTAGCCGCGTGCTTGCATGCTAAGTCTCTTTATTACAGGTGGCGGTTTTTTCATTTGTGCATAATGCTTTTCTTTCTCATATAAGTGCCTACCTATCTTGCATAAACTTGCACAGGTCGCTAAGGCCATTTGTAGTTATTTTTGATAGCCTTTTCGTGTTTATGGCACTTCCGTAAAATATACTCTTCGACCGCATGAACTGCTTTCGGATTCGTTTGTAGACAACCTATTTCATATTTTATTAAGTTAATATTTAGGTCACCGTTTCAATATGCATTACCCGAGTTATTTAATTTGTTAGCTTTTACACATGTGATTGGCTGTTGCTTGATATCCCCGGTGTAGCTGCGCTTGATATGCATGTTGACAAGGTGCCTACCTGTGTATGACCCACTATCTCGTCCATACTAGCTCTAGGAAACAGTTGGTCGTTGCTGGAGGAGACGGGGCGCATAGTCCTTGTGGCCGTGTTAGGATCAAAGAACGGTTTCATGCACTCAGTGTGGAGCAGACTACGGTCCAGCCACCGGTTTGTGTGCGGTTGGTTCCCCAAATACAGCGTGATGGCGTTTGCCTGTAAAGGGGTGTGTGCTGGCTCCCTTGATGAAGCCTGGCTCCAATCCACATGCCTTCCGGTCTTATTCATTCGGGTTTACACTGGATTTGGGGTATGTTGATGGACCTGTGGGTAACGTAGCGCAAGCCATTCATAGTTCTTTTGTAGGCGCAGGCTTCCTGTGGCTAACCACAGTGAGAGCCAATCCAAACTGGAGGCCGTCAACCATGTTTGGATGTATGTATGTTATGTTATGTAATGTACTGTAATACAATGCAGGTATTTACGTATGTATGAATATATGCATATCTGTGTACGTGTATGCATATGTTTACGTATATACCTATGTACATATATATAGGATATATTTATGTATACGAACAAATATGTACGTTTGTATATGCATATACAGCTTATTAAGGAATACGCATATGTATACATACATATATAATTTTATTGTAGAATCAAGCATATACTTACACCATTTATATCCAGTTAACCTGTGTATCTGCGCATATGAAGAAGTTTCAATTATTGCTTTTTGCGTAAAACGTTTCCACAACCTGGACACACCAGCATAGCTTGTGCATTTGTAAACCTTCCCGTTCACTAACACCGATAACCAATGCAAATCAGTGCAGGCGAATTTTCTATGCCGCATTCAAATACCCAGCAATACAGTAATATTAAACGTCAGTTATTCTTAAGTTATTACCAATTTTGAACATCTTCTGTATCCTATCAACCATGCACATGGTGGTGCCTTTGACATAGCAGTTATTCCTTTTGCATTTCTGCAAAATCTTCGAAGTATCTTTACTTCAGGTTTCTTTTCAAGGTATAATCCGTAAGTTTCAGACTACTTCATTACGTATAGTCGCTCATTAGGAATACTCCAGGCACCTACCTTGCCTTAAACGTTCCAGTTAATGCCTTCCGTGTAGATTATTTGTGCAAGAGATGTCGTGTGGATTTCTCGTCTTTATACCTGCTGCACTATTAACAGTAAATGCTCATTATAATAGACCGTCAGTTTACGCCTCAACACATTAAACGTTTCAACGTATTCCCTAAACTAAATAAATGCTATACTTGTTGCACGCATGTTACGCACATTCGCATCTGTTGATTTTCCGCCAGCTTATTGGCCTTCATTATTTCACCACCTTTGCCTCAGTAACATGATGATGAACCACCTCATATGTAACACCATTAAACGGTGCCTAATAATGTTTGCTAGCCATCGCTATCGTTCAGAAGGACTATTATTTACGCCATAAAACGGATGTACCAGTTGGCAACAAAGAAATTCGAATTTAACCGCCGTAGTGCAATCAAACGGTCCCGAAATAAATCCAGTTAAGTTTGAACAGCGGTAGTAATTGAGGTTCATTAAACGCAGCGCAGTAAAAGTGCCTAAATACTTAAACTCTGGTCATGGTTAAAGTGCAGATGTTATATAAACATAAATTTGAACACATAAGTTTACGCGAATGACAGTTTGCACCTTCGAGTATGTATCGGAATTACAATACTACGTCAGCCAGTGCAAATTATCGTGAAGACGAGTGGCGTCCTAAAATAGTTAGCAAATATTAATACATTGTTACTAATGTCATTTAGCATCTTGAATTGGAATTCACATTCCCGGAGCTCCATTGGTATTTCTACCTTAATTGATCAATGCGCCGACCATTCTAATCTAGGCTAAACGGTTTCCTGGTCTCTGACTACGCCCAGACCTCTGATATGTTCTCGATGAAAGTTCAGCGGATCCAGTGCTTCGTCACATCACCTTGAGAGACTTGTTGTCTTATCCACCCATCAATAAGGTAATCTCCATTACGACCCTGTCCTTATTGCGCTATCGCGTTGCACTGGCGGATAATTCTTAATGCGCCGTCTTGATCCAGGCTATCCTGACCCGTCCCCTGCTCTCTGACTACCTTCAGGCTTCTGAGAGATAATTGGTTAGGTTCGGTAGACCCAGCACTCTATTTCACTTACCTCAAGAGCCTTGCTGTTCCGGTGAACGCAGTGTGCTTATTTCTGTATGCACGTCTGTTGTCATGCATCCAACCTTTTCAAACGCTGATCGCCAATGAACATGTAGGTTAGTGAGCTTGCATGTACTTACTAAACATGAAATACTGTGTATACGCTTGACTACAGTATGTTACCTTCCCATTACTCTCCGCAAGAACGTTCCTGCGCCGTCACCATAGATAACGCCGAAAACGAACCTTCCGTCACCAGCAGCACTTGGCTGCTTCCCAACGGCACATGGGCTGTGCAACCGAAAAATCCACGATATGATTACAACCAGGCGGAGGGGAGCAATCAACTACCTAATGCTGCTGATAAAATCCGGAAAAGCGCAGTGTTATGGCGCACCGGAACGTTTTGTGTAGCTAACATTTCGCGCAGTGGATGTCGATTTGGTACGTACATGGATAACAACATTCCGTGCAGCCAGCTTCGGCGGACACAATAGATGGTAGCCATAACCACACCTCTACCAAACGTCAGGTATGTTGCGACGGCTTCATACAATCAATGTTTGGTCGCACGATTACTAGATGTATAACCTCACTTAAAACCACTCCAAGAGCTGTGAAACAACCGATGCCATCAAAGGCGAGGATAAGCACACCAGCAAACATTTTGCTGTTAAATATTTAACTAAATAACTATTATGTTCCTGACAAAGCAGGGCACGCCTTTTGGCCACGATCAGCCTAATGCAACATTTTACATGCTAGCATGGTTAGCAGGACCAAGAGCGGGAGTAGTACAGATGGAGTCATTAGTGTGGGCCCACATGGCCCAACGCTTTTATGATGTCTAGCTTCACAGAATGCGAGGTATAGAGATAAGAATCAGATAATTACGGTGAATTAGATTGATGAAGAACCAGTCCGATGAGATTGTGTACACAGTGCGGGTCAGTTGAGGGAAGCGTAAGGAAAGTACTGCACTAATATTTTAAGAATAGTGCATGTCACTGATCCAATATTTAGGCGTGGTTGTAAGATAGCAGGTATATGCACAGAAGTTGTGAAATGTGGCATCGGTCAAGTTGCAAATGCATGGTTGGGGCAGCGACGTTATTGAGCGGCGGGTCACATCGTCCACGTCGAAATGTTGTTTAACAGTCATTTTGGCTTTTTGTAGGGAAAACGCTTGCCAGGCGAAAACCCAATGCTTCCTGATACACTGTCCACTGGTGATATGACATTGACAAGATTGCACCTGACCGATTAGCCGCGCGGATATTCCAGTCATACTTTGACAGTTTTTGTTTCCTATTGTTATGCAGTTGTTTCTTTCGCAGTCGACCACAAGTAGTTAGGGCGGTTGAAGTCGGACGACTCAGGTGACGTGTATTGATTTGCTTACTTTTCTATGTTACTGTAGTGCGTCAGGATTGTGAAGTGCGGATGAGGTGGTTGTACTGTGTTGATTCCGTGTCCAGGTGAGCGTTGGAGGTATGTCCTCAAAGGTGTTCCGTGCAGATAAGTTATCCGTTAGAACAAGGAAGGAAAAAACGGACAGAGCAAAGTGCCAAAGAGAGTGAACCAGCTTACCTTAAGGTATAAATTAAAAATATTTGGTAACATTTTGTCGTTAAAAGCAATGGAATGGCCGAATATGTCATGCAGCATATCCGTTGTGTTGCATGCAAGTACGAGACCCTATAAGTCTTGTAGGTGAGAGACAAAGGCTGTCCGAATTGGCCTAGAATACGCAAAGTTTGCCCTGTGTGGAATCCGGGAGTATCAAGTGTTGTCAATCGGTGAATAAGTTGAGGATATCCGAAGAACATAGTAAGCAGAGCAATATGTGACTAAGATGTAGATGGAGCGATCGGCCGAAGTGTTAGAGCTTATCTTTCGAACATGTATGTGGGCCAGTGGCGTTGCTACGCCGGGTTAGGGACTCATGTATATAGTAACGTAACCGGTTTGGTAATCGGACGACAGAGAAACAGCTGAGTGAAGGGGTGAGACGTAATGGCAAAGAAGTTGTGATGAGAATAGGAGACTATATACTACAGCTGTAGCAAAAATAAGGTTGCAAAGCCAACCGTGAAAAGGAGCTGGAATAGCGGAGAGAGATACGGAATTCCATATTGCAGACTATACCTCAAATGGACGGCAGGAAACGGCGGTACTGCGCGTCGGATTACATATGAGAAAAATCTGCCGGTTGTCGTATGACGAGGTACGTACTGATAGGCATTCAACGTTAAAAATAGTAGCGTGAAGAGAAGGGATTGCTTACCACGGCTGTAGCAAGAAAACGGTTGTAGAATTAGCGCCGAAAGTGACCCGTAATGTCCGCGTAGTGCGAGCAGCAGCGCAGAAATATGTAAGGTGTTCCATTCTAAGTTGGACATCCAGGGTGGAACGTAAAAGACAAATATACGGCTGGTTAGCGCGTTGCTGGCAGCCTGTTAACTTAATAAGCGGGAGCGGCACGTTATTTTATGCTCGGCATATACTAATAGGTGTACAGTTTTTAAAACATGAGAGAGAACAGACTGCAATACTTGCAACAGCTGTAGCGAGAAAATGGTTGTGGTGCCAGTTCTGTAAGTGACCAAGGATAAGGAAATAATGCAGACAGCACAGCCAGGTGCTGTGTTTCACAAGAGGACTGGTATGTTGCGCTGGCACCAGGGGTACCTAAACCACTATTGTAGAGTCGCGATATTGACCAGAAGAGATGTCGAACACAATGGGCGTTAGGGTAGGGTTAAGCACAGGGGTGGATGAGACCTGAAAAGTTAAGTTGGACAGAAGCTGGTGCTTACGGAATAAGGGAGACATCGGTCCCATAGACGGGGATGTAAACACTACAAAGTACGATGTAGTCAAAATGTGGTAGTAGATTGGAGGCATATAGGGAATAGAATAGGCAAGCATGCGTATGTGAGAGACAGACGTTGATTGGAGCTAAATCTTTGATAGTGAAGCCAAGAGGCAAACTCAATCAGCGACCAGAAATTTCAATTTCGGTAGAAAGGACCAAGTATTCCGATAATGAATAAGGCAGAAACAGGTATTATGAGGCTGTTGCTCTTACCAATGGTCACAATGGCCAATGGCAGCCGATGCGCAAAAGTAAGGCGTTGGTTGGAGACCTATGAGCATTTAGAGCCTCAGAGGCCGATCTGGTCCAAAAGATATAAAAATGTTATTCACAGTAGTGAAGGGAACCTAGCGAGGAATGGGAGGTTGCGCTGGCGCTGGGGGTACATAGACCACGATTAAACGGTTACGTTATTGACCAGAAGAGGTGCCGAACACCATATACGTTAGAGTAGGGTTAAGCATAGAAGTAGATGAGACTTGAAAAGTTCAAGTTTTCAGAATTTGGTGCTGGTGGAACAAGGGGGACCTCGGTCCGATAGACGGGATCTGAACACTACAGAGTAAGATGTAGTCAGGCAGTGCTAGTAGAATGGAGGCATATAGGACACAGGATAGGCAAGGATGCGAATGAGAGAGGCAGACGTTAATGTACACAAGTGGGATGCGGTGTAGTTCTTCGACGATTGCAGAGAGCTCCCACATCGCCAAGGTTTGTGTTGTCGAGAAACATTTCCTCCCTATCACAACCGCTTTGCCTGTTACACGGGCAGATTATCATTCAAGTTCGCTTCGAAACACCGCACCGCTTTTCACGAATTGCAGCATGCCACGCAGTATGCGGCCTACCTTTCCGATAGGCAGAATGCGCTTATTCTCCTTTCATATTGCTGTTCAAGTTCAGCCTCTGTTGTTCCCCTTTGCAGCAGAACCCATAGAAAAGCAAGCAATAGACGCAGCCGTTGCTTACGAGATGCACTATGTCCTGCAATCTTATTTTCGGAAACCTATCTTTCTTACCTCAAACAACATAAACATTATCATTGCCAGACTTCAAAGTCGGATTACGAGCAGTCATTCCCTCTGCAGTGGTGCCCAGTACTTTGTACTATTGACTCCTGCTAGTCCGCCACTTCCGGTGCAAACACCAGAAGGAAGTCTGTCCACATTGGTTTGACGAAAAATATGATAAGCTGGCTTGGCAGCGGCGCAGGCCAGGGGACAATTTCTATATCCATGGCTCCGAGGAAGACTATGAGATGTGATAAATGCAGCAACCTATCTGCAACTGTGTGAAAACCAGCAAACGCAGGCATTTCGAAACGCAGCCAGCAAGCACAGCAAAATCCGCCTCAGAGAGAATCTTCGCATACGTAAAGCAACGCTTGAGGCCGACAAGTAACTCAGCAATGGCAGAGGACGAGGACGGACAGCCTCTAAACTTCAGCATCGAGCGTGCTTCCGCATAGGCGACGCAGTTTCTTCTGTGTTCGCAGGTGACCAGTGTCCGTACCGAGTTCGGCGTGCACCACCCTTAACGATCTTGACAGTCTTGGAGTTTGCTGTAGATGAGGTGCCTCAGCTACTCAACAACCTCAATGGCACCATGCCTGCTGGGCTTCACCCCATGATGGTTATATTTTTATCAAGCATCACCGCGCGTGCCGTAACGGACCTGTTCAACAGGTCTTTGTTCGAAGGTGCCATGACGATCGATAGTAAATGCTCATTGGTAAGGCCGATTCCGAAGCGCGACGACCCTAGGAAGGTAGACAACTACAGGCCAATTTGTTCGTCACCTATTCTGAGCAAGTTTGCAGAGAAAATTATGAAGAAACTTTTGCTACAGCTGCGTTGGTAAAAAGATTTCCTGACAATGGCACTGTACGGCTTCACGCCGTCGTTCATGCATCACCAACCTGCTGGTGTGCAATCAGGTATGGATAGAGGCAGTGAACCAAGGGAAGTCTGACGAGGTGATCTATATCGATTTCAGCAAAGTGTTCGACTAGGTAAACATTAAGTTCCTCCTTGTAAAATTTAGAGTGGGTGGTATGAGTGGTTTTCTGCACCAGTGGATCCAGGACTTTCTCTTTGGAAGAAAGTGGAGGGTACTACTGGACAGCCACCCGACAGACTGGTACCCTTAGACCAGTGGCGTACCCCAAGGCATGGGGTTGGGGTCTACATTGTTCTTGACGTATATCAACGACCTACATCAGCTTCTTCGACCGCAGTGTACCCTGTTAGAATACGAATTGAAGATATGAGGAGTGACAAGCAAACTGGACGACCGCAGCTTAGTACAAGAGCTAAACCATCTTTCCGAATGATCTGCAGCAGTACGACTCACAGGCACGCATCCAACTTGGTATTCATGATCCTGAGGAAGCATTGTGACGGCCGAAATTACACACTCGACGGTCAATTGCTACACCCTACACATTCCGCGAAGGACTTAGCAGTACACTCACGTTGCGATTTGTAACCTGTTAATAACATGAACAGACTATATCGTAACGCACTGCACATGCTTTGGGCACTCAAATGTAATTTTGGAAGCTGGTATGAAGAGGTTGTCGTTCACCACTTCTTTTTCATTATCAGACCAATGACAGAATGCAGCTTGCCCGCCTAGTGCCCGTCCACTCGCGGCTAGGTGCAACCGATATAACGGATTCAACACGTCGCTACTAAGCTCATCCCCATTTTGCGAGGCTTACCGTATGAGGACAGGTGCGAGAGATTGTGACTGGGCACCCTGGCAAACCATCGGTTACGGGTCGATCTCGTCATGCCCTACCGGATTCTAAATGTAGGCAACTTCCCTATGCTAAGGCCACTAATCTACTTGCGGACACATTGCAGCACATGCGGACACCAATACGAACTTGTGGTTTCAGATATAAAGCCAAGTCTACATCCCTTGTGCTTGGAACGGCGTGGCAAATGTCTAGGGCAATTTGCCTGAAGATATAGTGGAAGCAAACTCAGAGCAGCTACGCAAACGATCATTGCATGTGAATCTTATAAATATTAAAAGCGGTTTACGATTACCACACAGACATCTTGCACTTTTAAGACCTATTTTACTGTGAGTTAGACGATGTTTTAACGATATAACGTGCAAACTTGAAAACGATCAGCGTATTGACAAGTCACAGTTTGAACTTTAACCTTTTTGATAATATTTCGAGGTAGTTGCACAGATTTAAATTTCTACTGGCTCCCACAGTACAGTACACTGTAACCGAAGCACTACAAGACCACGAGAGGAAGCGGCACTTCGTATGCTAGACGCGATTCCTCTACCTGCAATTTCAGATTGCGCACGTAGATGCATCCAGGGTGCAAAGATTGCGGAGGCTATGCGCAACATACTCCAACGTGTTCTTACACGCTACACCGCTGAGAACATCAATGTCTCAGGCACGGGAATGAATGTAGCCTTCAGAAGAACAACGTTTTACTCTATCATATACAGTAAGACCCATGGAAAATATTCTCATTTTATATCAGATTTTCTTATGCAGCGCTTTCAGCATCATAAACTATCGCCTGGAGATGTTGGGACGGCAGTGATAAACTGCGTGCACAATACACAACACAGATGCAGCCGCCGACGACACAGAAGGGCTGCTTATTGTTCAGAGGTAAATATTAGTTGCATTGCGGCGCGCAGCTTCAAGCCCCGGCTCCCAGTGCCCCAAACGGAACGGTTTTCACAGTGGACAGACCTTACACTTACCGCGTTATCCCCTTCAGGTTTTTTTGCAGGTTGCCTTGTGCACCACACGGCTATGGT
This sequence comes from Dicrocoelium dendriticum, assembly GCA_944474145.2. Classification (NCBI taxonomy): domain Eukaryota; kingdom Metazoa; phylum Platyhelminthes; class Trematoda; order Plagiorchiida; family Dicrocoeliidae; genus Dicrocoelium; species Dicrocoelium dendriticum. The sequence continues at coordinate 45,114,267 of OX104064.1, read as the reverse complement.
TGCATACGGATGGTCGGTTGGTGGGTGCGTTACGTGCTGATGCGTTGTGTATTATCCGGAGTAATTCCTGCTTGCAAGGGACGGTACCGTGGCCGTTGCTCGATTACAGGATACACCACGGGGTGACGTGCAGACCGCATGAAATACTCACCCCCAGTTCTTTATTCTGATGCCGCTACCCGGGTGTCTACTGCACGATTGCATACAGGGGCCCGTCGGTATAAGGATGGTGAGGACAATAGTGCTCGCTGCTGCCAATCCAAGCAATAACCCTTAATTTAATTGGTTGAGAAAGTGACCTACAACGGGTGGTTACATTTCACACACTGCATCTGCGTAGCATTCAGAGTGCGGTGCTGCTTGCTTCCAAGCCGAGGGTGGACGGCACATGATTGTTCTGTGGGTGAAGCAAGTGCGTGGTTGACTTTGACTTGAACGTGGTGATGGAGTATGCATTTTGTCGCTATTGCTCTCCGTGGACTTATGTCATTACGTTTGCTGTCTGCCTATATAGGCTGAAGAAGACTCACGGCAACGAATCTGCATATCATCATCAAAGGCTGCCTTAACAGTGATGGCATTCCTGACAGGCTGGCTAGCCGAACAATGGCTGGCTAGCCGAACAACCTCCTCGTGGTGCCAGCTGGGTGGTTCGGGTTTAACCCGTTCCAGCAAATAGTCGGCGGCAGTGTTCCAGGAGGTTGTGGGTTTTCGCCCGGCAAGCGCTCTCCCTATAAAATGCCACAAATGTCCGCTTAACAACACTGTGACGTGGCGGTCGTGACTCGCCACAAAATAAAGTCACTGCCCTGTGGGTATCCGAATAATCCTTTCCAACGCACGGACATCCATCTTCTACTCGAGCATTGCCGACGATATGAGAGTCAAAGTTAGAGCAGCACAGTTACAAACAGGAACCTCACAGTGACACACCTACACACACACAGTTACTTAATTACATACCCCCTACATAAACATACACTGGTACGGCAAACATAACGTATTCTTGCACATTCTAGACCACGCATTGTTGTCATAATGATCATGCCTGTAAAAGCGTGCCTCGCCTTGTCGAGAATAAAAACTTTATTTATTTATTTATTTATTTAATTCGTGCTATTATCCCATAAGCGACATATTATAACAACTATAACCAGGTTAGGAGGCACTGCAAAGCTCTTGGACATACTTTTGCTGTATACCTAGCTTAGGTATTGATTGCAAATTTTAGCCACCTCAGAGACCGCATTCAACGTCCTCTCTTTGAACATCGCTGGAATATCACTTTTCGAAGTGATCGGCAACAGACAACTGATGACCGACGGTTACAGTGCCGTGTTGCCATTATTACCTCCGTACGCTTAGGATGGCGCCGTGTAAAGCCGTCTTATTGCCGCAGACGGGACCGCATTCATCGGGTAAAAGTGCTAATGCAATCTGGTTGGTATGTGTCAACGGCCTCCGCAGATAACGCTGAGTACGCAACTGCTTTTTGACCAGTTGCAGAACAGCTGCAGTTCCTATTGACCCTATATATTCAAAAAGGTGAAATCAATAATTTAACACACAAATTCATTTGCTTGAGGCGATGTCTCATCTAAATGAAACTCACGAAAGACGCATTGAGGCACGCAAGCGAAGATAACCGAAATCTGTCCCGTAACACTACCTATGAACACAGTGGATTAGTTAAGCAGCAGCAATAGGCAATTACGCGAGTCCGATGTTATGCGAAAAATCGTATGAATCTATTAACACACTGGTAAGTTAATTCAACTTAAATATTTAGCACCGATTGGTGGCAATTCGCTGCCAAACGCAACGGCAAACTTTATGCTTGCTAACATGACGAACGGCTTGGCCAGCCAAGTGAACTGGCGCGGGGTACATGCTAAATATGGCACGGCGGGTACATCTTTTGCAGGTGCCGTTGTCTGTGAGGGGAAAATATTCGCTTTCTGTAAAATAGTATCGACGCCATAATGAGGAATTCCTTCCTTGGTGCTACTGAAGCGTTGATTAATCACCGGTACAAACGATGGATTCAGCCGGATATGTACTTCTTTTCCATAAGTAAACGTGGTGAACAGTATTATGTAGGTTAAGGTAACTAAGTGGGACAGTAACGTTCCTTTTATATAGGTGACCCAGAAGTATGGTGCAAGACCATAGGCACTCTAAGATAATGCTTTGGGGAAAACATAAAGGGGTGCAGTGGAAGTGCTGCAGAACGTTGCTCTGATAACCCGAAACAGGTTCCGTTCGGACTAATTTCGGAATGTCAGCGGACTCTCAGCGGACTGCCGACGGACTCTCGTGCTGGTAGAGTAGCCGCCTTATTTCAAGAGGCCATTGTATTTGTAAACCTTCGAACTTTTGGTTGTATCGGACTACTTAGCTGTACAACCCATGAGTTGCAATTATCAGGACCAGCTGCTTACAGGTGATATTCCGTGTGTTCCTACTACAAGCTCGGCTAGCCTTTCTGATACCTTGCAGCGACAACTGTAGTCGCGTCCGCGCAGTACGCGAAATAAGAAGTTGCATTTGTTAGGGAAAGGTAAGAATTGCCTAGTAGGTCCACTATTTTAGCGATTAAGCGATTAGTAAGGACTATTGTAACTATTCCGAATGGACTGGGACTTTCTATTTTCTGCACTTGACTAAACACTACATGAGACCTCGGCAAACGTTATGGCGAATCTCTAACCTTGGTAGCTGACTTATCAATTCTAGAAGTCGTAGAGCAGTACGAGACATACAAATAGAGCCAAGGTCCAAGGTATTTGTACAGGGTTTGTTGACTGCGATTTATGTGTTATTTTTTCAAGGGCATCAGCGTTGTTCTTTTCCTGCGGTTGGGCTAGGGGTTTTGTGGAGCAGTAAAGCGGCGATTTTGGTATCGCGTCAGGTGGGAAGAGTATAACAAATGGCGAAGGAGAAAGTTGGGAGTGGGATGATCTTCTCACGAATGCAATCACGCAATTCAATTCTGACAAGCATTATGGACGCACATTTGAAGCGTGGTTCAAGCTCTTTGAAGACTTGTTTCGGACGGACTTCATTCGTCAGAACGACTCCTGGAAGGTACCATTATTATTCTGCAAACTCGGAATAATTAAACTTTCAAGGTTATAGACCACATACTGCCCAAACAGCCGAAGGATCTGGCGTTTGACGAAGTAGCGTTGCAGCTGAAGGAGACCCTTCGTGAGTTGGTGTTCTTTTTCAGTGTTCGACAAAAATGCCTAAAAGTTGTCAACAAGGAATCGCAGGACCTTGGAGACATAGCCGACGTGGTTAACCGTGCGCTTGCGCGTTTAAAAGCCACGCTCTTTACCGGACTATACGTTTAATTGTCACATGTTTGTCAGCGCCCTACATTATTTCAGTGGTGCTGAGATTCGCAAGCGGCTTTTGGCTAATCTGGGTCAGGATCCTGAGCTGACACCGAAGGACCTCGTACGCGAGTGCAAACGGTTAGTCACTCTAAATACGACACTGTCATGGTAGAACGGAATCGTCTCGCAACAACTGATAACGTGCGATACGTGTAAAAGGCCAGGATTGTCAACTGAAACAACCCTACGAGAGGTCAAAGAACAACCCGCCCCCAGCACGTTGGTCATTCGGCGAGTGGCAATTTGCGCGCTTTTGTCCGTTCAAACGTCATATTTGTCAAACATGCCCTAAGCGTTGGGCATAAGGAGAAATACTGCAGTCAGCTCGGGTAGAAGAAAGTGCAGAAGTCTTATCGAAAGGGAATACTAGGATGGATGGCGCAGGGTCTCTGTCCATAGTTGCCGCATTCCAAGGTGAGTGTAAAACAAAACGACGATTTTTCAGCGTATTTCTTAACGAGATCCCAACGAAACTGCAAACTGACACCGCCTCGGACATCACGGTTATTGCCAGAGGCACATGGTAGCATACGAAGTGGTCGAAGCTGGATAAGTCTAAGGAACTTGCACCTACTGCAGCTGGCGGTGTCTTAAACTTAGTGGCGCACTTACTTGCAAGGTAGCTTACAAAGGTGTGGAAATGTCAAGAACCTGCAACGTTTCAGACCGGCCAAATTTGAATCTGCTGGGTCTCGAGTGGATTGAAAAGTTGCAATTCCTCGATGTTCCCTTGAATCATATCTGCTACCGAGTTCAGGCATGTCCAGCTCCAGCATCAAAGTCCATCGAAGACATGACACGCACCCTGAAACGAAACTTTGCCTCTGTCTTTCAAGAGGGCTTGGGCCATTGTACGAAATTCAAGGCAACAGTACGCTTTCAACTAGGTGTTAAACCAATGCTGAAGGCCAAAAGACCGAGCTTATATGCAGCTATGTCAACCACTTATCAAGGACTCGATCGACCGGAGCACGCCTTAGTCCTCAGAGCTGTCAACCGCTCATCATGGGCCGCAGTGAAGAGGGCAGATGGCAAGGTGCGCGTCTGCGCTGGCTCTTCAACTAGCCTCAACGCTGCGCTGGACGACCACCAGTACCCATTACCCCCTACCGGAAGGTATCCTTGCAAAACTGAATAGTGGTAAGTACGTTGCCAGGCTTGAGCTATCCGATGGCTATCATCAAGTGGATGCCGACTAAATCACGAGGGAGTTGTTGACGATCAACACTCATGGTGGGCTATTCCAATATAACCGCTTGCCCCTTGGTGTAAAAACAGCGACAGCCGTTTACCAACAATTGGCGGATACCATGCTAGCGGGTGTTTCTTAAACCGCTGCAAATCTGGTTGATATAATTATGATGGACCGAAAATAGGATTAAATGCTTGGATGTATACAGCCGTACAGGTTCAGGATCAGTGAGGCTAAAAGTACATTTTTCACGCCGACCATCAGATACCAAGCTCTTAGCTTCGAAATGGATGGACGTCGACCAGATCCGGAAAACGCAGATGCCACTAAAAGGTTCCTCCACCAACAGCGCTACAGTCCTTACGTTCCTTTTGTAGGCTCAGCATCCACTACCTCGCATTTTTGCCTGAGATGCACCGCCTGGGTGCTTCGATAAACAATCTCCTAGTCAAGGGCCAAACTTGGAATTGGACAGCAGAATACTACAATGCCTTCGGACGAGTCAAGCCATTGCTGTTCTCAAAATTACTTTTGACTCATTTCGATCCCTGCAAAGAGATTGTCCTAACCACAGATGCATCAAGCCATGGGATGCATTAAGCCATGCATCAAGCCATGGCGCATTATTTTCCACACGTACACCGACTGATCTCAGAAAGCAATCGCCCGTCGCCAAGCCACTTACGATGGCCGAGAGAAAGTACAGCCCGAGTGAGAAAGGAGCATTGGCCAAGGTGTACGCGGTCAAGGAATTCTACAAAATGGTATACGGCCGAGGCTTCAAGCTTCTGATAGGTCACAAGCCCTTGTGGCTCTCTTTGGTTTGAAAAAGGGCATTCCGACCTGCAAAGCCAACCCGCTACAACCTTGGGCTCTTACTTTAAGGGGTACGAATCAGAAATCCATCCCCGAGCGACAATTTACATTGACCAAGCAGGTGCACTGCTACGCCTAATTAATGCCCATCCGCAAGGACATGAAGACACGATTATTGCCTCGGACGGGATCGAATCTGGCGTCAACGTTCTGGTACCTGATGCATTGCACCGTCTACCACTTACCACAGAAGTTGTACGTACCGAAACACCTCGGGACCCAGTACTCAAGAAAGTTACGCAGTCCTACGAAACAACTTGGCCACGTTCATGTTCCTCTGCCGATTTGCGACAGTTTTTCCAGAGGGGACACTCGCTCTCTATTGTAAACGACTGCATACTATTTTCGGAACGTGGTCATACCAAAGTCACTCCAGGAGCCCATTATTTGGCTGTCCCACGCCGGCATCCCGGAATCAACCGGATGACGTCGCTTGCCTGCAGTTAGCTGCGCTGACCCTTCATAGACCAACATCTAGAAGAAACAGCGAAACGTTGCCAAAAGTGCGCCAATGTCTTACAAGCGTCACACAAATCAAACCAATATTCATGACCAAAGGTTACTAAGCCATGGTGCTGCAACTATGTCAACTCTGCAGGACCGAGCATTGACGGTAGTTTCCGCCTTATAGTGGACTCATACGGCAAGTGGCCTGAAGTATTTCTCATAGATAGAACAACCACCAATGCCACTGTATAAAAGTGCGCTAAACCTTTAGCATATTCGGCTGTCCTGTGACCATTGTAACTGATCATGGCACCCAATTCACTTCGGCAACGTTCACGGAGTTCTGTAAGCAATGCACCGCCAAGCACCTTCGCTCGCCGCCGTTTCACCCACAGTCAAATTGCCAAGCAGCAAGGTTTGTCGGTAGGTGCAAGCGAGCTCTCCACAAATTAAAAGGGGAGGGATGGTTAGGAGGTGTTTGACGTTTTCCTTTTCTCTTCCGAGCAACGCCTAATCCACAAGCGCCAGACGGTGTTTCTTTAGCACAGGCTATAATGAGCCAGAAGCTGCGCATTCCTTTCGACGCCATCCGAGCTCGCTCGGAATCCTCTGTCGGTGAAAGAAACCGCAGAATTGAACGGGATTTTAACCGGCGGCATGGAGCAAAGAAGCGCTAGTTCACGCTTGGACAGAAAGTGCTAGTGCGCAACTGTCGGGAAGGCTATGCAAAATGGAGACCAAGGACTGTTAAAAGTAAGCGCGGAAGTGTCTTTTGATCGTGGTCGCAAAGATTTTGGCATGGCATACAAACCGGTTACGACCAACATTGTGTCAACCAGAACAAGCAAGGCATACAGACCTCCCTTTTCATTCATTGGTGAGGAGCTTCAACTTGCCGAAGGTGGCAGTGGGTGACTACATACAGTCGGGCAAAGAATCCAGAACACGGACATCGGAACACAGTTCTCGGGCATTCCTGCCATAAAACTGGATTGACAGGCAGAGATCACCTTCAAGAGGACCGCAAGTTAAGCCAAGGCTTTCATCGTACACTACAGTGGATATTACAGGAGGGGAGGTGTCCGAGAGGCAGAATGAATTGCCGAGCAATTTCACTATTTTAGCGATTAAGCGATTACTAACAATTATTGCATCGATTTCGAACATTCTGGAAGGTTTTAGTTTCCGCAAGTTACTAAACGCCTCCTGACACCTCGGCAAAAGCTATAGGAAACCACTAACCTTGTAGCTGACTTTTTAATTCTAGAAGTCGAAGGACTGTACGAGATCTATAAACAGTGTCAAGATCCACGGTAGTTGTACAGTGTTGGTGGACGGCGATTAACACGTTATTTTGTCATGGTCATCGGCGTCCTTTTTCCTGCGGTTAGGCTAGGTGTTTTGTGGAGCAGTAAATTATCAATTTCTGAACCGCATCTGGTAAGAAGATTATAACGGCATCCAAGCTTTTGCGTTAATAAACCACGTCTTTGAATCACGCATGTGGTGCTTAACCTGAAGAAGAAGGATTTCTATTTTTGTCCCGATCGTTGTAGTATAAATGCTTCGCCTTTACCAACTTGGTGTTTGCATTCTTCATCATAACCATTTCTATTACAACGCTGCTCATTTACCACAGTTATTAAAGCCTCAAAGATATTTTCCATTCTCGAGTACTTGTGATAACCGCCTTCTTGTGTTAGCGAATCAGAACTCTATAATAAACCGCATTTCCGCTCACACAGACAGAATCACCGAGGTTATACAGACTGTCGTGAATCCATGTTATGTTACCGTGAATAATTTGTGATTAGTTTCCCCGTTACGCATACAGTTAACTTTGGAACCTAATGAGTTTTACACAACAGAACAGGGCAATAGAAATGTTCTACGGAGGCAAATGCAAGAGAAAACTTGGGGTTATTAGGCGGTCACGCGGGCGAAACCAGAATAAGTTATAAAAAGGTGTGCCGACAAACGACTCAATATGCCTATCGACCGTCAGACTGAAAACGCAGCTAAGTTACACTCGAGTTGCCACCACAAACCCTTAATGTTAGCCAATTCATAAAACTCATGCAGCTGCTGCGTCAGAACCCGGCAAGCGGATCCTAGCAGGCTCCCACATGTGTCCTCCCTTAAGTTGCCTATTAAAGATAAGGGGAGATCGTAGCGTACGATCACTTGTGTTTGAGCAAAAGTGAGTGTCCTCCGGTTCGCTGTATGGAAAGAAAAAGTAAGCAACTGGGGCGATAAGGTGTGTAGAAGAGGCGACAACAACGATCGGGTTACAAAAAGTCAATGAAGCAAGTATTTTTATCGGTTTTCAAAATGTCGAGTTGCAGATACGCGTGTTGTTTCGTTGCTTTCTAATAAGTAAGGTGTTGATGGAACATTGTCCTCAAAGCGCAAAACTGAGCACGTCGCACGATTTTAGGTAACCGTCACGTAGATGGCCAATCCCAGAGGCTGGCAAGCGCAGTCTGTAGGCTCTGCTAGTCACTTGGCGCACTGCCCTTGCCTCAGAATATAAAGTCATCTGCAAACCTGAAACACGAAGCTATATCTGTGGTTACTCAGTGACACAAAGTGCACAAAAGTGGACCAAGGGCGGACACCTGCGGAACGCCACTTGGGGCTAGCTGTAGGGAGGGGAGGCTCGAGTCCATTGAACGCAAATCCCCTATCCTCTAGAAATCCATCACCCACAGTAGCACTTTACCTAAGATACCGCACGGCCACAACGTACACTACAAGCGGAAAGGTGGGACTGTGTCGAAAGCTTTTGCAAAGTCATTGAAAAGCACATCAACCGACTGTACCCAATCCAACGCTTCGGCCCTGCAGTCCCGAGTACACAGCAACTTAGTAGGACAAGAGTAGCGTTTACTCAATCCCCGCTGAAACGAACTGAGCAGATCGAACATTCTCAAGTGGGCTTCCACTGCATCTCTTGATACCATCTCCAGTAAATTGTGTAGAGCACTAGTCAAACTGACCGGTCTGTACTTTCCGGAAAGGTGTTTGTCTCCCTTCCCGAAAATGGGAAATACAATCGCTACTTTCCAGTAAGAAGGCAAGGAGCAGTAGGGAAGCGACTCCTTAAAAACGCGCGTGTTCGGCTGACGAAGCTCAGCTACAAATTTCTACAACAAAAGGTGGTGAATAGTATCTACCCCGCGTGGTTTGGTTAGGTTTAGTTCCTGTAGTAGCGTTAGTACCCGTCTCTATAATGGAAGCATCCGTCAGCAGACTTGCCGGAAATTTCATCTCCAACCCAATAGGCTGCAAGCAAAGTTATGCAAAAATGCCCGCGCAGGCTGCTCCGCAAGCAGACCGGCTTTAGGGTGGTCCGCTTCCGCAGCATCGCTGGCGGTACCAAACGAGGCTGGAACATGTGAACTTACTTTTGTCCTCCTTTTGACATAGGCGAAGAAGCGCGTATTGGTTACCGAAGCTCAGTCGGCCAACTCAACTTCCGAGCATAATCAAAAGATATGCAGAGGTTTGTAGACATTCCGTGCTTCTCGATAGCACCGGAAAACGCTCTCTGCGGGAACCGACGGATACGTCTGCCAGCAGTTCATCCGCCTGTTCATCAGTCGAAATGCAGCTGTATGAAACCAAGGAAACCGCCTATTCTGCCCTCCTCACAGAAATGGCAATATGACGGAGAGACACCTCATACAGGTAGGACTTGAAGTAATCTCAAGCGACCTGCAACTCATAATTAGCAGAGATGATGCAAGGCGAAGTTGCAGCCTTCGCACTTACGGCAAAGTAATCCGCTCGTCATATATTCGATCTGGGAACGTTGTTAGCAGTAGCGTCACGGAAGAGAGCCCACTTGAATGACAAACAGAAATGTTCGCTAGCTCTCAGAGGCGGTTCATTAGTATGTTCACTTATAAATGCTACGCACTTAGCAGCTTGGATATAGGAGGGACGAGGCTTGCTCGTCCATGTTCCTAGGGGTTTTTCTTTTATCGGTTGTTACTCAGTTAAAACGAAGATAAACAATAAATAATGGAAATGGTACTAAAAGTTACAATGGGGATGAGTGAATGAACCATTTGTCCAGGCTGATCAACAAACTAGTGCAGTGGTACTAGGAATTTTAGATGTAGAGGAGCAGTGTTCAGACTACTCGCTGCCTACTGACATGCAAAGGCCTGCCAGTCTAAATCCGAGAGGTTAAATTCTCGCATAAGTAGGTACACTGTAGTTGAGTGGTAGCGAAGGAAATCAATGAGCCCATTCGAAGTGGTCAGGAACCATTTATACTAACCTAATGGCTAAGTGCTTGGAGCTACGTACCTCACCCGAAGGGGCTTCTGCAGCCTCATCTCATGAGTGAAACATGCACACCTTGGAATTAAGGTCGATTTGTACTAAAGAGCTACGCTTCCGCCACAGCCGTCGAACGGGGTCAGCTCGCAGTAATGGGTATCATTTTAAGGTTTCCACTCCGTCCATAGCGTTGGATGACAACCACGTTTTGGCAAATTCAAGGATGTCAGGTCGAGGGTGGTCCACAAGGGCGACGACCTCGCAAAACTTGTTTTGAAAGCTACAAACGTTACCATGAAGGTTATCGGTTATACCAAGCAACCTTATAGCGCGTTAGGTTCTCATGTCAGCCGTAACCTCTTTGGGCCTACGTGGCATTTGAACAGAATATACGTCGGCTCAAATCGTAGCACTCCACCCTGCCCTCTTCTACACCTGGGAAAGAAAAGTGGCATAAAGGAAAACTTTCTCCAAAAACGTGTATCGAAAGCTTTCGGGATACAAGAAGTAGCTGTTGCGTCTGGTGAGAAGTGTATGGGTGATGACTGGAACTAGTATGGTGTATAATATTCCAAACTGCAGGCGGTTGGCTCACGGGTGACCGCTAAGCAGGTCGGTAAATTGCCAGTCCGGGCGAGTCTTGAAATCATCCACAGAAGCTGCAGAGATTTTGTCAGAAGGTAGGACGATCCATTGTCGGCAGACTAGCAGAGCAAAGCAACGTCGCCTGCAGTTCACCAGACTGTGCTGATGGGTGAGCCGAAGTGCTGGCCACAAAGCTGGGAGCATGAGTGATGCAGTTCCAGTAAGTAGCGGCTGGAGTGTCCACGGTTGGATAAGATTGAAGACACGAGGCTTAAGTCGCCACGAGGCCGTCGGTATTTAGTGAAGAGAGCAAGGCAAAGGAGCCGTTGTGGATTATCCAAGTGTCTGAGACACCGTACTAATTTTTTCGCGCGACGGTTTGGGGCTTCAAGCATAAGCTGGTCTATGAGCAACCTGGGGCTTCAAGCTTGGATAGCAAAGTCTAACTGAGAATGTAGGAAGGCGTTTTAGAAGAGCTGAAATTCCGCGGGTTGAGTAGGCCAAAGGTACGCTGTAACAGTCCCAGCATGCGGTTAACAGCAAAGGCTGGTTTTCGGCAGGAAAGTAGGCACCTGGTATGACATATGTAAATTTGAATTCTCCCCATCAATCTACAACGTTCTATTGCATAAGTGTCCGGTACCACCTAACACGCATATCCTTAACATTACTTCTCTAGAGATATGCTCCGCCTTTCGTGACCTCGGCGTGCGTTACTTAAGCTAGCTAACTTTTGCTGAACATGTGCGCTGTAGTTATGCAACACACAGGGCAATTATACTATACCTCTTCAAACTTACGCGCCTAAGGGAATCACTACTCCCTCTTTACAAATCGTGTGCCCTACCAATACTGGACTACTGGTCGTTAGCCATTGCCAACGCCCGCGAATTTGATAGCATGGTGCTCCAAAAGTTACAGCGCTTGTTTACTAATCGCCCACTAGGCCTTACTACACTCAGTTACAAAGAAGCTTGTAAGCAGCTGGGGCTAGAAGTACCTTGTCTTCGCAGAAAATGCCAACCTTATCCTCCTCTATAAACTTGTCATAGGCATTAATAAGGTATTGGCTGCTTTTTCCAAATTTTGGGCGATACCCGTTGCACTTTACGTACAAGGCCGCACACCTTTTTCTTTCCTAAAGCGCACTGTTCCATACGTTTTTCCTTCTTTCTCTACAGCTCCGCCAGCGTATAGAAAAAGTTGCCAGAATGCTTCGGGCCCTCTAAAAGTGTAATACTATCCTCCTCGTCTATATAGAGGTTCCTCATGGTTCCCAAAATACCGAGAAACATTGAGCACCTGCGTATCTGCCGACAAGCTGAGAAAAGGCACTCCTCCATACACAGCTGCACAACAAAAAGCATCTGCCTCTAGCTGTCACTAAACGTGGACTTTTTACTAAAGTTGGTCATTTTCTTTCCATCTACCCGTTTATACTCCTCAATTACCTACTGCATATGCTCCGAATAAGTCGGATTCGTACGTCATCACTGTTACCTAGTCCAATCGCGTCTGAGCTCCCTCGCCAGCTCTTTGCTTAAAGCCAGGAGATTGAGGTATAAAGCCACACATATAGCACGGCCACCGATAATTTCATCTTCCTCAACTTAGATTCTTGATCCTCTTCACACGTTTACTTAAAGTCCTATCAATCTAATCAGTAGCTTATCCGCCTGTGCCATGTATCCAAAGCATAGCTCGCCGAGATTGCTTGTTATTTGCCCGGCGCTTTTCGTGCGTATTGCCCGACATTTCGGCTTCATGACCGTCCTAAAACAACAGTGGCATGGATATCCGACTTATTGCAGACCCACAAGGTTTCTGTACCTCACTTACACCATGGAGACTTAAAAGCCTGGGTTACAGCGGACTCATCCGTGGGTTTTTCTTCTACCCTTAACCTGGCTTGCTGTTCTTTTACACCCGTCCAAACTATACCAACATGTACATATGCTTACTATCCTGATAATTCCTTTCTCGCACTTACCTAACCCTGACCGCTGTATCTTAGTATGCTACCTTGGTGCAACCCGGTCTAGCAGGTATTTTGCCTATTAGCTGCCTGCTTTCAGATTATTCAGATATAATCTAGTCAGTTTCGGCAGAAAAAATGCACCCTCCATGTACCATAATGCCATACAATTGCGTTTTTTGAAAGAAATTTATTTCTCAAAACTGCTTGCATCCTTAACTGTTACCCTTGGTTTTACTAGGTCGCATAGTCACTTCTTTTTGCCTTATGCAGTTTCCAGTGAGCTTTTTCGCTTCTGCCCTGAGAGCTGATAGGCGAATGAGGTACACTAACTCATGTTTAGCATTTTCACTGCTAATTTATCTTCCTGCAATGATTGGTTTTCCTCTTCAAGGTTTTTGCCCTTTACCTGGTTATGGATCTTTTACGCAGCCTTTCCACGCCCTATCATTTTGGTTATATGCCAACATACCTGATTCCTCTAAGTTTGATCCTTCCTCCCCTTCATCTTTTGAACCTATTCATGCACCTTGGATTAGCTCAGTATGACCGGCTTCTTCTACTTTCTGACTACCTTGCTACTAATGGGACCTAAAGGCTCCAGTCTCGGCTGATTCATTGCACCTTTCAACTTCCTGACTTCCGTATGTGGCTTTTCCTATATTTTGTCACAATGGTTGTGCCCTGTATCTCCGCTTGCCTCCGCAAATGTCACCCATACTACCGCTGGGCCGCACAGTCGCTTCTTTCTACCTACTCCGGTCTCGTCCAAGCTGTCTCGTTAGTTTACTGACAGCTGCCAAACGACTGAGGTATATTGACGCATGTTTGACACTTCTGCTTGTCGTTTAGCTTCCACTGCCTTGCTTGTTGTTCCTCCTCAAATTTTTCCTTAAAGCCCCCTCAGTCCGATGACACACTTGTTTATTTGAACCATTTATCCAACTCTCATCTCACCTAGATAGCTTGTGGTCTGCCTGCTGCCTTTAGCTCGCGTCGCCTCACCTGTCTCCACGGTTTCTCTACGCCAGTAAATCCACTGAGGCTTAACTCCTGGGTTTTTTTAGACTCACCCTTCGTTTTTAGATGCTTTACCTGGCTAAGTCCCTTTTGTCTTATCTTTTTAAGCCCAATCCTTATGAGCCTTGGTTAACCTACTTGATAAGTCTATTATTTATCCCGCATTCCTTCGACCCATGGATATGTGCATTCGGCTCTGAATTCGCTTAGTATGACCTGCTTTTCTTATGTTCTGACTGCACTGAGACGATTGAGGCCAAAGCGCTGCATTGTCACTAGAAACCTGACACCTCTCATCTATCATTTGACGGTCTGTTGCTTCTTCCCAGTATGTGGTTGCTGACTGTAAGTATCAGAGCTTTGCTTGCCTGCTTTTTTCCTTTGCTCACTTCTACTTTCCTGTGGTAAGTTGCCGATTTTTCGTCTCTTCGCGCTAGACTAATTACTTTGAAGGCATAATTTTAGGGCAACTATTATATATAATTTTATCCCGTTTCCTGGCTTTACTATCTATTTTTCGTTTTTAGTATTGCGTTTTCGCGTCTTTCCGTTACCCTCACTTATCCGCTTATTCATGCTTCTACTTCTTAAACAACCTACGCAAGTATGGATGCGTTAGATGGTCGCAGAACTCAAAATACAGAATATTATTTTTGCTCCTCACTATCTTTATCATCATATTGGATCATCTAAGAGGCTTACATTCACACCGCATGATGGCACGGGTTTTCTTGGTTGTCTCTGCTGCTCTCATTTGCTTTGCCCTTTACCACCCCGAGGTTTGAACATATGAAGAGAAACGTACCAAGGATCTCACCTGGTATGTGGTCTGCGACCATATTAACCTACAAAGACAAAGGTTGATCATCTCAGACCTCCAACACACGCTTTGTGATCTACTGGGCAATTAGACCTGGATGCTCTTATCTAGGGGATTAGATCAGCCACGGTCTGCTTACAACACCTGCAAACAAACGACTACAACAACCTGCCTGTTACAAATCATAATGACCTGATCTGTGGTCCAGCCTGTCGTGTCCAAGCACTCGCTTAGCGCTTGTCAGCCTTCTCAGGCTGCTCAACCGACGACACACTTATGACTTCCCGGTGCACCAGCTGGGTGGTTCGGGTCGACCGCGTTACTGCAAGTGTGTATCGACACTGCTCCAGGAGGCCGTGGTTTTACGCCCAGTAAGCCTTCTCCCTATAGAAAGCCAATAATGTCTGTGTAGCAGCACTGCAACGAGGCGGATGTGATTTGCTTATAGCGAAACTCACGACCCCATAACTACCCAACCGACTACACCCCCACCACTGAGGTCACTCAAACCTTCTCACGCGATCCTTGCGATCAACCACGATTGCAGTGGCACTCATACACATTCGAATAACAGAAGACTAATGCACTCCCACATACATGCAGGAATTCATAGCTTTAATGTTAATGGCTAGATTGCACCATCGCTTATACCGTCCCCGACATTTAGTTGTGCCTTTAACATGATCATGCCTACAAAGGTGTGCCTTGCATTTCATGAGAAAAAAGAAGTTAATTATTTATTTCTTAACTGTAAGGTTGGTTTGGATGATGATACCAAAAATCTTTTAGCTGACGAGACGTGGAGTGCAAGCTGTCCCAGGAAGTGTGTAAGAAAAGCGGAAGAGAAAGTGCAGAGTACGCAACATTTTGATTAGTTAAAAGGAAATTTGGTTTCCCTTGACTACTGGTACAGATGTTGGGGGTATCCCTGTAGTGCGCAGATAACGGCTGGAGCATTGTTTGTGCGCCACAGCTCCTTCCGTCGGCAAAGAACCGAGTCAATTACCCGACTTTTATTGTGATACCATCGCTGAAGGTTAAGCAGAATTCCGACACAGGTACAGGCCACTTAGAAGGCCGTTTGTCACAGGGACACTGGAGGACAGCAAGCGTCGATGCATACTTGGACGTTACGGTGGTGGAGGTAGTTCCGGTTGCTGTCCATTAAGGTTCCCGAGATACCACAACAATACAGCTTTTGCACTAGGATGACCTGGTCGACTTTGACAAAAGCCTTGGAGAACTGCAAGCAGAAGACTTGAGTTTTCAGCCAGGTGTCAAACGCCGTCGTCTAGCTATCCCGTGCGAGTAGCAGGTTACTCAGACATGACCTTTGCCGTCGGAAGCCGTGCTGCAGTCTGGATGCAGTTTTTGAACCTCTAGTTGTTTCATTAAAGCATCGACGATGATCGATTCCATCAAGTTGGAAATCGTTGATAGGAGGGCTATCGGTCTGTAGTTGACGGGATACTTTATGCGCGCCACCTTTGTACATTGGCGTAATTGTGCCACATTGACAATCTTTGGGGACTTCAGCATGCAAGAGGAAATGTGTGAAGAGTTCCGCTAGAGGTAAAGCTAAGGCTGCAGCGCAGGTTCACTGAAGCCTTGGATGGAAACCGCCTGCGCCTGGGAAGGCTGTTACTAACAGGGTTTAAAGCTTCGCCAGGACCTGCCAAGGATTGAACTGAACAGTTGCCAGGGCAGTTGAAGCCGAGCAGGAAGAAAATTGCGTCATTGTATAAACCGAGGTAACGGGATTAACAGATGCGTAACTTTGGCACGGGAATAACGCGGCCTTGTGCAGTGACTTTGTAAGCCCTACGGGTATCATCAATGCGGTGACGCCGTGTTTGACTTGCGGAATGCGGTTGACGTAACTATACAGATGTTTGGGGTTGCCGGAAAAGCTGCGCACGAGCTGACAATGCTGCTCACTTTTACCTTTGCGTATAAGATGGACGCAATGTTTACGGAGAAGTAGGTATGCTTCCGATTGTGTAGCTGTTGGTCAGGAACGATATACTCCATGCCGTGTCCATGCTGGTTATCTCCATCGGGGTCCGACGGGCTTGAAGCTTTTCTTCCCTACGGAAACCTGTTTGCAAGTCGTCGTTAAGGCGTACAGTTTGCGTCGAGCAGTGCTGAACATTGACCACGCGTTGTGGGTACGCAATTGTTTGCGGAATTGAGAGCGCTTAACTTTCTTAGTCCAGGGTTTCGTGTAAGTCAGCTTGCCGACAGCCACTACGGCAAAGCATACAAATTTGTACCGGAGGATGCAGGGCTCGCTGAGCCACAATTGGCAGCATACTGGGCGTGCTCAATCCTCATTTCTTTGTTAGTGAGGATTAGGTACAGGAGAGATGGTTGGTTGTTAGCTAGAAAGCTGGTTGACTGCCAGGTATGTTCGTACTGCGGGGCCATGTGATGATGCTCCATGAGGCTTGACGCAAAGAAGCCAGTCGGCGGAACGGAACGAAATATACCGGGTCCACTTCAATAGCTTGCTAAAAGAATGTGTAGCTGGGGTACAGCATGTACTGGAAATCGTGCATGAGTTTTACATCACGCCCTAAGTTGATAGAAGGCGAGAAATGATTCTAAGACAGCAGTAGTGTTTGGCCGTTAGTACGACTTCGCACCACGTGGTGTCAGGAGACTGCAAAGCAGTCTGCCACGATGGTGCAACCGAGGGGCTTGCGGTAGTACAGTGCGACACTACCCCCTAAGACTGCTGTTGTGGAGTGAAGATCGGACATGGGAGGAAGTTGGCTTGCACTCTCGGTGGTATCGCCGGACAGCAATGCTTCCGTTCTGGCTAGTAGATCCGCTGGACTTGACAGAAGTCAAGTTTGGAGTTCCGGAATTTGGCAAAGAATTGATTATGTATTCTTGTAAATGCAAGCACTGTGTATCTGCCAGACGTGTGCATGAGCAATTACCGCGATGCCTGACATATGGTTAACGGTAGTACACCGGTTATTTGTTTGGGGAAGTAGAAGGGTTAAGGTTGCTGGAACTTGGAATGCAGGGTGTGAGTCATCAGAGCAGGGGTGAATAGACGCGTGCGGTTTGTGTGGTGGTTGCTAGTATGGGTGAGTAAGGAAGCAGGTGACCCCAGGCCATGGGGTGGTTGGTTCGGTGGTTTCCAATCCAGATGCGGTTAGGGCAGCGTGCGCTGAAGGTATCCAGGGGATGCTACTGCTGGGGTGTGTGGCTGTCCGTGCGTTTCGTCACCGAGTGGCTTCATGGACGTAAGCGGACTTCTGGTGATGCTTGTCTATTATTGACAGTCCAGAGGGTTAAGACATCGGTTGCCAGGCTAGCGGTGAGGATACTCACATTCATGAGGCAGTGGGCCGTTCCTTCGTAAGTAGTTGGACGGAGCGGGCGGTAAACATCCATCCTGGGTACCTAGGCAATGGTCTATATCTGCTGATGAAACTGCCATTGGTCACGGTCGTACTACTGGCACTGTTGTAATTGTGCGTCGTGGGCCAGCAGCTCTGGAACGCGGTGCACTAGGATGGAGCACGGTTAAGTAGGTATCGCCGGCAACTAGCTGCGCGCTGCTTGCTTAGTGCAAGGGATGCGGGGGAAATACGACTGTGGTAGGTTTCCAGGGAAGCGTTGCTTTGTAATAGGTGCACGTACAGCGGAACAGCCTTCATGGTCTGTCTGGCTACAAATCAATGAACAGGCGTCTGTTTATTGACTTTAAAGGATAAAGCCTGGCAAGTCAAGCTTTTGAGATTGTAGGGTTTTAACTTGGGAAGCTGTGGAACATCACAGGTTAAGCTCCACATATTGGAGTCAAGGGAAGATCGATTCTAAGCTTCGGGTACATAGAATCTTGAGCGTTCGTTCAAATGACAGAGTTAGGTGTGGAGCCAGTCTTTGCAGCTTTATTTGGACGCGCACTTGGGGGTAGTAGACTTCCGAGGTGTGCGGGCCATCGCCTGGAGCGTTGCGCATTGCCGAGTGCTGGACTGCTCGGCATCCTGTAAGGAGACAACGCGCGAGTCTGGAGGTCTGGACCTCGGCTGTGCTTGTTTGGCACGGCATCCAACTTTCCGCAGTAGCCTTCCCAGCAGTCCTACCAGACGCAGCAGACGGACTTCCGTGCAGTTGGCGTTATCCGGCATCTCGGCTACTCGTGGCGACTAAAACAAGCGGGTTTGCGGCTCGTTTTTATGCTATAAAGAGGACCGATTAACAAGGGGTCGAGACAAGCGAGCCCAAGATAGAGCTGTATTAAAGGGGCGGTCACTAGGGTTATCCTGCCCAAGAAGGTAAACCAAGCAGGTGTAGCGCAGTACGGCCTGCGGATGCGAGGAACAGAATCCGATGTTAGTTGCGTAGGGTGAATTGTCACAGGACGTGTGAACGCTGTGTAAACACATTAAGCCTGTGATCGCTTTGGAACGAGGCCCCACACATCGGGCGCAAGTCGAGCAATCGTTCACAGTTTCATGGATGTATTGGGTGAATCTAAGCAGGCCGGCCTGGTCAAGCGAATGACCAGTGTCAGTCAATCATGAAGTAGTTGTTCACTGAGAAACATTTGCAAAGCAGCTTGCTATTCGCAACCCCGGTAGACCAAATCAACTAAGGTTCTGGATCGCTTAAGTCCCTTTCGATCCTTGCCGTTAGACCCTCTCTTTAAAATCTTATGGTTTTTGCACAAGAATAAACCGCCAATGAATCATATTGGAGGATAGGTCGCACATAGGAAGTAAACAGAAGCCTAATGACCTCAGGCGTCATGCAAGAAAAAGATCTTCCTATTGCTTATAACATCCTATCAGCAGCGGACCGTCGCATCCGCCACGAGCGAGCAGTGTGATTTTGACAATGTAGCTGTGGTACAGCAGCCGGGCGTACTGGACGGCTGTATAGCAGGCATACGGGTGTTTTTTCAGTCCAATTCTATAGGCTTGGTAAGGACTAGCACAGCATGGTGGTAACGTGAGTGATATCCAACCCGGCAGCCAGGGTTTGAAGCTTGGGTGCGCCGGCTTATGTACTCGCTCCGTTGGCCCAAAGACTGGACGTAATACGATACAGTGCACCTCACCATGATTCCTACGCAAGTATAACATAATAAATTAAAGACATTATTGCTGTTCTATACTGGTGTATCCACAGCTTGCTTCTCCGTATTCCAAAACTATGCTTGCACCTTCTAAGCAAAATTTAGGGAGCACGCTGTGTGGTTCGATTGCGACGCGCAACCTTTATTGAGACCTCGGCACACTTTGAGGTAAACTTCGGTCATTTCGATCTCGTGGACCGTATCCTGAATGAATATATTTAGGTGTTGCTCTTCCCAACCCTGGCACACCAGGGTTGGGCAAAGGAACACCCAAGTATACTTGCACCTTATTCTGTGCAAGGATGGCAAGCAAATTTACATTTCGCACAGCATATATCCATGTGTTCACTATACAATTCGTTCACAATACACTTATACCAAAAGCTTGAGTCTCCAAGTTACCTTGCTTTGCAGACAATTATTCCATATAGGGAACTTAGACTGTACCGACCGCTGTCATCTGCATGGCAGGTGCCTGCATGGCAGTGGCGGATGCGTTGGGCTATATCGCATTTAGCTAACAATTCACGATAGTCAGATACCGTCCTCCATGGCGCAGTTGCATAAGCTGCGGGCTAGTTGGTAAGAGCCACTAGCAGTCATGGGTTCGATCCTCCGCACAGGACCGAAGGATGCGCACCACTGATGAGCCCCAATAGGGCGAAACTGCCGTCTGGTGCTTTTCCGGACAGCTGGTCGACATATCTGAATTGTCGGCTAATTGCGACGAACAAAAATACTGTACCCACGTCCAAAAATTTAATGCCACTAAGTACGTTTGTTCTCACATCGTTTATTGTACGGACACCTAGTTATATATTAAACACCATTCTTTGAGTCATGAAAAGTCCAACTAACACCTCCTTTCCCTACTTTTTGGCATTTATTTGGAAACATTGTTAACCTTTCAGCATTTAACGGCCTAACAACACATCTATGTAGAGATACAGGTGTCATCTGTGCAGACGGACAACGGCCAGTACTTAAAGTCGCGTCTGTGGCACACCCGACAGTCCCTTATTAGGAGCCGCTAGGGAAGGATGGAACAATTTGATGCGCGCAAGTAAGGTGCCAAACGTGTAACACAGACGAAATCGAAATATACTGTTCAATCTAACCGCCATTACTAATGTCTCCTTTGCTTGTTGTACAGAGCTTGGCGGACCGAATGCACAATTAACTAAGGGGATTAAAGGCCAAGGTCCATTACAAGTTTATTGTAAACTCGTTGTTTATACACGTGCTTGCCGTGTACCACGCTCTCCGCATATCGTGCCGTTGAATACATCTGCTTCGGTACCGCTAGCTAGTTCTCGCATTCGACTCCTTAGCTCATCATCGGCTTTGCTTGATCATACTTTCGTACGAGTTACTGCCTTAGTTACTCGGTCACTGATTCACCCACGCCGTTCGTTTGTAGCAGGGAATTCGCGTCCGTGTCCCGAACCTGCCATCCGGAACATTTTACACATTGACGTCGCGGGCAGTTCAACAAGTATGAGCAAAAGTGATGTCAGCCTATCGAAGGCAAAGTGTTGTGTCCGAGAACCAGGTTTGCAGATTAAATCCCTCGTCCGCCAACCGCATATTTTGGTTAGCACTATCGCCACAACCTGCTTGGTGTTTTGTTTGTCGAAGCAAACGGCAAATTAGTAACGCTTCTATCGTATAGCATTCACACTACTAACAAACATATGCGTAGCAAGTAAGACGTAATATTTTTCTCCAGCGGTTTCATAGACTGCGGTAGGGTATATATCTGTGATGTACTCCGGATACGGCAACCCGCTCTGGCTTCAAATATTGCTGCTACCCATTCGCTCATTGAAACCGCCAGTGGTCTGGCCACACCCGACGGATACATGGTTAGTTTCCAGACAGTTGGTTAAGATTGTGAGCAGCCGCCTTTATAAAAATGCCCAGGAATTGGTTTACTACCTCAAACAGTTTGAGAGAATCTCCTTGTAATAGTACAGTGTTCGAAGGTCGAAAGCAGATGCCTCCGGCGAGAAGACATGGATAAAATAGCAGTGCCACCGGAAAGCGCTTGTACACCATCCTAACTAAGGCAAAATATAAGGACTGTTGGATCACACGCATTTTGTGGCATAGTTCAAGTTTGCTTGGCAACAGACTTCGTTCAGAATAACAGGTTATACATGGTACATAACCACGAAATTCTGGGAGACAAAGCGTTAAAGCGGTTAAGTAGGAACCGTCGGTTAGAACCCGAAGAGTTGGAGATAATCAGGCGAATTGATAAATGCCGAAGACGCGGTTACAAAATCCGGTTCTGCTTCCGATCAAAATTCAAAAAGGCCTGACGAACGCCATCTTCATCAACCTTGAAGAGAAGCACATGTAGTGAATATCAATGCAAACACGACTAAACAGACCTCGGTTCTGTAGTTATAACAGCAGTAATCCCAATCTTTGAATTCCAATAGCAGTTGTAATAGTGTGAGAGTTTTGGTGGTTGCATCGAAGAACAGAAGGTACAGCGAAATGGAAAGCAGTTAGAAAGTGTAAACAGTGGGAGAGGAAATTTCTCAAGGATCCAAGTAGGCAGGTACCGAAGGCAGCAAACGTAATCGTTTGCCCTTGACTTCACTGTTGCAGAACGCACAGGCCAGAAATCACTACATATACTGCTTAATGCCGCCAGTCTTATGGATAATATATAAGCCAAACGACTGAAGCAGTGAGTGTATTTGTTCTAATCTATCAAGTCTTTGTCGGCCGCAGTAGGGAAATATCACGTATAGAATAATCCTTGAAAGCTAAGTTATGAGAGGTATGGAACCCAACAGACAGAAGTGGATACCGAGAGGTAATACCAAGTTCAAGGTATCAGGCTAACCACGTAAAATAAACCGCAGTTTAGTGCGATGCTTTAACTCGTTGTGCACTGCAGTTAATTAGGTGTGCTGATGTTATGAGGGCGGCGAAATACGAAGCCTGAAATTCATGTTTCCAAGAGGTGCGTATAACAGCTCTGATGCTGCTGCGCGTGTGCTACCTGCACACCTGCTGAAGTCGGTAGTAACAGCACGCACTCCAAATCAGCTGCACTGAGTTGGTTGTCAGCAGCACAAGCAACTTGCTCTTCCACCGAGCAGAGTGCCGGGTATGGTGGCATATTTACGTTGCATGCGTATTTTTTACTACACCGAACTGTAACGTTGGTCCAGATCCACGCAACCTACATAACACTGCTGTAACAGTTACAGCAGGCTTGTGTGGTTTATAATAGGCGATTAGTGGACTAGTTGACTATCTTCCCGTGACGTAGTACGACATAAGCTACCGGGAGATAAGAAACATAAGGCCAGCTTAACGTGAGGCTATTGTCCTCATGTATATAACGGGTTATCCACGATAGCTGAACGCGCAAACCATAGCGAAGTCCATATCTAAGCCGCTCATGTGCATTAAGCTAAAAAACCTGATGGCATCTGTACCCTGGTAAAAATGAGCGCAATATCAAAGTATTGCACAATAGGCCAGGCGGTGTTATAGTTTTATCATAGACTGTAAACATCTACGTGTAACCATATTTGCGTGGTTATGTTGATCTGTATGCGATTAACACAAAACGTGTTGTTAGTGTGTGATTGCATAAACCTGGTTTATAAATGTTCAAGATGATGGACCTCATAACTGTGCACTTATGAGGGTGTGATAAACCGTTTCACTGCAGCTAATTCTTTTTCACTTAAGCCTTAAAACGGTCCCAAGTGCGCCATATTGACATTAAGCGTATGCTCGCAGTGACACATTTGGTTACATGCAGTATATTATCTGCGTAATGGATGAATTGTGTGCCTGCTAAAGACATGTGTGTTCCTTTCCCAATGAAACTCTGCATGTGAGACTGATGTTTCGTGATGGTCTGACACATATGGCGCATCCTGTAGTATTGCAACCCAGCATATTTTCAACGTAGTAAGCTCCTTCTGCTCGGAATGGGCCGCTGTAAAATTCCCGTCATTTATCATGTACCTACGATAGGGCCGTAAAACGCGTGCCTTGCTAGGTTGAGCAGAAACTTCATTTGGTTCATTATTTTGTAACAGCAAGTGCTACTGAAATGAGGGAAACGCCGTGGGCATTTTAGTCTATGCACGTGTTCATACTCACCATGGCGTCAGAACTTATCGGATGCAGCGTACACCTTATTAAACCAGCGCAGTCGGGTTGATTTGATTCGGTTGGTCTAATAATGAACTTGGTTCAACCTAGCCGTTTTCCTTTGATTCCTCATCCTTATTAGTTACCTTTGTTGCTTTGGCCCATTGTATACCAATCATACTATTGTAAATCATTCGAACACACCGCTTAATGAAAATCAGCTTTGCCATAGTAACATTGTCGTGCTATCAACGTTGTGACTTAAAATGTTGAGCACTTTTACCATTATTAAGCACGTTCACCAGCGATGCACATCTGGCAGATAGAGTAACACTTAGCACATATGTCTACACGATCTCTAACTTGGTGTATATCCAGGGGATTTAATTCATCTTTTTCGTTCTCCTTCTCCGACTTAAGGAATCGTTGCAGTATATGGCTGACAAAAATGCAACGCCACTTCGTTATGCATTTTTCTAATAGTGTATAAAACTCTCTCTGTCTCTGCTCCTGAACCATTTGCAGATGTTTTGCACTGCACCGAAATTTCAGTTGAGCGCAACAAAATACACGCTCCGTTTCATCCGCTTAGTGTGATGATAATGGGAGTGAAGTTACCAGGCAATGATACTAACGAGGCTCGATAAAGTTAAGGTTACTGTCCACATGGATATCACGGCTTATCTGCGGACATTTACTTTGAAACCATAGATAAGTTCGCATGTCTGTCTCGAAGGTGTACGCAGCAGAACGACTTCACGGAATCGGTAACCTTCTACGTAATTCGCAAAATCTGCGCCACGAAGCACCTCGGCTGTACGATCCACTAAAACATTTTTCTAGCATACCCAGTTTGTGTACATACACAACTTCGAGGGCATTTAGCTTGTCGTGTCCAGCTGTCAAGCAAGCGACGTACTGCTCGGGGACGCCGACAAAGTAAGCACATGATAGCATGATTATCCGGACACTCAAAACATTGCATTTTGCATGATCTGGAAGCACGGAAAAACGGCTTGTATACACGCTAACTTCTCATGTCAGACACGGGAATGTAGCAAGTCGCACTCATTTACGTGTTTCCAATCATACGTACACGTGCCTACTTTTGCGGGTAATTATGACTGTCAGCGTACGCCCTACTAACGCGTACGTCTGCTATCAAGGAGCTCCGCTAAACTCGGGGTATGTTAAAAGTACCGCCCCACAGACCTGCATGTGACCTTACTTTGAGGCAAGGTTCACTGACTTTGCCTGCAAGCCGCTCTGCACAGTCTTACCAGGCAGGCCCAACGCAACCCCTGAGCACAACTCTGCGTTGAAATGCAAAATGAGTGCATGCGCAAACTAGCAATGCTGCACAGTCCTGGAGCATCTGCCACTAGCTGCACCGGCCTTACAAGCCCCGCCAGTCGCAACTGTTGATCAAACATCAAATTTGAATTGCAACCTGAATGCCTGCGCTGATTTGTAAGGCAAGCCTGTTTCGGTATGAGCAGAGGTACATCATAATTGAATGAAAGTTTACAGCAACCAATTATTGACCAGGTAGTTGAAATCACGAGCTGTCAAAATGTTCCGTGCTACACGCAGACAGGCCAACATAACCGCACCAATAGGGTTACACGTAGATCTTTATAATCTATGATAAAAATATAACGCTGTTTGGCGTAGTGGGCAATACTGTGAAATTGCGCTAACTTGATAACAGGGTACCGATGCAATCAGGTTATTCTGCTTAATGCGCCTGAGCGATTTAGGTATGGACTTCCCTATTGTTTACGCGTTCATCTGGCGTGGATAATCCGTTTTATACATGAGGACCATGACCTCAAATTACTCTGGCTTTATTACTATTATTTCCTGATACCTACTCTAGTACTATATCATGGGACCGTAGTCAACACGTCTACTAATCGCGTATTATAAACCACACAATCCTGATGTAACTGATATAGCGGTGTTAAGTATGTTGCGTGTATCGTGGCCCCTATAACAGTTCGGTGTATGGATAATAACGCGCACAACTTAAGCATTCCGGGGTACAAGGCAATCTGCCCGGCGGAAAAGCAAGTTGCTGGTGCTGTTCCCGGCAACGAATCAGCGCAGCTGCTTTAGAGTGCGTGCCGTTGCTACCGCCTTCACCAAATGTGCACGTGTTTAATGTGCAGGAGCAACAAAGCTGTCGTACAGGCATAGATTAAACTTGAAAAACAGGCTCTGTAAATTTTCGCCCTCATAACATAAGCAGAACAAATTACATGCAGTGTACGTGATGTATTGGCACCTCCCCGTCGTCTGGTCTTCAGCCTGTGCAGCAGTGCCGTAACGAGACCGTGGTAGATACGCTTTCATTGCACTTTCATCTGCAATTTGCAGCCTTTATGCCTCATGCAAGGTGGCCACGGACACTGGTACCACTTGAATGAGGCTGCTTCCTATAGGTGTAGGTGTCGGCAGTGGTGGGTGAGAGAGGGTGTGTGTGCTTGTCAAATGTGACATGCGTGACGTGTCCGCTAATCCTATAAGAAAGGGGCTGGAGCAAGTTGGAGGGATTTGGGCAGCTCGAGCCGTATTAGCAATCGTTGACATGGTGCCCAGGGTATGAGGTAACAAAGGCGCGGAGTGGTGTGGATATAGTAGTTGTCCCTTAATTGCTTTCAAGGCGGAAGCTGCAGCAAGAGTGAACGTGCATTGTGGATTACCGGCATCAGCGCGCGAATAAGTTGGGTAAGTGTTGGTTACCTCTGCGGCGGTCGTCTAAATGCCACTTGAAGCTGGCGAGTCGAGACAGTAAATTATTACTTTATAGCACAGTGCAGCGGACTCATGCACAGAATCCCATATAAATAACTCGTTTTCATTTCTTGACTGAAAGAGCACGGCAAAGGCAGTCCAGTTAGCGATGTGAATCTGGCGGCAGAGTATGGCGCATCTGTTGTTGCGGATTAGGCAGTAGGTCGCTTTAACTAAACCGAACATTGCACTTTTGTAATATAGCTATCTTATAACTCATGGCCATCTGACACTCCTGTTGATGGAATGGCCCGAGTAAACCTTAAGACAAGAATATACTACGCCATGGTTGGAGAGGCCACATGCTGCGCCCAGCCGGCCAGCGTAATACGTGCTAATCGACTTGCATACTTTGTTACAGCACGTGGGATGCACTTTAACTCAGGCAGGTTGAAAGCTGATGCCACCAGCTTGTATTCGCGGAAAACATTTGATCACTGCTCACCAGTAACCAGTAACCAATAGTAGCTGGGGTATTGCATGGTCCATAAACACACCAGACTCACTCCGCCCATCCCAGGATGTCAGCCATTATCCACACTGAGTCCATGATTACGGACAATCTTCCACTGTTTGTATTTTTGACGTATATGGCGGCTCACACTCCTCGTTTATGAACATCAGATTGCATATAAAGCTGATAGTCAGGAGGTAAGTATACCTTTTGTTTAACCTTAGGGGAAACCATGTTTTATCAAATATTGCGTCCGGGTTGGCAAGGAAGGACAGTGGCGGGATATGCATTTTATTGTTTAGGGACGTAGGTGTTACTAGCGTCATTGCGAAAGAATATTTAGAGTCTACTAGCTTAATTTCTAAGCCAGTGAAGCCATTGATAGCTACTTGGCCATCTGCAGCACTTGTGGATAGTGAGTGAGAAAGCCTTGTGGTATGTCTTTGCGCTTTGTAAGGTTTGGTGCTAGGATGAACCTGTAGGGGCTCAGCCCCACCTGGTTTAAAAAAGCACAAGTTGCGGGGTAGAAAACAATGGATCGTTTGATCTAGGTATTTGATCCAAAGGCATAGGTTTGAAGAATGTTGCAGTGCGTAATGACCTGCGGACACTTGAAGTTGAATGAATCTGTGTATATTGCCAAAGGAAAACCTAATTCGCTGTGTCAAGCAAGGTATGTAAGGAGTGTTAGTTTGCTAGCCAGAGAGAGCAGGAGCACGATAATTATTGAGTGGCTAGTGGGAACCTGCATACAGGTTGGAGGTAGAATACCGGGTGCGCAGTTAACACGAGGCAGTCACCTGAGTCAGGTAATGAAACATTAACAGGCAGCTTTGCACAAGGTCATTAAGTGTTGCTAAGCTGCTAGCAAGTGGGAGCAGGAGCACGGTACATATTATGAGTTCAATGAAGATGCAATTTTGCGTCCTACAGGCTCTTCGGCATTCCTAGATAGCTTTAGATTGGACGCGGTACCTATCATGTTTTGCCGCAGGTTGTCAAAGTAATAGTGCTCAGGCTGTTGTTTGCACGACTGATCTACCTGTGTGTTACTTTTGAGAAGTAGCGTGCCGGGCTCCGTGTAGGTTATTGTTAATGGTAGTCGGTTACGTGCAAACGCATAGTCGCAGAGGAAAATGTTAATTCGTATATCGCAATTGGCACTTGTTAGAATAAAGAAGTAGGAGTTACTGAGCAGGAGATTCCTAGGATCAATGGTAGTTTTAGTGCTTACTGCTTACTGGTTGAAAGTAGAAAGTAGAGGTCACTATGTGTAGCCGCACCTGATGTCAATTAGGGACAATTCCCCATTACGTTGGGCGCGCTCCATATATTTTATATCAGCAAACTGTTAGTCCAGGAAGTTCATAACTTCCATGGTTATGAGATTTGGAGAGGTTGGGATATTAACCAAAAAACCAAATTATCATTCTGCGGCGTGCACCCATAAAGGATTCCCTGGAAACCTGTTGCACTTTTAACGACCTTAATGTTGAGGAAGCGATAACTGCTTTTTAAGATAACGCTGGTTCGAGGCCACTGCATCTCGGTTAAATTTCTTGCGTGGCACGGCACTAGGAAGCAGTTTTTCTCAACGGGCACGTGCACAGAGCTTTTACAGTGGGACTTTAAAATCTGCCGTGGACATGGTTCTATAGATGCGCTGGATTAACGAACTAGCACTTGCAGTGCTGTATCTCACTTGTTCTCCAAAGTTAAGTGATGTTCAGTAGCGTACTGCAAGTTCACGTACTGTTATGCAGTTGCCTCGTAGGTTACCGTTGTAGGTCAGCACCGTTGGGACATGTAACATTTGTGGCACATGACATAGCATTCTTCCGACAAAAGGTTCGGCTTCCAAGTTTTGCGACCGTCCGATATATCCTATAGGTTGGAGGAGATAAATAAATAAATATATGACTTATCCTCGACGGGGCGAAGCACGCCTTTGAAGGTGAACAGATAGCACACTAGGGATAATCGTATAGCAATGGTTCAGGTGTATTATTGAGAAAGTAGGAATGAAAACGAGCTCAGGTTTTACACATAGACAACTGTCCTATAGTCATAACCTGAAACTTGGACATAAGGTAGGTAAGCGGAAAATTTGAAGGCAACTACGTCTACAAAGCCAGTTATAGGTAAGGTTATAATTTGGTGTTATAACTTGGTATAACTATTTCTTGGTAAAGAACCAGGGTGCCACGCCAGCTGTAGCTGGCGTAGGAAGCGGGATATACGTAAGTCTGGATGCATGATGATAGCGAAATGACTTGCCTTTTGGTGGTCACAAATCCACCAAGATACCAGAAGGCATGCACTTGAGGCGCTGCGTCGCGCTTAATGTATAGGTGCTCCCAGGTTGCTAGCAGATTGCCAGCTACGTTTAGTAAAGGAAGTCTTGAGCTAAACCTACACCAGCCTTAACAGAAAAGCAAGACGAATTCACAAAGGAAAGCATAATTGTGTATCGATGCGTACGATTGCAGGCGCTCTGAGTCGCGTAATGTGATTCAGCGGTCTTGGCTAATTAAAAGATAGCAGCTATGCTTGATATCGCATTGGAATGCGGTTAGTGGGACTGAATATCCGTTACTGGCAAAATATGGCATTTAAATAAATGAATACTTCGAAGCGAAACAAATCTAGCATAATCAATAATATACAAACGGCATTTTCTCAACAGGGACGTTGATTGCATTAAGTGCGCTGTTGGCACAACATATTTTTGGTAATTAAAGTACAGACTGATACACTGGTCAGTAACGCAATACTTCATGGTTGAGCGAAGGTGTGGGATTATAAACGTGTGAAAGTGTAACAAATACAGTAGAGAAGTAAGACAGAAAGGAAGTGTCATTTTAGGGTACATAATAAAAATATATTGAAGTGATGTGGAATGTCGCTCGAGTTAACATGCCCGTGTCAGTTTGTGTGGTGTGGGGAAAGCCAAGTAGAAATCCTAAGCTACCAAGCTAATGTGCTACACTACGCTACGTGCTAAATTCCTTCCGTATTGCTGGTAGCCGATGGCTGAAACACACTGTGTAAAGGAACACTTCAGCAATACCTCTACGACCCTTCACAGAAAAGCAAAAGACTAATTCATGCAGGAGGGCGTAATTAAGCATAAATGCAAACGATGCAAGGGCGTTGGGTTTCACGACGTGATTCGTAGGTCATGGTAAATTAGAAGGTGGCAACTACCAGAAGAAGAAAGGTAGCTCCAGCTCTGATGGAGCAAGGGAAGTTGTAGGGGAGAATTCATGTCCAAGCATGACAAAATGAATAGATATTTTTGGACATAATGCCATGTCAACATCTTAAGTCTCTACTTTTCATCTCAGAAGTCGGAAGCTCTTTAGTGTACACGATGGCAAGACCCCAGAAGTCGTGCCTACGTTGTAGCCGCAACGGCATTCCCCATCGCTTAATGAGCCTTTTATACTCTAGGAATATGAAACTGTAACCCCACCGGACACAATGCCACAGGTATTGACAGAATGCTCAGTTCACATAACTTAGCCACGACAAAATTTCACCTTACTGACAAGCTCGTTAGTAGTATATATTATAATGCATTTGTAGATTTACGTGTACGAAGGTTGTGGCGATAGCATCAGCCCCAGTGACGACGTTGAAAGCTGGTACTTTCAACACACTGGGTACCTCGTTGCAGTGCCAGCAAGATCCCTTGGCTCATTTTAGTAAGCGAAGACGCGTTACAAATGTTCCTGACAAAAGCGTATCTACTAATGCACCTGTGGGTAGGGTCTGGTCCCTCCTCTGACATTCATTTTCCAAAAGCCATCAGGTTGCATACTACCGTGACATGATCTTCACTCGGCGTCAGCTTCCCTCGGAGAATACAGATACCTTCCTTGCAGCTCTCCGAATGTTGGCCCACAAAGGGTTTCCGGATATTCAGTGCGCAGATCAGGAGAAGTATATATGTGAGAGACTTGCGATGGTCCAAGCGATCAATGCCTACTTGACAAATATAAGTTAAAATGTCCTCGTTTACCAGAGAGACTCTGGAAAAGACCAGGAATCGGAAATTTCTGGAGCGTGTCAAAACTGATTGTAGCCGTCTTGGTCACGATAGTCTTCTAACTTTACGCCCAACGACCGACCTTCTTGCAGCTGATCACAAGCATCATTCCCTCGCACGAAAGTCCCCTGTGGAGAACTGCGTACATTGTCAGCAGTTTGGCAGAGGTGCCCATTGTTCTGTCCACAACCCACCTAACGCTTTTCAAAAACCCCGAGGAAGGTCAGCTTTGCACAATAGTCAGTTTCTGGCATCTACTTTCCGTAGCTATTTTCACGGTGAACCATTGGCGGTACCTGGGTGCTTGGACAATATAAGCGTGTATTTTTTTGATTGATACTGATGCTTCCTGCTCACCACTGCACCTTGATGTCTTTCACAGCCTTCTGGAACATCCACACGGTCACCAGACAGCAACCTCGCGTTGTCCCCTCCACGGAGGTCCAGTTGCCAAAAAAGTTTATACTGCTCTCACACGTAAAATCGAGAGGGCGGTAGCCGCTCAGAAGTTTATAGCTTGTCGAAATTTGGCGTGAGGCGCTACTTTGGAAATGAATTTCCTCACCCGATATAGCTGTACATTTGCACTTGGATGCGGGAGCGTATTGATGGGTCCTGCTACAACGGTCGTTGGTCAGCTGCAGAACGATCGAAGAGCGTTTGCTATCGCAGCCCCAGCTGAAGTAACATCACCTTTACAAAAGTTTATTGAGCCCATTAATGGACCAGCTAACTTTACCACAGCTAACCCTGAACCTTTAAGCACAGTGTACGAGAGTTTGAGGCGGCGATTTCCACTGCTGGTTCTCCTGGCCGTGCGAACCTAGTTAAACATAAGGTTGACACTACGCCACATCGACCTACTCGTTAAAATGTGCGCAGGTAGGTTAGTCATTAAAAACCGCAGTTAGAGTCAGTAATCAGTGAGATGCTAGACAAACGTCGCATTGGGCGTTCGTCGTCAACACGGGCGTTGCTAATAATTTTAGTGAAGAAGAAGACGGGACCTTGAGGCTCTGTGTTCATTATCAAAAGCTTAATGAGGTACCACGTAAAGGTTCATTTTCACGTCTCCGTATTGATGCCACATTCTATGCACTCTATGGATTATGCTGGTTCTCTACCTTTGACCTTACATGTGGTTACTGGCAAGCAGCAGTAAGAACCAAAGACCAGAAGAAAACGCTGGTCACGGTTCCCAACGGTCTATATGCATCCGAAACGATGCCTTTTGGTCTGGTAAATGCTCTGGCTACGTGGCAAAAACACATGCAGCAATCACTGGTGTGTCAGACAAATGGTAGACGCGTAATTTATTTGGACAGTATGAGCGTTTATGAGCGAGCGATTTAGGAGCATAATCATCGGCTGAGCTTCTTACTGGATCGGCCGCGCTTGACCGGTCTGCAAATATGCGGCCCGAAATGTCACTTTCTCTTGCTTGAAGTCAATTACTTGGGTACATTATCTTCTAAAAAGGTTTGAGGACCGGCCCCGCCAAATGCGAAAAATTTACGTCTTGGCCACAACCTAAAACGACAGCAAAACAAAAGTTTCTTGGGATTGGCTTTGTACTATCTACGTTTCATTGTTTATTTTGCGGCCACCTCCTCTCCCTTACATCCTTTAACTGGGAAGGGACGAAAACACTGCTGGACTAAGGTATGTCAGAATGCTGTTGGAGCTTTGAACGTACATTTTACAAGACCCCCAACCTTGGCCCTCCCTGACACCTCACCAGCGTTTGGAGCTTTTGTGTTGGATACAGATGCAAGCGATAAAGCGATTGGTGCAGGTTTATCCCAGTGAACTCCAGCGGACTCTAGTCGCCACTTAGATAAACTCAAAAGTAACTACAGCAACACTACTGGCGCTGGTTAACATTTTGCGACATGTTAGGTCTACCCAATTGGGAAGTCATTCCAGCTTCGCGCGGATCATCGGGCACTTCAGTGATTAAAAGCTTTCATGAGCAGGAGGGTCAGGTAGTCTGATGGCAAGAACAGCTTCAAGCGTAAGGGTTTACCTGAGAATCACTTCCCGGGACACTACACTCTAACGAAAACGCGCCGTCAGGGCTACTGAGATCCGAACAGGTCAATACGGCTTTCATAACCACAGCGACCGGTATTGCTTGGTCCGAAGAGTAAGCATGTAACCTCTACATAGATAACAACTGCAGCCGATAGCTAAATGGCTCCTTGAAACCCACTAGAACTGAACGTCGCGAACGTACCACAGAAGCGCGCTCCCTAATCGGGCACCGAAGGGACTTGTAAATCATCGACGGTGTTCTTGTCGTGTTGCTAAATCCGATCCGAGACTGCTTATTCAGATGACCCGATTGCTTGGAATACTATAGAACGTTAGTCAACAATTAGGCCATTGCGGTCATTTGAAGACGGCGCTTGAAGTTGTTCAACGGTACTGGTGGCGGGGCATCGCCGCCAATGTTGTTCAGTTGTGTGCGTCAGGTGAGCTCCGTTCTACATTGCAACCAATGGTGCCTGCCGACCATGCTCCATTGCAACCAATGGTTGCTTCAGAACCAGTGTAACGCATTTGACAAGGTTTCATTTGTCTTTCGCCAATAAAGAAAAGCAGGAACTGCTTCGTACTGGTTATTATAGTTCACTTCGTGAAGTGGAGCGAGGCAATACCTATCAGTTGACATAATTCATCCACTGTCGCTTCCACCATCGTTAACGTGTGAGTGGATCGGTACAGCGCATCGATATCCTAGCGCTCCGATCAGGGAGCGGGATTTGTGTGTCATGTAATGCAAGTAAGCTGCCGCTTGTTGGCCAGTAAAAGGGCAAGACCCACCACGTCTCACCCACAAGGAAATGGGCTCGTTCAGTGGACCTGCAGGACTGTTGAGGCTATCGTAATGCGCTTCTTCAAACGCCATCAGCCGAAGCAGTGAGAAGAAGCATTGCCAAGGTGTATGCTGACCCAGAGAGTCCCGGTGCATTCTACTACATATTAATCGATAGCTTACCTTACTCTCAGCCGTGAGCTTCGCTTACCTCTGGAATTACTCTCGCCCGTTTGTTCGGTTGAAGCTCACTATATGTCGGAATACCGCTGCGATACTCTTAAGCTGCTCCGAGTAACGTTTTAACTTTGGCGGGAGCATATGAACAGAGTGCAGCACATCCAAAAGGAGTGTTATGATCACCAAAGTCGAGGCCCTGAAAACCGTAAAGGTGACCGCTTTTGGCTACACCTACCAAGACCTCCAGCCGGTGCACCAGAAAAATTCCATTAAGAATGACATGGCCATATGGGTTCGTACGCTCGCCTACTGTGTATGTGCTTCGAAACTTTAAAGATCCAAACGCTGAAGTACGGACCGTCCATTACAACCAAATGAAACCGATGCCACCTTCTTCAATTTCTTCGCCCGTAGATGGAATCCTGTCACTCCGTTGTCTCCCGATAGGAAAACACACTGTAGAAGCGCCAGTTGTGGGAACCGCACTGTGGTTCCAGCTGTGCTGGCACTGAGGACGGCGTCGCACTTAGAAAAGGAACTAACTTAGTACCTTTGAAACATAAATGCATTGTTTAAATTGACCGCCCTCACTAATGTCTCCGTTGCTTGTTTTTCAGGGCTTGGCGGACCGAATACAGAGAGCATGAAGGAAAATGAAAGACAAGTCTCATTACCCGTTCCTTGTATGCTCGTCGTTTATACACTTTCTTTTCGTGTACCATACTCTTTGCATGCTGCGCTATTGCATCCATCTGCTTCGACCCTGCGCGCTCCTTCTCATATTCGAGTCATTGGTCATCGTAGCTTTATTTGCTTCTGGTTTCGTACCAGGTACTGCGTTAAATACTCTGTCGCCGATTCGTGCGTGCCCTTCGTTTTTAGGCGGGACTTCTCGTACGTATCTCGAACCCACCATACGAAATATATTACAGCTTGCGTCGTGGGCAGTTATACATGTGTGAGCAAAACTGCTGTCACCCCTGTAGTGATCGCCAGAATACTAGGAACGTTTCCGTCCTTTACTAAACGCAAAGCTCGGATAGCATCAACTAGCAGTTTGATTACAAGTGTGTTCGAATCGTAGACTCCGCTATACCTGTGTTACATGTCAAGCATGGTATGAATAGACGTTCGATAGTAATTTTGAGTCTAATACCCAATTCGTGCGTAGACCGCACGGCACCTTATGCACGCAGAAGCAGCACAGGCAAAGAACAGCACAAGGTGGTGCCGGGCACGAACAAGTGTATTGTAATCGTTAATTAAGAAAACTTGTAAAATGAGCTCGTGCTGAAATTGATGACGAGAAAAACAAAATGTGAAAGGTTATTAACCATTATATAACAATACGCAAAACGCGAACTGCTGAAGAAAAGCTCGCCTCAGCTATTCAAGGTACATACTCAGGTACTTTGTAGAGGAAGGCACAGAACGTCCTAAACATGTGTGCTTGGTTTCATTCATTGCGCGATCGCATGAGGTTTCTAGAGCATTGGTTGACCACCAGGACGCAACAACTTGGGCTCAGCCAATGAAACGATAGGCGCAACATAAGCTAGTTTAATACGGTGTATACGCATAGATCCGTTCGATCCATTCCTTTCTAAGATGAAGTACTTAGGCTTCCGTGACAAACTTTTGAAAGGACCTTGATGAGGAGTGTCAACAGATTGCGAACTGCATCAATGCGAATAAAACCAAATGGACAAGTATGTAAGTCAGGATGCATTCGTTGTTCGCGGGCAGTGAAACGAGTAGACGTCGACCAAAATTTTCAGAAAGGTTGTTAGAGACGTATAGCATAGGACACGTAATCCATCTCACCAGTGACCCTGGAATTCAAAAGCATCACACCTGGAGGTCTGAGCATGCTGTCAAAAACAAGTTCGGCAGGGCTGCATCCAATATCCTCTTTTACGGTAGTACGAATACCAAGAAGGATGGCTGGAATGCCTTCAGACCAGGGCGGGTTAGGTAAATTAGCTACGATGGCGGCTTTCAGCTGTCGATGGAAAGGCTCGACAAGGCCCTTCGCAGTGAGAGGTTAAAAAGTTGTCCGAATATGGGTCAACCCCGTAGACGATGCAAGTCAATGAACAAGATGGAACTAAACTGAGACCCTCGTTCTGTACTGATCTTAGGTGGCACACCGAAGAAGGAACTCCACGAGTCGAAAAATACAAGGGCAATAGTTTCCGAAAATGTGTCACGTAAAGGAATGGCATGCAGCCAACCAGTAAAACGATCAACACAAGTCAGAATGAAAGTGAAAGTGTTTGATGGAAGAAGCGGCCCGACTATTTCTACTTGAACATATCTATAACGCGCCTCAGGTAGTGAGAAGGTTCCGGGGGAGGAGATAATATGCCTGTGTTCTCAGCTGCTCTGGCAACTGGGACAGCTTGTAGCTCCTTGACGGGTATCGGAGCGCATACTAAACCAGACGTAACGATCAGTAAACGACTTCACAGTGGAACAACTGCTAGGACACGTTAGTCCTTGATAATGGTCAAAGACGGTTGGCTAGAGACTAGGGAAGAAAAATGGTCTTGGTTTACCAGTAGAGACATCGCAAGAAATCCTTGCGTCTGAGATTAACAAGGGAGGATTTTAAGGATTTAAATGTTGTATTCGATCGAAGCTGAGCAAATCCAGCATGGTTGGTCTGAGCGATAAACATTTTCTCAAGATCTATTGGAGAGGAAGAAAGTTAATGTATGTCAGCACGTGAAAGAGGATCGGCGACAACATTATTTGGACCGTCGAAGTAGCAAATATTGACAAAGAATTATGAGCAGTAATCCAGGTGCCATGTCCCTCTCGGAGAATAGCGGTCAGAAGAGGCACGAAAGGCGTAGACCAACAGCCAGTGATCCGTTAGAATAACAAAATGTTGTCATTTAAGGAAGTGACGAAATGTTTGAAGGCCAAGTAGCTGAAGAGAAGTTCGCGATTGAAAGTGCTATATCTCCTTTCGGTTTGCTGGAGATTCCGAGAAAAGAAGGACAGCGACTGAAGCTCATTGCCGATAAGTTGCTGCAGTACAGCACCGACAGCGAATTTTAAGGCATCAATCTCGAGAAGGAGAGCAGCTTGCTCGTCGGTGCCCAACTATTTTAGGGAAGGTAGCTAGCTCAGTTTCTGCTCGGTGACAACAAACGCTGCTACCGCTTCTAGCGAAACGATGAGTTTCTTTGGATTACCTTTAAGTAAATCAAGCAATGGCTGAAGAACGGCGGCAAACTTTTCAATGTATCTGCCGTAATACTTAATCATGTCAAGGAATCGGCGCAGGTTTTTAAAGTATTGTGGCAGTGGATAGTCCTTGATTGCCTGCGTTTTCTCAGAGATGGGACTAATGCCTTTGCTATCACTTTTGCGACCGAGAAGTCGACGCTAGCGTGACTAAATTGACGTGTAACAGAAATACTAAATGAATAAATAACTGGTATCTCCTCGGTAACACGAGGCACACTAGTGAATGCGCGATCAAGTATGCATGCAAGCGTCGTTGCCATGGAATAGTGCAACGTATCGTTTTAATGAAAGGTATAACTGAACCGTTGTAGAACATACGAGTGCTAATTTTGTCTGGTAATAGTCCGACCAAGGAATATGATGGCGCAAGGGCGCGTAAAAATCAGACATAACTGTTGTGCCAATATAAAATTTGGGCGTGCTTTCTCCATGTAATAATCCATGAGCACAAGAGCCATAAAAAGCATTGGGTGCAATCGGTGTGCATTAAAAATTCTAAAGGTGCTGTGCTCCATCAAAGCATTCTGCATGGTAAAATCAGTTGCACAGGCTGTATGTAAAGTCTGTTGTCTGCCTCAGTCTAAAATGTCCAGCTGTGAATCGATTCAGTGGCGAGTCTCCTCCGCCACGTTGCGGTGTTGTGAAGCGGACATTATTGGAATTTTATTGGTTGAATGCTTGCTAGGCAAAAACCCACCAAGTCCTGGAACACTGCTGTAGCTTCCTTTGAACAGTAGTGCAAGCCGGCGGTGCGTCGTACAGACCTCTTGTGCGTGTTATTAATCGCAGTCGGTTGGCGGCCTAATTTCCTTCTTGCTTGACCCATTGGCTTACTCACAATATTGCAATAATCGTTGAAACCGGTTAATGATGCCAAAGCGTCGCAGCGTCTAATGCTAAATGGTGCTGGTGAGTAAAACATAATTATTGGAGGCTGGCTTCTATAAAATACTTGTCCGGTTCGCAGACGGTGTCCAGCTATCCACGCCGGACTTGTCATAGGAATGGTCAGTGCATTTGTTCCTTGTGGCTGAATACCTCCATAACAGCCGAAACTGTCATTCCTTTGTCAAATGCCGGGTCGCTACGAGTTTTACTCCGCAAAATATAATCACAATTCCTTCAACAGTAAGGTGGTTATGGTAGTTGGCTCCAAGGTCAAGTGAAAACTCCCTAAAAGGCCATCGGAAAAGCTATTTATTCGTGTGCCCTTAAGGAGCAGCAAAGCTGTCCGTGGAATGACATTGGAAAGGCACCAGGTGAGTAGAGGATCAGATGCTTTTTCGGAAATATAAGGCACCAAAACCAATATTTAAACGTCGGTGAGAATAAGCAAAACTGCCCGTTGTATTAAAAGTAATCAAGACAGAATTTCTAGTCTTCCGTTGAAGAACAAGGGACCCATGTACATATATCATTCCGGGTGTGTAAATTGTGGTACTGTGAGTTCGGGGGAACTAAGCTTATTTGTTTCGACACCGTGCAAGTGGCGTCTCCTGAGTGGCGGAAAGAGCTCCATTTGGTTATCACGTGATGATAGAAGCTTTCGTATGCTTGTCGGAGGTGATCCAAGAGCACTTCTGCCGTGGCGCTGCCTAGTGGGACAACGTCGATGTACAAAAACGTAACCTTGGCCACGGTGGACCTGGTCCATTAAACGTTGAAAAGGTATGCAACATTGAGAAGGCCAAAAGGCATACAAACGAACTACTGCAAATGGAACGGTGTGCTAACGGTCGTTTTAGCAATGTCTTCGGGTGCCAACGGAATCCGCTGGCGCGCTTTAACGAGGTCACTACTGGAAAAGACGGAGTTCCTGGACAACGCCAATGAAAAATCACGAATATGTAGGAGAGCTTATCTGTCGGGGATGTTAACGGCTTTGAGCGCCTGGCAATCACCGCATGGACGCCACTCACCGGACTTTTTGGGTACAACAGGAAGCGAGGAAGCTCAATAACCGTTTGATAACGAATAATGCCGATATTGACCATGTGCTCGAAGTCACTGTTAGCCGCCTGCAGCTTGTCAGGTGTAATACATTTCGATTTGGCTGACCCAGGAAGAGACCTTGAGAAGATATCATGATCAGGAGCACGCGTTTAGACTCGGTGGAGTCGGTATTAAAACGTACCAACGACGAGACTTGTTGCAGCAAGGACGAAAACAACGTACTATCTGGCATGAGTGGACGAAGTCAGAGGAAAATGTCTGGGCGAGGTGGCAAGGGACAATTAGTGAAGTGACGTCATCCTGTAAGTTTCCGCGACGTACATCAACCACGAGGCCGCATTTGCCAGGGAAGTTGATTCAAATTATGGGCATTTGGACATCTGCGGTGGTAAAGCTAAGTGCTAAGGTGCAACAGCTTCTATCCGCGCGTCGCCATCTTAGTCCGGTTAGCTGCCTGTAACGTTAGTCCGGCTTGCGGCCGGGCGCGTTTTTCCATGGATCGTGGTATAACGCTGCTTTCTGCGCTCGCACCGACAAAAGGTTATGTTTAGTCGTAGAGTGGAACGCATGCAGGAGACTGAGAATTTGGTCAGCGACTGCCGTCGCCGTTACTGGCTGGCTTTGGCTTTCCCGGTTGCAAAATCCGGGTTCATTTCGGACCATTGCATTCCGGGCGACGGTGGAAGTGGCGGCATGACCGCTGAAGTGAGCATGATGCTCTGCAGCGCAAACCATGAGGATTTCTTCGGTTAGTAGAGCCTTCACATCGAATAGCAGGCATGCTAAGTTTTAGACGAGAGATTTTATCCTTTGTCGAACCTTGCGTAGCGCTATGGGATGAGCTCGCTGTGGTGGACTTAGCTACGTGCCTAAGGGTAACCTTAAAGGAACCTTAGTGCGCTTTCTCCGCAGCTACTGCAAGCTTTTTCACAGTGATAGCTTCGGTAACAACTGAAACAATCACGGCGATGGTTGCCGAAAGATTTTTCGTCCAACCTTGGCGGAGTATGGTGTCGCCGAGTTTCGAAGAACCAATTAAGGAACGCATGTGTCTAAGTAGAGGAGATGGGGTGCAATCGCCAAGCTCGACGCTGACGATTAACTGTTGCAGACGAGTGTCATCAGACGAAGTGGCGCGTTTAAGGCCAGCTGCTTTTAGTTTATCATACAGCGCTTCTGCAGGCGCAAGCTCAAGGGTATCAATAACTTCAGAGGCAATAGAAACAGGCAAGCGCTAGACGAGGTACGAACACTCGAAGATTGTGAAGTGACGTTAAGGCAACTGAAAGTGACTTCTATCTGAATAAACCATACACGTGGATTAAAAATGGCAAAGTTAGGACACGAGAGTTTGACGGACTTGTGCGTAAAAGCACATCAGGTTTGACAAGACGTGGTGCAGATAGAATCCGAGTTCACAAAAATGAGGCGCGGTTACCAATTTATGCACTGTTTGAATGCATACAAGGCAGGTTTCAGTCCCTTAGTAAACGCAATACGCGGAAAGAAGCAACTCACTTTTTGATTACAATTGAGTTCGAATCGTAGCTGGCGCCGTACCTGTGTTACACGTCAAGCGCGATAGAAGTAGACGTTTGCTAGTAATTCTGATGCTAATATCCGATTCGTAAGCAGTCTGGACGGGACGGTATGTACGCAGAATCATCCCAGTCAAAGAGCAGCAAGAGGTGGCGCCAGGTACGAAAAAGTGTATTGTAATCGTTAATTAAGAAAACCTGTAAAATGAGCTCGTGATGAACTTGATGACAGGAAAACAGAGTGTGAAAGATTATTAAGCCCTACAACCCACGGAAGACTTAGTGTTGTGTCATACGCAGCGGCGTATACGCAGCACCGTTACTCCGTAAATACTAGTGCTTAATAAATAATTTATAATCATACCATGGCGTGGTTCCCGGTTATCTTTCCTTCTTTGCAGGTTTATGCAATTGTGTGCAAATGTGATAGTGCGATTGTTTAGATACGTTGCAACTAAAATACGCTGTAGGAACCGTATTTTTTTATCCGTAGGAGTTCCGGACCAGGATCCTAAACCACCAGTTAAGCCCGTAGGCTGGTGAGGTTTTATGTACGCTAGACTAAACGTTGGTTAGGTTAATTGTGGAGGTGACATGTATAAATAGAAGACGTACATAGCAAATACTTTTACGTATTTATATGACAGGATGACAATTAACTCCTTTGTTGTTCTTCAGGTGGATAACAATGTGTAATAAATCGCTGTGGCGCCACGTTGTAAGTGCTCCTCATAGCGAAGGTTTTGGCTACGTTTAAGCTTTTGTTGCGTTCGCTATCTCTTAAATTTACTGACATGGAAAAGTAGATGGGGAAGCTTTAACTAGCGACTGCGACATAATTCTACAAGCGGCAAGTAGTGATCATTTTGACCTTAAAGTTGACTTGTAGGCATCTTCCTTACGGGCAAAGTGAAGAGGTAACGCGCTTCCAGCAGTTTTGGGATCCCTGGCATGAGAATGAGCGTTTGTTTACTTACAACCAAACGCTTTCATCCTCCCGTAGCTAAGCCACCTGAAAAAACCTCGTTGGAAGCCTACTTGTAGTGCTTTTTTGCAAACAGAGGAGTGCTTTAAACGAGGCCTGAAAGAAATGCGGTTGGTTGCGTCTCTTTCCAGGTTTCCCGCAGATACTTCCACTGGACTAGAACAATCCTTCAACGACTGAATGGTCCATAATTAGCAACTGGGCTAATTACACTTGCAAAGAACACATAACTTGAGTGATCAGGACAGCAACCCTACGCGACCGCAGAAAGCACCATACACCTCAGGATAAAAGGCGGATAACAGCTGACTGCGAGTACCAGCAAAAGCGGTCCTCTTCAGGCCATAACATTTACTTCCAACTAATTCCAGTATCACATAAAGTGAATAACCAGATTTTTTCCATTTGCATTAATAATCTGTTTCATCTGTGAGGTCGCGACATTCCAGTTCTCCTCCTTAATCTATTTACACTATCCATGAAAACCCATACCTCCCTGCTGCTTGGAAGCATGTTGTAGTCCTACCACGACATAAACGAGGATCTCGTCTTGACATTGACAATTATCGGCCTATCAGCCACACACCCATTGCATCAAGAGTTATGGAGAGACAGGTGAAAGCAGAAAATCTTAACTTTCTTTTGCCTCGTAATCTCATTAATAGGTCTCAACACGGGTTCCTGCCTTCGAAATCCTGCCAGACTTGTATGTTTTAGTTTTTAAACAACGTCACTGACGCGATAAATTTAGGGCATAAAGTGGTCGTCATATTCCTCAATATGAAAAAAGCATTCGACCGCGTTCCACACCTAAAACTGCTGACCAAACTCGCCTCTTCTGGGAT
Organism: Dicrocoelium dendriticum; assembly: GCA_944474145.2. Lineage (NCBI taxonomy): Eukaryota > Metazoa > Platyhelminthes > Trematoda > Plagiorchiida > Dicrocoeliidae > Dicrocoelium > Dicrocoelium dendriticum. The sequence continues at coordinate 45,071,554 of OX104064.1, read as the reverse complement.
CGCCGGGAAGGTGCTCTCCTGGTTTGCATCCTACTTATCAAATCGAACACAATCAGTCAGTTTGGGCGGCACGCCGTCTTCAAAAAAAGCGGTCATCAGCGGAGTCTATCAAGGAAGTGTCCTGGACCCCATGCTCTTTTTACTCTAGTCAATGACACCTTCCAAGTCTTCTGCTGGTGAACACCATACCTATTTGCAGACGACATCAAAGTCGCATTTTCCTTTGTCTCCGATAATATGAAAGATAAGTTATCCACAATACAAAGAGACCTTAAGGCGCTAGAAAACTGGTGCGCAATATGGAATCTCGAATTTTCCCCAGGAAAAAGCAACATTCTCTCTTATAAATGCACCGTGCCGCCGAATACCCTTACTCTCAATGGCGCTCCTCTTACCGTTAGCCACTTTGTTCGTGATTTGGGGGTTCAATATTCCAATACCTTTAACTTTGCGGAACAGTCAAGCTATAGTGCAGCTAAAGCTAGGTCTTTAATAGGTTATATCTTCAGATCCATGTCGCTTTTGGAATCTGGATGGACACTGTATAAAACGTGCGCTAGACCTATCTTCGAATACTGCTCTATAGTCCTTACGAACTCACGCAAGTGCGACAGGATTGCACTTGAGAACGTACAGCGTTCCTTCACTAAACGTTTATTGGGCTCAAACATGCTGAACTATGGTAGTCGATGCAAACAACTGGGACTGGACCCGCTGCGGCGACGTAGGCTAAAGATAAACCTTAAGTTTCTATACAATCTTAAACAAAAGCCGGCAATGAACCTGACACGACACTTCCGAACGGAAGGAGATACCCGATATCATCTGCGCAACACGACCTTTTCATTCAGTCTGCCGACTGCTCGTTGTGGCATACGCCATAACTTCTTCCTTTATAGATACGCGGACACATGGAACAAATTACCTCTGCAAATCCGATCATCTATGACCAGTACACACTTCAGCAATTCTATACGGAGATTCCTCGACGTAAACACAGTTTCCGAACTATTAGGCCTCAAACTGACGGAAGACGAGCTATGGGAGACAGGACCAAACAACCTCTAGCGAATTAGCCTACATCCCCGTTTTAATGCTTTATTAACGACAGTTTCCTACTTCATCTTAACCTTGCTTCACGGCTGTTTCTGACAGCATATTCGCACGGCTGCTCCCTCTTGTCCTTCCTATCCTTACCTAGACAAGATTGCATCAAGGCTTCCATCTCTTTGATCCAAATATTTCATTTACTGTTCCTTCTAGAACGTTGAGATTTACATCCTTAGCCGCATCTTTGTTTACTCTACACCTCCCTTATGCTTAACCGACTCGGTGTATATTGTATTCGGCACCTCTTCTGGTCCTTTTCGTAACTCTTCAATAGTGGCCTAAGTACACATAACGCCCGTGACAAATCCTAGACCTCGCTAGATTCTAACTCCGACTAGCAGCTTCTCAGCTCACTTCAACCCCTCCATCTCGTGCTTGGCCCCTCTTTTGGTCCATATCGCAACCGTTCAATGGTGGCATAGGGATCACTAGCGTCAGCGCAACATCCTAGGCCTCCTTTAATTCTCTTTGCTACTGTGGCACTCACTCTTAAACCGTTTCGACTAGTCCGGCCTCTAAGGCCCCAAACGCCCATAGGCCCCAAACCAAGGACCCTTTTCATTTGAGCATCGGCTGCCATCAATGAAGGTTCTCTTTGTAAAAGTAACAGCCTCATGCTACTCGTCTCCGGCTGATACATTATCTGTATCCTTGGTCCCCCTACCGGAAACAAAAGTACCGGTCCTTGATTAGTTTTGCATCCCGGGTCCACTCTCATGCTTCTCAGCACACAATTACGTCCCCTCTCTTGTTTGGCCTCACTTCTCTGTCCATATCGCAACTGTTCAGTGGTGAATTCGGTTCCCATAGCGTCAGCACAACACACTAGACCACATTTGACTCGCTTTCCTACTGCGCCTGGCACACTTAAACCTTGTGGACCACACCGGCCTCAGGCATCAAACGCCTATAGGTCTCAAACAAAGGCTTCTCTCCCTTTGAGCATCGCTTAAAGTTCTCATTGGCATAAGCAACAGCCTCAGGATACTGGCCTGCGTCTGGTACATCATCTGTATGCTTGTTCAAATGCAAAATGGCAATTTCATGTCTCTGATTGACTTTTGCCTCTCGGCTCCACCATCATGAATCTCAGCTCACAATTACGTTCCCCTCTCTTGTTTGGCCTCTCTTGTGGTCCAAATCGCATCGGTTCAATGTCGGTATAGGTATCACTAGCGTCAGCGCAACATCCTAGGCCTCCCTTGATTCTCTTTGCTACTGTGTACTCATTATTAAACCTTTTCGACTAGTTCGGCCTCTCAGGCCCCAAATGCCTATAGGCATCAAACCAAGGCCTCTCTTCTTTTGAGTATCGGCTGCCATCGATTATGGTTCTGAATGGTATAAATAACAACCTCAATATTCTCGTCTCCGTCCGATGCATTATTTGTATGCCTAATCCCAGCCGTCGCTATATATTCTTGCTACCGTGGCTCTCGTTGCTAAACCTTTTGGACTAGTCCGACATCTCAGGCTCCAAATGCCTATAGGTCTCAAGCCAAGGCCTCTCCTCTTTTAAAGGATCAGTTGCCATCGATTAAAGTTCTCAGTGGTATAAGTAACGGCTTCATGATTCTCGTCTCCGTCCGATTCACTATCTGCAAGCCAAATTCCAGGCGTCGCTATATATTCTTGCTACCGTGGCTCTCGTTGCTAAACCTTTTGGACTAGTCCGGCCTCTCAGGCTCCAAATGCCTATAGGTCTCAAGCCAAAGCCTCTCTTCCGCTGAGGATCGCTTGTCATCGATTAATGTACTCAATGGTATAAGTTACGGCCTCATGATTATCGTCTCCGTCCGATTCATTAACGGTACGCTTGTTCCCCCTACCAAACTCGAAATTTCCGGTCCTTGGTCATTTTTGCCTCTCGGCTCCACTATCATACTTCTCAGCTCACAAGTATCGTCTCCATCTCATGTTTGGCCCCTCTTTGGGTCCATATCGCATCCGTTCAGTGGTGGCGTAGGTACCACTAGCGTCAGCGCAACTACCTATTCCTCCGTTGAGTATCTTTCCTACTGTGGCACACATTCTTAAACGTTTTGGACTAGTCCGGCCTCTCAGGCTCCAAATGCCTATAGGGCCTAAGGCAAAGCATCTCTTTTTTGAGGACCGGCTGTCACCGATTAAGGTTCTCAATGGCACTAGTAACGGCCTCATGATTCTCGTCTCCGTCCGATTCATTATTTGTATGCCTAATCCCAGCCGTCGCTATATATTCTTGCTACCGTGGCTGTCGTTGCTTAACCTTTTGGAATAGTTCGGCCTCAGGCTCCAAATCCCTATAGGTCTCAAACAAAGGCTTCTCTCCCTTGGAGCAGCGCTTAAAGTTCTCATTGGCATAAGAAACAGCCTCAGGATACTGGCCTGCGTCTTATACATCATCTGTATGCTAGTTCCAATACAAAATGGCAATTTCGTGTCCCTGATTGACTTTAGCCTCTCGGCTCCACCATCATGAATCTCAGCTCACAATTACCTTCCCCTCTCTTGTTTGGCCTCTCTTGTGGTCCATATCGCATCGGTTCAATGTCGGTATAGGTATCACTAGCGTCAGCGCAACATCCTAGGCCTCCCTTGATTCTCTTTGCTACTGTGTACTCATTATTAAACCTTTTCGGCTAGTTCGGCCTCTCAGGCCCCAAATGCCTATAGGCATCAAACCAAGGCCTCTCTTCTTTTGAGTATCGGCTGCCTTCGATTAAGATTCTGAATTGTATAAATAACGGCCTCATTATTCTCGTCTCCGTCCGATTCATTATTTGTATGCCTAATCCCAGCCGTCGCTTTATAGTCTTGCTACCGTGGCTCTCGTTGCTAAACCTTTTGGACTAGTCCAGCCTCCCAGGCTCCAAATGTCTATAAGTCTCAAGCCAAGGCCTCTCTCCCGCTGAGGATCGATTGCCATCGATTTAGGTTCTCAATGGTATTAGTAACGGCTTCATGATTCCTTTCTCCGTCCGGTTCATTAACTGTACGCTTGTTCCCCCTACCGAAATCGAAAGTTCCGGTCCTTGGTCAATTTTGCCTCTCGGCTTGAGCATCATGGATCTCAGCTCACAAGTATCGTCTCCGTCTCTTGTTTGGCCCCTCTTTGGGTCCATATCGCATCGGTTTAATATCGGTATAGGTATCACTAGCGTCAGCGCAACATCCTAGGCCTCCCTTGATTCTCTTTGCTACTGTGTACTCATTATTAAACCTTTTCGGCTAGTTCGGCCTCTCAGGCCCCAAATGCCTATAGGCTTCAAACCAAGGGCCTCTCTTCTTTCGGGAATCGGCTGCCGTCGACAAAAGTTCTCATTGGTATAATTAACTGCCTCGTGTACTTGCCTCTGCCTGACATATTATCAGCACGCTTGGACCCCTTCAAACTTGCAACTTCAGGTTTCTTATTGAGTTTTGCCTCGGCTCCACCATCATGGATCTCAGCATGCAATTACGTTCCCCTCTTTTGTTTGGCCTCTCTTATGGTCTATATCGCATTGGTTCAATTGCGTGATAGGTGTCTCTAACTTCGACGCAACTTACTAGCCCCCGTTTGCTTCCCTTCGCTACTGTGTCACTCATCGTTAAACCTATTTGACTAGTCCGGCCTCTCAGGCTCCAAATGCTTATAGGTCTCAAGCCAAAGCCTCTCTTCCGCTGAGGATCGCTTGTCATCGATTAACGTACTCAATGGTATAAGTTACGGCCTCATGATTATCGTCTCCGTCCGATTCATTAACGGTACGCTTGTTCCCCCTACCAAACTCGAAATTTCCGGTCCTTGGTCATTTTTGCCTCTCGGCTCCACTATCATACTTCTCAGCTCACAAGTATCGTCTCCATCTCATGTTTGGCCCCTCTTTGGGTCCATATCGCATCCGTTCAGTGGTGGCGTAGGTACCACTAGCGTCAGCGCAACTACCTATTCCTCCTTTGAGTATCTTTCCTACTATGGCACTCATTCTTAAACCTTTTTGACTAGTGCGGCCTCTTGGGTTTCAACTGCCCACAGGCATCAAACCAAGGCCTCGCTTTTTTTGAGGATCGGCTGCCATCGACTAAATTTCTCATTGGTGTAATTAACTGTTTCATGTACTCGCCTCTGTCTGATACATTATCAGCACCGGCGTAATAACTTCACTGGCTGTCGTACATTTTTGAACGATAAGCTCTAGCACTGTCAGCATGTCACTTAACTTATATCTTAAGCGTTTATTAAAACACTCACTATGTTCTTCTGATTCCCACAACTCGTTTGCCGGCTAACAACGCCTGATACTCACGGTTTCCAAACAGGACAACTTTTGCGTACGCTAGGCCAGTTCGGCCTGCACCTTCCTCTCACATTCAGCAAATATCGGGTCTCGTGCTACAACGCCAAACTACGGATACGGATATGGTGTACAACATATACGGTCACTCCATTGCTTTCAACCATCTCAACTTTACCATAAATTTTATATTTATACAATAACATAGTCCCGTTCAATTTTGTTGGCAGTTTACTCGGTCCGTTTTCTTCTCCCCCTTGTTCTACAAGATAACATTACCTGCACGGAACACCGCTGAATACATCCCTGCGACGCTCCCATGGGCACGGAATCAATAAAGAACAAAAAACCCGCACTTCATAATCATGACACTTTAAAGAACCTAGAAAACTGATCGATTCAATACAAGTCACCTGAGTCGTCCGACTTCAACAGCTCCAACCCCTTGCACTGGACTCCGAAGGCGACTACACAGCCATAGGAAACAAATTAGCATTACGTGACTGCCAATATCCGCGAGGATAATCGGTCAGATACAATCTTGTCGATGTTATATAACCAACCGGCAGTGTTCCAGGACGTGGTGGGTCTTCGTCTGGCAAGCGCTTTCCCTACAAAAAGCCACAAATATCCGCTTAACAACACTGCGACGTGGCGGATGTGACTCGCCACTCAATAAAGTCACCGCCCCTAACCCATTGGCAAGTTGACCGACATCACATTTACAAATTCTGTGCTTATATCTGCTCTCGCACGAACACGCCTACATATCTGCTTAGTGACATGCCACTATTCCTAAGTATTTTCACCCGTTTCCTCATACTTCACTCATTGACCTACATTGCTCACGGGACCTCGTCGGACTAGTTCCTCATCAACATACCATATAAGTGATCTGATTACTACCTCTACCTCTCGCATTCTGTGTGCATAGACTTCATACAGCCTTTAGGCCCTATGGGCCCACACTACTGTCTCCAACTCTACTACCCCCACTGTTGGTGCTGCTTAATCTGCTATCATGTACAATAATGCAATATGCTGATCATGCCCAAAAGGCGTGTCTCGCTTTGTCGAGAAAAAATATTTATTTATTTATTAATACTTACATTAGCACTGAAATAAGAATGACACACGAAGAAGATGACAGTTTGTGAGTAGGTAACTATGCAGGCTTGTAGGGGAATGGTTCGCTGGAGTCAACTGATTTTCGTAAGCTCAGCTAAGATAAGGTTGTCGGATGAAGGACGGGAATTACGGCTCTAATCCTTTTAACAGATTTATTGTGAAACCTAACATGACACGTTAAAAGCAGCATGTTAATTGCTAGTCATTTACTTGCCGAGACTGTTCAATTTCCACGGATGTTCCGGAGTGATTTATTTTCGAATGCATGATTTAAGCATTTTGATGCTATGTCACATCGTGTTGTCGCTGTCCGTTATTCGAAATTGATGACTCGTCGCAATCTTATTGCGCAGTACAGAGAAACTTGACCTGGCTACATGGTTATCAGATTGTAACCCGAAATACTACACAATGTCACAGGAGGTGAAATGTACTATGATCCAGCTGTCAAGTGGGAACGCAACGAGACAAGAGCAGATGTTAGCGGGATTTGTAATTTAGGCGAGTCTCATTTAGACATCAAGCCATCAGATAATGGTTTTGCGCGAGTGAAAATGCCATCAGTCTGTCAGGCTGAAGTGTGGTGTTTATAAGTGTTGAGATTGAATGAAAGAATAACAACCATATTCCACTAGATTTAGAAAATCGCACTTAGAATTATAAGAAACCAATACGACTCTTAGTGGTTAGTTAACGTTTGGACGTGAACCTAAACGTCAGGCATACATTTATGCGGCACTGTGAATATCAACGATAGATTAAGACAGATACGGAAGAAAATGCCATCAGTATGGTTACCAGGTAGAATGATGCACAACTGAATGTAACGTAAAATACAGATGACTTATGACTCCTCTGTATTGTAGATGCTGTTTTGCTATAAGCTTTAATGGACGATAATGTCATACATTTCCTGATGGCCCCCTTGCCACTATTACATGATTAACATATGTAGTGAATTCCGCTGCTCCCTGTTCTACCACATACGCATTTGAGGGATTAGATAATTAGACGTTGTGCAAGGTACTTATTGTAAATTTGCTAAAACATTTTGCACACTCTTTCGAAAGTCGATGAGGCGCCATTAACTGCGTACACATACACACGTAAACAACCGCTGTGATGCCATAGATATATTTTGCTCCTTTTATGATCCCACAAGGTTAGTTTAACATGAACATGCCTCTAAAAGTGTGACTCGCGTTGTCAAGAGTAAAAGTTTATTGAGTTGTTTTATTTAGTTGGTCAATGACTAGCATCACATGGCAATCTGTCACGGTCACAGTTTAGTGGCATATGTATGGTGTTGTTTAAACCATGCTGGGTACCAAGTTCGGTTGAAGGCGGAGTGAAGGCGCACGCCGTATGAATGCTGTCACGTAGACACTGGCAGTGTGGGTAATAAGGTGCACGCAAGTAGTACTGTGAGGTGTAATAAAATAAATGAAAGAGGCCCTTACGTTTTACGCTGGCGTAATCTGGACCGCATTGGGAGGCCACATGCGGACATGCAGACAGTCCATTAACGTGTACTGACACTTGTAACAAGTGCGGCACATGCAACGGTAGCCTACCTTAAGTAATGTTGCCACGTGCGCAATTGTAAACCGCACAGTGCCCATGGTCGTGGAACAAGTAAGGCAACATGTTTCATAACCGGTACCGTTGCACAAGAACAATACCGTCAACTAAGTGTTAAATGTTTTTCCTGGTAAGCCTATTTTAAAAAGCCTATGACAATGAGACGTTCAAACCATATGCAAATGTTCTAGTCTAAGTGGAAAGCGTTTGAAACGCTTGCAACCCGGCAAAGCAAAACTACTGAAGATTTTGAAGCACGAACATGCACCGGATGCAACTTTTGGACACGTATTGATGGATGTTTGTGAAGGAAATGGAATAAAGGAAAATTGAGCAACTGAAATCAGTAAATAATCTGCTAGTCATTGCACACATCTCGTATGGTAGGGCAAGATCATTTTTAAGCGATAAACGTCATTATGAAGCAAGTTGGGGCTAAATTGGCAGGTGTTGGTCGTTATGGAGGCGGAACAAGTAACCTGCCGGTAATACATCGGTTATAACCTTTTCGGTGTGCGGTGCAGTTGTGCGGGAGTCCAGAGTCCATGGATGGATCAATAAGTGATTCGTCCGAGCTGACGTAGCTGTTATTGAAACCGAAACAGTACTGCTCCTGCGTCTATGGTGTCTGGAAACCTGAGAAAGGTTAAGGCACAAGTTGCACATAGTTTCCGAGTTGACTGCTCCGTACGTTAATCTGTGGGCGATTAGCCACCCACCCATTTTCCTATGGCCAAGGGTTCCTGCCGCTGCAAGTCGGCGGGTATTAGTCGCGCGATTGTACAGGGGAATCCGCAAGGCTATAGGACACAGAATGACCTGAAAAGAGCCGGGAGTTCTTTCAAGAAGATATGGATAATGCAAAACAGTTGGTTTGGAGAATGGTGCGGGGAAAACCGGCGTACTATCAACAAGAGGCGGATCGTTACTGCACCATCTGGACCCGTGACATAATGATTGGTGCCATAAGTTGATCATCAGTGTAAGCGATCAAATGTGCGTTGTTGGAGACCGGAAGCGTCTTCATGAGCAGGTCAATCTTAAAGCGAAGAGCTGAGAGCATCGAGAACGAACGCTCTACTTTTCGCAGCCGGGTATCAAGAGATTCGTCTCACGTACGAAAGGCCGCGCGGCCTTTCCGGCGGCTGAAGCAATAGGCACAACTGGAAAGCAACTTTTCGCTGGTGGGCAACGCTGCGTACTGCTCGGTATTCAGGTCCGTACAAAGCTGATGGTACCATCGGTTGCAGATATCGCACTGCATACCGCCGGAATCGTCAGTTAATAGTATATTGCAGCTTAGATTGCAACAAAGTGCGAGAACTTCAGAATCTAAGAAACCAGGGAAAAAAGCTTCGGTGCATTGCGAGACCGACATGGTGGAAAACAGAGTGGAATTATAACACGTACACAATAGTTAAATGACCTCAATAAAAAGGCGAAAACTGGGTGCAAAACAGGATTACAACTAGGAAAAATCGGAAAAATTACCAGTAAGCGATAAAGTCACTTTGACCAGAACCGCTTTAATCTATTCAAGATATTTTAGATCAGAGGATGTTTGACAAAAGTCAAATTACGTTGCAAGTGTTTAGTCAAACACAGTTCTCCACACTTGTAGCTAAAAAGCTCGATCAATATGGCAAGCCGAAAAATCGAGTTACCGCGTAGAAGTCACAGTACGCGCAAATTCGACATCTATTTGTCTCGTTCGTGGGGAGGGCTAAATTTTTTCATGGCGAGAAAGAGTTTTGCTTTCATTGTCCTCGATAACATCCAAGGTAGTTTGATTGGCTGCAGAGTATATTCCTAATTGTGGTGGTGTTAAGGTGTGAGAAATAGCAGATAATGCTATATGAATTTGCTTCATGGAAAAGGTTATGATAAATTAAAGTAATGACTATAGGCGTAATTGAAGTTCACGGCATAATCGAAAGCAGGCAAATGGTAAATACAAGTAAAGTGTGAATGGCTGCTTTATGGAGCAAATTTGCGTTAATGCAATTGTTTCATATATGTAAAGGTTATGCTTGCAGTAACTTACTTGCTTGGATAAGGGTAATATATATCTTGTCTGCGTATTGTATTCTTTTGTATTTTGTGAAATCGCGATGAATGAAAGCGTAATTCACCACGAATAAATCTTGCCAACTACCAATCTTTGTACAAACTTAAGCAGAAAGCGACCTATACACATCTCTTTCAAATCCAGTTACGAAACCATCACCATTTAACCTGGTGTACCGGAAAACAATGCCCCACCAGGCCTATTTTTCATGTCAAAAATTAGCCACTCTCCTCGTTTTCGTTTTGTTGAGTCCGTTCCTTTTCTCGATTATACACTTGTATTCAGTTGTTTCCTGCGTAAGTATAGTACTTTATCGTGTTTTTCATCCTTTACCTTTGCGGCTTACAATGCAAGAGTGGCATCTGAGTCGTTTCGCAGCGCAAACATGCTTGCTTTAGCTGTACTAAGTATCATGGAACACAGGCCAGAAGGCTAGTTTGCGATATTCGAGATCAAACTGGAAAATAAGGGCATTACGGCAGACCGTCCGAGATACAATCAGCTCGTCCAACGCCTTCCTTCGTCGGTTGGGACGCTGATTGAGAGCTGTGCATTGCCTTCTCTACTTTACTTCACGCATTAGTATTATTTTCTTATTTAAGTGCGCATCGTTATTCTGTACCTACGATTTGTCTTCCTATCCTTTGCTTATTTCACGCGACTGCCACAGCAGGGTCTGTTATATGCAGGAAACTTGGGCATTAACTGGTTGGCCAGGGTGCGATACGGGTGTTTCCGTTTTAGATCCATTGTGAATTAAGCACTTCAAAAATTCCTGACTCAACGATCCACTAAAGAAAAAACAACCACGGAATTCTACTATCCTTCCAGTCCCATCTGAACTATACTGATGGAATCGGTCACCTGTCCCATCGTCAACAACGGGGGCAGGGTTTCAGTTCAGTTCAGATGGGGACTAGAACGATAGGAGAATCCCGTGAGTGTTCCATCTTGAGTGGATCGTTGAGCCAGGAATTGATGAAGTGCACAGTTATTGATGGAGCTAAAACAGAAGCACCTGTAGCGCACCCTGGCCAACCAGTTAATGCCCACGTTTCCTGCTCTAGCAGTCCCTGTTGTGGCAATCATGTGAAGAAAGCAAAACCTAGGAAGAGAACTCAAACCTACAGAATAAGGAAGTGCACTTGAACTAAGTAATTAATACCGATGCATGGGGCGAAGTAGAGAAAAGAAAATTGCATTACGAAGATGCGAGCTACTCAGGAAAATGGAAAGGTTTCGTGTTGCCACACAAAAGCGTCAAGTTGCCGCTCAAACCCTTTAACCGTTGATTCCATGATAACACCTTCCGGAAGCATGTTCCAGCGGCCGATGACTCTGCGTGACAGCCGGATTTCCGCCCTAATCCGATCCGACCGCGGTTTGTGCAGCTTCAAGGAATGACCGCGTAGAACAGACAATCTAGCGGGACTGAATAGCCAAGATACATCTGGACCAACCTTCCCAGTCAAGATACGGTAGGTTAGGAGTAGGTCTCCTCTAAGCCTTCGGTAGTGCATTGAATGCATTCCCAAACTAAGTAGACGCTCGGGGTACGTCCGTCCCCGTAATCCCTCGACTAACCTAGTACCCACTCATAAAACCCTCTCTAGCTCCATTTTGTCCCGGACGAGGCAGGGCGGACAAGCCTGAACGCAGTATTCCAGATGAGGCCGAACGAAAGCCAAAAACAGCCTCGTAAAGATGCCGCCCGTCAAGACTCCGAAAGAACGTCGGATTAACCACAACATGTGGAAACCTCTGCTTCCGGCCTTCTTCCAGTTGTCTCTGGAGTGTAAAGCCGAAGAGTGTACGACTGCTAGGTCAACCTGGCTAGATACACGGGGGAGATCCACCCTACCGACCAAGTACTTCGCAGGAGGACAACTCCAATTCGAAGAACGGAGCACTTTGCCTGATTTATTGGGTAGCAGCCATAAAGTAGACCATTCCCGAAGCTTAGCCATTGCTCGCTGAATAGCTTCGGAACCCCAAGAACATCAACAATGTTCCACAGCTTCAGGTCATCAGCAAATAGCAGCGATGGTACCTCAAGCTCCACGTGTAGGTGATTCACATAGATAGAGAACAACAGCGGTCCAAGGACCGAGCCCTGCAGCACGCCGCTGAGGACAGACTGCCTAAATGATAGGTCCCGGCCTACCCGCGCACACTGTTCTCTACCCTCTAAGAAGGCAGTCACCCAATGAAGGGCGCGGCCAGATACCCCGTAGGAGGACAGCTTTTGCGCGAGCCTCAAATGGGGTACCTTGTCAAATGCCTTCGAAAAGTCGACGAAAAGCAGTCCAGTGTGTGGCCGTTATCCACTGCATCCGTCCAATTTTCGCGAGCCACTAACAGATTCGTTGGACACGAAAATTTCTTCCGGAATCCGTGTTGTCCATTGCTAAGTAGATTAAATCTACTCAGATGACTCTCCAATGAATCGCTCACCAGTTTCTTGAGGAGTTTGACTACTACACTCGTCAGACTAACTGGCCTGTAATTTGCGGTAGACCCCTGTCCCCATGTTTGAAGATGGGACAGGTGACAGCTTCCTTCCATTCGGAAGGCAATGCACAACTGGCAAGCGATTTCTGAAACACAATAGCGAGCGGTCCACTTAGTTCCGCATCGGACCCATGCAACTCATATGTCTGTTAATGAATCCTGCGGTACACATTGTATTTATTTATTGTACATATCTCGCTTCCCAATTGTACTTTCTTATTCCCATTTCCATTATTATTGTACAGTTTTTTAAACTGACTAACAACCGATGAAAGACTTTTCGCGTTTCGATTCGCCTTCTGGTTTCTGCCACGTGTGTTTTGCTGTTCGTCGTCGTCGGTCTGCTAGCATCGTCCATCTATCATCGGAGCTAACGCGTCGATTAATTGTGCCTACTAAGTTTCGTCTTCCGAGCAGATTGTGCGATTAACTGACGGCCTACCGAAGATCATGCTTTTTCTAAGGTCAGCTCCAGGATTCTTATTTATAGACTGAGATTTCTTTTATGTAGTTTAGCCCTTTCTGTTTGGCCTTTTCACTACATGTTTGGTGATACTGTTCACTTTTTTGAATGCTCAGAACTACTTTTTGTGCCTTTTCTATGTCCGACCAGGATTCCCGCACTAACATTTCTGAAAATGTTGTTGGTTGCTCTTCCCCTGCCTTCGATTCATCATATCCGCACGTGTGGATTTACATTTGGATGCTTTTTCGCATACGCCCCATTACTTCTCAGTCTTTAATGTTCGCACATGTTACTGCCCAGCTTCCTACCCACATCGCAACTGACCTTATATACTTGCTCGACCCGGTTCCGGCTAACGCACCTTACGATAAGCTGAAAGCCGCCGTTGTGAAGCGCACCATGGCCTTCGACGAAGCTAGGCTTCGGCAGTTACTTTCCGGTGTTGAACTAGGTGCTCGTACGCAGTCACAACTCCTCAGCACATGCGTACGTTGGTCGGTTCCTCTGAGGTCGACGACACAATTCTGCGACAGCTCCGGACGAAATGTCTTGCAGCGAACACCACAACTCTTCTGACCGTGTTTGCGGATGAGTTGTCTTTGGACAAGTTGGCCGAAACAGCAGACAAAGTTCATGAGTGCTTTCATAAACAGGCAGCATGTCACTCATTTGAGTCGACCGCTAACGCCCATCTTAAGATTGACCCCAATGAAGCCATTTCCTAGGGGTTATCAAAGCTGGAGCTCGCTATCTCGAGCATTAATCGCTACAGTGGTAGTAGCCATAGGCGACGCCCTCGAAGTAGACGGAGCCCCGCCAGGAGTTCGAAACATCATTTCTGTTAGTACCATCACTGTTTTGGCGATGATGCAAGGAATGGTCGACCTGGTTGTAACCACCCTAAGACATTCCACAAACTGCAGGGGGAAACGTTCACTCCAGCTAGTGATGGCGACAGCTGCGTCCGGCCAATCGTATAGTCTTTACGTCTGCGATTCCTCAGCCAATTTGTACTTCTTGGTTGACACCGGTACCGAAGTCAGCGTTATTCCTCGTGAAGCAAAGAAACGCAACGTATTTCCCACCGGACTGACATTGCAGGCGGTGAACAGTACCACGATCCAAACATACGGCCAGAAAATGCTGCCTCTCAACCTTGACCTTCGTCGATGTTTTCCATTTGTTTTTCTCATCGCTGACGTCCAAAGCCCCATCCTTTGTGTTGATTTCCTAACCAACTTTGTACGGGTCGTGGACCTGCGCAACCGTAAACTGTGCGATAGTTTGACATTCTTGTCCGTTCCTGGTAGACGATTCGATCAGTTCGATCGATCTTTGCTTAGCCTTGCCCGCCGACAATGTGTTCACCAAACAGATTTCCGCTCTTTATCAATCGACTTTCCTGAGGTCAAGCACGAAGTTACGCACCACATCTCAGCATATGGGCTGCCGGTAACCGCCAGACCTCGACGATTACCTCCAGGCAAACTCGCTACGGCTAAGGCAGAGCTGGAACGTATGCATCAACTCGGTATCTTTCGTCCTTCCAGTAGCCCTTGGTCATCTCCGCTTCATATGGTTCCCAAAATGTCCAATGACGACTGGAGACATTGTGGAGATTATCATGCACTGAGCTATGCCACCGTCCACTATAGATATCCGATTCCGCACACCCATGCTTTTTCAAATGGTTTACATTGACGAACAACCTTCTCTAAGATTGACTTAGTGCGTGCATACTACCAACTTCCGGTTGCTCCCGACGATATTCCGAAGGCCGCTATGACCACGCCATTTAGTCTTTATGAATTCGTTCGCATGCCATTTGGTCTACGAAATGCCGCACAGATTTTCCAAAGGTTTATCGATCAAGTCCATAGAGGGCTCGACGTCATCTACGCCTACATTGACGATATTCTTTTGGCCAGTTCCAATCATGCTGAACATCAGTCACCTCTCCGATTGCTCTTCGAACGCTTTGCTTAGTACGGCGTTACGATCAGTGTTGACAAATGGGATTTTGGCCAAAGTTCTGTTGATATTTTGGGCCGCCGAATTGATTGCAATGGCATTAGTCCATTCCCCGAGAAAGCACAAGCGATTGCAGATTACCCCATGCCTCAACCTTTCAGAAGTCTCCGTCGTTTTCTCGGCATGGTGAATTACTACAGCCGTTTCCTACCAGATTGATCTGGGCTAATCCAGCCATTGACCGATTAACTTAAAGGTAGGTCACGAAAATTCGAGCCCACTTAGGAAGCTATCAATGCATTCGACAAGATCCAGCACGCCTTGTCCAAAACTACCGCGCTGTCATTTGAGGACTGATGTTGACGCCACTCTCATCCTCAAGGCTGATGCATTTCAGACCGCCGTTGGGGCTGTTCTCCAGCGGGTACTCAGCTGTCAATCTGAGCCGCTATCCTTCTTTTCTCGCAAACTTCAGCCAGCACAGATGCGATACAGCACCTTTGGTCGAGAACCTTTGGCTATCTAGCTCGCTGTCAAACATTGTCGGCACCTGCTTGAAGGTCACAAGTTTACCACTCTTACAGACCACAAACCACTTGCTTTTGCTTTCCGTGGTTCATCCGACCGTTTCTCCCCAAGAAAAATTCGTCATTTGGATTATATTTCACAGTGTTCTACCGACATTCGCTATGTTGCTGCTGCCAATAGCGTTGTCGCCGATGCCATGTCGCGTATATGTCTTCACGAAGTTTCACGGCAGAAAATTAACTTAGAATACATAGCAGCTCATCAGGAAGAAGATCCTGAGTTTGTGCAACTGCAATTAAATTCATCGATCAAAATATCACAGTTGTCGATTCTTACCTCAGACTCCAAAATTTACTGTGATATTTCTATTGGCAAACCCCGGCCTTTTGTCCCTCAGCAGTACCGCAGAATCGTCTTTACCACCTGCATGGAATCTCACACCTGAGCATCCGAGCCACCGTCAAGCTAATTACTGGGCGCTTCATTTGGCACAACATGCGCATTGAGCTCCAGCAGTGGGCCAAACACCGTATCACTTGCCAAACCAGCATGGTCCACCATCACACGATTACCGTCCCCGTCACGTTTGTTCTTCAGGACGCTCGTTTCAAACATGTTCATCTTGACATCGTTGGACAATTGCCCCCATCCAACGGTTTTGTCTACTTATTGACATGTGTTGATCACTATACGCGTTGGCCACTTGCCGTGCCTTTACGTGATGCTTCTACAGAAACTATGGCGCGAACATTCTTTGAGAATTGGAATTCCGTCCTTGGCACACCAGTCACTATTACTACTGATAGAGGGCGTCAATTCAATTCGGCATTGTTTCGTGACATGAACCGCTTCCCTGGTTGTTCCCACCTACGAAAAACCACCTATTACCCAGCTGATAATGGCATCGTTGAAAGTTTCCATCGCCAACTCAAAGCCGCAATTACTGCTTCACAGAGGAACTCACAAAGGTCAGAACGCCTACCGATTTTCTTGCTTGGTATTCGTAACACCATTAAAGACGACATTTGCTGTTGTCCCGCGGAGCTGGTCTTTGGCAATACTCTCAGACTGCCGGAAGAAATGGTGCTAGACTCAAGGGTTACTGGAGAAGTTGATCCGACCTCGTACGTCACACGCCTGAGGCGACGCTTCAGTTCCATTCGTCCAACACCACCTCGAATCAGTCCTCGGAGTCAACAGGTACACCCGGATTTTCGTACTTGCCCCTTCGTCCTCGTGCGCGTGGGTTCCGTCCGTAAACCCTTGACACAGCCTTAGGAGGGCCCATATAAGGTTGTTTCCCGGAAGGAGTAGTACTTCGTGCTGGATGGAAATGGTTATCAGGATACTCTGACCGTTGACCGCTTGAAGCCGGCGTACATCCAGACGCAACCACTACCGGAACCCACAGACATTCCTGTCACCGACCAGCCCATCTTCCCAAGTACGCCTCCTACTCAGCCCATGTGCGACACCTCTGTTCCCTCTTCTGCACCCGCAGCATCTTACGCCAGAACCTCGAAAGCGCATCATCGAACAAGCCTCGGACGTACAGTTGTTCTCCCTTCCAGACTACGGTAAATGACACACAAGCATCGAGCTTTCGTCTCAGTAACTCACGCTGTAGGGGGAGTTTTGTAACGATTGTACATATCTCGCTTCCCAATTGTACTTTCCTATTCTCATTTCCATTATTATTGTACAGTTTTGTTTAAACTGACCAACAACCGATGAAAGACTTTTCGCGTTTCGATTCACCTTCTGGTTTCTGTCACGCGGGTTGTGCTGTTCATCGTCGTCGATCTGCTAGCATCGTCCATCGATCATCGGAGCTAACGCGTCGATTAATTGTGCCTACTAAGTTTCGTCTTCCGAGCAGATTGTGCGACTAATTGACGGTCTAACGAAGATCGTGCTTTACCTAAGGTCAGCTCCAGATTTCTTGTTTATAGACTGAGTTCTTTTATGTAGTTAAGCCCTTTCCACTACACTATATTAGGAACTATACAGCAGATGGCGATGGCCAGTGCAAAAGGATGACATTCAAAAGATAAAACCTTAAAACGTTTATAACTTGAACAACTATAAAAAGGCCTCTCATAGAGTTCGTAGAGTTATAGAGAGCAGAAGGGAAGACCCGTGTCAGCTCCGTCACGTCCCGTTCATTGGCTGGATGACATGTCGTTGCTAAACTGTGTTCCCCGAGGGATTGTTGCAGCTGCAGCTAAGACAGCGGAATTCAGGCATGCTCAGCATGTACTCGTCCAATCGTTCTTTAAAACATTCCTCTGTCTGGACTCTTACCACACATTCAGGGAGCTTGTTCCACTCATTCACAACACGTGTGGCTAACGCGACATCGGATCGGATGTGGTTCCTCCGAGATTTAAAAGGTTTCAAGCTGTGGCCCCGTGTTGAACAATCTGTGTTGAACTGGAAGAACTGCAGCACCTCCTTCCGCAAAGCACCCTTAAAACGCGTCTAGTATAAATCAGATCACCACGGCGCCGGCGGTAGTCCGGAGTAAATACTTTCATAAACTGGAGACGAAGAGGATAAGGTAACCCACGTAGCATAGACACATACTTGGATCCGCGCCTCCTTCTCAATCAACTCACACTCAAATTTCGTGAGTGGGTGTAATGCAGGTAGGCCGTATTCCAGTATTGGACGAACGTGTGAGGAGAAGAGTAGCCTGAAGTTTTGCGGAGTCCATTTGTAGAACGACCTTTGTATGGCACAAAGCATCCTGGTGGCAAATGCTACCTTCCGCAATGTGTCCTGGGTTGTCCATAGGTCTGGAGAAACAAGTACACCCAAATCCTTCTCACCAACCACATTCATCAGCAGAAAAGCACCGATGTGGTAAGCACCAAAAGGTTCCTGCTCACTGATCGGAAGAACACAGCACTTATCACGATTGATAGGCATTTGCCACTTAACAGACCAATCGGGCCTGTTGCAACCTGTCAGCATCTCCAAGACTGGATACTTCGACCAAAGTTTAAGATCCTCAGCATAGATAAAGCGGTAAAATTTGGAGCACCACCGGGAGATCGTTGATAAAGCTTTTGAATAGTTCGGGACCAAAATCAGAGCCTTGGGGAATCCCACTGGTCATAAGAGCAGGACCAGAGTCAAGTTCGTTAACCCTCACCTTTCTATTACGGTCAGCTAGGAAATCCGCGATCCAGGCGAACAGATTATCAGCGATGCGAATCTGCCGAAGTTTGTTAAGAAGTCGCTTGTATGGAACCCTTTAAACGCCTTGCTAAAATCCAAAGAAACTACATCAAGGCGATGACCAGCATGCACTGACTGCGCCCACTTTTCTCGGGCAGCAAGCAGATTGGTAATGCAAGAGCGTGCCCTCCGAAATCCGTGCTGAGCAGGAGAGATGACGTCCAATTTCTCAAAATGAAGATGCAACGCCTCTTTCAAAATCGTTTCCATGGTTTTACAGATGATTGCTGACAGACAAATCGGTCCGTCGTTCACTGGATCTCAGCGATTCCCACATTTGTACATGGTTTCACAACATTAGCTTTCCATTTAGTTTGGAGACAACCTGCTTCAGGTTAGGTTCGAACTACTTGACAAATTGGTGCAGCAATGAACTTCGCCACCACTTTGAGGAACAAGGGATGTAAGCCATCGGAACCCGGCGAAGAATTTGAGTTCAAGTCGTGAAGCAGTTCCAGTACTCTGTCATTGGTAATTTCAACATGCGCTAATGGAGTAGGGTGATAGGGAGTATCCTAAACAGCTAATGGCGCCTCCGTCGTAATACACAGAGGAATATTGCGAAGCTAGTAGACAAGCTTTCGCCATGTCATCATGAAACACGGTGTCCTCTGCTTGAATACAGTGCGGTTATACCGTTGCCAGCTTTGGTGCTTCTTTTAAAGTAGACGAAAAGCTTTTTCGGATTAGTCGCAGGTTGCTCGGCCAGGTGCTGCTCATATACTTCTCGCTGTTTGCGCTTTCTCAAGGTGAGTAAATTTCTAAAATCTCGGAGTACCAAACTAACTTTTGTAAATGCTCCGAAGCTAGGACGGAGCAACAAGGCACGCGTATGCGCAAAAGTACTTGCGATATATATATATATATATATATATATATATATATTTGCATACCAGTTTTCCTTCATCTCGTGCTCGTAAGGCATCGGCCATCTGAAACATCCCTTACGTGGCTGTTAAGCGGCATGGAGGCTCACCCGGAATAATCACCTATTGTAACGCACCTAGTTTACGTGGTTTAACAGGATGTTTAGGGGTTAAGTGGGGCAGAAATTGTTCAGCTACGTTGCTGTTAAGCAGGAATCGGTAGTAGTAGGTGAGCGCCGGATTCATCGAAAACAACTGATCGGTATTTGGGGGCGGTACTGTTAGCGGTACTGCCGCTATCAAGTAATGTTCAAGTTCACGTTCAGATGGGACTGGAAAGATAAGAGGATCCAGTGAGTGTTCCATCTTGAGTGAATCGTTGAGCCAGGAATTGATGAAGTACTCGTTTATTGAAGGAATTAATACGCAACTCCAGTATCGCATCCTGGTCAACCAATTATTGCCCACGTTTCCTGCTCTAGCAGTCCCTGTTGTGGCAATCATGTGAAGAAAGCAAAACCTAGGAAGAGAACTCAAACCTACAGAATAAGGAAGTGCACCTGAACGAAGTAATTAATACCGATGCATGGGGCGAAGTAGAGAAAAGAAAATCGCATTACGGAGATGCGAGCTACTCAAGAAAATGGAAAGGGTTCGTGTTGCCACACAAAAGCGTCAAGTTGCCGCTCAAACCCTTTAACCGTTGACTCCATGATAACACCTTCCGGAAGCATGTTCCAGCGGCCGATGACTCTGCGTGACAGCCGGATTTCCGCCCTAATCCGATCCGACCGCGGTTTGTGCAGCTTCAAGGAATGACCGCGTAGAACAGACAATCTAGCGGGACTGAATAGCCAAGATACATCTGGACCAACCTTCCCAGTCAAGATACGGTAGGTTAGGAGTAGGTCTCCTCTAAGCCTTCGGTAGTGCATTGAATGCATTCCCAAACTAAGTAGACGCTCGGGGTACGTCCGTCCCCGTAATCCCTCGACTAACCTAGTACCCACTCATAAAACCCTCTCTAGCTCCACTTTTGTCCCGGACGAGGCAGGGCGGACGAGGCAGGGCGGCAAGCCTGGACGCTGTATTCCAGATGAGGCCGAACGAAAGCCAAAAACAGCCTCGTAAAGATGCCGCCCGTCAAGACTCCGAAAGAACGTCGGATTAACCACAACATGTGGAAACCTCTGCTTCCGGCCTTCTTCCAGTTGTCTCTGGAGTGTAAAGCCGAAGAGTGTACGACTGCTAGGTCAACCTGGCTAGATACACGGGGGAGATCCACCCCACCGACTAAGTACTTCGCAGGAGGACAACTCCAATTCGAAGAACGGAGCACTTTGACTGATTTATGGGCAGTAACCATAAAGTAGACCAGTCCCAAAGCTTATCCAATGCCCGCTGAATATCTTCGGAACCCCACGAACATCAACAATGTTCCACAGCTTCAGGTCATCAGCAAATAGCAGCGATGGTACCTCAAGCTCCGCGTGTAGGTGATTCATTTAGATAGAGGACAGCAGCTGTCCAAGGACCGAGCCCTGCTGCGCGCCGCTGAGGACAGACTGCCTAAATGATAGGTCCCGGCCTACCCGCGCACACTGTTCTCTACCCTCTAAGAAGGCAGTCACCCAATGAAGGGCGCGGCCAGATACCCCGTAGGAGGACAGCTTTTGCGCGAGCCTCAAATGGGGTACCTTGTCAAATGCTTTCGGAAATTCGACCAAAGGCATTTCCAGTGTGTGGCCGTTATCCACTGCATCCGCCCAACTTTAGCGAGCCACCAGTATATTCGTCAGGCAAGAAAATTTCTTCCGGAATCCCTGTTGTACATTGTTAAGTATGTTAAATTTACTTACATGTCGCGCCAATGAATCTCTCACCAATTTCCCGAGGAGTTTGACTACTACACTCGTCAGACTAACTGGCCTGCAATTTGCAGGCAGACTCCTGTCCTTTTTTTGAGGCTGGGACAGATGACAGCTTCTTTCCGTTCGGACGGCAGTGCACAGCTTTCAAGCGATTGCTGAAAAACCATAGCGAGATTTCCAGTTAGTTCCGCAGAAAACTCATGCAACACTTTCGGGTGATTTAAATCAGGCCCAGAGGCCTTAGATGGGTTCAGCCCTTGTAACAGCCTAGGTGCTTTCGTCTCCACTACAAGCTACCAGCTGTATACACATTCGCGTACACACAAACGAGGTGGAGGGTGTGCCATTTATCTGCAGCAAAATTTCTCTGCTAATATCGAAGTCCTAGATAACACCGAAATATTGGACTCTATATGGATAACGGTTGATGCCATGGGACCCAAGTTACTACTTGGATGCATTTACAGGGCTCCTGATACATCACCTGTGAGTGACAAAGCGCTAATAACTACTTTTGAGCTAGCTGCGAGCCATCCCTGTGCATGCAAGCTTGTGGCGGGCGACTTCAATCTTCCTGAAATCCGGTGGTTTCCACCCACTGCCCCAGCGAAGTATAGTGGGCTGTTAGCCTGCATCAACTTGGGAGGCTGGGTACAGCATGTATCAACGCCGACCAGGTCTAAACGCCTGTTAGACCTGATATTTACACTGCGTATATCCAATATACGTGCATCTGTAGGCCTAGAGTTTCCGGGGAGCGACCACAGAGTGGTATACTGCTCGCTGTTTGCAAACATCCCGGCAATCTGTACGAGTAGGTCAGAGGCCATTGAGATATACCGGCCGATAAGCTCCATAGACTGGCCCACATTTGCCACGATTATTCGAGCAAGGAACTGGGAACAGTTCTTTCTGTCCGACTCCCTGGAGCAATCGTCCGCAATATTTTATGGCGAACTACATTATTGTCTAGACCTATTGGCTCCATTTACTCCTTTAAATAAAAGTTCAGGAAAAATTAGGAGGCAAACTAAGCTGCATTTAAGGTTGAGGCAAATACGACGTTCCTACTACAAGACGTTCAACTTTGCGCATGTGCTGAGAGCCAACGAGATTGCGAGCCAGCTATCGTCCAGGTCTGTATTGATTAAAACATCCCAAGAAAGAGCAGCCATGGCCAGTGCAAACAAAGCCAAGCACCTCAGCTGGCTGCTGCGTTCTCGCACTCCTCATTATGGAGCAAAGATCACTTCCATACGCGTCGGCCCTTGCAAAGCAAGTGAAGATCCACGGACTATATGTGAGATGTTCAACTCTTACTTCAAAGAGTCCCAGTGTGAAGAACTGTCCCCGGTCACTACTGAGCTGGATGTGTCCACATACCAGCTGCTCTCCACGGTTCATTTCGATCTAAAAGGCATCCGTTCCGCTATCAAAACCATAAAACCATCCACCAAACTTGGTCCTGATGGAATTCCACCCATACTACTTAAGGATGGGGGCGATGACCTTTCCATACTCCTCTTGAAACTCTTCACACTCTCTATGGAGAAGGGCCAATACCCATTGGCTTGGAAGCACTCTATCATCACACCGCGCCATAAAGGTGGCTCCGTACAGGAAGTCAGCAACTACCGACCCATAAACCACACATCTATTCTCTCACGTGTGATGGAGAAATCGGTTAAGCGTGCGCTTATGGCCTGCTTGAATGCAGGAGGCCACGTTAGCAGGTCACAGCATGGTTTTCTAAGCGCACGATCCTGCTCAACCTGCCAGCTTTTGTTTTTCTCAACCTGGTCACTGGCGCGATTGATTCAGGTCTGGCGATTATTACGCTATACCTCGATATGCAAAAGGCGTTCGATAGGGTCCCCCATAAACGCCTATTACATAAGCTCAAGGCTTACGGTGTAGTCACCCCTCTGCTTGACTGGCTTAAATCCTACCTAACCGGGAGTACGCAGTCCGTGAAGGTAGCGCACTTTGAGTCCATCCCTGTCACAGTTTCCAGCGGTGTTGTGCAAGGCGGCGTGCTTGGACCAACCCTGTTTTTGATTTATGTGAACGACATCTGTAGCAGCCTGCGCCATGGTCGCCCATTCCTCTTTGCCGACGATATAAAGGTCGTATATGTCTTCCCACCAAGCGCTAAAGTATCCGCACTACAAGAGATCCGTGAAGACCTGAAGACCTTAGAGTCGTGGTGTCAAAATTGGCAAATGACATTCTCTGCTGATAAATCTAGTATTCTGACCCACAAATGCTCCATATCGGATGGTGCGTTTACGTTGGATGGTACGCCCATCCAACTAAAAACGTTAGCTACTGACCTAGGTATTCGCTATTCTATGACCCTCAACTTTTCAGAGAATGTGCAGTATCAGGTAGCAAAAGCACGCAGAATGGTCTTCCACATAGGCCGCCACATTAACTCGGCTGAAGCACGGTTGGAGCTTTACCGCAGTCATGTTCGTGCGCAGCTGGAATATTGCCCCTTTATCTTCAGTAATTTGCGGAAATCAGACCGCATATTGCTCAAAAAGGCTCAGCGGCGGTTTACCAAAATAGTAGCTCCACA
The DNA here is from genome assembly GCA_944474145.2 of Dicrocoelium dendriticum. Lineage (NCBI taxonomy): Eukaryota > Metazoa > Platyhelminthes > Trematoda > Plagiorchiida > Dicrocoeliidae > Dicrocoelium > Dicrocoelium dendriticum. The sequence continues at coordinate 45,047,371 of OX104064.1, read as the reverse complement.
AGGCCTAGCGCTTAGTTACCTACAGAGGTGTAACCATCTCAAACTCCAGCCTCTATGGCTGCGGCGCATTATCTTAAACCTGTGCTTCTTACATAAGTTAATATACCAAGCGGTGCAAAGTGATATCACCAGCCTGACACTGAGAAGAGGATCAGAATTCAACCTCCGAAACAAGCACTGCACAGTTGCCCCGCTGCCAGCGAAGAAGAAACTACGTTCACGTTTCTTCCTTGTCGCTTATGTAAATATCTGGAACAAATTACCTTCACAGCTGCGGGAGATTCACAATCCACAGGCTTTCAAGCAGGAGGTACGAAAGTTTATGTGCCTGGATAACATAAGACGCCTTTTCAACATCTGTGATTCTGATGACAACCTTTTTGAGACCGGCCCCGATGGGGCATAGATCACATTATGGTCAGCTCTAGCGCAACTTTGTATTGCGCTCAACTAGGCTCCATGACAGGAGCATCTTGGGCTCACAGGTCCTCCCCATACTTTGCGGTCCCTGTCACACTACGTGAGAGATCTTGGCCCGATCAGTTGCACGCATCTTACAGATGTTAGGACTGCTAATCCGACCACAAAAGGTATTCAGCCTACCCCAGTAGTAGCTGAGCGCTTTACTGGCTCCCACCGACAATTAGTTAAATGGGAAGTCTTGAAATAGTAGACGCTACCGCAAAGGCAACCTGGAAACACTAATCGGTAGCTCAAACCCTTTGAAAGCTCCTTCTCGACGTCCAGTTTCTTACTGCTCAACAGATCAGCACGTAAAGCAGCCTAGTACTATTGAATGGGAGCATCGTAAGCCTGTAGGCACTGACCAGGTAGGATATTGCATAGCAATGGGGAAGCAATCCGAACGGACAAACTTTACTTCACTTCTCCTTCTCTTCTACACTTTGGTTCCTTCGTCTCCATATTTACCCCTTAGTATTTTCCAAATACCTAGTCCACTTGGTCTCTTGCGAATACTTATACTTGTGACCCATGAGTCACGTCTACTAAAAACATTTTAACAACACTAAGCCTCATGTGAAATGCCAGGTTCTAGCGTTGTTGCCCTAATTGAAGCTTTTTCATTAAGTCTGAGCACTAGTTACTATAGTCAGCAGTTTCCAAACACTATCAGTAGGTAAGCCGCAAAATAAAAAATATATCTTCCTTATTGTTGACAATGAGCGCACTTTAAAAGTTCTAGACCCAATAATCAGACATTTTGCTCTCCACTTATACTCTCTTGGCCCCATATACTTAGCTTTATCTGGTATACATGTGCCTTCCGCTATTGTCAACACTAGTAGGCAGGCATAATGAAAACCAGATCCTCTTCTTTAACTGCTTTTGCTCGTAAAACACTCTCATTTCCAGATTTCATTTCACTGGCACGAAAGCTAACCAACGACAGAGAGGCCCCTGTCACACTGGCTGGCTGGAGCACCAGAAACTTTCCATCACCACTTTTCTTATCTTGGCCGTCCGTGTGTCATTTATCTTTTAGCTGGCTCCAAAGCCTACCATGCGCTATGCGTAATGGCGGATGAACGACCAGCTCCCACTGGTTTTTGTTACTATTCTACTCCTGCTTTACCTTATCGCTCTTTGCTTAGGGTGCTAGAACATCTCTTGCCAGGAAAATCACAAAAGAAATAGTCGGTGTGACATTAGAGTACCAGTTAACATTGCCAACTGGATGAACACCGCCGGCACTATCTTCGGAAATTAAAAATGGAGAGAAATAAATCGAAATTCATCAAAGAGCTGCACAGTAGTGTGCATCTACACATGAGGCATAACAATACCTCAAGTATGAGCAAGCTCAACCACCAGAAGTAGAGTTGTTAAAGCCCAACCAATGTAGACCAAAACGGATTTCACGCCCAAATGCAATTAGCTAAATTTTACTAAATTTTCCCATGCTTATTTCTTTATTATTGGTGGCAGGCTCCTATAGCTCACTGACGTTAGCAACAGAGCCTCATGAATATAGAAAATCGGCTCTAAGGGATAAATCTTGTGATGTTTAACTAAGTAATGTGTGTATTTTGTAGGCCGAAATCTGTCAACGGATCTGAAAATCCCTCGGGTTACTCACATAGACCTGGCTCAGGCGGGCTTGTTGTAAGCTTTAGCAAAGCTTAGAGGCTTAAAATATGCTAAACTCTATTTTACTGGTTGTTTATGTGGCTCAGTATCCACTGAAAACGGAATGCTGTGGCCTTCGAACCGTGAGTTAATTACAAGCTCCCCTGAATTCCCATGTAGATATAATATTCCTTGCTGGATTTCTAGCGTTTTTGCGCAAGATCATCCCTTATCTGCATATATTTGTCATGTATGCCTGCAAAGTTTACTTTTCGGCCACCTGCGCAGTCCGTAGTTGTCGCAGGGTATTACGGGCTAATTAGAACATTTCTTGATAGCTATGCCTATGTAGAACATACGCCGCTTCCCTACTTTTTATATTTTCTTTTCTTTTTCTGCTATCTGCTTGCAAAGCAGAAAGCCATTTTTAGCGAAAAATAAAAATGGCCTTATTCGTAGACCATCATTTAATTGCGAATAACTCGCAAACTACTGCACGTATTGTGTTGCTTTTACATTCAACGTATTCAGACGCTAATGCTGGTCCAGACCAGTGTAATTTTGTGCCACTTTAAGCGGTATTCTAACTGTAGAAAGGCTTTTTCTTTTATCTGAGAATAACTCAGGTTGAAATTTTGCGCCGGAGAGCAATATCAGCGTAAGAAAAGTAGGGCTGTATTTTTTGGTTAATTAGTATTTTTCTACTGAAGCACGCAGCTTTATTTTCTCTCTTAACAAATTGTTTCTATTTTTGTTCGCATTTATCGGAATTGTTTTCAACTTTTCGTATGCCTTATAATCCCTTCACTCATTTCTTCCATGTGCGCACAATTGGGGCAACTGAGTGGCCAATTAATGTGCGATCAATTTAAAGTGCACTTTGGCGAATTGGATTCTGTTCCAAGGAGAAAAGGCACAACTACACCTCCGCGAAGTTTTCACAAAAGTACAAGGAGTTCAATATCGCCCGCAGGAACCAGAAACATGTCAAGGTGGGCGCCTGCGACTCAGTAGCTGTATATCAAACAATGCCAATGCATCTGTAATTGCTGACGATGAACATATACTTATATTTTACCTACTTCCATGCAAGAGCATCGGATTTATGTAAGCATTGATCTGAACCCTTTAGGGTGCAGCCTCTAGCAGGTCTAGAAATATACCTATTTATTTAAACTCGTATAGCTTTGAACCTTCTGGGGTCCTGCAAACCTGCTCAACGCCTGTCAAAGAGGTTTCTCTTACAAACGCTGCCGCATATTGCCCACTGAGTACGTAGGCCTTGTCGTAGCCCGCATGCGCATGAGTACTTCATCACGCATCAATACTGGAATTGACATGTTCGAAACGCAGCGCCTTTTGACCTAAGCGAAAAAGCTTTTGCATTCTCTGCAACTTTGTCCGCCAACGTTTTCTCGAAATTGAGCCAAGCATTCCTTAGATGCTGCTTACACCTATTTCTAGCCTTACGGTAGCTGTCATAAGTGTCAGTGGACAGAGCACCTCGGTAAGTCCGCCAAAATCTAGACCTCTTTGTGAGCAGATGCCTGCCAGTGGGATCTATCTAGGGCCTTTGTGCTCGTGCCTCCTTTTACCTTGTGACTGGGAGGAAGGGAGCAGAGACCTCTGTGAGGTAGGACTTAAATTTGTCCTAGGCAACCTAGACGGTATCGTTTTCTGATGTCACACAATGAAACGAGGAACCCTTTGCTCTCATTGCTTGATAGCCTGCATGCCATATGTTCGGGCGATAGTCAAAAGTACTCTGGAAGCGTCTAGACAGAGTACAAATGAAGGGAAAACAAACGTGATCACTGGAACCCAGCGGAGGTCCCTAAGTGATGTCACCAACAAACTCCAGTTCTTTAGCAAATACAAGGTCTACGATAAACGGTACTTTGGCGACCATGTACCTAGTGGGGAGGTCAATGAACTGATGCAAATATACTTGAATCGTAGGCTTAAGCAGGTCAGCGCCGCATTTGCCTGACGCCGAGTCGCAAGAAAGAGCCGCCCAGTCAACCTCTGGGAGGTTAAAGTCGACCATCACCAACCACTTATTTGTGGACCGGGAGCGAATGAAGTCAAGTACCTTTTTGGATACGCTTCCAGGGCTTCTATACCCAAGTATAACTGTAACCTGTGTCCAGGATGTGTTAATAATACCCGATGGAGTTTTAACGGTTTTGCCTGCCGAGTGAAATAAGCCAGTATTCAAAAAGTCACGTTTACAGCTCACAAAGAGCGACGCCCCCTCCTTACCGACCAGCGGAGCTATCGCATCAAAATAGTGCGTAGCCAGATAGATGTACTCCACCATCCGTGATGTCCTGAGGTAGCCATGTTTCAGTGTACGCGAGTATATCGGGATGAGACCCATCTACAAGCAGACCTAACGCGTACGCCTTATTCCGTAGGCTGCACACATTACTTAGCACTATCTGAAGGTATTCTTTAGATCCAGACCTAAGTCGTGCGCTACGAGAATGGGCAGTGGTAGGGCGGAAATGGACCGCCAGCTGACCACCCGAAAACCCACCAACCGGTGTCCATATTCACCTGCCGCTCGCCTGCTTTTGAGGTCGTTGATGGCCTCCCTTAGCTTCAGCGCATCGACCAGCGGAAGGTCCAGCTGAATGCTAATATTTGTACTTCTCTGCTTAAATGCAAACAGCATAGTAGCACTGCTTTCCTCCGGGGTAAAGAGCACCACACTAAGTAGCGGCGGCCGAGGGTTTAGTATATTAACGGGGACGTTCCTCAGTCTAATTAGCTTCCCGACAGTAATGCCTGGAAAACCAGGCGGAAGAAGCTTCGTTACGAACATTTAAAATCGTGGAAGCAGTACAACAAGCGCGCAACAGGAAGGGTCCGAATGAGAAGTAGACGGGGCGGGGTGGCCGCGACCTTTGGAGCGTCGCTGGAAGATGTGTTGCTGCGCTTCCTGGCACGGCTAGCAGAAGGAGCAGAAGAACCTCTTTCGGGTCAAGCTGGTGTAGGTATCATCCTAAGCTCCAACGCTGTGCCATCGTTGGTTGATTGGATTCCGGTGAACAGTCGGTTATGTGCAGCCCGTTTGACGACATCAGCTAAGGTTGATTCACGAAGTAGTACATAACGCTGTTTGTGATTTCCGCCTATGCTCCCTCCGACTACAGTTCAGATGTTGTCAAGTACATTCTATTATGAACCGCACGCACTACTACGCAGTGCTACTAGTTCAGATATTATAATACTTGCAGCGGATGGAAACGCACAAGTAGGGCGTCTGAGCTCCTTAGAAGCTCAGCTGGGTGGTAATTATGGGCTTAACTCCCAACGGACTGACAACGGTGAGCGTTTGCTGCAACCGTATGTGGAGCACCAGTTGTTTCCTAGTAGCACTGCTTTTAGACACAGTGGGCGCCGAAGTGCCACTTGGCGTCCTCCTGTAGCTGGCCAGCGATGGACCCAAATTGACCACATAGCCATAAGTTACAGGTGGCGTGGTTCCATCCTGGATTGCCGCTCGTACTGAAGTACCTGTGTCGACTCTGATCATGCCTTGGTACGCTGTCGTTTCTCCATGAACTTTACCGGGAAGCGCACCAAGCGTCCCCTACGATTGGCAACGGAGACATTGTCTCAGCCCTCGGTCATGCAAGCGTATCAAGACGCACTGCGTACTGAACTTTCGCTGTCTTGCCCTAATGACACAGCTTCAGTGGAATAGGATCTCGGTCGCCATGCACGACGCAGGAGCATCTGCTTGTGGCACTATCCATCGTCACCGCACCAGTCACTGGATATCCGAGAGACCGGTGAACCTGTTGGAAGCTAGAAGACACCTCCCGGCTGGCTCTGAACACAATGTGACCAGACGGGCTATTAGGTGTGAACCAAAGCAGAGCCTACGTGTTGACACGGAAGCCCGGTGGACCAGTCGGGCTCAAGAAATTGAGGAGGCAGGGGCAGTAGGCAATTACCGCAAGCTCTTCCAGCTTATCCGCACCACTGGTCCCAGGAAACCAGGCGTCAGTGGGACAATCAGAGACAGCGCGGGTGCCCTGCTACACAATAAGGAACGCCGTATGTCTCGTTGGGCTGAACAATTTGAAGAGCAGTTCAGCTGGCCTCCTGCTCCCGGACATCTTCCTACTCAGGTGATGCAGGACGAGCCATGGACGGTTAGTTTAGAGCTTCCGTCGGAGGCCGAGATCTGAAACGCGATCACAGCCCTCATTCGTTTTCTCGTCGCTGGACCGGATTCCTTCCAACCTGCACTATTTAAGAATGGAGGTGAGGTCTTCTGCAAAGCACTGACCTCCCTATTCGAACGTATCTGGAAGGAAGTGTCCTGGCTAATTGGAGCGAATCGATTATAGTGGCAATATACAAGAAGGGCAGTCGCACAGACTGTTCTAACCACGGGGGTATTAGCCTAACGCCAGTTGTGACAAAATTATTGGCCTCGATTATCGTTCGTCGCCTCACTGTGGAACGGGAATCTCGGATTAGGGAAGAGCAGACAGGTTTCCGCCCAAGACGTGGCTGCATAGACCATCTATTCACTTTGCGGCAGGTGCTAGAGCAGCGCCACGTATACCGCAGACCGAAAACAGCTGTGTTCCTCGGTTTCAAGAGTGCGATCGATCGATTCTGTTCGAAATACTTGCGCGGAAAAGTGCTCCCACGAAATATGTGAACATTCTTCGTGCTCTATACTCGAATACTACAGGCCGCGTCAGGGTCTACGGTGATCTGTTGGATAGTTTTCCGATCACAAGTGGCGTTCGTCAGGGTTGTCCCATTTCCCCGTTTTTGTTCAATTTCGTCGTGGATTCTGTCCTGGAGTGTTCCCTTGCGAAATCTCACGATGTGGGTGTTGAAGTGCTGCCTGGTGAAAGGTTAGTTGATCTATATTATGCGGACGATATTGTCTTGCTTTTCGACGATTTTGCGGCGGCACAATCAACCCTGAATAGCCTGCCCAGAGTGGTCCCATTATTTGGTATGCACTTCGCACCTTCAAAGTGCAAAGTATTGCTGCAGGACCACCAGCCACTTGATGACCCCTGACACTCGCTAACGAGGAATTCGAGGTGGTTGATCATTTCACTTATCTTGGCAGCTGCATCAGCAATGATGGGCGCATAGAAACCGACGTCAGCTCACGCATTGCAAAAGCCAGAGCTACCTTCTTGAACCTGCGGCATCTTTGGCGACAGAAGGGAGTTACCCTCCGTCTGAAAGGCCGTGTATACAAGACCACAGTGAGGGCCGTTCTGCTCTATGGTAGTGAAACTTGGCCCCTTCGGTCTGAAGATCTGAGGCGCCTTCAAGTCTTTGACCATCGTTGTCTGCGAAGCATTGCTGGTGTCGGATGGCACCAGCGTGTCCGCAACGATGATGTGCGTAGGCGAGTACTAGGTGGTGATAATCTTGCTAACTCCCTAGAACAACAGATAGCACTGAATAAGTTGCGTTGGCTCGGGCACGTGGTACGCATGCCTGGTCACCGCTTACCTAGGAGGGCCTTGTTCAGTCTGCCAGGTGTAGGGTGGCGCAAGGCTCGAGATGTACAGAAGTTAACTTGGCAGCGGGAAATGAAGTCACTGACTACCAAACTGGGTACCGTTGGTCCGTCTCGCCTTCCGGGCTGGGGTCCACGTGACTCGCCTTGTGCTTGGCTCGAGACTTTACAGGACATGGCTCGCAACCGACACCAGTGGCGCGTCTGCTGCTGTCTCCAAATCGGATTGCCTGTTTAAAGTGTGTTTGGTGGTGTGTTATCTGCGTGGTAATGGCTGATTATGACGCGTGACAGTGAAAGCCGCAAGGAAGCTGTCTCGCTGATGCCGCCTTATCTTTGCACAATAGTCAGCTGTTTGTGACGGTTTGTTGTCTACACAAGGTGTAGGCGCCTTGACCCGGAATGTTTGCTTAGGTCATTAAGGTTTTCATGTAAGTCCCCTTCTCTCCCTCTTATTATTCTTTATTTCATGGGTCCTCATGGTTGTATGGCAGCGAAGCATCAGTTCAAATAAGTGATATACTGCTGTTGCTGATGATGAGAGGAGCTCCGACAGCGTTGCTAGTGCTCTCAATGATTTTAGCCATGAACATTCGGAGAATATTTGTTTGATGAGGGTATACTTTAATCTCCTCGACGTTGATTGGCAGAATTTTTCCTATGATGCTGTTTCAAGGTGTTTTGCCACTGAGCTCGATCTAGTCTGCATCAGTTTTTTGATCGACCCACTAGAATCATGATGGGACAAAACCCCTGCCTCTTAAACCTTGTCTTTGCTAAATCCGCTGACTTTGTCACGGACATTATATACCACTCACCTCTCGTAGTTAGCGACCACGCTGGTCTGTCGTTCAAGTGCGCTCTTAATCGTGGGATTAATGATCGTGTCGACGGCGGTCCAACTATATGGCGTGCGGACTTTCACGCTGTGAAAGCCAAGGCTCTAAAATCGGCTTGCGTCATTTTGGAAACTGACAGTATATTCAGGCAGCTTGCGACAAATTTAAGTTCCTCTTATATTAGCTCTCTCTTCCTCAAATACCACTTGCTGGGTGGAATAAAACTAAGGCAATGCTACCCTGGTTTGATTCTGCTGCACGCAAACATCTTAACAGCTGTACTAGATATTGGCGAACTTATTAATCTGTTTCTCTATCATGCAACTACAAGCGCTACCGCGAGGCTCGAAATGCCTGCGGACAGCATCTGCGTGGTGCTCGACTACAATATGATTTTGAGCTTACTCGTACAGCCTCATGTAATTCAAAAAGCTTTTCGCCTATGTTAACATAAAACATAAAACCCATCCCGGTATCGTTTGGCTCCGACGGCTCTGCTGCTGTCACAGATTACGACAAAGTTTGTTCACTCGGTCAACAGTATGCAGGTATTTTCGAGTCTCAGGTGCCGCTTATCAGTCTACAGGCAAAAGTTCCTGAGGGCTCTTTCCTGCAGGAGGTTTCCACATCAGAGGCCAAGTGCTCCGGCTTCTGTCGTCGAAACGGGACTGGGCCTTAACGTTGTGCGACGGTTTGCGTACCTCATTGACCCATTGAGCTATACTGGATGACGCCTCCGGGCACCTTGATAGCTACTCCTACCAGGTTGGTCAATGGTGAGAGGTCAGACAAACTCAGTCCCCTAGTCCTCCAGGTTGGGAGTTTGAAATGGGATGGCGTCCATTTTTATAAAACTAAATCACTGCCACCTCCCCGCTGCCTTGCGGACAGGCTTTTGAGCCAAAGGCTTTGGTTGAGGACACTAATCATCCTCCTGTCTAAGTCTGGGCGCCCTAGTAGTATCTCAGCCCACATACGACCATGACATTTTCTTCGAACATAAACTTCATCCTGTATGGGCCGTCGCGCAGATTATCAAGGGTCAACTTATCTGCCGCATACAGCAGGGCGGATAAGCGAAAACATACTACAGCTGGCGCCTCCATTCTCTCTTTTCCACATGTTTCTCTTACTCCCATCCCGACCCCATTACTAAACTTCCTTCTATAATTCCCAACTTAATTGACAGCAACCGAAGTGCCACTGGATTAGAACCATCTGCAGCCACCATCCTACAGCACTTATCGGACGCCTAGCGGCATAATTCCCTTATAAGGCCACGCTGTCCCGTTTCCATGGCGACAATTAACGTTCGCACTCTAAGAAAAACAGGTCAACAGGCTGCGCTCGCACGCACCTTGGACACACTGGGTGTTGATGTATGTTGTGTGTCCGAAACTAGGATTCATTACCCTAACGGGGTTATTGAATTGACGCCACCCGGCTTATCCTCCCGTTATTGGTTGCACGCATCCGGAGACGCCGATGACGGCACTCACGGGTCAAAGCTGGTGTTGGTATCATTCTCGTGACTCCAACGCTGAGTCATCGTTGGTTGATTGGATTCCGGTGACAGCCCGTTATGTGCAGCCCGTTTGACGACGTCAGCTAAGGAGAATTCGCGAAGTAAAACAAAACGCTGTTTGTTTGTGATTTCTGCTTATGCTCCCACCGACTGCAGTTCTAATGCAGTCAAGGTACACTTTATATCACGAACTGAACACGCTGTTACGCAGTGCTACTAGTTCAGATATTATAGTACTTGCTGGGGATATGGACGCACAAGTAGGGCCGTCTGAGCTCTTCAGAAGCTCAGCGTGTAGTAATTATGGACTTAACTCCGATGACTGAGCGTGACAACGGCGAGCCTCTTCTGTAACTGTGTGCGGGGCACCAGTTGTTTCTTAGTAACTGCTTTCAGACACATTGGGCGCCAAAGTGCCACTTGGCGCCCTCCTGTAGCTGGTCAGCGATGGACCCAAATTGACCACATAGCCATAAGTTACAGGTGGCGCGGTTCCATTCTGGATTGCCGCTCGTACTGGAGTACCTGTGTCGACTCTGACCATGCCTTGGTGCGCTGTCGTTTCTCCATGAACTTTACCGGAAGGCGCACAAAGCGTCTCCCCCGATTGGCAACGGAGAAATTGTCCCAGCCCTCGGTCAGGCAAGCCTATCAAGAAGCACTGCATAGCGAACTCTCGCTGTCTTGTCCTAATGACACTGAACTTCAGTGGAATAGGATCTCGGCCGCTATGCACGACGCAGGAGCATCTGCTTGTGGCACTATCAGTCGTCATCGCACCAGTCACTGGATATCCGAGAGGTCCGTGAACCTTTTGGAAGCTAGAAGGCACCTCCCGGCTGGTTCTGAACACAATGTGACCAGACGGGCTATTAGGCGTGAACTAAAGCGGAGCCTACGTGCTGACAAGGAAGCCTGGTGGACCAGTCGGGCTCAAGAAATGGAGGAGGCAGGAGCAGTAGGCAATTACCGGAAGCTCTTCCAGCTAATCCGCACCACTGGTCCGAGAAAACCAGGCGTCAGTGAGACAATCAGGGACAGCGCGGGTGCGCTGATACACAATAAGGAGCGCCGTATGGCTCGTTGGGCTGAGCACTTTGAACATCAGTTCAGCTGGCCCCCTGCTCCCGGACCTCTTCCTACTCAGGTGATGCAGGACGAGCCATGGACGGTTAGTTTAGAGCCTCCGTCGGAGGCCGAGGTCCGAAACGCGATCACAGCCCTCAATCGTTTTCGTGCCGCTGGCCCGGATTCCCTCCCACCTGCACTATTTAAGGATGGAGGTGAGGTCCTCTGCAAAGCACTGACCTCCCTATTCGAACGTATCTGGAACGAAGAGAGTGTGCCGGCTAATTGGAGCGAATCGATTATAGTGGCAATATACAAGAAGGGCAGTCGCACAGACTGTGCGAACCACAGGGGTATTAGCCTAACGCCAGTTGTGACAAAATTACTGGCCTCGATTATCGTTCGTCGCCTCACTGCAGAACGGGAATCTCGGATTAGAGAAGAGCAGGCCGGTTTTTCGCCCAGGACGTGGCTGTATAGACCATATATTTACTTTGCGGCAGGTGCTAGAGCAGCGCCACGCATACCGCAGACCGACAATAGCTGTGTTCCTCGATTTCAAGAGTGCGTTCGATTCAGTCGATCGATCGATTCTGTTCGAAATACTTGCGCGAAAAGGTGTTCCCACGAAATATGTGAACATCCTTCGTGCTCTATACTCGAACACTAGAGGCCGCGTCAGGGTCTATGGTGCCCTATCGGATAGCTTTTCGACTACAAGTGGCGTTCGACAGGGTTGTCCGATTTCCCCGTTTTTGTTCAATTTCGTCGTGGATTCTATCATGGAGTGTTCCCTTGCGGAATCTCACGATGTAGGTGTTGAAGTGCTGCCTGGTGAACGGTTAGTTGATCTAGATTATGCGGACGATATCGTCTTGCTTTTCGACAATGTTGAGGCGGCACAATCAACCCTGAATAGCCTATCCAGAGTGGTCCCATTATTTGGTATGCACTTCGCACCTTCAAAGTGCAAAGTGTTGCTGCAGGACCACCAGCCACTCGATGACCCCTTGACGCTTGCTAACGAGGAACTCGAGATGGTTGATCAATTCACTTATCTTGGCAGCTGCATCAGCAATGATGGGCGCATAGAAACTGACGTGAGCTCACGCATTGCAAAGGCCAGAGCTGCCTTCTTGAACCTGCGTCATCTTTGGCGACAGAAGGGAGTTTCCCTCCGTCTGAAAGGCCGTGTATACAAGGCCACAGTGAGGGCCGTTCTGCTTATGGTAGTGAGACTTGGCCCCTTCGGTCTGAAGATCTGAGGCGCCTTCAAGTCTTTGATCATCGTTGTTTGCGAAGCATTGCTGGTGTCGGATGGCACCAGCGTGTCCGCAACGATGATGTGCGTAGGCGAGTACTAGGTGGTGATGATCATGCTAGCTCCCTAGAACAACAGATAGCACTGAATAAGTTGCGTTGGCTCGGGCACGTGCTACGCATGCCTGGTCACCGCTTACCTAGGAGGGCCTTGTTCAGTCTACCAGGTGTCGGATGGCGCAAGGCTCGAGGTGGACAGAAGTTGACTTGGCAGCGGGAAATGAAGTCACTGACGACCAAACTGGGTGCCGTTGGTCCGTCTCGCCTTCCGGGTTGGAGTCCACGTGACTCACCTTGTGCTTGGCTCGAGACTTTACAGGACATGGCTCGCAGACCGACACCAGTGGCGCGTCTGCTGCCGTCTCCTAATCGGATTGTCTGTTTAAAGTGTGTTTGGTGCTGAGTTATTTGG
>OX104064.1:44938189-45034118 GCA_944474145.2 Dicrocoelium dendriticum | reverse complement strand
AATGAGAAGTCTCTACGCAACTGCTCTCTACCCACCGGCTGGAAGGAGGCTATTATATTTTCCCTTAAAAGCCATAGACAGGGCAGTTTGACGAGCGTGCTGGTGAAGCTGTTGCAGAAACTTGTGATAGACGCTCTCGAGGGACATTTGGGAACCTTTTGTTTGCTCAACCCCTCTCAACACGGGTTTCGGAAGGGTTGTTCTTGCCTTACTTGTTGGTGGCTCGAGAACATTGGTCAGAAGCTGTCGAGCAAGGAAAGCAATGGACTTGATGTTCATTGACTTTCTATAGCTTTTGACTCCGTTCCGCATTCGCCTTTTGTACAAGCTGCAATCCTACGAAATTTCTGGACTTATCTTACGATGGATTTCAGTTTTCCTAATCGGAGGGCAGATGAGTGTTCGTGTGGGTTCCGGCCTATTTTTCAACAATGCGTTCTCAGTGGGGTCCCGCAAGGTTCAGTTCTCGGCCCCCTCTTCTTCAGTTCGTAACATAACGACTGATGAGCTGGGAGTGTCATTCCTGCTTTTTGCGGATGATCTAAAATTTTGGTTCACACTAAACGATCCGACAGGTCCACTGACCCTACAAAGGACTCTGGATAGACTTCGGGCCTATTATTATTATTATTATTATTATTATTATTATTATTATTATTATTATCATACGCGTTAGCTACAGGTGTGAAACACATCATCTACCGTGCCGCAGTACATAAAAGCAAAATAATAAATGCAACAGTTGCATGCCAGCTGAGCTACCAGCAACGGATAGGCATCGATCCGGAAAGCTACCAGCCGTCTACTAGGCAACAAAATTTTTTATGTAAATTTATATTCTGCTACGAAATGAGATCATGCTTGGAGTAGGAGGCTAAGAGGGATGCGGAGGGACAAAGAAACTCACCGCACGAACGCAACCGAGGTCAGCTCCTAGCCATGTCAGCAAGTGTATTCAGCCAAACGTGTTCGTCCTTTGGACCCCAACCAGAGAGCCGTGACGCTACAACTGTGGCCAGCTTCGAAGCGAGGGCCTTCATTCCTCTCGACCAAGTCATCGCTTGGCCACCTCTCCTTTTCTTCCACCAACATCCCCGGCGCGAATACAGCACACGTCGCCGGAGGCGGTTGGCTGGCCGAGTCATCGGAGCCTGGTGTGCGAAATGACGGTGTTGAGCGGTTCATTTCCTTTCCCTGTGCCGTAAACAAGGCGTCGAACATGCTCGTTGCTCACACGGTGTTCCACCAGATGTGAGCCAAACTACGAAGGCACCGATGGTCGAACGTAACTAGCCTCTTGAGGTCTGCCGATCTAAGGTGACAGATTTCACAACCATATGGTAAGGTTGAACGTACCGCTTCATTGTACACTCTACTCTTCAGGGATAAAGTGGTCGCGCCGGCGCCATATGGGGCGAAGGCTAGCAAAAGCGCTTCCAGCTTTTGCTATACGGTTCGTTATTTCATCTTCGATCCCAAGGGCGCTGATACAACTTCCCAGGTGGTTGAATTTCTGAACAACTTCTAGCTGATCCCCACCAAGGTTCAGTGCAAGAGGCGATCCATGCCAATCTTGGTGGAAACCTTTGCACTTCGACGGTGCAAAGCAAAGCCCGAAGCGGCTGACATCCAGTACTAATCTGTCCAGTGCAGATTGGCACGTCTGGGAGCTGTCACAGATGAGGGTAATATCGCCCGCATACTTCAAGTCAAGAAGTCGTTCTCTTGGGAGTAGCTCCACATCTAATTCGTGTAGTGTGAATTCAATCTCCATGAGTTCCTCAATGGCGAAGTTGAAGAGGAAAGGTGACAGCGGGTATCCTTGTCTCACATCACTGGAGATATTGAAGGGCTACGACAGCTTGCCGTAAGTTTCCACTCTGCAAGTGCTACGCGCGTATAGTGCGCGAATAATATTTATATATTTCCCGAGCACATCTTTCCTGAGTAGACAGTCCCAAAGGGCATTTCGATCATCCGAAATGAAGGCAGCTTTGATGTCGAGGAGCACGACTACGGTAAGCCGCCAATATGTGTGACGGTGTTCCGACAACTGACGCAAGATGAAGAGGTGGTCGATGCAGCCACGACCCCAAAGAAACCCGGCTTGCTCCTCGCGAATCTGGCTTTCACGAGCGCCAGTCCGTCTGTGAAGGATTACAGAGGCAAGTAATTTGGAGGCGATGGGGATCAGACTGCTTCCTCTATGTTTTGATTCGTTCTCTATGGTTGCCACATTTCGAACGCGAGTCTCTTCTGGAGATCGAACTATAACGGAGCGGCTCCAGTCAATTAGGACAATTTCCTGCTCCCACAGTTTCACTAGTAATTCGTGTAAATCATCAACAAGAGCAGTGCCCCCGATTTTGAAGAGGGCTGGATGTAGATCATCTGATCCCGCGTCTTTATTTAACCTCAACAGTCCGATCTCACGTTCGAGTTCGGAGCGAGAGGGCGGATCCAAAGGGACAGCCCAGAGAGCAGGGCGATCACTGACCGGTGAGGTACGTAAGAATTCCGGCCCATTAAATTGCCTTTGAAAATGCTCAGCCCAACGCTCCAAGCGTTTTGACAAATTGTGGATAGTCTGTCCACAGTCATCATAAATTATTTCACTAACACCAGGTCTCTTGCTGCCCGTTTACCGTATCAGCCGGAATAACTTACGATGGTTAGCAAGGGCAGCGGCCATTTCCATCTCTGTTGCACGAAGAGACTAATAGAATTCGCGGTCTCTCTACAGGCTGGCACGGAGTTTTGTCCAGAGCTCTGCGAGTTTCATTGTGTTCGCTTCCAACCGGAATATGCCGGCGAGCATCGATAAGTTCCAGAGACCTCGAAAAGACCCAATCTTCATGTTGGCGATTAGACTTACCACATGAGGATTTACCTGATGCTAGTAAGGTCTGGTGAACATGCGACCAGTGACCTTCAATAGCATCCAGTGAACGCTTACTCGAATCGCATGTCAGCGTATTTCGATACGCATACAGAACAGCTGGCTTCGCCGGTTGTCTGGTGTCAATGCGTTCACAGCGTCGTTGTGGGCGTTCGTCAAAACGCATCAGCTTGTCAGCGCATACAAGTGCATGGTCGGTGTCTAAACGTGCTCCAAATCAAGCGACAGTTCTGGACGTAGCCTTTCCATGAGTAACTGATTGCAATGCAATCGATTTGCGTCCAAGGCTGGTGAGCTCCAAGTCACTCTGCGGCGGGTGCTTTGTTGGAAGTCAGTGCTCGCAAGAAATAAGCGGGCATCTTCACATAAATGAAGTAACCACTCACCGTTACCATTAAGGGAGCCTACACTGTGCTGGCCGTAGTTCATCAGTGGTGCATTTTCCAACTTTAGCGTTGATCCACCGCCAGCACAACAGTGTCCGTGCTACTGGTGTGGCGAAGGAGCTCGGTCAGTTGGCGGTATAAGTCGTCTTTTATCGAATCATCACTAGAGTTTGTGGGCGCGTAGTCAGCGATGACGAATAGATACCTGATAGTCCCGCGCGATTTCGAAGCTTTGAACGAGTCAGCCAATCGGACCGCACACCTCCGGCTACTGTTTGGGATCAAACCAACCAGAGCAGCTACAGCCCGGGGACTCAGGGCAATGCCAACACCAGTTTGGCCTGTGCTCGAAGCTGCATCCTCACCGGATGGGCGCAATGAGACAATACTGCTGTTGTCACCTGAAAGGGCTCGCAGAGTGAGCACACAGCTCGAGTCTTGCAGGTGGGTTTCCGATAAGCAGCAGACATCGATGGAAAGTGTCTCTTATGTTCGGACAAGTGCTGCTTGTTGACCGATCTGTAGCAGTGTGTAAACATTGAGGCATGCCAATCTGAAAAAGGATTGAGGGCACCAAATGGAAGCCGATGTGGAGTGGATCTCTTGGTTGGACATGGGCTTGTCGACAGGACAGGAGTGACACTGTGCGTTTGCATGAGTTGAAACTAGAAGACAAGCACCTATCGAAGCTGGTGAGTGAGGGCCAAGAATTGGGGGGTTGAAAACGAGGGATAAAAGGGATGTTGGAAATGGACGGTAAAGGTTAAAAAGCGTAAGAAGGGAATAAGAAGACCGGAAGGCTTGAGCATCAGCATCAAAACCCCTATCCACACTGCCCGATGCAGCAGATAGGGCGCTGTTTATTACCCACTGCGACGGCCAGAGCATCAGGAAACTGTTTGAAGAGAAATTCCTTATATTGCATGGACAGGATCCTGTCAGGTTACCCAGGCCTAGACAGGAGAAAGATTAGCATTCTCTACCAGTCTGGTTCAAAAACTTGACTGCAAGGCAGCAGGTTTGGCGGTGGGCTACAAGGAGTGCGTTTTAAGAAATAAGGAGCCACTCTCATTCCAACGCCGAACTTGGAGGACCAGGAGGCTGAGTTTGTCTGGCCTCTAACCATTGATCAATCTGGTATGAGTGGCTCTGGAGGTGCGAAACATCACCACCCAGCATAGCTCAATGAATCTCTGAGGCATGCAGACCATGGCACCTCGGTAAGGTCCAGCCTGATTGCGGTGGACTTTGGGACTGGTCCATTTTGTGGCAGTTGCCCTTGAATCTTGCTAAATGTTCAGCCCTACACGTAGGACCAAATGACCCGCCGATGATTTACTTGCTTGGTGGAAACGAAATGCCACGGGTGCAACTCCAGGCTGACCTAGGAGCCTTGCTGTCACCAGACGTTAAGTTCAGTGAATATTGGCCGGCAGCTGCTCGCAAAGGGTTTGGCATGTTGTGGATGATCCGCAGGTCATTCGGGATCATAACGACTGAAATGTACATTGGACTATTTTCGGCTTTTGTAACGCCGCACTTGGAATACTGTGTACAGGCTTGTCCCGCATGCCTCGTTCGTGACAGGATGGCAGTTGAACGGGTCTTGCGGTCTGGGACGAAAATGGTGCATGGGTTAAAGGAGTTGACGTTCCCTGAGTGCCTACGTAAGTTGGCTATGTTTTCCATGCACTACAGGTGACTTCGTTGCGACTTGTTTCTCACATCGCATACTAATGGGTAAGGTTGGTCCTGATTTAACTGCACTGTTCCACTCAACTCGAGTGCCAGCCCTTCGTGGTCACCCATTGAAGTTGCATAGACCCCGATCTAACCGGTTTGGGACAGCTTTTCGGTTATCGCGTAGGGTCAGTTTATTGGAACGCGCATCCCGCAAAAGTTATACTAGCACCGACGATGAAAGTGTTTGAACATCGACTTGACGTCCTCGGTCTGCAGTTTGAACTATTCCCCTTCATGCCTTAAGCTTTTATTCGTCTATTACGGCTTTCTCCTTAATTCAATATCACGCATCTTAATATTACTTATGTAATTTGGTAAGCTTGCCTTTCCCCTTATTTCCTTTTGTTTCCTTTTCTTCACGTGGCCGGCACAGCGGGGACTGTTAGTGCAGGGCACGTGGGCATTGTCTGGTTGACCATGTGAATCGTGTGTGTTAATCTGGCTCTCCTTTGGCAGATCAATCCACCGCATTCCCTGTGGCTCAACGACGATTTGGAAGATGGAACGTTCACGGGATGTACCTACTGTTCCCGTCCCAATTGAACTTGAACTTAAACTTCCGAGCGGCAAGTCTTCTGCGCCACTCTGAAGTTACATACGCGCCGATCTGATCTGTTTAGCGCTGATCTTCATTTTTCACAGGCTTGTCACGCGCAACCCAAGGACATGCGATTAACACCAACGTTGAAGTTCGAACATCTAGTTGCAGTTGGGTTCTAACTTCTATTTTTACTCCATTGACCTCATCTTTTATTACTATTAATACCTCAGTTTGGGCTTTCGTGTCTGCATTCCCATATAGCGCGTGTAACCGGAAAAATGTCTACCCTGTCCACACGAGTGACTAAAAAGTGTCCGCTGAATTGACCGTTGGAGATCACTGCGTGACCAATTTACGTGCCCCTGGCTGTCTCAATTGGACACTTTTTGGACGACTTTTGGTCACTCAAAATGCTTTTTTCCCCAACGCACTCTTACTGTTTATCATGAGTGCATTTTCCCTAGTTACAAATACCACCAACATTAACCGAAATCGATTCTCAGATAATAATTACGCTATACTTTAATCGGTAAGGTAAACCGAAAATGTTTGTGAGTGACCGGAATTCCTCCAAATTGGGATGTTTGGCCACTCAGAATGTTTTTCCAACGCACCCTTGCCATATACCGCAAATGTATAGTTCCTGATTCCAAATACTGTTAACATTGGGCCGAAATCGACTCCCAAATTCTAAGTACATAATACTATAGCCGTCAAGCCAGACCGAAACTTTCCTTGAATGAACGAAATTCGACCAAAACGTGTGCAATTGGGACGGCCGGAAGCACGAAAACCGGTTATTCAGGGAGCTCCAATGCTCACTTGCGCTGAGTGCAATTACGATTTTCTTAACAAGTAACGCCTTTTAGGCAAGGAACGGAGGTGCTAATGATGTACAATCTTATTTACCGGCATAGCTAGACAGATCACGCCATCTATTTTGATACTAACCTTTTGCATGCGAGTAGCTTAAATCGCCTCCGAATAGGATGGCTGTCCGTCCATCTGTGCGGACAGAGTAATGGAACATCATGATTGGCCGCTTATTTCTGTCGTTGCCCTAACCTATGCCGTGAATGCATATTTCTGAGTCACAAATATCGTTAACACATCGGGATTCGATCTCCAAATCGTAATACCGCACTGAACGTTTTTCCTCATGACCGAATTTTGTCCCTCATGTGTCTCACTGGGTCGGCTAAGGGCACTATAAACGGTCGCTCAGCCGAAGCATCTCGGCCACTCGCTTGGACTGAGAGTTATTTGTTAAGGGCTAACGCTTCAATATTCATTGCTGTATTTAAACATTACGCAATTTACTTTTTTCCTATCTCTGTGAGTGGCCTGATGACATGCTCAAATGGGACGTCAAGCCGTCCATCTGTTCGTACTTCTGATTTTCCTTCTCTTGCATTTAGTCTTATTTCACGTAGCTGAACTACTAGCATAGATCATTCGGACATTGATTAATTGACCGTGATGTGAATCCAGTTTCAAATTGATCCCACAAGCTTTGTCCTGAGCGAACGATGCACATAAGTATGATTTTTACCGTTCCCGTCCCATTCTAACTTAACCAGCTGAAGTTGCATTTTTTGGATTGCCATCCAGCTCACTGGGGGAGGTGCGAAGCCGTATCTGCTCCGAATGTAACCACCAACCCTGCTGAAGCACGTAAGTAACCTGGTCATTTCCCTTCAACAAATCTATCGTTTTAAGGCTCTGCTTTGCTTCCTGTGGAAGACACTACTCTTGAAACGTCTTTGTGTGTTGGAATGTTGCAAACTTCCGAATGACGCAAATCAACACTTCTGTGTAGCGTTCGACGTGTGCCTGGAATTGTTTAGAACTGTACGCATTCCATTGCACACCAGGTAACCAGGGAAGCTGATCACTGTCGTTCCAAATGGGCTGGGAAGGCAATGATGCTTCACTGCAAGGAGGGTGAAAATTCTGCTCCATGCGCAAGATGGTAGCGCATCCTTTGTTGTAACACATGTGCTAGGTGGCGTTCCTTGCTCCAGTTTGCGGTTAAAATGTGGCAGAATGTGTCTTCAACATCACATGATGACCCTCGCCAACAGCCTTGTTGAGGAATTGATTTTTCTACCCATTATGCTTTTTATCGCGCGGTTATTAGTACGGTGTGTATTTGTAATAATTCCACTCACAGGTTCCGTTTCGCGCTACAGTTTTGCTAGATGCAAGTAGTCCGGCAATGGATTCGACAAGCGACGTGATGGTGGTACGCGAAGGAGAGAAACTACTGTATTATCCGTAAATATATAATATACCTTACGTTAAAAATGTGTATTTTCCGCGCAAATGAATATAGTAAATCACTAAGCATGTCGGCATTTAGCAAGGGAACAGGGGACGGTGGTGCGTTAACGCAGGGGGAAATTTGGGAAAATGTATAGGAGTGAGGGGTTATGCTGCCAATTATTTTCCTGAGTAACCAATAGTTTGCCGAAAATTGAGTGCAGTACATCGCCTAGGGTATCGGCATTTAGTAGGGGAAGAGGGGACGGTGGTGCGTCACCGTAGGCGAAAATTTGAGAAAAAACGCATAAGTGCGACTGGAGTTATGCTGCTCAAATTTTTTCTGAGTGACCGATTGGTTTTCGAAAATCATTCCGCGCGACGCATTTTCGGTCACCTATCTATCACCCAACGGACGGGTTTCGGTTGCTCGTGCTAACTGGGATCAGCTACTTAGGCCTGGAGGCGTTGCGCTTGTTCCGTACAATGCGGATTTCAATCGAGGCACCACTTGATCGTATCCGAGCTGCACTTTGTCAATTCTTCCTATGGAGAAACTCCGCCAGTTTCCTGTCCCACGCGAAATCGTGAACCGCGATTGTTGAGTCATATCAGGCCAGGTCAGGTCAGATCTTCAGGGACGAAACAGGCCTTTGCCTAACGAGCATCCCGTTTCGTGTGCCGGTAAGCAAGCCAAGACCCCCGGCACTTCGACGTTCAAGCTTTAATTCTGCAGAGACAAAAAATGAGTAAGAGGAACGTCTCATAACTGCACGAAACCACTCGTGGTATCCTATTGGTACTAATTGGAATCCACCAAGCTCAGTGCAATGCCGGAAACGGAGTGGGCTAATTTATATCTAGGCCTCTTAAACGCTTCTATAGTATTATCTTCCACTAATGCAGCGGAACGGAATTCCAACTACGTACTACGCAGTTAGTGAAAAATTTCGCCCAGATATCCAGTCTGGACTTATACGTCATGAGCTTCAGATGGTGTCCCCGCAGGTTGTCCGACCTAGCTAGTTCAAAGAGATCGGTAGGCTTACTCCCACTGAGACCATAACCTTGAACGTTTTTATCAGATCTCCTCTTAGTTTGCGTAGTTCCAATGAGAACCAGCCTAAACAATCCAGGCGGTCAACGTACGACTTCTCACCCTGGTCTTCAATTATCCTAGTAGCCAGTCTTTGTACCTTCTCTAAGCAAGCGACATCCTTTCGAAAGTAAGATGCCCACTAAGTGGGGCCGAACCACCGCTTTGTACAATGGGATAAAGACCTCCGGTTTAATGTTACACAATGATCTCTCTTGAAGCGAAAAAGTTCCTGCCGCGCTCTGTTAGCAACATAGTGGCACTGCTCTGAAGGCCTGGGCTGGCTTGCCGAACAACCTCCTCGTGGTGCCAGCTGGGTGGTTCGGGATTTTCCCGTTCCAGCAAATGGTTCGGCGGCAGTGTTCCAGGACGTGGTGGGTTTTCGCCTGGCAAGCGTTCTCCCTATAAAAAGCCACATATGTCCGTTTAACAACACTGTGACGTGGCGGACGTGACTCGCCACTAAATAAAGTCACTGCCCCTTGCTTCATCCTGGCGAAGCATTGTATTCCAGCAACGTCCTGCTGTACTTCTGGGGAGCATTGGGCCCCTGTTTGACAAAGGAACAAACGAAAGACGTATGAACTGAGCAATCAGTCACCGGCTCCCAATGGGCGCGATTCCCTGAATTCGCTCCGCTGCCTTGCGGACAGGCTATTCAGCCAAAGGCTCGGGGTGGTGTCCCCTAAGTCAACACCCTACTTCGGCTTGGGCAACCGGGTATTATCTCGCCCTCTGAGGAAACCATGGACATTGTTGTGTTGTGTTTTATTTTACTATTTCTGTACTTTCGTTTGAATCCCATGGTTTCTGATGGCATTATGTCTATTCGTAGACTTTTGCAAATATATATATGTATATATATCTGAAGGCCTGAAGCTATCTACCGTAACGATGCCTAAGTCCTCACAAACGGAGTCGCATGCGAGTCTCATGACCGGTCGCGTTAGGGCTGCATTTTCTTTATCACATAGGGCCGTAGACGCATGGAATGCACTACCCGAGGATGTGGTAATAACACCAACGGTGAAGGAGTTTGGACATCGACTCGATGCCCTTGGGTTGCAGTACCAAACTTTCCCTTTTGGCTCATTACTTTTATCTTCATTCCTTTAACTTTACATCTTATTGCTACTATTACCTCACTTTGCACTTACATTAAAACCATAATTATTCTGCCTTATTGTTTTCCTTCTATTCTTTGTTTTAATTCATGTGGCCGGTACAACGGGGACTGCTAGTGCTGGCCTTGATTGGTTGACCGTGCTGTGATTCGAGTGCATTAATTTGCTTCTCCTCGGTTCAAATTGATTTCACGAACTGGTCTGGATCAACGACGCACTCAATAAAGAACGCCCATAGGATTATCCTACTGTTCTCGTCCCAACCTGAACTTGGACGATCAGGTTGCTGTTTCGGAAATGGAGGTCGCGCTGCCAATACCGGATGACCTTGCCCCCTTCGATGGATTGCAGCGCACAATCACGGTACTGCCTCATTACGTCTTGAGCTCGAGGGTTTACTTGTTTGGGAAACGGCTACCTCGTACTCCCGAGTTCCAATGTACGTAGCGATTTTTACTGCAGTTCCCGACCGTAGTGAGCAGTCAACTCCGGTGGTGTCTCTCGCCACAGCTTGGACAGTGCAGACACAGAAAACTTCGCACGACGACGAAGTAGCTGTTTTATGAACTTGCTCACTTATCTCTTTCGTGTCCTAACATCGACAAAACTTGCGTCTATGTGGTGGAGTCGACGGCAAAGCTGTTTCTCCCTTCAATACCGTCCATTGAAGTAGATATGTCTCGCCGACCACCGCATGGCGATTCGTTTACATTTCTCCAAACCATGTCACATTGCTTGGCATTATTTGCCACGCATCTTACTGATTGTTATCACGAGGAACTCGCTACTACGGGTTTTGCCTCTGTCTGTACCGCACGCTTTAATTTTTGTTTTTCGAAACTGCTGTTCCGTTGATTGGATTTTTGCACAACGAAATGGAACAAAAATGGGGAAGTCGGACAGTCCAGAAAAACGCCACTTGTGGTCGGTAAGTTCTCCGACAGGTCACCGTAGACCCTGACGCGACCTATAGTGTTCGAGTATAGAGCACGTAAGATGTTCACATATTTCGTGGGAACAACATTCCGCTCAAGTATTTCGAACATAATGGATCGATCGGCTGAATCGAACGCACTCTTGTAATCGAGGAACACAGCTATTGTCGGTATGCGTGGCGCTGCTCCAGCACCTGCCGCAAAGTGAATATGTGTTCTATACAGCCACGTCCTTGGCGGAAACCTGTCTGCTCTTCCCTTACCCGAGATTCCCGTTCCACAGTGAGGCGACGAACGAGAAACGAGGCTAGTAGTTTTGTCACAACTGGCGTTAGGCTAATACCCCTGTGGTTAGAATAGTCTGTGCGACTGCCCTTCTTGTATATTGCCACTATTATCGATACCCTCCAGTTAGCCAGGACACTTCCTTCCAAATGCGTTCGAATAGGGAGGTCATTGCTTTGCAGAGGACCTTACCTCCATTCTTAAATAGTGCAGGTTGGAGGGAATCCGGACCAGCGACACGAAAACGAATGAGGGTTGTGATCGCGCTTTGGACTTCGGCATCCGACGGAGACTCTAAACTAACCGGCCATAGCTCGTCCTGCATCACCTGAGTAGGAAGAGGTCCGGGAGCACGGGGCCAGCCGAACTGATTTTGAAAGTGTACCGCCCAAGGAGCCATCCGCCGCTCCTCATTGTGTATCAGTGCAACCGCGCTGTCTCTGATTGTCTCGCCGACGCCTGATTTCCTAGAACTAGTGGTGCGGATTAGCTGGAAGAGCTTGCGGTAATTGCCTCCTCCATTTCTTGAACCCTACTGGTCCACCAGACTTCCTTGTCAGCACATAGGCTCTGCTTTAGTTCACGTTTAATAGCCCGTCTGGTCACATTGTGTTCAGAGCCAGCCGGGAGGTGTCTTCTAGAATCCAACAGATTCACCGACCTCTCGGATATCCAGTGACTGGTGCGGTGACGATGGATAGTGCCACAAGCAGATGCTCCTGCGTCGTGCATGGCGACCGAGATCCTATTCCACTGAAGCTGTGTCATTAGGGCAAGACAGCGAAAGTTCAGTACGCAGTGCGTCTTGATACGCTTGCATGACCGAGGGCTGAGACAATGTCTCCGTTGCCAATCGTAGGGGACGCTTGGTGCGCCTTCCGCTAAAGTTCATGGAGAAATGACAGCGTACCAAGGCATGATCAGAGTCGACGCTGGTATTCCAGTACGAGCGGCAATCCAGGATGGAACCACGCCACCTGTAACTTATGGCTATGTGGTCAATTTGGGTCCATCGCTGGCCAGCTACAGGAGGACGCCAAGTGGCACTTCGGCACCCACTGCGTCTAAAAGCAGTGCTACTAAGAAACAACTGGTGCTCCACACACGGTTGCAGCAGACGCTCACCGTTGTCAGTCCGTTGGGAGTTAAGCCCATAATTACCACCCAGCTGAGCTTCTAAGGAGCTCAGACGCCCTACTTGTGCGTTTCCATCCGCTGCAAGTATTATAATATCTGAACTAGTAGCTCTGCGTAGTAGCGCGTTCAGTTCATGATAGAATGTTCCCTTGACAGCATTTGAACTGCAGTCGGTGGGAGCATAAGCAGAACTCACAAAGAAGCAGGGGTTTGTACTACTTCGTGAATCAACCTTAGCTGATGTCGTCAAACGGGCTGCACATAAACGGCTGTTCACCTGAATCCAATCAACTAACGATGGCACAGCGTTGGAGCTTAGAATGATACCTACACCAGCTTGACCCGTGAGCGCTGCGTCAGCGTCTCCGGACGCGTGCAACCAATAACGTGAGGATAGGCCGAGTGCAGTTACTTCAACAACCCCATTTGAGTTATTTATCCCACTTTCGGACACAACACACCTCCATACTCAGTGTGTCCAAGGTGCGTGCGACTGCAGCCTGATGACCTGTTTGTCTTAGAGTGCGAACGCTGAACGCTGCCATAGAAACAGGGCAGCTGGCCTTATAAAGGTCTGTTGCGGATAGGTGTCTGATGGGTGTTGTGGGAAGGTGTCTGCAGATGGTTCTACTCCAGTGGCACTTAGGTTGCTGTCAATTAAGCTAGGAATTATAAAAAGAAAGGGGTCGGGATGGGAGTAAGAGAAACAGGTGGAAAAGAAAGAAGGGAAGCGCTAGCAGTGGCACGTTTTCGCTTATCCGCCTTGCTGTATGCAGCAGATAAGGCAACGCTTGCTAATCTGCGCGACGGCTGATGCAGGATGAAGTTTATGTTTGAAGAAAATGTCATGGTTGTATGTGTGCTGAGATACTACCAGGGCGCCCAGACCTAGACAGGAAGACGATTAGTGTCCTCAACCGAAGCCTTTGGTTCAAAAGTCTGTCTGCAAGGCATCGGGGAGGTGGCAGTGATTTAGTTTTATAGAAATGGACGCCATCCCATTTCCAACTCCCAACCTTGAGGACCAGGAGACTGAGTTTGTTTCACCTCTCACCATTGACCAACCTGGTAAGAGTAGCTCTCAAGGCGCCCGGAGGCACCACCTAGTGTAGCTTAGTGGGTCAGAGGTACGCAAACTGTCGCACCACGTTAAGATCCAGTCTCGTTGCGGCGGTGAATCAAGTCGAACGTCACTGTTCGCTTGAGGTTATTAGCAACAGACAAATCCTTTCGTGGCAAATCTAACGGCTAACCTTGATATTGGGTCTCTCTATGCACTCTCTGGAGCTCTTTCTTGCTCGCCGGCTCATTTCGCCTAGATGCAAACATAACGAGACTCACAGAGACCTTCGCGAAAAACTCCGTACACGCCAGAAGAGAGACCGCGGATCCTGGTGGTCTCATTGTGCGTCGGATATAGATATGACCTCTGTCCTTGGTAACCACGGAAAACAGGTAGCAGGAAATCTGATGTTAGTGAAACTATTTGTGACGAGAGTAGGCAACGTATTCACCACTTTCAAAGCGCCTGGAGCTTTTGGCTGAAAACTTTAAGAGACTGTTTAATCTGCCGGAGTTGTCAAATTTCTCGTTGACCAGTGATCATCCTGCTCCTTGGGCTGTCTCTTTCATCCCTCCTTTTGTTCAGAAGTTGAATAAGACCGCGGGACCCCGTCGAATTCGGAGGACCTGCTTATGTAGATGGTTTACACGAATTACTAGTGAAAATATAGGAACAGGAGGCTGTCTCAATCGACTGCATCTGCTCCTTTATTGTCCCGCTCTTCAAAGGAGACACGTTCTGAATGTGGCAGTCATAAAGGAATCACTTTGATCTCCTTCGTCTCCGATTTCGTTGCCTCTGTCCTCTTTCACAGATTGATTGGCGTTCGTGAAAGCCAGATTGGTGATTAGCAAACTGGTTTCGTCAAGATCGGGATACATTGATCACCTCTTCACTTAACCTGAATTGTTGGGACACCGTCAGATATATTGGCGGCCTACCGTTGTCATGTTCCTCCACATCAAAGGTGCCCTCGATTCGGTGAATCGATGTATTCTTTGGAATAGTCTGCCAAAGAAATCTGTGCCCAAGGAATATGTAACTATTACACGAGCGCTTTACGCGTTTAGTTCAAGCAGAGTGAATGCTTATGCAAGCTATCGCCGCCGTACAATGCCTTCATTGGTATGAGACAAGGTTACCCGCTGCCACCATTCTTTTACTATTTCGTTATTGACGAAGTCATGGAAATCGCGTGTATAGTACACAACCTAGAAGAAGTGAAGATGCTCGCAGGTAAAAGACTTCTTGCCTTGGAGTATACTGACGGCATTACCCTAACATGTGCCAGCTCCGAAACGTGCCAAGCATCACTAAACAGACTAGCACTGACTGTCAGACGCTTCTGGTTTTGCTTTGCACCCTCAAAGTGCAAAGCTTTCTTTAAAGATTTGCAGGGACCGCCTCTTGCGCTGACCTTTGGTGGGGATCAGCTAAAGTCATTCAGAAATTTAACTATTTAGGCAGTTGTACTGGTGTCGGTGGAATCAAAGACTAGGTCACGAACCGTATAGCAAAAGCGCGAGGCGTTTTGTTAACTTCCGCCACTTGTGTCGTCGGCGCGACATCACTCTCTCCCTGGGGAGTAAAGTGTACAGCGCAACTTTACGTTCGATCCTGCCGTACGGCTGTGAAACTTGGCAGACGTATAGAGCCCAGTTACGTTCGTCCACTGGTGCCTTCGGTTTAGCTCATATGTTGTGGGAACACCACGAGAGCAACGAGTGTGTTCTGCGCCACTTTAATGGCACAAGAAGAGGACGTAAACCGCTCAGCACCGTTATTTCACGAATCAGTTGCCGATGGCTGGGCCACGTGTTGTGTATGCCAGCACCCCGCTTCCCTGGGCGTGCGTTGTTCTCGCGTCGGGGGTGTGGATGGAAGAAGTGGATGAGAGGCCAAACGATGACTTGGCTAAGAGGAATGATGGTTCGATGTTGGCCTCTGTTGGAGCCTCGGCTTTCTATTTGGGGTCAGGAATACTTTGAACGCGTTGGCTGGACCGCTTTTGACTAGGGGCCGGCTTCAGTGGCGTTTGTGTTCTTCCTCTCTCTCTATAAGTCTTCCCATCCAGCCAAGATCTTATTTCGAACACATAATATAACTTATTTTGCGGCATAATAACGCGCTGTTACCTCTCCGGAAGGATGTTGATCCGTCACTGATGGTTCAGCTGGCGTGCCTCTGTTGTGTTAGTTTTTTCCCCATGTATTATGGCAGAATAGCTGAAGTGTTTCCAATCTCTAGCTAACGTGCATGATGTATAGATGAATGACGCAACCGTCATTATTAGAGAGCCATCATTTTCGCCGATTGTTTAGCTTACTTCAAATCGGAAATCTTCGTTGACTCGGATAAGACGGAAAAGTTTTCTGGTATTACCAGCGAGAATAGCGAATTCCGTTTCTCTAGCAGGTTCACACTAATAGACCTCACGGTCCTTTTGTAAACTCCTGCGCCATTCTCGATCTAGGGATCGACGTTTTTCACTACATCTGGCATTGGCCGGAACAGAGTGGCGTCTGTCCATCGCAATGAGGCTGGACCTTACCGAAGTGCCATGGTTCGCGTGCTTCAGTGATCCATTGAGCTATGCTGGGTGGTGATGTTTCGCACCTCCAGAGCCACTCATACCAGATTGGTCAATGGTTAGAGGCCAGACAAACTCAGCCTCCTGGTCCTCCAAGTTCGGCGTTGGAATGAAGGTGGCTCCTTATTTCTTAAAACGCACTCCTTGTAGCCCACCACCAAACCTGCTGCCTTGCAGTCAAGTTTTTGAACCAGACTTTGGTAGAGAACGCTAATCTTTCTCCTGTCCAGGCCTGGGCAACCTGCCTACGCTATACACTATGACTTTTCCTTTTAACAATCTCTCGATGCTCTGGCCACCGCAGAGGATACTAAACGGTGCCCTATCTGTTGCATCGAGCAGGGTGGATAGGGTTCTGGATGCTACTGCTCGATCGTGAGTCCCCGAGCTGAAGCTGCTCTGGTTGATTGGATTCCAATCAGTAGGCGGTTGTGTGCGGTCCGATTGGCTGGCTCGTTCAAAGCTTCAAAGCCGCACGGGACTAACAGGTGTCTATTCGTCATCGCTGACTACGCACCCACAAACTCTAGCGATGCTTCGGTAAAAGACAACTTCTATCGCCAACTGAACGAGCTCCTTCGCCACAGAAGAAGCTCGGACACTGTTGTGCTGGCTGGGGATCCGAACGCTCAAGTTGGAAACTTATCCACTGATGAACTACATCTAAGCGGCCAACATGGTGTAGACCACCGCAATGATAACAGTGAGTGGTTACTTCATTTATGTGAAGATGCCCGCTTATTTCTTGCGAGCACTAATTTCCGACACAGCACCCGCCGAAGGGTGACTTGGCGCCTACCAGCCTCGAATCAGCTATGGGTGCAAATCGATCACATTGCGATAAGTTGCCGATGGAGAGGCTACGTCCAGAACTGTCGCTTGATTTGGAGCACGTTTAGACACCGACCATGCACTTGTATGCGCTGACAAGCTGATGCGTTTTGACGAACGCGCACAACGACGCTGTGAACGCATTGACACCAGACAACCGGCGAAGCCAGCTGTTCTGTATGCGTATCGAAATACGCTGACATGCGATTCGAGTAAGCGTTCACTGGATGCTATTGAAGGTCACTGGTCGCATGTTCACCAGACCTTACTAGCATCAGGTAAATCCTCATGTGGTAAGTCTAATCGCCAACATGAAGATTGGGTCTTTTCGAGGTCTCTGGAACTTAGCGATGCTCGCCGGCATATTCCGGTTGGAAGCGAACACAATGAAACTCGCAGAGCTCTGGACAAAACTCCGTGCCAGCCTGTAGAGAGACCGCGAATTCTGTTAGTCTCTTCGTGCAACAGAGATGGAAATGGCCGCTGCCCTTGCTAACCATCGTAAGTTATTCCGGCTGATACGGTAAACGGGCAGCAAGAGACCTGGTGTTAGTGAAATAATTTATGATGACTGTGGACAGACTATCCACAATTTGTCAAAACGCTTGGAGCGTTGGGCTAAGCATTTTCAAAGGCAATTTAATGGGCCGGCATTCTTACGTACCTCACCGGTCAGTGATCGCCCTGCTCTCTGGGCTGTCCCTTTGGATCCGCCCTCTCGCTCAGAACTCGAACGTGAGATCGGACTGTTGAGGTTAAATAAAGACGCGGGATCGGATGATCTACATCCAGCCCTCTTCAAAATCGGGGGCACTGCTCTTGTTGATGATTTACACGAATTACTAGTGAAACTGTGGGAGCAGGAAATTGTCCCAATTGACTGGAACCGCTCCGTTATAGTTCGATCTTCAGAAGAGACTCACTTTCGGAATGTGGTAATCATAGAGGAAGCAGTCTGATCCCCATCGCCTCCAAATTACTTGCCTCTGTAATCCTTCACAGACGGACTGGCGCTCGTGAAAGCCAGATTCGCGAGGAGCAAGCCGGGTTTCTTTGGGGTCGTGGCTGCATCGACCACTTCTTCATCTTGCGTTAGTTGTTGGAGCACCGTCACACGTATTTGTTGTCCACCGTAGTCTTGTTCCTCTACATCAAAGCTGCCTTCGATTCGGATGATCGATATGCCCTTTGGGACCGTCTACTCATTAAAGGTGTACCTGAGAAGTATGTAAATATTATCCAAGCATTATACGCGCGTAGCTCAGCAGAGTGACGGCTAACTACAAGCTGTCATCGCCCTTTAATATCTCCAGCGGTGTGAAACAAGGATGCTCGCTGTCACATTTCCTTTCCAACTTCGCTATTGACAAAGTAATAGAAATCGCGTTCAGAGGCACGACTTAGATGGTGTGGATCTGCTCCCAGGAGAACGACTTCTTGACTTGGAGCATGCTGATGATATTACCCTCATCTGTGACAGCTTACAAACGTGCCTGGCGGCACTGGACAGATAAGCACTGGCTGTACGTCATTTCGGGCTTTGCTTCGCACCCTCGAAGTGCAAAGCGTTCCTCCAAGATTGGCCTAGACCGCCTCTTACGCTGAACCTTGGTGGGGATCAGCTAGAAGTCCTTCACTAATTCAACTACCTGGGAAGTTGTATCAGCGGCCATGTGATCGAAGATGAGATCACGAAGCGTATAGCAAAAGGTCGAGGCGCTTTTGCTAGCCTTCGCCCCATATGGCGCCGGTGCGACATTACTCATGCGCTGAAGAGTAGCGTGTACAATGCACCTGTACGTTCGACCATACTGTACAACTGAGAATCCTGGCCCCTTGGATCAACGGACGTAAAGATTCTAGTTACCTCCGACCAGCAATGCCTTCGCACTTTGACTCACATCTGGTGGAACACCGTGTGAGCAACGAGCGCGTTCGACGCGTAGTTGACGGCACAGTAGAAGAAAATGAACCGCTCAGCACCGTTATTTCACGCAACACGTGTTACGCACGCCAGCCCACTGACTCCCGCGATGCGCGTTGTTTGCGCGTCGGGGGTGTGGATGAAAGCAGAGGAAGGGTGGCCAAGCGATGACTTGGTCGAGAGGAAGGAAGGCCCTCACTTCCAAGTTGGCCTCGGTTGGAGCGTCTCGGCTCCCTGGTTGGAGTCCAAACGAGAATGAACACATTTGGTTGGATACACTTGCTGACATGGCTAGGAGCCGACCTCAGTGACGTTCTTGCTGTGAGTTCATTTGTCGCTCCTCCTCTTTCTTAGTCTCCCCCTCCAACCACGATCTCACTATTTAGCCTTATATAATTTTGCATAGTAGTTTTTTTGCTGCATAGTAGCCGGCTGGTAGCTTACCGGAACGATGCCCATCCTTTACCGGTAGCTCAGCTGTCTTGCACCTGTAGCATTTTATTCTCTTCTTTTCTTTTAGGTATTGCGGCGCAGTAGCTGAGGTGTTTCCCACCTCTAGCTAACGTGTATAATGATGATGATGAGTGGCGTCTGTCCATCAGCGACAAGATTATGAGAACGTCGGCCGGTGGCCGAGTGGTCTGCGCACTTGGTTTGCAACCATAAGGTCCCCTTTCGATTCCGCGTAGGGGTGGGCGTCCTCGCGGTATACTCAGCCCGCACGCGACTGGTGGTGGTCGTGCGGCAGCGAAGCTCCGTTACGACGTACAGCTGACACATTATTATTTATTATCAGCGACAAGGAGACAACGGTGATCCAGCCTCTCGGCGGGTGGTGGACAACTCCGCAATTCTCAATGCTTGCAGAAACTGAGGCAATTTTGATACGCATCCATTGTGAATTCATATCGTCGTCAGAAGCTGAGGTAAGCAATGCTGATAGGGAGGCCTTATGTATTAGGGTCTTCTAGACTTTCTACGCTCCGTCGGTAGTGTGTACGCTTAGGCGACCCTTTGAAACGGGTGCACAACTTAGCGCGAACCAATGCGTGATCGGGGTCTAGACAAGTTGACCAATATGAACAGCAGTCTGACACACTTTCGGGCCATCTGTAGCTTATTGCTATGCGGTCAGGCTGGGATCACTCGCGTTTGAGAAGACGGGCATCACACAACAATCCGTCTTTTCGAGTTTCGAAAACTGGTGTTCGAAAGAAACAAGCGATGGTAAGAACAGGAAGTCAGTAGTCTGTGTCCATTGTCTGACCGGGTGCTACCGAGGCAAAAACTACCCCCAAGATGATGCTCGCTTGGTGGAAGGCGGCTAACTCGTGCGTTTAAATCTTCGGCAAAAATAACAATATCAGACCTTAGCGGAACGCAGATCATGTAGTTAGTAAAAACAATCTCTGACTTCATCTAGACTACAGTCTGTAGGCGTGTAATCGCAGACGACAAGCTCCGCTTAACATCTCGACGCCTATTTAAGTTGTTTAAGCCTCATAGTCTAACTGTACATAGCCAGCTGTTGGCTGGGATCCAGGTAATGAAGGCGGCCTCAGTCCTGTCATTCAGTGCAACCCCAACACGAGCATCTTGGTCACCGGAAAGGCGCAAATGATATTTGCCATCGGTTTGACGGAGGGGTCATTGAGATGACAGTACTTGCGTTTTGCATTGTGGTTTCCAAAAGGCAACAGATCTCTACCGAGATCGTCTCAAGGTTGTGGTCCAAGCATGCTTTCCGTCCCATCTGCACCAGAGTGCGAACATTGAACGCTGCGAGGACGAATAAAGGACCGGGTCAAAAAAGCCGGGGCTTCGGTGCAGTTTGAGAAGACTGTTACCACCAGGCATCGAACACCAAGAATTTGAATCTTACTTCCGTCAGGCGTGACCAGTGAATTGTTGTTGGCAGCGTAGTTGAAGAAAGGGTTGTGAAACGGTCTGCGAGTGGAAGCTGCGAAATGGAGTTACATGTGCCAAGAGACAGCGAGGGCGAAAGCAGTAGTATAATCCATTCATGATTGGTCAGGCCGAGGTAGAGGGTTGCCTTAGGGGGCTTCACCCAGAGCCTTTTGATCAGAGATTTAGCCTACAGGGCAGCAGGGTGATACATAAGCATCGCAACTCGTTGGGGGCCCGTTGACCAAACAAGTGGTTCATACGCCTTTAGATCCATAGATGACAAGGGGCCCAACGCACCTATGGTTGTTTTCAAAGCATTGCTGATGTAGGATGGCATCAGCGTGTCCGAAACGGTTATATGCGCAGGCGAGTTTTAGACGGAGATAGTGAGGTTGATCAGCTTGCGTTGGCTTGAACGCGTTTTATGTATGCCGGGTCACCGCCTACCGGTGAGGTCCTCGTGTTTGCCGGCCGTTGAATGGTGCAAGATTCATAGTGGGCGAAAGTTGACTGGACAGCTGGAGATGAAGTTACTAAAAAACGATAATGCTGGTCCCTCTCACCTTCCAAGCTGCAGTCCACATGACCCATGTTGTGCTTGGCTCGACGTTACAGGGCATGGCTCTCAGTCAGCACCAGTGGCGCTTTTACTGTGGTCTTCTAGTCGGATTGTCTGTTTAACTACTGTCTGGTGCTGATTTATCTGCGGGGTAAGTAAAAGATGCAGATACCAGCAGTACTTCGGTATGTAGTACCGACGCTTCGCTATCGCACAACCACCAACAGTCGCCCGTGGGCTATGGATACTGCGAGCGTCACCCGATCCCTGTTCATGCTCGAACCCGCGCCCTCGGATTACAAGGCAGGCTTGCGATCCTTTAGGCCGGCGATCTGTGGGATGATTGCTGATTATGACGCGAGGTAGTGAATGATGCCGCTGCCATCTTATCCTTGTACGATAGCCAGCTGTTTGCGACGGTATGTTGTTAACAGGATCCTTGACCCTACCTTATGCATTTGTGTTTTACACTAGGTCACCATCCTATCCCTTTTATTAAGATTCATTGTGCTTATACGGCAGCGAAGCATCATTTCAAACGAATGATATGCTATTGATCTTGTTGGTATCTGTTGACTACGTGCCGAAGGCGTTAATCAACTGCCGATGTTCGATCACCGATGCTTGAAAAATATCACATCCGTTGGGAGCGCTTAGTTACCAGAACTGAAGTTCGTCTTCTGGTGCATGACGACAGGCCCTCTGATGCTCCATTTGATTATCTGTTGACTTGGCCGGGTGTTCTGTATGCCTGCAAGCTGATCACCTCGATGTGTGTTGTTTGCCGGTACCGCACGTACTCAAATGAAACCTTGGGGTATCCAGTCCACGGTGTGGAAAAAACATGGGGAAACTGGTCGAAGGGCTGTTTCGAACTGGTGCTTGTCGTCTTTCTGGATGGGATCCTTGTAACCGCTACATCAACATCGAATGTTGCGCAGTCACGGAATTGGTGGCGTCGTTGCATTCGTTCCTTCACTTCTAACTCCTAACTATTTCATCTGACGACTTGAACTCTTGCCTATCGCTCTTGGTATTATATGTGGTACAGCCGCAATCATTAGCCGATTTCTGTTTGGATCCAAGCGTTAAATGCTCTAACTGTGTGTGTTACTGAATCCACCACACAGTGTACGAATCAGTCAACTTACTGAACTGAACGGTTCTTCGTTTAGAGCACTATCCACGCTGCGCTTTTTGCCCCTAAACTCAGATTTGCCGGTACAACCACGAACGATGACCGAAAGTATTATGCACTTGCCTTATAAGCTGTAGGTTACCGGTTTCAATCTGCATAGTTGATGGCAACCTCTCGGTATACTCAGCCTACGCTCGACTTAAGTAGTCACATGATAGGGAAGCATCGGTACGTTATGCTGGCATGCTGCTGCTGCCTTTTTCAAACTGATCATCCTCATTACACGTTAGGTTAGGTGAGAAACGCCTCAGCTGTTGTGCTACAATACAAAAAGATAAGAGATATGAAAAAAGTGAGATACAACGCATAACCGAATTCAATATAAAAACCTAAATAGTAATATGATGCTTATTGTCACAATACGATTTTGATGTGTGATTGTTCTTGGAGGGGGAAGGTAAACGAGGGAAGGGACAAAGAAACTCAACACAAATGCCATTGATGTCGGCTCCTCACCTTGTCAACTAGTGTATCCAACCAAATGAAGTCATCCTTGGGACTCCAGCTCGGTAGTCGAGAGACACCACCCGACGCCAAATTCGAAATTAGGGTACTCATTCCTCTTGAAAAAGTCATCGGTTAGCCTCCCCTCCCATTCTTTTATTCAGACCACGGTAGCGCAAACAACGCGCATCGCGGAAGTCGGTGTGCTGACATGCGTAACACTTGACCCAGCCATCGGAGCCTGGTGCGTGAAATAACGGTGCTGAGCAGTTCACTCCCACTTTCTCTACCAAATGCGCGTAGCAGAACACGCTCATTGCTCACGCGGTGTTATCACCAAACATAAACTAAACTGTGAAAGCAGCAATGGTCGACTGTAATAAGCCACTTTATGTCTGTCGATTTGATGGAACGGGTTTCGCAAACCTACAGGAGAGTTGAACGGACTACTGTGTTGTAAATTTTGCCCTTCAGGGTGAAAGTGATGTCGTGCCGTCGTCATTCGTGGCGGAGATTGTCAAAAGCGCCTCGGTCTTTTGCTATACGTTTTGTGATCTCATCTTCTATTCCACCGGCGCTAATTTAGCTGCTAAAGTCTCGAACTTCTGGATGGTTTCCAGGTGATCCCCATAAAGAGTCAGTGCATAACTGAGTCCTTGCCAATCTTGGAGGAGGACTTTGCATTTCGAGGTCGCAAAGCATAACCCGAAACGATTGACAACTAGTGTTGATTTGCCTGGTGCTCCTGGCGCGTTTGAAAGCTGTCATAATTTAGTGCAATGTAGTTTACGTACTCCAAGTCACGAATTCCGTCACCTGAGACTTTTCAAAGTAACGATTAGCTTTCCAGTCCAGCCTTTATTCAAACCTAGCGTCCTATGATTCGTTAATAAAATTCAGTCTGCAAACATCAGTGTTCTGACCACTCCATTTGATCTTAAGATAGGTAAGCTATCTTAAAACTGTACACTTAATACCGCTCTTACAGTAGTGCCTGTCGGTGTCCGAACGGTCTGCGTGCCTAGCTTGCAATCATAAGGTCACCGGTTCGAATCCGCGTAAGGGCGGGCGTCCCCGCGTATACTCAGCCCGCGCGTGGCTGGTGGTGGTCGCGCGGCAGTGAAGCGCCATTATTGCGCACAGCTGATGCATCGTTGTTATTAGGGCCTCTCCCCTCTCGACGAGACTGGACCTTAACGTCGTGCTGCGGTTTGCGTACCTGATCGACCCACTGAGCTATACTGGGTAGTGCCCCCGTGCCCCTTCAGAGCTACTCCTACCATACTGCTCACGGCTTAAAGGTCAGACAACCTCTGTCTCCTGGTCCACCAGGTTGCGGGTTGGGAATGGGATGGCATCCACTTCTGTAAAACCAAATCATTACCACCCCGCTGCCTTACATACTTACGTAGCCAATGGCTTTGGTTGAGAACCCTAATCTTTCTCCTGTTTAAGTCTGGACAACCTGACAGTATTTTGCTCATGCAATGCAACAAATTTCTGTGCAAATGCTTTTTTGATGCTCTGGCAATCGCGAAGGACAAATAAAGACGCCCTGTTTGTTGTATCTCCGGCCCGTAGTCTTACGAATCACAAGCCTACCTTGTAATCTGAGGGCGCGGGTTTGAGCCTGCATAGGGACCGGGCGACTCTGGCTATCTTTTTAGCCCACGTGCGACCGGTGGTGATTGCGTCGGTATTGTGTACCGCTGATACCTTTCTTTTCCTTCTTTGTTGAATTGAGCAGGGCGGATGTTATTTCACGCACGAGGCTCCGAGGGATGGGCCACTTGTTGCGTATGCCAGCCCACCGAATCCCGCGACGCGTTGTCTGCACCCCGGTGATGCGGATAGAGGAAGAAGAGGAAGGGTGGCCAAGCGATGACTTGGTCGAGAGGAATGAAGACCCTTACTTCTGAGCTGGCCTCAGTTGGAACCTCTCGGCTCCCTGGTTGGGGACCAAAGGACGATGAACACGTTTTGCTGGATACACTTGTTGATATGGCTAGAAGCCGACTCCAGTGTCGTTTGTGTTGTGAGTTTCTTTGTCCCTCCCCCTCTCGCTTAGATTCCCCCTCCATCCACGATTTCATTTATTAGACATAATTTCACCCCTTTTTTGCGGTCCAATAGCCGACTGTTAGCTCTTCGAAACGATGTCCTTCCGTTACTCATAACTCAGCCGGCGTTCTCCTGTTCCATTTTTCTATATTTTGTGTTGCGACACAACAGTTGGGGTGTTTTCCACCTGCAGCTAACGTGTATAATGATGACGATGATGCTGCAGGGTGGATTGGGGTTTGGATGCTACTGCCCAGGCCTCCTCGTCTTCCGATTCCCCCTTTTGCGCTTTTTTCTCCCTTATGGTCCTGCTCCAACTGCGCTTTTATCCACCCGGTTTTCAATCCTCAATTCTTGACCCTCCTCCATCTTGCTTCAATAAGTATTTGTCTTCAAAGTTGGGTTTGCAGTACCAATTGTGTGGTTGAAGTGCGAAACGCAATCTCTATTGAGACTTCGGGTCGCTTTGAAATGGACATCGGTTATTCCGATCACAAGGACCGTATTTGAAAATGGAGGTGTTTTCGTGTTGGGGTTCAGTGTAATAGGATGATGGTTAGAATACACGACGCGGGAGCATCTGCTTGCGGCACTATCCATTGTCACCGTACCAGTCACTTGATATCTAAGAGGCATGTGAATCTCTTGAAATCCAGAAGAAAACTCCCGACTGGCTCTGAGCACAATGTGACCAGACGGACTATTAGGGACGAACTAATGCGGAGCGTACGTGCAGACAAGAAGGACTGGTGGACCAGTAGGCTTCGAGAAATGGAGCGGTATGGACAGTATACAACTATCGCACGTTTTTTCCACAGATCTTCATCACTAGTCGCAAGAAACTAAGCGTCCACGAGACAATCACAAAGAGCGCAGGCGAACTGATTCTCAATGACTAGTGTCGCATGACTCGTTGGGCAGAGCACTTTCGGGATCAGTTCAGTTAGCGCCCTTCTTCCGAATCCTTTCCCACTCAGGAGGTGCAGGTTGAGCCACGACCGATTACTTAAGATTCCATCGAAGGCTGAGGTCCGAAACACGACCATATCCCTTAAATACATTTGAACTGCTGGCCCGGATAACGTCACTTCCGCACTATTTACGGATGGTAGTGAGGTCCTCCTTGATTGGTAGGAAGATGACCATCCCAGCTAACTGGAATGATTCGATTATAGTGGCAATATACAAGAAAGGTAGCCGCATCGACTGGGCTTACCACAGGGGCATTAGCCTAACACCCGTAGTGACAAATTACGGACCTTAATTCTCATTCGTCGCCTCACCACGGAACGGGAATTCTGGAGTAGGGAAGAGCAGGCAGGACGGGGTTGTGTAGATCATACGTTCACACTGCGGCCGGTGCTAGAGCAGCGTCACACGTACTGCAGACCGACCGTATCTGTGTTCATCGACTTCAGGAGTGCGTTTGACTCAGTCGATCCATGCATCCTGTTCGATATACTTGTGCGCGAAGATGCCCCCTTAAAATATGTGAATATTTTATGTGCCTAGTCAGGGTCCTATGGTGTTGTGGACTGCACCATGGAGTGTCCCCTTGCCATATCTCACGATGCAGGCGTTGTGGTGCTGCCTTGTTGAAATTTATTTGATCCTGATTATGCGGCCGATATTGTCTTGCTTTTTAACGATGTTAGGGTAGCTCAGTCAACCCTGGATTAGCTAGTGTGATCCCATCATTTGGAATGCGCTTCACACCTTCAAAGTGCAAGATGTTGTTGCAGGACCACCAGCCACCACTAGGCAAGGAACTCGACTTAGTTGATCACTTCACGTTTCATGATATCTGCATCAGCAACATTTGGCGCACGTCAGTTCACCTATTGCGAAAAGCAGAACTGCTTTCCTTTCGTCCGAAAGGCGTTCCCCTCGGTCTGATACCCTGCGTTTATTAGGCCACAGTGAGGGCCGCCCTACAGTATGGACGCGAGACTTGGCCCCTCTGCTCTGAGGACCTGCGGCGCCTTCAAGTATTTGATTATCCTTGTCTCCGAAGCTTTGCCGGTGTCGGATGGCACCAGCGTGTCCGCAAGGATGATGTGCGTAAGCGAGCACTAGGCTCGTTCTTTAGAACAACAGATAGCACTGAATAAGTTGCGTTGATTTAGACACGTACTATGTATGCCCGGTCACTGCCTATCGAGGAGGGCCATGTTTTGTGTGCGAGACGTAAGGTGACGCAAGGCTCGAGGTGGGAAAAAGTTTGCTTGGCAGCGGGAAGTGAAGTCACTGATTACGAAACTTGGTGCTGTTGTTCCCCATCTCGCCCTCCAGGCTGGAGTCCACGTGACCCGCCTTGTGTTTGGCTTGAAATGTTACAGGACATGGCTCGCAGTCTGCACCAGTGCGTGTTTGCTATCATCTCATAGTCGGACTACCTGTTTAAAGTGTGCTTGGTGCTGAGTTGTCTGCAAGGTAATGGCTGATTATGACACGCGGCACTGAAAGCCGCAAGGAAGCTGTCTCCCCGATGCCTCCTTATCATTGCACAATAGCCAACTGTTTGTGATGGTGTTATTGGAAAGGTGTAGTCGCCCTGATCATGAATGTTTGCTTAGGGCACTAAGGTTTTATGCTAGGTCCCTCTTCTTTCCGTGTTAATATTCTTCGTTCCTTAGGTCACTGTGATTGGACGGCAACGATGCACCATTCCAAATAGCTGATGTTACGCTGTTAATGATGATACTGCTTTGGCTAGCTTGGTATACTAATAAAACGAATAAAAGAACGTTGTTATTAAGCCCAAACATAATTCGAATAGTCTATACTAGCTCCGATATTTTCCGTATGCCACTTGGATATGATCTATATACCGATCGATCGAATAATTTTCTTTTACAGACTCGAAATCATCGTGCTCCGGATAAAAATTCAGTGTTCCAAGTAGAATGCATGATTCTCCGGCTTTTAATTCCAATGAAGTTATAACCGCCCAATTCGGACCACAGAGTAACAAAGTTGCGGCCCATTTCTGGAATCTGCAGATGAGTCACACTTCTATTGATCCTCAGGCTGATTCCAACGACGTACCTTTTGACTGGCATGTCTTATCTGAAGGGTCGGAAGGCAACATTAGGCCGCGAACTTTAGCGGTTGATCTCCCAAGCTCGGTCAAATTTGGACTGAGTTTAGACTCACCGCCGAACCCCATCAATAAGAATGTAATACCATGGTCTGGAAATGTTGATGTCATATCTCGATGTAATGGTAGTCCTTCGAAAATCAAGGATACGAAGTTGGACACACAGTGGTTAACATGCCTACCTCGCCCGATGCGACGCTGTTGGAACGAGCACGGTCTCATCTGCTCTGTCCCAGAAAACTCGGTTCCTTCACCTTTGAAAACTGAAGCCGATCAAGGTGTGATTCTGTCCTCATACTTTCAGGTAGCTAATCGTGGGCTTCTACAAAACCCAACCTAATAGGAACTGCAATCCGTTCTCATGAATGAACTCATTCTCTTCTGCCGGCAACTGAGTTGAATCATTTCTTGATGTAACATGAACTGGAGGAAGATTTAATACCAAGCACTATCACTATCATCATGATTTCAAACCAGTTATTAAAAATTCTACTGGCTGTTTATCTAAAACGAATTGGACATAGATGGTATGGCATGTAAACATATTTTCTAAGTCGTTATTCGAGGAGTACAGCAAGACATTTTTCTCATCTACTCTTTTTTATTTACCTGTTTGGTCCTACTGATATAGGCTTCTCTATATTTACCACGTATTATTACCTCATGTGGTTGTACCGCGAAGTTCGGATCGGACAATGATCCTTTCGATCCTAAAACCGTTTGTGTATCATCTCATCTGCAGTCAGGCTAAGACGGCCCCCTGTGTTAGTTTTCATGTTATATGCGAACAATGGTCAGACTGACTTTCGAATCTTGGTCAGCTGTCCTTCGAATCCCACGCTCTGTTATGAGACAACAGGAAGTAGCAAGTTTGCTAGCCACGCAGGAGTGTATAGTCCGATGCTGAAACAACTAAGTTTTCACTAATGATGGCGGACATCCGTCGGTTATAAAGAATGTACCAAGCACCCTTGGAGTGCGCCGTTCAAGTTTTCCCTGTGAGTTCTCCCTAAAACAGTAATTGCCCTCTATATGAATAAGACAAAACGTCTGGGGTACTAGAAATCGCGTGGCCCTTTGCATTAGGCGATATCTTGCGTATGGATGCACACACAGATGCAATCTGTTGCGCCATTCGAGAGAATTATTCTCTCTCCTTTTTGGATGTTGCTTGCTGCCAATTTTTCTTCCGAGTTGCAACTGTTCTTATTTAGAATATTTTTTACAGATGACACCAGCCGTGGAATGATGTGTGGTGGGAACCGGAAACTCTAAAATGTGTGCAATTCGGTTACGGTCCCGGTTTGCTTGTAGGCAAATCGTGATCCGCATTGGAGTTACACATCGGGCATCATAAACCTTGGATCAGTTGGTTAGCTTATTCGCTTATGATTCATTTTATGTACCTGTTGGGCTTGTTTTATGACACATAAGATTAGAAATGTGCCGATGGGATTCGTGCACCACCTTTAGAGCGATAGTAGAGTTTAGTCCGACTGAACCCGTTTCGTCTCTGGTGAGTTCGAGCCTTACTCATATGCCAAGCCATTATTTAACAGTCAATGTCTGCTAGTGGATTGAATGTCGATTGATGACTGAGAGTTTGTGTTTCATTTGCAAAGTAGACAGAGCATGACTGACTTTACGTGTAAATTATCGGAGACAACGAACGTGAATGGTTTTCATTCAGATTATTTTGCGAGCGACCACCCGCCCATCAAATTCCATTGGTTTCCAAGTTTTTATAACACCATGATCACTTCTTGTGGTCGTTGCAGTAATAACTTAATCAGTGAACGAGACCACTTCGTACTGAACCTTTAGTTTTTCTGATATGAGAGAGGGCACTGCGAAACGGCCCATGCACGCCGTTCCGCACGCAACGATCGGATTCAACTTTCCAGTCATCTCTCTATGCCTCATTGTCCTACAGTCAGCTGATCATCATGGATTTGCGAGCAACCAGACGCAATATCATTGAGCGACACCCACCGGGCCAGGTATGTTAAGAATATGGTTGTGTGTACGTAACAACCAACGGCGCCACATTAGCGATCTGCGTTAGCAGTACAGATATTGGACATAAGAACTATATCCCTCAAGGAACCCTTTAACTACTTCGTTATATTATGTTTGGAAATTTAGTTACCCCGTAAACTCGGACGTCATCATGATGGCAATAGGACTGGTTGAGGGGGTGTTATAATTGAGTCGCCACTGTTATGATTGAGGGAACGCCGCCTCTTGAGATAATTGCGTAATTGCCTGATAAGAGGGTCGCTGGCACGTCTACGATAATTGCTTGCTACGCTGACCACTCGAACGGAATTGCGCTGTCCTGATGACGCTGGCTTAGCCGGTGAGGCGGATAATTGAGCGAGCTTGCTAACGATCCTAGCCGCACGTGTTCGGATAGACGCCGAGCCTCGGACGGACGCAGACGAGAGGGGGGTTTACGATAGACGCGCTCTAATGGCTTAGACGCGAAGGCTGGCCAGCGCACACGCAATCACGCGATCCGACCGACTCCCAACTGAGGCGAAGAGAAAGAAAAGACAAGTGGTCCTCT
Source organism: Dicrocoelium dendriticum (assembly GCA_944474145.2). NCBI lineage: Eukaryota > Metazoa > Platyhelminthes > Trematoda > Plagiorchiida > Dicrocoeliidae > Dicrocoelium > Dicrocoelium dendriticum. The sequence continues at coordinate 45,003,463 of OX104064.1, read as the reverse complement.
GTAGGCTCTTTTACGACCGACAAAGGGCGATCCCAGTCAGTGCTATGGGTTATTAAGTTAGGAAAAACAGTCCCCACGCAGAGGTGGTAGATTGCAAATGAGCATTGTCAAAAGGTTCGCAGTTGGGACGCGCCTCGGAGTGGCTGAACACTGCTGCGTTGTGGGGAGAAATTGGACTCCGTTTCCCACAGCCATTATGCCGGAGTTACTGGCGCGTTTTTTGCGGGGATTTTTGACGGGCCCGCAACAGGGGGAAGGTAGGATGTTGTTGAAGTTACTCCACTTTACGGGAGTATGTTCTGATCATAGGAGCGGACCATGTTCTTAGGTACAGATGAGCGTAGCTATTACTCAAAGGTGTTTTCCTTAATTTGCACGATTGGTTCTCACGCACGACCGTTCGACTCATCTCACCTCAGGCAGGAGCAAGTCTCAAAAATTATTCTGTCTGTGCTCTGCTAGAACTGGAAAAATCGTAATCAACCGCTTACTCTATCATCCTTACGTTCATGTTTTAATGTGCAAATGTGCAATTATGCCTCATACTTAGGGACAAAAATAACGGTAACAAGGATAAGAAACTGGTGAATAGCGCACACACACACAATAATGCGTCTTCTCCGAGAGCACTCACGAATACGATCATCCAAGTATCACAGGCTCCTAGGATTGATAAACTTCTGCAACAAGTCTTTACCCATTAAATATATCAGCCGTCAGTTGTGCATTATTCTGACGAATGGGTTGACCCCATACACGATGTGCTAGTGTCTACATGCACACTTGGCCCACCGGTAGCTACTTTATACTGCAGAGATCTCCTTTCCCGTTTTTCAAGGTCCGCTGAACTCGAATGAGCGACATCAAATTCATAACAGTGAACCGGTGGTTGCTTATATCGTCGATGTGGAGCGCATGAATCTTTATGGGGGAAGTTAATCGACAAGAACAGAGAAGTTCTATTTCAGTGACGCCTTCAGTTTCTCCGCAACACCAGTAACACGTGGTTTCGTTTGTTCAGCTTGCGGGAACGGTCGTCAGCTCAAAGCCGCTCAGTTGTGGTAATCACCTTTTGTGTATACTCATCGCAGTCACACTGGATGATCTGTAATGTCGACCCAGAATGTCTGGTCTAAACTCATTAGACACCACTGTACGTCTCTCGCCAGGGAGCATTTGTGGTAATTTGAAGCTGCTACTTTGAGCGTCGTGATAGTAGTCCGAAACGAATGTATCACTCGCTCGCGTAGACTCCGTCGACATCCAACTAATTACTTTCCTAGCCACAGTTAACCTACCAATCGGTGAGAAATTTGCAGGGTTGAGGGTCTAGAATCACCTCCACAGTCATGAAATATTTTTGTAACCCCTAGCCTTACGGGGGTACTTAAAACAGTGATGGGACACATTTATTGTTCTCATTTGCTGACCAACACAGAGTGTACACGGGGACGATTAACAACTATGGGCGGCTGTGTACACCGTGGATAGGTCGGTTATACACAATAGGTGAGGACCACTCATTTAGTCGTTTGGATCATGTAACAGTCGATCGATGCGTTAAACCAAGCCCCAGTCTCCGTGGAATACCGAATCAGTTGACTCATTGTGCTTCTTAGAGCGTGCTCTATCTGTTAGATTTACTGCGCGACGCATTCACATCTAGTTTAGACGTTCTCCCGGGCTCTAGAATAGCGGAACGTGCTCATTCTGTCGCGTTAAAGGCTATCCCAATTTCATGCCGCGAATCTAACTGAGCAGTCGCCATCATCCCCATCAATCACGCAGAACGAATAGTTGTGTGCTAAGGCAATAATATACTTTCTAGAGGCACTAAACTACTGAATACGCTTGTTTGTTTTGTGTAAACCAGCCAGCTCTGTAACAAATGCACGTGCGCCGCTGTGGTACATGGGCGACATCCGCACTCATCCCCAATTGTGTAGATTCGTTGTTGCAGACTTGTTGACTCCTGACGACATCATGTGCTTCGATAACACGCGCTTTTCCCAGCGAATTCTGATCTCTTGCGGCCTACAGCCTGTCGAATCCCTGCTGGCTTTTTTGCTGCTCGTCCAGTAAACTGCGTTCCCCAACGCACAATCGTTTTAGTCTATCAGATTTTAGCCTACTTGGCTTTCGAGGCGGTGAAAACCGCAAGAAAGCCACACTACCAACGGCACTGTACTTTCGCATGATAGCCAGAGATTTGTGTCCGTCTGTTGTTAACAAGGCTCAGGTTCCTTTATCTTGACTGTTTAGGTTTCAAATTATCCTTCATTCCATTGGTCACTATGGCTGCACGGCAACGAGGGATCAGCCCACCTTACTGATGTGCTGCTGTTGACGTTTAGAAGCATTTGATATGAGAAACCGTTCCCTATATAGTAGATGCGCTATTGCTATCGTTTTTCTTCGAAGAAAGTCATTGAAACTGGAAACTATTTTCGACTATTGTCATACTAACAGACCGACAGCTCAACTCACATTATGTGTCTTTATGAGACAATATTTAGTTTTCACGTTATTGGCTACATCAACCATTCTATTCTTTTTTTATCTGATGAAGGGACTTGCCCTAGCCTCTCCTGGTTCGACTTTCGCGGATAACCTGGAGGACCAGTTTCGTAAGATTGCAGAGCGATGTTCTCGTCCCACAGGAATACAAGTGGTTGTAGATGCAGAAAACGTCTTCTCAGGAATAGCCTCCAGATTCCTAGATCATATTTCAGATGAATTCCCAAAGCGCCCTGTATTGTGCGTGGCCGTTTGTGATTCAGCAACAACCTCCAGACTGGACCCAAAACGTCAGCGCATCGCCAACGCCAATCATCTGGCTCTGCTGACCCAATTGGAACCATCCGAAGATTCCTTTTCCCGAGGCGCTTGGCTCCCTCTGAGCATCTCGCCCCTCAAGTGTACAGAAAAGCCATGCCGCACCACCAGTGTTATTGCCGCAGCATGGGATGCAACGACTTCGTGGATGAAAGCGGATGAGAGATTCGGTGGAGTCAGTTTAGACCACTTCATCACTTCCAGCCAGCTTTCCCATGGCAGACGGGTGCGTTCGATTGTGCATACCTCTCCTACCTATAACAATGTTATATCGCTCATCTACCGTAATTCGGTTCGGACGTCGGACTGGCGGCCAGTTTATTTGCTATGTATGATTAAAAGCATGTGCTACTAAACACATATTTACTTTTCTCACAGATGTTGTCCGCGAGCGTTGGATACTCCGTGCCCGGTGAAAACCATCAAAAGATGACCTGGAGTCATCTGAATCCGCATCGTCTCGCTTCATCCTGCGAGTTATCGTCATCAGAATCATGTTTCTGGAGGCAAATTATCTCACGTGGCGTTACTATTGACCAGATTGGGGACGGCGCATCGAGGCCGAACAGTATAGGAAACATCAGTGCACCCGACAGTCTTGTGTTTATACGCGAAAAGTGTCCAGCCATGAAGCCGGGGGCCCACACAGAGCTTATCTCTTCTCTACAAATCTACTCGTTGGACACCTCCTTTGGGAAACGTTACGCAAATCCGTGGTGCCATCAGCCACCCTCTATCCGAATGATTAGCGTTCTCAACGTGCCAGGGGATAATTCAGCCGAAGCACTCGGTCTGAAAAAGATCGTTAATAAAGCACGGTCATCTTCCTCGGTCCCATCGGACGATGTCGAACGTGACGTGTGGTACGAATATTTGGAGCAGGCTCAGAAACGTTTGGTGAACAGCTACTCAGGCAATGAAGTTGGTTAATACACGATGGTTTTAAGATTTTAATGTGCTTTTTGACTGTTTCTCTGGTCTCAGATTCCATGATAAGGAGCGACTGGCTTTAAACGCATATGAGAACGTTTGATGTAGTGCTCAATTAGTCGAAGCTCGTCGAGAGTTAAATTACAATCTGGGGTCCGTCGAAGCCCAGTGTACCGCTTGGAATAGCAAACTACTCCAATGCTTCATGACGTATTTATCTTCGAGTCTAAGGTGTTCTCAAACCGAATTCAACGTTTATTTCGGAAGTTGTGACGACTCAACATCTTGAAACAGCAAAACATTAACAGCCTCGAGCTGTCCCATATAGTGCAAGCACATAGTCACCAAATTGGAGTTCTTTACGAAAATCACACTGGGTGGGTGTATATCAGCGAAAATCATGAAATTATATTGGTGACCGGGTGTCATATAATCGTGGGCCTTAATAACCCAAGAATACGAAATATACACAAATAGGGAAATGAAGACTAGCGCGCAACCGTCCATGGGGTTTAGGAAAAGTGCGGTCCAATACACCGGGCGCATGGATCAAAAACGACGACTTGTCCACTGGGCTGAACGGAAAGGTAGGGCTGTATCCGCAAGACAGGTTTCTCGTGGGTTGCACCACATCACTTCATTCATAGACTTGCATCATCCCCCTGTAACCTGAGTAGATTATCACAATAGATCGGCCTTTGAAAAACTCGAAATCTGTGATAAACTAAAGGGAGTTATTTGTTTTAGATCGGTTGTCACGCGCTTGTATTCGCCTCAGATTGACTATGAAATACTGGAATTAGAAATGGGCTTACTCCTATCACGACTGGTCGCAGGACAAGAACTCAGCTCAACTTCTCAACTGTGATCCGTGCATCGAAATGCGGTGGTCCAGTTACTTCCACTCACATCAGCGAACTGATAATAATAATAATTGAGGAAAATAGGCGAGAAATAAAGTTTCTAGACAGAACACTTCGGGATCAGAAATAAGATAAGGAATGCCAGAGCAACACTGACTTCGCGACAGCACCATATTCAATAGGTTGGTATTTGACTGGCAATGTGGCCGATCCTGAAGTCTCCTATCGGATGGCTAATGAATATGTGTCTATCATACAATCGCAAACAAACATCGACAATGCGCCGACGCTTCACTGCCACGCGACCATCACCAGTCGCGAGTGGGCTAAGGATACTACAAGGACGCCACCCGCTAGCCCATATCCTTCCCTCTCGCTCCTAACGATTGTCAAACGGATGGAACATACTTTGTTTTACATTCTCGATAAAAATGATGCAGCCAAATAGCAATGTGATGGACCAAGCTTGCAACAGTCCATCTCTTCGGCTCATGCACCAAACATTTGAGCATTCACATCGGGGGCATGGAAACGGTGGTCCTATCCTATCCTATCGAAAGAAGTGTTTCTGCGTTATGAGCTGGTTATCTAAGGACACTAGTCTCTGGAACTTATAGATGCTCGCCGGCATATTCCGGCTGGAAGCGAACACAATGAAACTCGCAAAGTGCTCCGGGCAAAACTTCGTGCTAGCCTGAAGAGAGACCGCGAATCCTGGTGGTCTCATCGTACATCAGAGATGGAAATGGCCGCTGCCCTTGGTAACCATCGTTAAGTTATTCCGTCTGATACGGGAAACGGGCAGCATGAGACCTGGTGTTAGTGAAACTATACGTGACGAGAGTGGACAGCCTATCCACAACTTATCAAAACGCATAGAGCATTGGGCTGAGCACTTTAAAAGGCAATTTAATCGGTCGGAATGGTTAGATTTCTCGCCGGCCACTGATCGCCCCGCTCCCTGGGCTGTCCCTTTGGATCCACCCTCTCGCTCAGAAGTCGAACATGAGATCGAACTGTTGAAGTTAAACAAAGCCGCGGGACCTGATGACCTTCCTCCAGCCCTCTTCAAATTCGGGGGACCTGCTCTTGTGGATGATTTACACGAGTTACTAGTGAAATTGTGGGAGCAGGAAACTGTCCCAACCGATTGGAGCCGCTCCATCATAGTCCCAATTTTCAAAGGAGGCTCACGATCGGAATGCGGCAGCCATAGAGGAATTAGTCTGATTTCGATTGCCTCTAAATTGCTTGCCTCTGTCATCCTTCACCGACTGACTGGCACTTGTGAACGCCAGGTTCGTGAAGAGCAAGCTGGATTTCGTCGAGGTCGTGGCTGCATTGACCACATCTTCACCTTGCGTCAGTTGTTGGAGCACCGTCACATATATTGGCGGCCCACCGTAGTCGTGTTCCTCGATATCAAAGGTGCATTCCATTCTGTGAATAGACGTGCACTTTGGGACTGTCTACTCAGGAAAGGTGTATCTGAGAAATATGTAAATATTATCCGAGCATTATATGCGCGTAGCTCGGGCAGAGTGAGGGCTTACGGCAATTTGTCGTCACCCTTTGATATCTCTAGCGGTGTGAGACAAGGATGCTCGCTGTCACCTTTCCTCTTCAACTTTTCTATTGACGAAGTCATGGAAATCGCGTTCACAGGACACCACTAAGAAAGTGTGAATCTGCTCCCAGGAGAACGATTTTTTGACTTAGAGTATGCTGATGATATTGCCCTCATCTATGACAGCTCCCAGACGTGCCAAGCGGCACTGGACAGATTAGCACCGGCAATCCGTCAGTTTGGGCTTTGCTTCGCACCCTCAAAGTGCAAAGCGTTCCTCCAAGCTTGGTCTGGACCGCCTCCTACGCTGACCCTTGGTGGGGATCAGCTAGAAGTCGTTCAGAGATTCAACTACCTGGGAAGTTGTATCAGCGCCCGTGGGATTGAAGATGAGATCACGAATCGTATAGCAAAAGCTCGGGGCGCTTTTGCTAACCTTCGCCACTTATGGCGCCGGCGCGACATCACTCCTACCCTGAAGGGCAGAGTGTACAATGCAGCGGTACGTTCGACCTTACTGTACGGTTGTGAAACCTGGCCGCTTAAAGCAGCTGACCTCAAGAGGCTAGTTACGTTCGACCACCGGTGCCTTCGTAATTTAGCTCACATCTGGTGGGAACACCGCGTGAGTAACGAGCGTGTTCGACGCCTCGTTTACGGCACAGGAAAAGGAACTGAACCGCTCAGCGCCGTTATTTTACGCATCAGGCTCCGATGGCTCGGCCACGTGTTACGCATGCCAGCCCACTGACTCCCGCAACGTGTGTTGTTTGCGCGCCGGGGGTGTGGATGGAAGAAGAGGAGGGGTGGCCAAGCGATGACTTGGTCGAGAGGAATGAAGGCCCTCACTTCTGAGCTGGCCTCGGTTGGAGCGTCTCGGCTCCCTGGTTGGGGTTCGAAAGACGATGAACACGTTTGTTTGGACACACTTGCTGATATGGCTAGGAGCCGACCTCAGTGGCGTTCGTGCTGTGAGTTTCTTTGTCCCACCCCATCCCTCTTAGCCTCCCCCTCCAACCGCGATCTCATTATTTAGCCTTATAAAATTTTGCATAGTAATTTTTCTGGTGCACAGCAGCCGGCTGGTAGCTTACCGGAACGATGCCAATCCGTTACCGGTAGCTCAGCCGGCTCGCACCAGTTGCTTTTTTTTCTCTTTTTCTATGTATTGCGGCACAGTAGCTGAGGTGTTCCCCACTTCCGGCTAACGTGTAGTATGATGATGATGATATCTAAGGACACTCGCTTCAGTCGGTAAACTTATGGATCGACGCTGCTAGTAGTCTTCACAAAGCGTGGTAGATATGGTGTGGCAGGACCGTAGTGATCACTGCGCAACACTAGGGAATCACACCAGGGTATCTATCGTTTACAATATTGTAAGTTTGTTTTCATAATTTTGACACAGATACCGCTCCTTACTTCGCCTAATTAACTTGGCACCCAAGACAACGGGATCACGTATATGCGCAGCTGCCATCCGTCTGCGCTGAGAAAACGAGCGCCGCAACGTTAAGAGGATGGCCGGTGAGCACGCTATTTGGTTCGCGGCTTTTCGTCCTCCGCAATGCAAACGGGAGAGCGCGTCGTCGTTTTTTAAAAGCGTTAGTGTAGGAGCAAAATGAAATGAGCTGGAACGGCGCTCCGTGTTCGAGACACTCAAAAGGAAAAAGTTTGTCGGCAGTCAAGTCGATTGTAGCGCATTGGTATGTTTGACCTGGTGGCCTCTCAGTTTCTTATTGTTGTTCAGTTGCAACAGATCGCGACAGGCTTAATTGGAGTTCGACATTATTAGATACACCATGATGAGATGTCCTCGCACACGCTGATATTCGCTGCTGTACAATCCAATGAATTACAATCTGCCTTGGAATGGAGGTGAAACAAGCCCTTAACAATTTTGGTCGCTCTACATTGCGGAGCTTCCTGCACATCAACGTGTTTTCGTCAATGGCGTGCTTGGATCGCGTATTCCACATAGGGCCTCAAGTAGTCATTCAATATTTGCGGAAAGATATATGGCTCGAACGCCCTACGTACAAGGCCGAGGTGCTGACTTGCTCTTCTCGATGCCTTTTCGGCCTGTTTCGAGCAGCCATGGTCATCCTGCACAATTACTCCGAGATCGCTTTCCTGGGAAGTACATTGTAACTGCTATTCTCCCAGTCTATATTCATGGGTGCGGTAATGGCGTCTGCTCAGAACTTTACATTTCGCCAAGGTAGACTGGGGCCAGTCCTCAGATGCCTAAACATAGGCCCTGTCGGGGTCTCTCTGCAGTGCCGTGTGATCGTTCACTGTCTCGATGTTAAGCCATACCTTGATAGCGTCCACAAACAAGAAATTCGACTGGAGTACGCGAGCAAGGTTGTTGATGGAAGCTATGAATAAACATAGTCCCATTACCGACCCTTGGGTCACAGAACACAGACTTTAACTGAGTCGGAAATAGCGTTGCGAACTCTCACACTCAGCTGACATTGAATATGATTATCCAAACCAAAACAGGGTAACGTATTCCATAACTTCGAAGTTTGTGAAGAAAAATGCAGCAGTCCATTCGGTCCGACGCTTTTGAGACGTTCAGGTATACGACGCCGACTCCTATTCTGGCATGGACAGATTCCGTTCAGCTTGCTCAGGCTAGCAACAACTTTGCAGTGTAGGATGAATTTTGGCGGAATCCGTGCCGCTGTGATGTTGCTACTCTCAAGGTATCCCACGAACGCCTCTGCGATAATATCTTCCATAACATTGAATAGCATCCGGAGAAATTGCAGGACGGTAGTTCGATGGCTCCGCACGATTGCCACTTTTGTTAACAGGAGTGGCTATTTCCTGTTTCTGCATCATGGGAGTCTGCATTTCGTCAAGATATCGTGAAAAGAACGGGGCTAACGGTTCGGTGGTGTCAAAGGCGGATAACTTGACTATCCACTCTGGAAAGTGCAGGTGAACTGTTGCCTCTCATGTAGTTAGCGCCGGACCATCATCTGCACTCTTCGGAGATTGCTGACGTGTCTGTACAGCATTAAGGGATTAGTAGTGAATTTCATCGCCAAGTCCTGTTGCTGTTTTAGCTTAACTTCACGGACGAATTTGGCGCAATTGTTTCGTTGAGTTATGTGGGCATCACAGACCTACATGCTGGGACAGGCTTTATAAGCGCGCTAGGCTGTATCTTTTAAGACCAAGTATTTTTACCCCGGCTCCTCAAGAAGTACTTCGTTTACCTCGGGTGAGAGACTGGTTTCCGACTCATTTGCCATTAGCTCGGTGAATTGATTGATAAACTCCCTCCAGGCGATATTGGGAGGCTGGTCAACTAAGAAATACCAGTTGTTTGCTTGAATGAGATCAGACTGTGTGCCGTAATGGGTGACGATGTGGGTTTCGTCGTTTTCACATATGTAATGGAAGAGCAGTGTCGCATAATCGTTACGGCCAAACGGTGCACCTATGGTTACGGCATCCACCATTAGTTTTTCATTGGTAAGCACAGGGTCTTCCATAAATAGTTCATCACCCGTTCTTAACCGTATGGGAGATAACTTGGTTGTGTAGCAGTAAATAGACGATTACTACTTTCAAGTCCGCCTACAGTTATGCGCTGAGATAAACTGGGGGCTTCGACTGTATGTAGACTGAAGTCACCCACCAGAAGAACGCAACTGTGTGACCGCACCAGGACTCGCTTTATGGTAGAATCTAGGCGGTGATCCATTCCCAAGGTAGACATTAGTGGGCGGTAAGCAAACATCAACACCTCTCAGGTGCAGACGGCGCTAAAGCGAATCGACGAACTACATTTCTGGATTATCTATAATGTCGACATGCAGGTCAGATTAGTAATACAAGATTACTCCGCCTCTTCTGCTGGGTCGATTTCTCGTAAAGGAATCATGCCGTGCAGAACTATTCAGCATCAGTGATCTCGGTTACCATGACGTCCCAAGACGTTTAGATCTGACGAGTAGGAGGCTCAGTAAGCTTAATAAGAACTTGCGCGTTTGTATACAAACGGCTGAGGACTTCAGAAGTTAAAAGCGTATCTGTGGATGCAGATTTCAAGTATGGGTTCACGCAGGTCCAATTAGGATGGGTTACCAGTCGATTTTGTTGAACCGCTGACACAGACCCCGAGGTCATTCCAGATTTATGAGCAAAGTGCTCAGCGTCAGCAAGCGGCTGATGGCCTAGACCTCCTTCAGCTGTCTGGGTGTTTTAACAGCGTGCTGATTCAGAGCTTTATGCTGACGGGGTCGTACACGAGGACTGCTTGTTCGGTGTTATCTCGTGTATTTGTGCCTGGGTGGCCGTCGCTTCCATACGTATTTCGGCTGACTGATTTTTTTGCACATTTTCTGCCACAGTTCTGCACTATATTGTTATTTTCATCACTCCTAGGCAACACTCTTTGTAATTAGATGATAATGGTAATCTTGGGGTCGAATTGACGATTACATTTTCGGGAGAGGGAAAACAGAGCATTTCACGGATGTGGTGTCATTCATCCCAGTTATGTGCCTAAGCCTCTAGCTAGCTAGTGTGAATCTCGGGGACAGCATGAACAAGGATCGATTTTAGATCTATCTATTTACTTATTCATCCGGCTTTTGTTTGCGTTTCTGGCGTTCACTCCAAGGAATATCCGGAAATTGCGAACAGTGAATGGGATAGTTTGGAGACGACTAGCTGACAAGAGAACGGCTCCTGCATGGTTTCATGACTGAAGCGTAAATTATAGTAGCCGTGGTTCACCGTAGTGTACCATTTGAAAAACGCTCGTAGAGCTACCGTACGTACACCACCTAATGGAGTGTGTAGGGCGCGGGAGCAATGACGCGTCTATTTGTCGTATCTTGTTGGGTGGCAATTCCAAACTCACAGTTTAGGAAAGGTAACAGCCAGCATAACACGCGCCTCATGTAAATGACGATACTGCGGGAAAGCAGAAGGGTTGAAAAATCGTTGTACTTCTTAATTGTCAGATTGCAAAATGGCGCAAATGTCATTCGCACGAAAACCAGGATTCTCGTAAATCGGTGTCTCAATGCATAGTTTCAAGTCCGATCTTTGTATAGGACTAAAAAATTGGTAATCCTAGACTTTAAGGATGCTTCCACATAAACGTGGGTGTATGCATATATGTTTGCACATTTTCGGCTAGATAAATTGGCTGAGTAAGAATAATGATCTGGAGCGACCGATTTGTGTACAACCCACCATGCTCCTCCGTTAGCTCCGGATAACATCGGGCCAACGCAGATTGGGTTTACACATTATCCAAGGGAAAGTGACAAAACACTAGTTGCTGACCGGGCTTACTGTCTACACAAGTGACCCAATTATATTACAAGTAGTCCACTGTTAGATTTGTTTAATAATACGTAAACTAGAGCATGTGATTAAATGAGAGATATACTTGACAGCAGAGCAAGAAGCACGGTAGTCCAGTTCGGTTGACCAACGATTACCCGTGTGAGGCGAATTTAACTGCCCTAGCCAGAAATGGTATGCAATGAATGACGCGGTAGTCTAACGAAAGCGGTCGAGTGCAAGATTCCCACCGGCTTCATTACTACATCATATACGATAGGATTTGCAAACAGCTGTGTGGGTCACCACTGTTGACTCGGTCGAGCTCGTAATGACACTTCTCGAGAGTTATCTTTAGTCTTCTGAGGGCGTTGAAGACAGAGGATACTGATAGGTTTATCCCATTCTCTCTCAGGCGCATCTGCAGCTGCACCAACGTGTCCTCAGAGTGCCGTTCAACCGCTTCTTCGACCCGCTGCAATACATTGGGAGTCAGCTTCTCCCTATTGTTTCCACCGCAGGTGCGCTGTGTATTTGAGCCTTCTCGCTTGTAGGCATTAATGATGTTCCTTGCCGTACTCGCGTTAACACCGGCGACTTCAGCGGCTTCCCGAGTAGTTTTGCCGTCGACCAGCACAAGTTTTGTGAGAATTTCTCTTTGCGCAAATGATGTTCGCCTGCAGTGCCGTCGCGTCGGACACCAGCTCTCCTGTTGTTCGTCACTCATTTTGGTCGTTTCGTGCGGCACGGAGCTAATAAAGCTAAGTTGTGTTGAGTGGAACCATTATCGTATGCTCGGCTCCAATAGTGGTACCGCTGCATAGGTCGGTCCACACACCCAGACAAAACACACGAATTCCTATGGGGGGGGGTGTAGGGGAAAATAGGTCACCGATTTTGACCGAGGCGAACGGCACTCATGTCAAGAGAAGGGCTTACACAATCACCCGCTACGTACGCAGTTCGGTTACATTATCGTGACCACAATGTGGCCTGAACGTCGTGTAATCGGCCCACTCCTCAGTAGTTGATATGTTGCAACAATAGGCTATAGATCTAGACTGGTTTTGCTGGGGGTCATTACAGCCTACGCTGATACAATAACGTGGCAGTTGCGAAAGCTAATAGAGAGACGGGCGAAGCTGGGACACCGCCCACCTGCTTCATCCGACATGGTCCCATTGACCGAATCGGACAAGGTTCCCTCTAATGAGAATAACGGTGCACATTGAGATTGCGCATCGCAATCCACTCACAAAATGATTGATACACAATTACGATTCGGACGTCCGATTTTCCAATTGTCACACACCTACACAGATTGATGCGTATGGGCACTGCACACCAACTAGGCGAATGTCAATGGAGAGAGGGGAGCGTAGTTCAGAACTTTGGTCGCTGCTCACGATCAAGCAAATGTTTTACAGTGTAGCCCGCTGCTTACACAATGCCGGTGTATTAGAGTCATCACAATGTATATTCTGAACATCATTCAGCAGTCTTACTGCTCGTTTCTTACCAACAAATTGGCGAGTTGCTACTTAGATTGCAACGTGTCCAATTTGTTTTGCAAAATGTCCACTTTGGTTTGCAAAATGTCCAATGTGGTTTGAAAAATGTCCAATTTAAAGTGAAAATGGTATATACAGCCCCATCCTGGGCTGAAAGCTGCTGGCTCTTCCCTAATCCGGAATTCCTGTTCCGCAGTGAGGCGACGGACGCGAATTGAGGCCAGCAATTTTGTCACTACGGGCGTTAGGCTAATGTCCCTGTGGTTAGCCCAATCGGTGCGACTGCCCTTCTTGTATATTGCCGCTATAATCGAATCACTCCAGTTAGCTGGGATGGTCTCTTCCTTCCAGACCTGTAGGAACAGGGAGGTTGGTGCTTTGCAGAGGACCTCACTACCATCCTTAAATAGTGAGGGTGCGAGGGTATCGGGGCCAGCAGCACGAAAACAATCAAGTGCTGCGATCGCGTTTCGAATCTCAGCCTCCGACAGAGGCTCTAAACTAACGGGCCATGGTTCAGCAGGCAACATCATAGTAGGAAAAGGTACAGAAGTAGAGAGACCGCTGAACTGACCCCAAAAGTGCTCAGCCCAACGAGCCATACGGCGCTCCTTATTGTGAATCAGTGCACTCGCGCTGTCTCTGATTGTCTCGCCTGGTTTTCGGTGACCAGTGGTGCGGATCAGTTGGAAGAGCTTACAATAACTGCCTGCTGCTCCCGCTTCCTCCGTTTCTTGGGTCCGACTGGTCCACTAGGCCTTATTCTCAGCACGCAAGCTCCAACGGCAACAAGATCCAATCTGTGAGCTCGAGACATCTCACTGAATCGATAAAGTCAAAATTGCTTCTGAGAATGTACCTGATTGACTAGTCCCGAACAAGCTACCCATCAGTTGAATGATAAGGAAGTTACACGTATCATACCGGTTCTAGTGGTTGATCCTCTTCAACATACTTAGGTTATCCATAAAATCACCCGATCTGCTGTATTCGGAAATATCAGAATAGGTCATCTCTGTCCTATTGGTGCGAAACCCCTAATATAAACCTTTCAATTACCAGCGTCTTGCTCTTTTAACTGACCAATGTTCGAAATCTTGCCTTGTTACAAGGAATGGCGTTCGGGTTCCCGACGTAATGCAACTTAGGTATCGGACCTGGTAAATACTAATCCGAGACGATGGCCGTAATCAAGCGCAAATATCAGAACGCAATTGAAGTCGAACATAGCGAACTTCATTCGATGGGTTATAAGAGACGTGGATGGATGAAGCGAGACAGGAGCGAACGTCGATGTCGTGACTTGCCAAACGTAAAAGTGACAAACCGGATGTAGGCCAAGGTGGGCTTTGTGTAAGAAAGGTTAAAACAGGAAATAGTAGTGTACTACTGGTCAGCAATGAAATTGTACATAAAAGATAGTAGTTATCTTTTGGAGCGCTACAGACCGATCCCGGCTCCATTACTAGATCTAGACAATAAATCTTTCATTTAGGATGTTCCTCTTTCAGAAGACACTGGGTAGCCAATCTACAACAGAGACATCGGTAACATATGCTGCTCAATATTGCATTGTGTGGTCCCGCTGCTAATGCTTTTAAACCTAACTGTCCTATATTGTTTCGATCAAAGGCCTAGTTGCAACGAAAAAAATAAAAATAATTTCCGTAACTTATTTTCATCGACATGCTGTTGCTGCGGGTTACTCCTATTCCCACAATTCGCTGATTCAAACTGTTCGTATTCCTCAGCACGCTAAACTGTGCATGACTTCGAGTTAAACACCTGAAAGCCCCAAGTGACCTGATGTACTGCAGCCAATCTGAACGGACATCTAAGTTGGTTCTTTACCGGAAGCAACAGCGACGCGAGCACAGATAAATGTAACGTACGGATGATTCGTCGCAATCATCTCCCAGCCAGGGAATTTTTCACGCATCCGGAATGAGTGTTTCGTCCCACAGAGACTCGTCGGTAGTACGCATGCCCAGGAACCGACGAACAACGCCACTGGTAGCCGCGGCAAACCGTCGTGAATGACAAGCTAACAGTGACAGTGCGGTTCATCCTCCATAAGCATGCAAATTACGAGCTTCGCAGAGGGCATGACTGACAAATAAAGCTACTGTGCAGATGTCAATGGCTGTGTACATAGGAACTCGGCTGTTTCGTAGTAGAACGGGGCGGGTTTCCGTCTAAAAAGCGTTCTCCATATAAAAAGCCACAAACCGGTTAATAACACTGCGACGTGGCGGATGTGACTCGCCACTAAATAAAGTCAGCGCTTCTTGCTCATCAAGATGATCCTACTCCCCAACAACCATCAGTCATTCACCCCGAAGAGCTCCTGTAATCCATTCCTGCAATGACCCAAAATTACTCAACTACACATACAGCATTACATAGACAACTTCATTCGACATGGCCAAATACACATGGTTGGCGGTATCCGGTTTCGGGTTAGTCTGTCACTGTGGCCAGCCACAGGACGCCTGCGCCTACATAGGGACCATGGATGGCTTGCGCTTCACCACTCACAAACCCCATATCCAGTGTAAACCCGAAGGAATAAGACCGCGAGGCATGTGGATGGGAGCCACGTTTCATCAACGGAGCCGGCCCACACTCCTTCACAGGCAAACACAAGCACGCTGTATTTGGGGAATCAAGCGCACACAAGGCGGTGGCTGGACCGTAGTCCGCTCCACACTGAGTGCATGGAACCACTCTTTGGTCCTAACACGGCCACAAAGACCGTGCACCCCGTCCCCTCCAGCAACAACCAACTGTATCCTGGAGTCCGTATGGACGAGGTAGTGGGTAATAGACAGGTAGGCACCTTGTCAACATGCACATCAAGAGCAGCCATACCGGGGATGTCAAACAACAGCCAATCACTTGAAATGACATCATCAAATAAAATAAATCGAACAATGCATAGTGATGCCGACATAGCTCTTCAATAAATGAACATATGGAATAAATTGGTTACGAGCAAATCCGCTATAAGTTCTGTTGTAACGCTTCTTCTTTACCTCTGCCACTGACGACTGTTGTACTGTTGCTAGCTGCCCTATGAGCCTGCGACTGTCTGACTTCTCAGTCATGCGCCAAACCAACCGACGGAATACAGAAGACCAAGACTCGGTAAACAGGGAGTCTATCTACACCATAAGTTAACTGTATTTATAGGTAGCCGAAACATGCTAATTTAGGAGGTCAAGATCGCTCATTTTTGTGCGTCCGGTTTTCAGCCAGTGTGAGTGAGCTCCGCTCCACGGGTTTATCATATTGACGGTATAGTTCGATTCGTTTTACGCGGGCTGGTAATTGCTGACCGAACAATTCTCAGTCGATACCCAACTTTAGCTCCGCTTACGTCTCTATTACCTCCCCCTTCAACTTGATTGCTCCTACCTATTTTCCGCACTTGGGCCTGGTCTTAGCTTTTTACCCTGGGGTCCACTTGTAGCCATCGCGGTTGCCTTCTTCTTCGACTTGGTCTGCATATCACGTCGTGTGGCGTCTGTGCGACCGGCTGTGTTCCGCTTTGGGGATCAGTTCTCTTTTCTAAACCAAATGTATCCAGTAGTATGTCCCACTGTGGTGCCGCTGGTTCTTGATCTCTTTGAGTTTTGCCATGTCGCTGTCGTAGATGATTGATATGTCTGGTCCACTTGTCCTTTCCGACCATTATCTCATAAATAACTTTACCACTCTTTCTACTAACCGTTCCGCTAACCCATCTTTCCGGGGTCTGGAAGTTTCGTGCATACACCAAGTCGCCAATCTTGAACGTGCGAAGCCTGTTATCCTGCCCCCTTCTCGGTTGACCGTTGCGTTTGTCAACATTTCTGGGAATCAGGCTATCAAATGTCGTTCTAACTTTTCGTCCAAATAGACATTCAGAAGGAGGTTTGTCCTCCGGTGTGTTTGGATTCGGAGTGTTTCGATACATTCTCAAAAACGGCTGAATTGCATCTCTTGACACCCTCGTTCCTTCCGCTTTGAGAAGAGCACGTTTAAAGGTATCTACAAACCGTTCGGCTTGCCCATTCGATTGTGGATGGTACGGTGGCGAAAACTTGTGCTGGATTCCGTTTTGCCTGCAGAATTCTCGGAACAGCGTTGAGGTGAACTGGGCTGCATTGTCTGTAACCAGCATCTCCGGGGTGCCAAAATACTGGAACAGTTTGTTCAGCTCATTGATAGTGTGCTGGGCGGTAGGATTTTGCATCGGAATCACGTCGGGCCATTTTGTACAGGAATCAACAAAAATCAAAAATAAGATTAACCGTTGATTGGTCCCGCATAATCCAAGTGGATTCTCTGCCAGGGATTTTTCGACTCAGGCTAAGGGTGCCACGAACATCTCGGAGGTGCCTTTGCCGCTTGTTGACAAGATTCACAACTTCGGCAGAACTGCTCGATTTCTGTATCCATTTGAGGCCAATACACAAAACTTCGCGCCAGTGCCTTCATTCGGCTGGTTCCCGGATGTCCTGAATGAAACTGCTGTAGTATTCGCTTCCGCAACTTCCTTGGTACCACGACTCGGTCTCCAACCATTAGACAATTGTCAACGACCGAAAGGGATCCGCGTCGATTAAAGAATGGTTGTAACTCATTCGAATTTCTGACACTAGGCCAACTGGACTGCACAAACCCTATCACTTTCAGCAAGATATCGTCTCGAGCCGTCTCTGCACGAATCGTGTCCGACGTTACTTGCAACTCCCTTACACTGTCAACCAGGATGCGCTGAACTTCCGACTCGAATTTGACTGATGCAATCACGCAGTCATCGTTTTCCTTCAAGTGGGAACCGAGGAGGCGAGATACAGCGTCAGCTTGGCCGAGTTGTTGTGTAGCTCGATATTGTATACTGAAATCGTAAGCCAGCAGTACGGTTGCCCATCTCTGTAAGCGACTTGCTGTGAAAACACGAATACCTTTCTTTGATCCAAATATCGAGAGTAGAGGTTTGTGGTCCGTGATCAGTTTGAAATGTCTACCATATAGCATCTTATGAAACCGTTTCACTGCGAAAACAATCGCCAGCGCTTCCTTCTCAATCTGGCTGTAATTTTTCTCCGCCACTGTCAGCGACCGTGCTGCGTGCGCAATGGCCTTCTCTTCTAATCCAGGGAACACATGAGAAATGACAGCACCTACCCCATAATTGGAGGCGTCCGAAGCAACAACAATCTCCAAGTTTGGGTTAAAGTAGGTCAAAAGTAAATCAGAACTGAGCGCTGTTTTAACTGTATCAAAGGATTGTTGGCACTCCTTTGTCCATCGCCATTCTTTCCATTTCATCAGCAACTCGTTCAGAGGACCTCTAGTCTGATGTAGACTTGGCAGGAAAGCACTATAATGACTTATAAGACCGAGAAATGAACAAAGTTCAGCAACATCCCTTGGTGGTGGCATTTGCTTGACGGCTTCTATATTAGCGGGATCTGGACGTCTGCCATGTTTGTCAATGATGAACCCGAGAAATTTGACATTGTCCATCAGGAAGTTGCATTTTTCCGCTCGTAACCGGAAACCAGCTTCTTCTAGACGAGTGAGCACTTTCTCTAACGTGGCCAGCAATGTTTGTGGGTCAAACCCCATAATCAATGCGTCATCCAGGTATACTGCGACCCCAGGGATACCGTTCAGCAGCGTATCCATGATTTGTTGAAAAATGGCGGGAGCAGTTTTTACTCCGAATGGCAACCGATTGTACTGGAAAAGACCCAGATGCGTATTGACCGTCAATAGAGTTCTGCAGTTTTCGGCTACTGGAACTTGTAAGTAAGCATCAGCTAGACCGAGTTTCGCAAACCATTTTCCACCGTTAAGCTTGATGAACAAATCTTCAGGTATAGGCAAAGGGTACTGGTGGTTCTCCAACATGGAATTTAAGCCGGTTGAAAAGTCAGCACAAATACGTACCTTGCCGTTTCCTTTCTTTATCACAACTATCGGTGCCGCCCATTCTGAGTAATGTACGCGCTCGATTATGCCTTCCGACTGCAACCTATTTAACTCAGACTCTACTATTGGTTGTGTTGCGTATGGCACTGGACGTTTTGGTCTAAAGACTGGTCTGGCGTCTGGTTTGAGGTTCAGCTCAGCTCTGGCTATCCGGCAGCATCCAAGATCGGGTTGGAACAAACTTTCGTGGCGTCGCTTCAGTTCTGCAATTTGACTGTAAAGTTCGAGGTTCATATTCTGCGTCTCTGCGGGTTTATCGACTTGTAATTTCTGGCATATACTGTTAACTGACTTGTCAAGTAATTTCAATTCCTTCATCCAATCGAGACCCAGCAAATTCAATCCTGGTTGACCTGTCACAAAACAGGTTGTACGAATGTGCTGATCACGGAAACTGACCTGACAATGCAACTCTCCGAGAAGTTACAAAATACCGCCGGATGCGTTTCGTGCTGTGTGGTCTGTGTGGACAAGCGGTGGTCGTCCCAGCATACACCATGTGTCTCGACAAATCAAAATGATGTCTGATGCAGTATCCAACTGCAGCTTAACTTCCTTATCGTTGATCTTCAAAATTGTAAACTTACGCCTGCCGACACCGTCAACCTTGAAATTCGCCGTCACAGTTTTGGCCTCGTTGTGACATCGGAAGCGCACCGGGATTCGACGCCGTATTCCGCTCATTGTTGGTCGCTTCGCAAGACATCACGACTCTTTGTGTCCTCGCTTACCACAACGATTGCAAATGTGATTTCGGAACGGGCAGTTTCGACCAAAGTGCCATGCCCTGCAAAACCAACAAGCAGAAGAGCGTTTAGAATGTGGTGAACTCACATGAACCGATTCTTTCTGAGGACTTCTGCTGACCCTGCAAATGATGTCCTGACTACTCCGGAAGGAGGACTGTTGGATTACTGCAGCATCATGCTTCAAGTTCATCAACCTTTGGCATTCGTTCGTCACTTCCTGCAGTGTGATCTCGGGATTTTGTTCAATTCTGCTCAGTACTCTTGTTCGGGCATCCGCATCTTTGGTTGCTTGAAGATCACACACATAAATAAGGCACTTGTACTGATCAGCTGTCATCTTGTGAAACAGCGACCGTTCACACTCACGATTTAAGCGAATCGAGTAAGTAACCCAGTCTTCGTCGTCTCGCTTGATCATTGTCAGGCACTTGTATCGGATATTGAATAATGACGACTGCTCTCCAAATATCTGGGACAAAGTAGCAACCGCTTCTTCGAATGTTAAATCAGTGCTCTTTTTCGGCAAGATGAAATTCATCAACTTTTCTTGCTCGGCCGCACCCAACTCCCGCAGCATGAGGCGTACTCTCTTGTACTCTGAAGCACTGGCTAAATCAACGCGAAAAAGGTCTTCGTATGTATGGAACAACGATTCAAAGGTAATACGGCATCAGCCTCGTAACGGAACTCACAAACTTGCTGGATCAAGGTTTCTGCTGAGGGGCAACGTTCACTTGTTCCTGTTACCGAGCCTGCCTGTAGTAACAAATTCTTGGTCAGCGTTTCGATCAACTTGGCCTGTGCTTTCTCAAACTGCGCCTGCTGTTGCTACAACAGAGACTGCAATTGCTCAAAAATGACTGACATCTTTGGGTTCTTCTGACTCCTGTCGCCACTGTTGTAACGCTTCTTCTTTACCTCTGCCACTGACGACTGTTGTACTGTTGCTAGCTGCCCTATGAGCCTGCGACTGTCTGACTTCTCAGTCATGCGCCAAACCAACCGACGGAATACAGAAGACCAAGACTCGGTAAACAGGGAGTCTATCTACACCATAAGTTAACTGTATTTATAGGTAGCCGAAACATGCTAATTTAGGAGGTCAAGATCGCTCATTTTTGTGCGTCCGGTTTTCAGCCAGTGTGAGTGAGCTCCGCTCCACGGGTTTATCATATTGACGGTATAGTTCGATTCGTTTTACGCGGGCTGGTAATTTCCGGCCGAACAATTCTCAGTCGATACCCAACTTTAGCTCTGCTTAAGTCTCTATTAAGTTCGAGGCCAAAAAATATATTTTAAGAAATTGTCGCAAACGCGAAAATATTATCAAGGTTAACTACACTTAATTTGAGCGACGTGTGCAAGTTAATAGACGATAGTTCACGTAGACATTAATGAGAAAATATAGCAAACCCACCACCTAAAATAAAGTGACTCAGCATGCAACCATGCGATTAGTAAACCGAATGTAGCGTACCTACAAACGCTGCGCCGGTTCTGCCTACCTTCACTGCAGGACCTGTCATCGCTTCGGTCGTGGCCTCGCTCATGGTTCATATGGTTGGCGGCATCCGGTTTCGGGTTTGCCTGTCGCTGTGGCCAGCCACAGGACGCCTGTACCTACAGACGGACCATGGGTGGCTTGCGTTACGCCACCCACAGCTCCAACCACACACCACATATCCAGTGTAAACCCGAAGGAATAAGACCGCGAGGCATGCGGATGGAAGCCATGTCTCATCAACACAGCCGGCACACACTCCTACACAGGCGAAAACAAGCATGCTGTATTTGGTAATCAAGCGCACACAAGGCGGTGGCTGGACCGTAGTCCGCTCCACACTGAGTGCATGGAACCACTCTTCGAGTCTAGCACGGCCACAAGAACCGTGAACCCCGTTCCCTCCAGCAACGACCAACTGTGTCCTGGAGCCAGTATGGCCGAGGTATTGGGTAATAGACAGGTAGGCACCTTGTCAACATGCACATCAAGCGCAGCCACACAGGGGATATCAAGCAACAGCAAGCAACATGGCCATATACGCACGTACCTACATATACATATTTGCATTTGGTTAACTTGTAACATTTTCGTACAATTACCCATCTTTCTTGTTGATATCACCATGATCATGCATATGCAGGACTGCCTCGCACTATCGAGAATAAACAATTTATGTATACATTGTTGATTTACGCACGTGATAGAATACAGTTCCGTGGGTGCCGACATGGGACGCTTCAAGGTAACAATGAGGCGACTGGTACCCAGCGCGAATCACGGTAACAATGACAAAATTTAAGGCAGAGATGCGACCTATCTAATGCGCACAATTCTTTGAGTTTCACGTTGACAGGGTATTCGATAATTTGCAGATTTCCGTAAAGGTATCAGCAGTAGGCCGGTAAACAATACCGACGCTTCGCTGCCACGCAACCACCATTAGTCGTGCATCGGCTAAGGATACTGCGAAAGTCACCCGGCCCCTACGCGCGCTCGAACCAGTGATCTACAGATTATGAGGCAGTCGTGTGTGATCCTTTTCGCCACGGGTCGATTTGAGCAAGCCATTTGCAACTCCAACGCATACGACTGTTGATGGAACTCAGAAAACAAATGTGGTCCGAGTACGGAAGTATTGCAGTTCTAGTTCCTTTGGTCCACAGTGTAAGGGGAAAACTGTGACAAAGTGATAAAAGTTCAAGGAAGAAATTTATTGGAAGAGTTATAAGAGAGCCGTTGATAAATGGGAGAATGAGCAACTTAGTTGTTATCATACGCCCATATGGCTCTCTGCGTCCGGCCATTATGGGAAAGAACCGGAGGTCGAAAAGACGCATGCAATTTAGGCGCACCCTCGGGAATCCCCGGAATACCTATTGATTTCTGTGAACGCTAAACCTACTGCGAGGCAACAGTCGACTTGCATCGGGAACTGCAATTGCACACAGTGCTGCTGAGTCACACGCCTCAGACAAAATACAGCCAGCTGTGACCTTCAAAACACGCTAGTTTCCCAGGCACTGACAACTAGCAGCTGGGTTCTGCGTCATCGATGTTTCTCCTAATCTCTAATTGCGTCGATAGTATTGTCCAGCTACTTCAAGACGTCAGCAGTGTGCCCATACTTCGTAAAGACGCTTCGCTGGCAGGCGAACACCACCAATCGGGTACGGACTAGGAGTACTGCGAAGCCGCCTGTAGCTATGACGGTCCGGACTGGCTACCTGCTGATTACAAACCAGACGACGCATCCGCTCGGTCACAGGCCGACATTAGTGATGAATGCTAATCCAAAAACGTGTTCATTCGTGCAATCTCTGTGCGCTTAGCAAATCGTGTTGCATAGAATCAAAGGCGGTTGCGCTCGTGATGCCTGATTTTGGCCAGCTACGTCTTCCTTGGGGTAGCAAGTTGAATCAGGATCAATAGTTTTGGGGCGCATTCGAGGTTAGGTATGCCTATCTCAAACTCAGGACGAAGCTGATCTTCCAATCAGAAGTATATCGACCGTTTAAGTCACCCAGTTAGTTTGAAAAAGTGTGATATGATTGCCGGTGGCTGTTATATTTGATGAAGAGTGCTTGATGTCCACTGTTTAGTGGTCGGAGAAACTGTGACTTATACAAAACGTAAACCGCAATTCGAACAACGCGTTCATCAGAAGCTGTCTGAGTCAGGTCGACTACTTTCATGGTAACAAAATGGCTCTAATGAAAATGTGTGACCTGATTTTAATCCAGAGACCATTTGACAGGGCATTAATAGCACAGAAATTTGAGATTAACTGGAAAAACAATGGGCATTGTGACTAACTAGAACAATATTAGTTTAGTGTATCAATTGTGATTCTAGTACTGGTGGTTGGTAAACTGTGTTGTCACAACTCCCCGTCGCCATGCCTATTATGTGTTAATAACAATGATGCAAGACCGATGGGTTGATGAGTGTGTCTGAAACAGCATATTGACTGTCAACTGAGCCGCTGGGAAAAGGAACAACGTCAGCGGAGGCACGTAAATGTTAGAAGTCTGAACACCTTCCGTTGCGCTCCCAATCACCGTAACGTGTGGGCTCAGGTCCACTTGGACCGTCGATTTCCCTCAAATGTACATCCCGATTCTCCCCTGGATACTTTGCATCGGAAGTAGTTGTGGCAACTGGTCGGTTAGACTCGGGTCCAGCGGAATGAGCCACGTTAAGATTGTCTATAAACATAGAAAAATAGTACAGCGAAAGAACATACCAACAGCTGATGAGGCAGTTCCAAAAGCAACGGCGCGCAGCGAACTCGTAGAATGTGTTGTAGACCTCATAAGCCAATGTATAACAGTGTAAGCGGAAGACATGTGCATAGGACGATCTTGAATCTTGGCAACTGAGGCCGTGTAATTGTAAGATCTGTGGAGGACACCAATCTGAAGCGAAAAAGTTTAGTACAGATTATAAAAAAACCCACTTAGATAAATTTGGACCGCAACATAGGGTGGTGGTCTGTGTACACCCCCTCCGTAATCTACTGAGCTGCGTTGAGTGGCACTTTTCAATTATTATACAGCCACCAGTATCGGAGAGATTAAATGGTTTGAGCTCCGGCAAACGGGGGTTTCAATATCTTTCACAAGTGAAGTTTTGGAGGTTCCGGTCAGATACAGCCACAGTTTACGGGTTGAGAGCCTAGCTTGATTAATGCACCGCACTACTCTTGCTCACTGGTTTGCTACTACTTACTTCAAGCCAATAGGTAATATGATGAAAACTGAAAGAAATACGTTTTTAGGTCACATCAGCCAAGTCAGCAATGTGCTTTATGTACCCATGAAGAGTGAATATTCAACCATAACGCACAGGCCAATGATACGGATGAAATTAATGACAAATACGAAAAACGGATATGGTGCGCCAGAGAATTGAAAACGTGACAGCGGTGATATCATGGAGTTGTTGGCCATCAGTTTCTGGCTGACTAAATTTTGATCCCCCCAAAAAACGTGACAAATAGGGAACAACTGAAGTACTACAAGCCTGCGTGTAGTTTGTCTGGCCGAGGAAATCGGGATACATTACGACAGTGACTGGCATTAGTGAGGACTTTAGACACCAATTTCTCGCAGGAGCGAAAGTGATTGAATGCAATGATGCCGATGAATTCCATCATTGAAATGCCGTTTCCAACCCGTTATGTTCGAAAGTTTGCGATTTATAGCAGTACACGAAAGCAGGTCGATTATATTAAATCTACGGAACTTCGGGTATCCAGCGCAATGGCAGTCGTGACTGGACATGTTTTCCCTTCCCAGTGAGTCGAAATATTAACGCGTGTCCCCAGAGACCTCCGTTTAATCCGACACTATATGGGGCCAGAATAGTAAAATAAGGAATAGAAGTGGGAAAACTAGCACGAACCCCACCTTTGGACGAGCAGCTAGAAAGTATCATTAAGCCACAGAATCCCGTCGCCGAGTTCCTTTCTTTTACCTCTCTGTTTCACCAGACGCGCTCCATGGCGTCCCCAAGTTACGGATCGATGAATGTCTTCCTTGTGGAAGTAACTGAATAATTTTCGTTCGCTTTGCAGATGAGATGGATAAGCAGTCGCGGACAATCAGCGGCAGCGTCCCGGAGTGTGGAGAGTTCTGAGCTGGTCACCTGGTTCCTTTTTAAATACCCCAAGAGCTCGTAAGGCGCTGCACCAACGAGAAGGTAACCGGCTAAAGGATCACTCACCACTCACTTCTGTAACCGGAGGTGAGTACCTAATGGAGGGTGGATGAACAACCTTGCTGGCCACCGGTTTCTATGTGGACTGCTACCGAATACTAAGAAGGCGTATGAGTCACATGGCTATCGACGGTCTCGTATTCCGCAGTTGCTCAAACGTACCAGAAACGTTTGCTGACGTCTGTGCCGCTATACTTGGGCAGTTCCGGTGCCATTGGCAGTCGTGTTACCGACTCCAGAAGATGCGCGATATACCTTAATCGCTCTGCTGCCTTGCAGGTCAGGTCTTTATGGCTCAAGGTTCCGAGTACGGTCCCCTAAGTTAACCCTCTTCCTCAGCCTGGGCAACAGGGAAGCTGTCTGTCCACACAATGCATGAACACGAACCTACGAAACTATGATATTTATCTATGCTCTCTGCCTTCGCTTTTCTCAGCCAAAGTGCTGGGGACCGGCTCCGCTATACCATGCTCTACCACACATCTGTTACATGTTTTGTTCCACGTTTGTTGAGTTCACCTATCCTTGGTAATCCCTCTGATTTTGGGACTCCGACAACGTGCCACGTTGATGAACAGTTCTAATCGTGTCGATGAGCAGTTCAAGACCGTCTAGGTGCCACGCAATCGCGAAGACATGGCCTTTCTAGCTCCCCGTTCCCAATTCAAGTAGGCCACTTTCAATGTCCGGACGCTCGTGCGTTTAATGTCGCAAGACATCTTTGCTCGCACTCTAGAAACCCTCCCGTTGACATGTGTCGCATCGCTGAGACCCACTTGCAGGACTCCAGCACAACCCTACCATTGACATCATCTGCGTGTTCCCAACGGTATGTTCACATTACGCTTATCCGGAGACGCAACTGCTGGCGCCGTCGGCTTGGCCTAGTGTGGGAATTGTATTAAGCGCGCGCGTAGACGCTGTGCTGCTTGATTAGATACAAGATAGTGTCTGATTCTGTGCAATTCGGCTAGAAAGCTCTGTACGACTTTCCAGTCGCCAGTGTAGCCCGGACTCAGCTAAAGATGAGTTCTACTGTCAACTCTCCGACCTTCTCCATAAAAAACCGCACGGATATCGTGGTGCACACCGGAGATCTTAACGCACAGGTTGGTAAGCTCGATGTTGACGAACGCGATCTCGGTGGTCTGTATTGCTATGGTACTCGAAGGACGGATAATGGAGAACGCCTTCTGCAATCCTGTGCTGATCAAGGGCTATACCTTTCGAGTGCAAAATTTCGGCACCGCTGGCGCCAGTGCATCGCCCGCCGACCTCTTCCGCCTGAACAGCCGTGGAGGCAGATTGACCACATCGCCATCAGTTACCGTTGGCGAGGCTGTATAATGGACTGCAAATCAATTTGGAGTACTTGTCTCACCTCTGATCACGCACTTGTGTGTGCTAAAGTTACCCTCCGCTTTGGTGGCTGTTAGATCTTCAAATTTTCTCGCTGTTCGGAATTAAATACCTAAAATTCTCCACAAGACTTGTAGGCCACTAAAAGAAAAATCAGAAGTCCAACAACCTTGACCAAGAAAAACGTGTTAAGCAAACGCCACCAAAGTCTCTACAACTGCCACAGACCTTCGCCAAATTTATACCTCGCTTAATGGACATCGGTTTCTAAAAAAAAGTCAACTGGTAAAATTAGTAGCTTCCTTACTAAACCTACGTATGTTGGCGGTCAGGTGGAGGAATGGAAGGTTATAGAATTTTCAAAATCAGTGCATAATCGAAGTAAATCGATTAATTGTTAAAATGATTGGTTTTCCTAAATGTTGTTACCTACCCCGGATACCTCACCTCATGAGACGGCTGCCGCGGTGCATCTTGACTTGAAGCCTCCTGGATGGTGCTCTACGCCTATCGGTCCATCGCGTTGGCTGAAATGTTCTAAATTCCACTTCCGTGCTCCGCGGTCTAGTAACATTCTTCTGCTGACAGGGTTCTTCCATGGGCTATTTGGGTAAGTTAAAGCTGTCCATCAGCAGCTCAAATGGGAGCTCGGCAGATTCTGTTGCTTGTGGTTGACACAGCGTTGATCGCAGCTGATATGCATGGCGTACCCATACCTGCGTTCCAAACAGGTCGTAAATGACGTTTCCGCGCTTGCCCCTGATCGTGCCTGGCGTCTATTTCGCGTGCCCCTCCGGTAACCACGTAAAAGTACTGACTAACCCGGTTTAATCGACCATCGCATGGCACCATAGCGCCGATTAAAATCAAGTTTTATCTTGAGATTCCTTTCACCAGCTGTGGGCTCTGAGGACGGCCGAACTGCATCAAAAAGCATGCAGAGCTTTCCCTTCATCATTGCCTCTGTTGGTGATACTCCATCCGGCGTTTGCAGATTTCGTGTAGATCGGTGCAAAAGGAGGAACCGGTCGATCACCTCTATGTCTCCCTCCCACCTTGACTTGAGGAGAGCGCGTTTGAATGTATCCACAAACCTCTCCGCTTGGCCATTCGATTGTGGGTGGAATGGTGGAGACCGCACGTGTTTGATGGCGCAACGTTGGCAGAATTCCGTGAATGTGGCCGAAGTAAACTGTGCTCCATTGTCCGTCACCAATGTTTCAGGGCAGCCAAACCTGCAACCTTGAGACTGTTGCACTGGTTTTCGTGCTGCTCATGAGGGCCAGTTCGGGCCACTTGCTGTACGCGTCGACTACTATGAAAAAGTTCTGGTCGTTGATTGGGCCTGCAAAGTCGACATGAACAAGGCTCCAAGGTTTCGCTGGTTTTGGTCACGAATGGAGTTCAGTCTTTGCCGGTGCTCTGAAGCGGTAGGGCAGTAGCTGTAACTTCTGTCTAGCTGCTCCAGCTGTCTGCCTATAAACAGCCAATACACGTAACTTCGGGCAAGCACTTTCATTCGGTTGAGCCCTGGATGTCCTGCATGGAACTACAGCAACACTCCTTCTTGCAACAACTGCAGGATGACTACTTTCTCCGAAAACATGATGCAATCGGTCACAATGGAGGGTGAATGTCGTCGCTGATAGAACTCCTGCATTTGGGAAGAGGAACACGAACATGGTCAGTTGGCTCCGTGGAAATGTGTAACCTTCTTTAGGATTGGATCTCGAAACGTTTCGGTCCACACAGCTTTTGCCGTAACTGGCAAACCATGTAATGCCTCGCTCACCAGGAATTCGACATCAGGTTCGATCTCAACTGAGGCTATGACCATGTCCTCGGGTTCTTGCTGATGAGAAGCAACGAGGCGTGACAACGCATCTGTTTGGCCCATAGAAACCGTTGACTGACAACGGATCTCAAAATCATAGCATGATAAGGTGAGGGCCCATTGTTGGAGTCGACTGGCTGTATAGGCAGGGTTGCCCTTTTCCGAGCCGAAAATGGCCAGTAGCGGCTTGTGATCCGACAAGAGCTTGAAGCGGCGACACAAGATCTTGTGAAATTTCTTCCCAACAAGCACTATGGCCAATGCCTTCTCCATCTGGCTGTAGTTTCTTTCAGCTTTCATCAACGTCCTGGCGGCATGTGCGATCGCCTCCTGAGATCCATCTGGGGACGTATAGGAAACTACGGTACCGATCCCTAGACTTGATTCGTCTATGGCGAAGATAATTTCTCAGGACGGGTCGAAGAAGTCAGAGGTAGGTCTGAAGGCAGAAATGACTTGACTCGCTCGAACGCAGTCTGGCATTTTGACATTCAGTTCCAGGTTTAGCCCTTGCTCAGCAACCTGTTCAACAGGGCACGCAAGCGATGCAGTTCGGGCAGAAAAGCGCTGTAATGACTAATTAAGCCACGGAATGAACACAGCAATTGCAGGTCTGCGGGCAGAGGCATATTTTGTACAGCTCGGATATTTTCTGGATCAGGGCGACGACTGTCTTTCGCGGAAATGAAGCCGAGGAAGCTGATGGTTGGTGTAAACAAATGTATATTTATCTTCAGGGTTTCAAAGTGCGTCCAACTACTCCAGCGAGCCGCTCAACTAGTTATTCTGCCGTCCGGCCCACTAAAGTGGTATCATCCAGGTACGTAGCGGCTCCAGAAACTCCCGCGAGCATGATGTGCATCAGCTGCTGGAAGATGGTTGGTGTTATTTTCACTCCAAAAGAGAGGCGGTTGTATTAGTACAATCCGTGATAAACGTTGGTGGTTGGCAATTCTCTAGAGCCATCATGCGCATCGACCTGGAGGTAGGCATCAGACAAGTCGTGTTTGACAAAACACTTCCCACCATTCAGTTTGACAAAGATATCCTTTGGTATCGGAAGGGGGTACTGATAGCTGTCCAGTGTGGCGTTCAGGTTTGATATATCCAAACTTGTCGCCCCAAATATTCTCAATGCCTTTCAGAACTCGCTAGCTTGTAATCTGAAGAGTTCTCCACTCCTATCTATTGAGGCGCATTGGACACATATCCGGGGTGCCATTAACAAGTCCGCCAGCGTCATATGCGGCTTCACTAAACACACTTTCAATCAAATGGATCTCCGCTCGATCTCTTTAATTGATGGCGAACCGCCGGACAATTCCTGCTGATGTTGGGCATAATTCATTGCGCCGGGCTCAAACAGCTCCACAGTAAGGCGCGAAGCCTGGTGGATGCAGCGTGTCATCAAGATAAAACATGCTGCACCCTCAGGGGGATTCCGCACTCTTCTCTTTTATTCGATCCACCGGTGACATGAAGCCAATCGTAAGAGAAATCGTACGTGAAACCAGCGGGGTACTGATTCACAATCAACAGCGCCGATTTGTACTTTTGGCAGAGCACTTCGGACGGCAGTTCAAATGGCCAACATTGCCCTTGAGTTGCCACTCTCGTATCCGCCATCTGAGGCGGAGGTTCCTTATGAACTTCATCTTCTGAAACGCTCCAAATATCCCGGTCCCGACGAATTGTCCCTTGCTCTTTTTAAGGAATAAGGTCCGTCTCTACTTTCTCAAATGATCATCCTCAAGAGATTTGGGCCACGGAAATCATCCCATCCGATTGGGGCATAGCGGTCTTGTGCGGTTGTGAAACCTGGTCCATCAGGTCGACAGACACAAGGAGACTAGTCACGTTCGATCATCGCTGCCTTCGCAGATTAGCTCATGTCTGGTGGGCGCACGGCGTGAGCAATGAGCGTGCTCGGTATCGCGTATTTGGTACAGGAAGAGCTAGTGAACCGCTCAGTTCCGTTATATCACGCATCAGGCTCAGATGGTTGGGCCACGTTTGCGCATGCCAGCACACCGACACCCGCGACGTGCTTTGTTTGCGCGTCGGGGAT
The DNA here is from genome assembly GCA_944474145.2 of Dicrocoelium dendriticum. Lineage (NCBI taxonomy): Eukaryota > Metazoa > Platyhelminthes > Trematoda > Plagiorchiida > Dicrocoeliidae > Dicrocoelium > Dicrocoelium dendriticum. The sequence continues at coordinate 44,972,721 of OX104064.1, read as the reverse complement.
GCGGTTGGAAGAGGAGAGGAGGCCAAGCGATGACTTGATCGAGAGAAATGAAAACCCTCACTTCGAAGTTGGCGTCGGTTGGTGCATCACGACTGCCTAGCTGGGGTCCTAAGGAAAATGAACACGTTTAGTTGGACACACTTGCTGATATGGCGAAGAGCCGGCCGCAGTGGAGTTTATGTTGTGAGTTTCATTGTCCACCCCACCCTTTTAGATTCCCCCTCTAATTCCGATCACACACGAAGTACATGTAATAATATTTAACATTATATTACATGCTTTTGAAATAATTTGTAGTGTAATTTTTTGTTACCTTTTTGTATTGCAGCACATTAGCTGAGGTGTGCTTTTCACCCTCAACTAACGTGTGTTGAGGATGGGGTTAAGCGGACATCCTGCCAATTCTAAAAAAAGATGCCCGAACGGATTGCGAAAACTATCGAAATATCAGCCTTCTGTGCGTTGCGTCCAAAGTGCTAGCCTCCCTGCTTTTACGGAGCCTCAGTCGAGTACCCGAACAACACACACGTGAAGAACAGGCTGGGTTTCGCCCAGGTTGATCAACCAGACGTTCGAGCACCGCTGAGCTTTCAGCTGGCCCACCATCGTCTTCTTCCTGGAAATACGTGCAGCATTCGACTCACTTGACAGAGCTGCTCCCTGGAGTTGTCTGCCAAGAAGAGGAGTGTCCGTGAAGTATGTTAATATACTTCGGGGAATTTATTTTCGAATCTCGGGCCGAGTGCGAGTGTACGACGGACTTACTTCCCCCTTCAGTATCAATAGTGGTGTGAGACAGGGTTGTCCCGCACCACACTTCTTGTTTAACTTCGCTATGGATGATATATTTTGGAGTGCTTTAAGAAACTGTGGGCCTGGTGGCGTCGAGTTACTCCCGGGCGATCGGCTCGGCGACTTGGAGTATGGTGACCACATTGCTGTAATCTGTGAGTCCTCGCACTCTGCCCAGGTTCGAGATGTCTGTATCAGTTCGGCATGACCTTTGCTCCTTTCAGGTGCAAGGTCTTCCTCCAGGACTGGTTAAAAGTTGTTCCTATTCTCACCTTCTCCGGCTCTTCTTTGGAACTAGTCGACAAATTCGCTTACCTCGGGATTTGAATCAGCGTAAGCAGAGTGACGGACGAGATCAAGTTGCGCATAACGAAAGCCAGAGTAGCCTTTGCCAACCCCCGACATATATGTGGCTGGCGTGATGTCAGCATTCATTTAAAAGGTCGAGTCTAAAACTCTACAGTACGAGCAGTGCTCCTGTGTATGGTGGTGAAACGTGGTCCGTTCGAGTAAGCGATGTCTAAAGACCGTCTGTTTATGATCACCGCTGCCTACGAAGCATTGCTGGTGTAGGTTGGCAGCATCGCATTAATAATGATAACGTTCTGTGTCAAATCTTCAAGTGAGACAGTCCACCGACCATTGAGCAGCATAATTTAATGGCGCACGCTCCGGTGGCTCGGGCATGTCCTCCGTATCCTTGCTCAACGATTGCCCCGCCGCGCTTTGTTTGCATGCGCTGGCGTCGGTTGAAAGCGATATGCGATTAAGGTTAATGGTGTCAAAGCTAACATTGAAGTTAACCACGGTGGGCCGCTCCAAGTTTACAGGTTGGAGGCAAAAGGACAGTGAGTACATCTGGCTGGATATGCTATCGTCCCGGAATCGTACCCAATGGTGATGGTGTTGTGATGCTTTTTCTCCTCTTTGTTCTCTAACCGGTACCTATGTGTTTTGGCGCTTTGTCAACTGTTTACTGGCCATATATATATATATATATATATATATATATATATATATATGTGTGTGTGTATAAGTATATGTATGGTCGGCGGCATCCGGTTTCGGATTTGCCTATCACTGTGGCCAGCCACAGAACGCCTGCGCCTACATAGGGACCATGGATGGCTTGCACTTCACCACTCACACACACCATATCCAGTGTAAACCCGAAGGAATAAGACCGCGAGGCATGTGGATGGAAACCCCGTTTCATCAACGGAGCCGGCCCACACTCCTTCACCGACTAACACAAGCACACTGTATTTGGGGAATCAAGCGCACACAAGGCGGTGGCTGGACCGTAGTCCGCTCCACACTGAGTGCATGGAACCACTCTTTGATCCTAACACAGCCACAAAGACCGTGCACCTCGTCCTCTCCAACAATGACTAACTGTCTCTTGGAGCCAATATGGCCGAGGTATTGGGTAATAGACAGGTAGGCACCTTGTCAACATGCATATCAAGCGCAGCCACACCGGAGATATCAAGCAACAGCCAATCACTTGGGAGAAATATAACAAATAAAGCAAATCGAGTAATTCATATGGAAACGGTGAAATAAATCTTAAATTAATGAGCATATGAAATAAGTTATTTACAAACGAATCCTAGATAAGTTCACGAGGTCAGAAAGTATAGTTTACGGAAATGCCACAAACACGAACATGTTATCGAAATTAACTACAATTGGATTAAGCGACGTATGCACGTTTATAGAAGAGAGTATAGGTAGGCATTCATATGAGAAAGAAAAGCATTAGGACAAAATTGAAAACCCACCACTTGAACTAGAGACTTAGCGTGCAAGCACGCGGTTAGTAAATCGAATGCAGCGTAAATACAAACGCTGCGCCGGTTCTGCCTACGTTCTCTGCAGGACCCGTCGTCGCTTCGGTAGTAGTCCCAAGTGGCATCGCTCATGGCTCACTAAGCATGCCTGACTCAGGCACTCGCGACCGCATGTGCTACAGCATCATGCGCTCGATGTCGATGGAGCACAACCCATCGGTACATGCCGCTTCCGCACTTGCTGCTTATTTTCTGTATGTATGAGGTCTTTCTCCCGCAATTCGGCAACTGCCTTCGTGATTAGATCGCGCCATGCACGCCGATCAACCGCCTTCGATTCCCATGACCTGAAATCAAGATAAGAACGTGTGATGCTCACTTTGCTCATGTCCTGGGAACGTAACTTTGGTTTCCCAACATGCCGCTTCCCAATACTCAGCTGACCGTATAAGAGTTGGTTCGGTATCCGCGTCGAATCCATACGGCTCACAGGACCGAGCAAACGTATGCAGTCCATTGCATACATCCCACATTGTCGCTACGCTTCCGTGTCAGCAACTCTGTCGTCCCAACCGATGCGCAAAATCGGTCGCAAACACTGATGGAACCGTTCGAGACATCGCACATTTCGCCGGTACATCGTCCACGTTTCACTGCCGTATAGAAGGACAGCACGATGGATGTGTACACCATCAGCTTCGTGCTAACGGTAAGCCGATGGTTGTTCCACACTCGGTACTCAAGCTTCCCGAATGCCGCTGCCTTCGACACGCGGACACGAAGCTCACTGTGTATCTGCTGGTCAGTCGACATCACACTACCAAGGTAACAAAAGTGGGGGGCGATTTCCAATACTTCAGCATCAATGCTGATTCGTGGCAATATTGAAGATTGCACCTCCGGTGAAGGCTGAAAGAGACAGACAGTTTTACTTGTGTTGATGGTGAGCCCAAATTTTGCCGCTGTCGAAGCCAGAGTAGTAGTCGCATGCTGCAACTCATCCGCACTGTGTGAAAACAACGCACAGTCGGCAGCAAACAGCAACATACGGATAGCTGTCTCATAGATTAGAGTTCTCGCACCGAAACGACGGATGTTCAACAACCCACCATCAATACGGTGCTCCACACGAACACTGTAAGCACAAGCCGCATCAAAAGCACAAGACAACATTGCATGAAGATATACATTAAACAGGGCAGGAGCTAAGACACAGCCTTGCTTCACAACAGAGATAACTGCAAAGTCATTCGAGGTCTCTCCACTCAGTTGCACCCTCGCTCGCATACCACTGTGCAGACATTCAATCAAACTTACAAACTTACGCGGGCAACCAAACTTATCCAACCCCAGCCACAATGCCTCGCAGTTCACTGTATCAAATGCCTTGGCGAAATCAACAAAAAGCGAATACAATGGCTGGTGTCGTTCTCTGAGCTTCTCCTGCAACTGACGAGCCGCAAACTCCATATCTATAGTGCTGCGACCAGAACGGAATCCACACTGCTCTTCCACCACGTTAGGTTCCACAACCTGACTGGCGAGGCGGTTGAGCAGGATTCGGGCAATCACCTTGCCCACACAACTCAGCAGATTGATGCCACGATAATTCGTATAACATTGCTTGCTACCTTTGCTCTTGTACAGTGGTAGCACAAGGGCATCCTTCAGCTCAGCAGGCACCTCCTCCTCAATCCATACACGTTGCACCAAGTGGTGCAGCGCAGTCAACAACGCGGGTCCGCCATGTTTCAATACTTCAGGCGGGATCCCATCGGCACCGGCACACTTGCCGTTTCGCAGCTGAGCAAGTGCTCTCTGCGTCTCACCCAGTGTCGGCGTGTCCGCCAGATTCGCTTTCACATAGTGCTGCTTGAGGCCGTTCAATGTAGGCCAGCCAATCTCTGAACGGTTGTTCAAGAGACAGTTAAAGTGTTTTCGCCAGATCTGCATTGTCTGCAGTCTGTATGCAGGTAGCGCCTGAACTACCATCGATCAGCGTCCTCACCGGCTCCAATCTCGGTCCATACACCGCCTTCAACGAGTCAAAGAATTCTTTGTGTTGGCGGCGTTCGCCGTAGCATTGCATCTGCTTCGCTTTCTCCGTCCACCATGCATATTTTATGCGACAGAGCTCTAGAGTCAGTCGCCGACGAAGTTTATGAAACCGACTACTCTCTCTCAAGTCACTGGGATCTACAACATGTGCAGCAAATGCTGCATTCTTCCCCGACACCAATGCGCCAATCGTCGCATTGTTCTCATCAAACCAATCAGGCCGCTTACAGTTGGTGCGCCCGATGGTCTCCTCGGCAGCAGCTGTCACCCGGTCGCAAATATGGTGCCACAAGTCGCCCACTATGGCTATGCAGTGCACCTCACACAGGCGTACAGCCATCGCCTTCTCCAGCTCAGTACGTTTCGCCCCAGTACCGAGGGAGAGAATGTTAAATTTACGTCGATTCACGGCGGGAGTGCAACACATAGATTTACGAAAATATATGTACAGTTTGGTCCGCACCAATTTGTGATCACTGCCACACTCAGCTCCACGCAGTACGTGTCATGCGCACTTCAGGCACATCAAGCTGACGTACGATGACATAGTCGAGCAGATGAGCGTGACCACTCCGTGGGTGGGTCCAAGTTGCTATATCACTCGCACTCAGTGCAAACCGAGTGTTCGTGATCGTCAGGTCGTGAGTGGCACACAGTGAGAGCAGCCTGTCACCGTTCGCATTCGCTGAACCAATGCCATGCGGACCGATAACATCTGTCCACACCGATGCACCACGCCCAACGCGCCCGTTGAAATCATCCAGCAGAAATAGTCGGTCGCTCCTCGGCACAGACCGTATCACGGCGGATAGCTGAGTGTATTGATCACGCGTGTCATCAGGATAACACATGGTCGGACCGTACATGCTTATAAAAGTGGCAAACTTACTTCATCCGAGTCGTAGATGAACAGTCATCAGTCGTGCACTGCCTGTTGGTTCACCCACCAGCTGATCATGGAGGAGATCGGATATTGCAAATACGACCCCATGATCACATGGTGCTGAGGTGGCGTTGCCCACCCAGTAGTATGTGTAGCCACTTTCAGGTAACTTACCTTGCTCAGCGAGCCGAGTTTCACTGAGCGCCGCAATAGCGATGTGGTAGCGCCAGTTCCATCGCGACCCGTGCAGTGCGTCGCTTGGGGCGCTCACTCGAGTTCCCGTCCAGTAGTATGCGCACGTTCCAGCACCCGAAGCTGGGTGCTTTGCGCGCAGGCATACGATTGCATTGGTGGGCAATCGCACGCGAGGTGATCATTGTGCTTCGGAAGTTTTCTTGAGGGATGCCTTTGGCTCAATAGCCTCACCCACAAGGCAGTGGGTGATTTGGAGGTTTGCTTGAGGGACTCCACCCGGAGCCTTTGGCTCAACAGCCTGACCCACAAGGCAGTGAGTGGTTTACTTGAGGGACTCCGCCCGGAGCCTTTGGCTTAATAGCCTGACCCACAAAGCATTGGGGAGCAGATCCAGCTCGTGAATGTGATAGCAGAGACAGATTGGGATCTGCTTGACGGCCGTCACACGCAGCCTTTGAGGTAATGGAAAGATTTATATGTGTTTTGCGACCGTAGTAGGATACACACCTGCGACCACGGCCAGACGCAGGTGGGTTTTTGGCGGGTTTGCACCAATTTGACCAGGGGCTACCTGGTTTGAGGCGGTCAGTAGCAAAAACGATTAAACACCCGGAGGTGTCCTCCCACCGTCAAAGAAAATGTGTGGTGCTCGTGCGCTACGCCAATCGAGCTGTGAGCTTATAACCCGTATACCTGTTTTCTCCCATGGCTAGGTTTTACGGGAAGAGGGCCATCGACCACTTCCTAACCTTCGAAGAGGATGGACTAGGATACTGGCAGGGTGCCCATACCTGACAACGACTCGGGTCCTCAGTCAAAGTCTTCGATTAAATGTACACCCGAAAGGCAGCGGCTATAGCACATGGTCAGTTCACTGACTCATGCGGATTGGTGTCCTGGATCTTATCAGGGAGAAGGGCGAAACCCAGCTCCCAGACAGCGGTCGCCACGAGGATGCGTCCAGGATATGAGCCAATGGCGCAACAGTAGCAGCAGTGGGTAGATCATCTGTCAGGATCTAGCCACTACCAGCCTCAGCGCACCATAGGCTCTCCCGTCATATATATATATATGTATGTATATATATATATATATGTATATATATATATATATATCCCTGATTAACTAGCACACCACTTCCGATTTCGCAACAGTTATAGATGATAAACGTAAAGCGTCATTCACACAACCGGTACTATACAACAACCAGTCATCTAAGAAATCGCACTCTGGGCCAACCGGTTAAAGATCCGTCAACTGTACATTAGTTCGGATCTAATGTGCACCGCGTCACCGAAACACATACATACGATGGACCTTCGACCGCCCAGCTCAGACTCTGGAGGCAATGGTCAATTTCTTCTCCGATGGATCCCACTGAGCTGCAGCATGGGCGTCTTACTCCGAACTTCTTTCAGTAGATTGCCTCTGAAGGTGCCATGCTTCTGTTCGAAGTACGCACCCACAACGTCAGAAGCCGTTAATAAATCAATAGTTCATTTTCGGTAATGCGAGGCACGCCTACATACACATGATCATGGTTGTGCAATCATGTACAGGACAATGATCATAATCTGATCGGAAAAAACGTAAGCTCGGAGTACACGTGTGGTACGAGGAAGTGAAATGTTTGGTTCCGATTAAAAAGTACACTCGGATAAGCGACCCCCAAAAGTAACAGTCATCTTTCATCTACGTGATCAAAGTACGGAAACAGTAGTAAGTAGTGTCGGTATGAGGGTTTCAACAGATCGCTTATCGGAAGCAAAACGAAGTCCTGAAGACAAGTTGAGGCATGAATTCATCGCGCCAACCACTGTGTCTACATCGGCAACAACACTTTTCATCATCAACCAACGTTAACTGCTGTCCGTCGAAATAAAGGCCTTTGACCAAAATGGAACAAATTGTCACCGGGAAAGGATGACGCACTTTATTAAAAGACTATCGGCCTATATAAAGTACCTCATAGACTCCTATCACACCCTAGTGCGTGTCCGCACAGCTCTCTGTATCCTGGCATCAAACTACCAGGTATCTTAATACTCTACTAAATTCACGATCCCCGGTTGTAAATTCCATATGCCGCAGCATCCATGGCCGGGTAAAGGGGTACGAGAAACTCTCCCTTGAGCTCGCCAAGGCACGTGAAGAGCATTAGGAATGTCCTATTTCTCTTCAAATATGTGAACGAAGTGATCAGTAACGACTCTCCTGCTGATGCGTTCTCAGCCAGCCGCCTACGCGTACCTGTGCATCAATTCGTGCGTGATTCGTCCTGTATCTTCCCTGTGCTCATTGGCCCATGTCCTCCCCGTACAATCTAGCACTGGTTTAGAACACAGCGCATAACACTACTCGCTTACTTAACGAACGTTTTTGTCTTGTTTATTTCATGATATACATCCGTAGTTGTTTCTGATTTCACTCAGGAGTGACACATGCCTCATTCTACTTATGGAGCCTAAGCTCTGTTGTGGAATGAATCTCAAGATTGGATCAGGCAGGCGGTACAGCTCTCTTCGGATCTGACCCCACGCATATGCCAACTCTGGGGGTGAGAAACACAGCTATTGTGATGTAATACAATTCAACTAGGTGACAGTAATAAAGAAAAAACAGAGCAAAATAGGACAAAAGGATACTACTTTGCATAGTTTTATATTACGCATTAATAACGAGATCGTGGTTGTAGGGAAAGACCAAGCGGGATGGGGCGGGATAAAGAAACACAAATGACACTGTGGTCGATTCTTTGCCGTGTCGACAAGTGTATCAAACCCGACGTGTTCGTTCTCTGTCGGATCCCAACTAGGAAATCGAAAAGCCCAAACGGCAGCTAATTTCGAAATGAGATACTTCATTACCCTTGACCACATAATCGGTTGGCTTCCTCCTCTATCCTTCCATCCAGACTCCGGTAGCGTAGGCAGCGCATGTCGCGAGACTCGTTGCGGTAGCATACTGCAGTTTAAAAAAAAGGAAACCAGAGTTTTGAAACAGTACGCCAGTTGACAGAGGAAGCGCGCTGCAAGCACTGACGGTACGCAAACTAATGGTTAACAGAGAAAAGCGGAAAATGCCAATTTATTGCCCTGAACAGCAGTCTAGGTGCCCTGCGAAGCCGCAACACGTTCCCTCTGTCAGTTGGCGCGCTATTTCAAAAGTTCGCTTTCTTTTTGAAAGCAGCATTAAGTAACATGTAGCATAGCCAGAGGAGCCTGGCGTGTGATATAACGGTGCTGAGCGGTTCACTCGCTCTTCCTGCACCAAATACACGACGCCGAATACGCTCAATGCTCACGCGGTGTTCCCATCAAAGCATTCTCACTCCAAAGAGCTTGAGAGAACGGAGCTATTTACGATCATTTGTATTACAAGGCTGACGAACCACACTTTCGCGGTGAACTCAGGAGACAGCTTCCCGTAGACCCTCATTCGGCCTAGGGAGTCATGGCTTACTTCCGAACGAAAAAGCGGTTTTCAGAACTCCCTTCAAGAATAGGCAGTGCCACAAGCTAGCATGATTAACAGAGTCAAAGGCGGCTTTCAAATCAAGGAAAACCAATATAGACGACTGTCTACAAACAAGTGACAAAATATATGTAGTTAATGCAGCCACCACCGGGGGAAGTTTGGAGGTAAAGGAAATAAGGCTAATACTCAATGCTTTTCACACAGAGTCCGATGACCATGTTTGAAGATAGGCACGCCAGTTGGCAGCCTAAAAGCATTACTTCAGTGTCCAGAATCGTGTTAAATACAGCAGCAAATGCAGTTAATAAGGAATCACCTCCATCTTTCAGTAAAGATGGAGGAAAGTCGTCAGATTCGTTTCAACACGACGACCCCACATAACTCTTGAAACTTCAGAGTGACATCAACATCCCACATGGTTTCGGGTGGTTTAGCAAGTGACAGTGTCGCAGCAGTTCTGCTGAAGTGCTCTACAAAAGGTTCCGCTTAACGCGCTAGTCAACGTGGTCGAGGATGGGTCAACTTTTCATCTTTTTCAGCTATTATCTCACCAATTGAGGGCTTCCTACGACCCGTTTTCCGAATGAGCTGGAACAATACTCACAACCTTTGCCCCTCATCAGCGTTCCCGGTCAATTCGAAGACTCCTTGTCAGTCGTCGCCTCAGGGCGTTAGGGATTATCTGTAACTCAGTGCCTATTGCAACCTATTTGCGTGCTTCGATCAAACTGATCGATGCCTCAGAGATCCATTCACAGATAGGATGTCACAAGTTGGGCATACACCCAGGCATGGCACACTTCAGTATATTCCAGTCAGCGTTAGGCTCATCAACTTCATTTACCACTGACAATTGATGTTCGTCATGATACTGTGGACCGTGGACTGCGAGTTCAAGTTACATCTGAGAAGCTAAGAATTTATGCTTCTATTTGAAGCGGGGCGAGTGAACGCTAGGCGTGCGCTGATGGCAATATGGTCAAATTGGGTCCAGGTCATTGGGAAATTCGGTGGACATGATGTGAAAGCTTGTGTTGGGAAGTCGCGCTGTTAGTATAAAGATTGTGGTCAGGACAAAGAGGGATTCGGTCATCAGTCTGTTTAGCGTACATCGACCATGAAATGGTCTCCCAGGCGTTGTTCAGAGTCCGGAAGGCGTTTACGTCACCAGTAACAATCATGCTATATGTGTTCTTCGCCATAGGGAGGAGCGATGAAAGCTGATGCTAGAAATCGTCTTGATGCCCTCTGAACTACATGCAGTGGGGGAAATAAACTGAGGTGATGAAGAGGCACCTTATTCTCAGCTGGTGTTTGTAAACCCGAATAGAGATTCGAAGTCTAACCGCATACATGCGGCTGTTCGTTGGTATCTAGTCGAGTTGATTAGTTTCAGCATGTTTGCTGTGGGCTATACAGACGCCGTAGATACATTGAGTCACTGACTCAGTATCGCAAGACGTAGAGGGTAGCTATTGTGAATAGATTTGGAGCCATTAAATCGAATATTCATCGGGACACTACTATTTTATGTGTTTCGGTGACACAGACACATTAATACCAAGAGTAAAAGTGCTTCTTGTTGGCCCATCTGACGTAGAGTGCCGACGTCGAACGAACAAATGTTAAATGAGATCCCTCGTTTGAAGGATGAGTTATGTGCATATATAGCATCAGCTGCGAAGTCAATGGCGGCTTTTGCTCAATAGACGGGAAGAAGAGTCTCAATGAGATAATCAAGTATTATTGGCGACGGGTTCGCGACAGCTGCCATTTCCGAGAGGGCTTTGTTTGAGGTATCCTACCTCCAGCTTTTGTCTCAATGGTATGATCTACAAGGCAGTAGGATACAACGAGGTTCGCTAGAGGGACTCCACCTGGAGACTTAGATTAAATAGTCTGACTCGCAAGGCAGCGCGCAGCAAGTCCAGCTCGAGAGTGTGATTTCAGAGAACCCCTGGGACCTACATAAGATCTGTTACACGTAGCCTTTGAAGATTTAGAACGATTCCCATGTGATTTCCGACCGTAGTACGTTAGATGGTCAGGTCATATAAAACTTAGCGAGTGAAACTATCAAGTATGGCATGACCTTTACCCAATCTTCATCGTTGCACACTAGCTGAAGGCGAAAAACACTTTAATAATTGTGCCGCAATACGAATGACAGGTTATACATATATGGTTGGTGGCATCCGGTTTCGAATTTGTCTGTCACTGTGGCCAGCCACAGAACGTGCGCCTACAGTGGGACCATGAGTGGCTTGCGTTTCACCACTCACACACCCATATCCAGTGTAAACCCGAAGGAATAAGACCGCGAGGCATGTGGATGAGAGTCACGTTTTATCAACGGAGCCAGCCCACACTCCTTTACAGGCAAACACAAGCACGCTGTATTTAAAAAACAAGCGCACACAAGGTGGTGGCTGAACCTTAGTCCACTCCAAACTGAGTGCATGAAACCACTGTTCGAGCCTAGCATGACCACAAGGACCGTGCACCCCGTCCCCTCCATCAACGACCAACTGTTTCCTAGTCAATATGGAGGACGTAGTGGGTAATAGGTAGGCATCTTGTCAACATGCACATCAAGCGCAACCACACCGGGAATGTCAAACAACGGCCAAGCACTTGAAATAAAATTAGCAAACAAAATATATCGGTTATAACATACGGCTATGCCAACATAACACACCGCCAAATTAGAGTATAAAGTAAGCTGGTTAACAACGAATCCACGATAAGCAAAAAATGCTACAAAAGCTATCAAGTTAAAGAACGTGAACCACAATTAGCGTAAGCAACGTGTGTAAGTTAATAGAAGAGTATTCAGGTAGGCAGAACAAACCAAATAAAGTGGGATGAAATTTATCCAGCTTAAAAAGACCTAGTTTAAGTATAAGTTGGTTTAGCCCAACTGCGGTGAAGAAGCATCCTGAATGCAACATTAGTAACGTATTATATATGAAAAAACATAGTAGAATACAGAAATCAACAGGGAACATACTACTTTGTAAAATATTATGCTGCAAGACTCATTATCATTATACAGGTTAGCAAGAGATGGAAGACACCTCAGCTATTACATCGCAATACACAAGAAATGAAGAAAAAGCACGCAACAGAGGCACGACAGTTTAACGGATAGTAACGGAGGAGCATTGTACCGAAGAGCTAACAGCCGACAATTGCCTCGCGAGGAAAGTTATTTTGCTTAAGAAATGAGACCGTGGTTGGGGAAGGAGGAGGGAAAAAGAAACTCACAAGACAAACGAACCATAGACTTACAACACAAACATCACCGAGGTCGATTTCTAGCCGTGTCAACAAGTATATCCAGCCAAACGTGTCCATCGTTCATCGACCACCAACCAGGGAAACACCAACTGAGAACAACTCCGAAGTAAGGGCCTTTATTACTCTTGACCAAGTCATCGCTTGGCCACCCCTTCTCTTATCCTATCCACACCCCGACGAACGTCGCGGGAGACGGTGGGCTGGCATGCGTAAAGCATGGCCCAACCATTGGGATCTGATAAGTGGAATAACGGTGCTGAACAGTTCACTTCCTATTCCTGGTCCATAAACAAAGCGTCGAATACGCTCATTGCTCATATGGTGTTCCTACCAGACATGACCCAAACTGCGAAGGCACCAGTGGTCGAATGTAACTAGCCTCGTTATGTCCATCCAATGGGCCAGGTTTCACAACCATATAAGTGAGATCGTGGTTGAAGAGGGGAGATAAGCAAGATGGGGAAGGACAAAGACGCTCATAACAAAAATGCTACTGATGTCGGCTTCTCATCTTACCAACTAGTGTATCTAACTAAACGTGTTCATTGTCCTTGGGCCTCCCGGCTTAGCAGACACGAGACACCAACCAACGCCAATTTCGAAATGAGAGACTTCATTCCTCTTGACCAAGTCATCGCTTGGCGTCTACTTCCATGCACACCCCGGTGGTTCAAATAACGCACGTCGCGGGAGTGGGTGAGCTGGCATGCACAAAACGTGGCCCAGCCATCGGAGCCTGGTGCGTGATATAACGGTGCCAAGTGGTAAACTCACTTTTCCTGCACCAAATACGAGACGCCGAACACGCTCATTGCTTACGCGGTGTTACCACCAAGCATAAACTAAACAGCGAAGATATGAATGGTCGACTGTAACAAGCCACTTTGGGTCTGTCAATCTGATAGGTCAGGTTTCGCAACCGAACAGTAAGGCTCAACGGACAGCTGCATTATAAATTCTGCATTTCAGAGCAAAGGTGATGTCGCGGAGTTTGGCAAAAGCACCTTGAGCTATTGTTATACGGTTCATGACATCTGTTCTACGCGCGTCTATATAGATGCCTAGGTACTTTAATTTCTGAATGACTTCTAGCTGATCACCACCGAGGGTCAGCGCGGAGATGGACCACTGCCAACCTTGGAGGAGGACTTTACATTTTGAGAATATAACGCACAGCTATAGTATTGGGAAATATCCGTCCAGGACAGGGCGCATAATCGAGCACTGATATCAGAAGGTAGAGTAAGTCGGACACAGCGGACTATATTCGATGGTCTACAAAAAGACAGACGGATGAAGTGAGACAGAAGCGAAAGTCAGCACTAACTCACGGAGCTGATGAGTGTGGTGGAATGGTGACAGAAGGTGAGGAGCAGCAAAAGGAGAGGGAATATTGTACAATGGATCAGCAATAAAATTGTAAGTAAAAGAGTTCTTTTGGGGCGCTACAGAGCTCCCCACCAGAAAGCTGAACAAATGAAACCTTCGATAATCAAAATGATGGATGAATCGCGGTTCGTAAACAAAACCGTGCCGAGCGAAAATGTGTGCGATTATTCGTATCGAAGAAGAGTTCGTCGGAGTACATCGTCCGCTGTGCCGTTTGTATTATATTAACTGATTTCAGGACGGGATGCATCACAGCGAGCCGTTGGAGCGGGCTTGTCGACCTTCAGAAAAATTAGCTAATCCAGAAAAAGCCGACAAGGCCTTAACTTCCGCTGCTGCCAAACGGTGCGTGTGAGAGTGGCATCTCTCCCTGTCCCACCACAACCCGCGCCAGAACGATCCTCGTCTCACGAGGAACATTCAGATTTCGCGTTTGATTCTTCGTTGACTGCAGTGATCCTCAAAGGCGCCAGCTGATAGGATGGGAGAGTTGGGGCATGCAGGGAAAAGAGAAAACAACGCAAGCAAAAAACGCCCAAAAGAACGAGCGAATGGCTTACCTAAAAAACTGTCTAAATATTTGAGTTTTGGTTATTTTTCCAAGGTTTCCTGGAGTTTTTGATTGTTCTAAAGATGTTTCTCGATCAGTCACTGAGCAAATACATACAATAATTGCAAACCTAAGCGTATTTACACTGAGTAGACTCTGCAAAGCGAACGGACCTACGAACCTCTCGACCACGGTGGTTGGTCGTGGGGGCGACAGGTTAAGTTCGGAAGATGCCTGCAGACCGGAATCGTAGTCCAATTCGATGATACAACGAAGCATTGCTACATAAAGGCTGGTTTTGGCGGTTGTCGATGACAATTGCATACCGGCCATCGCAGTCGATTGCAAATGTGTTATCTGTACGGTTGTTTATTTTGAAGAGCCCTATGTACGCCGACTGCAAAGGCTGTCGAACACCGTCTATGTGAAGCAGCACGTGCGGGCAATTAGAGTGTTTTGAGAACTTACACCGGTGTCTTCTGCAACCGTGAAGCGGGCAGGCGCAAATCACGCATGTAGTAAGGCAACCGATCAGTCGAAGGAGGAATTCGACGGTGCTGGTGCTACCAGCTGTTTGGGTAAACGCAGCGTGCAGCCGTAGAATAGCTTTTGAAAGCCATCTTTGCGGTGTTCATTATTCATAGAAGAGCAAGTGTTTTGCATTATAGTCTGCGCGCGCTCGGAGCACCGCCTTTAACTGACGGTGAGATCGATGTACCATGTTGTTAGCGGCTGGATAATACACCATCGTATGGATGTGGCGACAATCTAAATTCCTAAGCAAAGTGGACGAGAAATGCGAACCTTGGTTGGTGGTGAAGATGGCGTGACAGTCATACCGTGCTACCCTTCGCTCTAGAAATGCTTTCGCTACCATTTGCAAAGAGCAGTTTGGAATCGGATTTATGAATCGATCGACACAAGTCAGTAGGTATACCGGACCTTCCGAAGGCGGTATAGAACATACGAGGTCGAAGTTCACGTGGTGAAAACGTTCGACTGACGTTGGAAGTGTGCCTAATGGACTTTTCTTGTTTTTGCACTTTCGTACGTTGACAAGGCAAGCAGCTGCTCAAGTATGAACGTCGTGATTGATTTTGTGCCAAACGAATCATGAGGTTGCGAGTTTAACCAATGCACGAACGCCTGGGTGAGACCAACCATGCGGCGTGTCGAACACGGTCTGCCGCAATGCGTGGTACGACTGGCCGCGGTGTACTCAGAGATAAGTCAAAGAATCATCATCATTAATACATGTTACCTCAGGGTGTGTAACACACCTCAGGTAATCTGCCGCCATACAAGATAAGATACTGAAAAGTTACACTACAAAGAATTCAAAAAGCAATGTGATAAAATATTATATTATGCATTTCGCATGAGATGGTAGTTGGAGGAGGAAGCTAAAGGGTAGGGGTGGACAAAAAACTCACAACATAAACGCCACTGGTGTCACAAAGTAGTCTCGTCTGATGGTGTCAACGGAACGCGGACTTGCGTAATAAACCTACCTCGGGATCATTGAGTTTTGCGGCGGTCATGGCTGCCAGGTCGACAGCAGTACCGGCGTCAGTAGAGACCGCTTGGACTGGAGAAAGCGCGTCGGCGACGGCGTTGTGCACGCCTGGGACATGTCGTACATCGGCCGTAAACTGAGCGATATGGGTGGCGCAACTCTAGGAGATTGGCGGTCGGTTATCGAGCCAAGCAAGAAAGTCAGCGATCTGTGGTCGGTGAGGAAGGCAAACGTTCGGCCTTCTAAGATATGCTTGGAGTGACGTATGGCTAGGTAGATAACTAATAGTTCTCTACCGAACGTAGTGTAACGAGACTCCGCAGATTGCAGGCGTTTAGAGAACAACGCCAGTGGTTACCAAGTGTCGCCTACTTTTTGTTGTAAGACAGCGTTAACAGCCACGTCGGAAGCATCGATACTAAATGACAGTGAGGCTGTCCGGTCGTAGTGCACTATGGAGAGCATGGCGATAGCATCTAACGCTTTTGTAAGCAGCAGGTGCTACGGCAGGCAAATCTAATTGCTTAAGTTTCCCTTGGAAAAGGTTCGTAAAGTGCTGCATAAGCAACGCACAACCAGGTATGACGAGGCCGTCAAAAGGCCTGAACTATTTGAAGGAATGAAGCTCGTGGTAGTCGATGATAGCCTTTATTTTATCCTATAGTGACACGACGCCTGCAGAGATATGATGGCCAAAAAGCTGACTGAATCGACACCATATGAATATTTTTCTGCATTGATCGCCACCGTGTTGGGATAAACGGTTAAGTGTCCATACGTGGCGCAAGTGCCCATCGCGTGAAACGTTCGCGGTTAGGATGTCGTCGACATATACATAGGCAACGTCTACGCTACGACAAAATTGGTCGAGGAAACGTTGATAAGTTTGTGTGTGCGTCCCTAAAACCAAATGGCATGTGCAGAAGCTCGAGTAAGTCAAACGAATTCGTCACGGCAGTTATAGCGATGTCCAATTTTGCTATCAGAATTTGGTTGCATGCGCGTACCGAGTCCATTTCACTAAAAGCTTTCTTACCAGCCACTGGCCGTGAGATCCACGGGGCTTGGTAAAGGTATTCAAAGCACCATAATCATAGGGACGCCAGTCCTCATGACCTGCTTCGGGACCATGGACTGTTGAATGGTCGGAAAAGACCGAGCTGAAGCGTGTGATCGAATTCAGTTCATGGGACAAGTAGCTTGTCTGGGGCGAGTCCAGCATTCGTTGGCTGGCCACGCGTGACAAAGTGATGAGCGACCTCTGTCGTGACTAGTAGAATGTCTGCAGCTAGTCATACCAGTCCCATGGTCTGAAGATGCGTCGGTGATTCGGAAAAAGTGACTGATTATTGGAGCATTTATATGATCGTTTAAAAATGTGTGGCGACCAGCATGAACAAGTTCAAAATGGCGGAGGAAATCGATGCCGATAATTGCGAAGGGTAGAGATGCAACCGCAAAGACTCACTGAAAATCTCGGTGGTTTAAGTCTACGTTTATCATATGATGCTCGTATGTATCTGTGGGTGAGCCGTTGGCCGCACGTAAGTTGTACGTAGGCTTTGAATGCTTGTCGTTCGTGTTCGCATGAATGACGATTACTTCCGCTCCCGTGTTGATGAGCAAACTGAGGTAAAAAAGTAGATCCTTAACGTAAAACAGGTTATATGTTTTGTTCGCTTTTCCTGAGAGGGCTGGGCTGTTACTAACGTAGAGAGCCCAGCAATGTTTAGCTTTTCCGCCATGTTGAGGGTGAAACCAACACAGTTCGTCGATGAGTTCGGTACTGTCGGACTGAGAACATGTGGAGGCAGTACTACGCTTTTGCGTCGACCGAGACATACTAGGCGAAGATACACGTGATCTTCAATGAAAGGTGGCGTACACTGCTTCGAAGCCTTCATTGCTGCCAGCTCACTACGAAGTAGCAGGATTTCCTCGTCTCGCAGTTAAGTTCGGCTTGATGACTCGAAGCAGGTGCGACATCTTTCTCATCGCTGTATGTTACCGAAGCTACTGGTCGTCTGCTAGGGAAGAGGTTCGAAAGAAGCGTGCTGTTGTGGTGCCTAGTTCTTTCTGGAGTTTATCAAGAAACGTCGCAACAAGACTGCACTTAAATGTGGTGCGATGGTTTGTGGGCCACAACGATTCATTGAGCAATGCTGGGTGGTGCTTACTGCACCTTCAGAACCAAGTTCAAGTTGGACAGGAACAATAGGAGAATCTCGTGGATGTTCCATTATGGAAAGCGTCGTTGGGCCTGGGTGGATTACAGGGATTCGATGTGTATTCTGAGAGTGTACAATCGGCACGCGCGTCACACCGCGGTCAACTAATCAAAGCACATGTGTCATGCACCAGCAGTCCCAGCTACGCCGATTCCGTGAAATGGAAATGAAACAAAACGGAGGAAGAGGAAAATAAAAAAAACCTGGAAGAAAAAGAACGTAAAACAAACACTGGAAAGCAAGAAAAGAAAACAGAAACGGAAAATTGTAATTCAGGTTAAGATGTGAAGGGAAAGAGTTGTAGCTGCATACCGAGGGCGTCAAGTCGGTGTTCAAATACCTTAACCGTCGGTGCCAACACTATATCCTCAGGCGGGGCATTCCAAGAGTTAATTACCCTACACGATAACCGGACATCCGCCCTCACTCGATCGGATCGAGGCTTGTGGAACTTCCTTGGATGCCCACGAAGAGTCGACAATCGAGCCGATAGGTAAGGATTAGACCGCCCCGGTGACGCCGATAGTGCGGGGGAAAAAGACGCACACTAAGTAGTCTCTCAGGATAGGATACACATAGTAGCCCACAAACCATCTTGGCGCCAATCCTCAAAACCCGCCCCAACGCCATCTTGTCTCGCACTAAGCAGGCTTGGGCGCAGTATTCTAAGTCGGATTTGACGAAAGCGTGTACAGCTTAACAAGCATTTCGCCCCTTAGAATTTCATATTATCTACGGATGATCCACAGTATTCTGAATCCCTGGGAAGCAGCCTTTGTCGAGTTTGCGCTCGACTTGAGATTCGATGTCAACGAAAGTATAAATCAATGAAACAAAGCTGAAACTTGGATTGCTGACCTGCCTAGATCATGGCATCTAAGTGCTTGGATTGCGGTAAAGGCGTTACTTCCAGATCAAAGGCCGTGCAATGCTCTCTTTGTGATGGGTGGAGACACATCGCCTGCTGCGATATCGCTTTGGATCTTTACGAATGCCTTCAGCGGACCACCCCCTCGGCTAGCACTTTCCATTGTAACTAGTGTCGAAGTGTGCTGAATAATAGCCGCACTTTGAACGGCTTGTCTGTGTTTAACCCGCCGTCCACTCTCTGGCATAAAACGAAAGCGCCACAATGAATTCTCCCACTTTTGACTCTGCAACTCCTTCTGGTAATCGAAGTCGTGTTCTCACATCGTCGTTATCGGAGCCTCTGACTCCTGCGGATAGTAGCAATGTGCTTAAGACTAAGACTATGCGGCAGTGGTGAGTGAAAGCGTAGCGCCAAGACCAGTTGGCAGGTCTGCGAGAGGAAAAAATTAAGAGCGTTTCTAAACCGAAAGCCGTCGTCCTGTTCCGATCTAAAGTTGGTCCTGGAAAGAGTAAGTCAGCTGGAAAAAGTCCTCAAGGACAGTTTGCCCCATCCGAACCTCTAGCCTTCTGTGGGCATTAAACCCCATCCCCGTGATGGTTGTTTGATTATTACGGATGCTCCTGAGTCCAACAAGGACACCCCGGCTGAAAGAATGCAGCATGACCAAGAGTTTCTTAGGTGTATAGTCTCTTTTTTGCCGAAAATGAACCGGGAATAAATATCGTCTCTGCTTTTCATCTCGGTAGGAAACATGACGACGCCTTTAAGGCTCGTCCCCTCAAGGTCGTTTTCC
The DNA here is from genome assembly GCA_944474145.2 of Dicrocoelium dendriticum. NCBI lineage: Eukaryota > Metazoa > Platyhelminthes > Trematoda > Plagiorchiida > Dicrocoeliidae > Dicrocoelium > Dicrocoelium dendriticum. The sequence continues at coordinate 44,952,876 of OX104064.1, read as the reverse complement.
AAAACGAAGATGACTATCGCCGTGTTCTGAGAAGGGACCCCACGTCTTAAGGGTGAAATGTTCTGTGTACTACGAGACCTCTCCCTGAGGACCGGATCTGAATGAAAGCTGCTGTCGATGAGCCAAGGACACGCCGAACAAATGGTGAAAGTAACCTCCACATCGTGGATTTACGAGTGGTTCCAAAAACACCGAGAGTTCGCTGGAGGCCAGTCTTTGTCGTCCCCGGGAGGCTAAATTGAGGAATGGATTGAGGGTGATATGTGCTAATGTACGTAGCCTACGAAACCAAGTTGATGACATTCAGCTCCTTGCTTCTGAAGGTCACCCGGACCTAATTGCTTTCATTGAGACTTGGTTATCATCGGGCACAGCCTTCTTGGATAGATCATACGGGTAAATACCTGCTCAGGAAGCGCTCTAAGTGCTGGCGAACTTACCAAGCGGCTTCATCAAATAGCACCTACGAAAGCTATCTAACGGTTATAAATAAATGTAAGCAACATCTTAGAACTCTACGTCTTCAGTAAGAGGAGGATTTGTCTAACGCAGCCGTAACAAATCCAAAGTTCTTTGTTTAAGTAAAGAGACGCGGCGGTACAAACTCGTCTATACCGGCTTTACTACGAGCGGACGGAACCCGTGGGCATATTGACTATGAGAATGCCTGTATACTTAGCGAACAGTATACTGGTGTCTTTTCTCGTGACGCCGCTCTACCTCAGGTTGAGCTGGTCACAAAAGTTCCAGAGGATTCTTGCCTAACTGAAATCTGCATAACGGAGACATAAGTCTTCGGACTATTGCAAGGGCTAAATCCTTCCAAAGCTTCTAGCCCTGATTCAATTCATCCGAAGCAGATGCATGAATTGGCCGCCGAGCTAAGTGGCCCACTGACATGCATGTTTACGATATCACTCGACAGCTGTGCCTTACCTTCGGAATGGAAGAAGGCAATCATCTGTCCGATTTTTAAGGGCAGTGGCAGAGCTCTGCCCGCGAACTACCGGCCTGTCAGCTTAACAAGCGTAGTAGTTAAGTTGTTTGAAAAATTGGTCAGGGACTCGGTGGAGAATCACCTGATTAAGTTTAGCATTCTCAGTGTGGCGCAGCACAGATTCTGTAAGGGAATTTCATGTCTGACAAATTTACTTGTAGCTCGTGAAAGCTGGGCTGAGGCAGTGGACAACGGTCACGATATCGACGTGCTTTTGACTTCTCGAAAGCCTTTGATACTGTCCCACATCAACGACTTTCATTGAAGTTGAGATCGTATGGGATATCTGCAGTCACCCTCAAATGGGTCTCTGCTTTCCTAGAGGGGAGAGAACAGTGTGTACGCGTGGGGCGTAGCCTTTCCCTTAGACAAGCTGTTTTAGTGGCGTTCCGCAAGGCTCGGTTCTAGGGCTGTTGCTTTTCGCAATTTAGGTCAATGACCTACCCCAGGAACTTGAAGTGCCGTCACTATTGTTTGCTGATGACCTCAAGCTCTGGAACATTGTGGATACCCCTGGTGACTCTGAGGCACTTCAGAGTGTCTTGGATGGGCTTTGGGATTGGTCAACCTTATGGTTGATGCCTATAAATCAGGCGAAATGTGCTGTCTTCCGCAATGGAGGTGCTAGCCCTCCCACGCGCTATGTGGTTGGTGGAAGTGAACTCCCTGTTGTCACTCAGCAAGTTGATCTAGGTATCACCATCTGGCAGGGGGGACAGCTGCATGCCCAGCGCGTAAGATCGCGTTGCATCCCCGGCCAAACGTATCTCTCGGAGACAAGCTTAGCAGTAGCTTTAATGCCTGGGTGGGCGATATTGTGGAGGGTGTCGAAAACGATACGGCGAAAAGTTTCTGGAACGACGGGTCGAGGTCGTCCGGTAGATGTGTCGCATAAAATTGTACCATCAGATGACAGCAAAGGGTGTGGGGATATCTTCAAAGAAGAATCACGGAGTTCCGAAAAACTTTGGTCGTTTGATTGCGCGGCGGCCATAGCAGACAAATCGATTGCTTGCCCGGCAGGGTCAATCGCAGATACTCTTGAAAGAGCATCAGCGACGACGTTTTGTTGACCAGAAATGTGTCGGATATCAGTCAAGAATTCGGCAATGAAATCCAGCTGACGAATCTCACGTGGTGAGTGTCGAGCTGATTGATTTCGGAATGCGTAAATAAGCAACTTGTGATCAGTGAAGATAATGAAGGTGTTACCTTCAAGGACGTGTCGGAAATGTCGAACGGTAGAGTAAACGGCCAGCAGTTCGCGACTGAACGTGCTGCACTTGACTTCGGCAGGTTGTAGACCTCTAGAGTAGAATGCAAGAGGTTTCCAGCCTCCATTTGTATGTTGCTGTAGGACGGCGCCAATGGCGATGTCCGTTGCGTCAACAGCAACACTGAGCGGAGCGTTCGGATCGAAATAATGAAGCACAACGGCTTTGGCTAAGGCTTCTTTGCTGGCCTTGAACGCTTCGGCAACAGCAGCAGTCAGTTCCACCTGGCCGTCTTTACGTCCACGAAGTAGGTCGGTTAGTGGACTTGGTAAATTGGCAATGTGAAAGAAAACGTCGATAATAGTTGAGCATGCCGTTAAAACGGCGAATAACGGCTAACGTAGTCGGGACCGGAAAGTCTCTTATGGCGCGGACTCTATCGTCTAAAGGCCGTATGCCATACTGATCAACATAATGGCCAAGAAATTCGACGGAAGGCTGCTGAAATACGCATTTGTAAGGGTTGACAGTGATGCTATTAGCGGCCAGCCTATCGAAAAGAATTTTGAGATGTACTGCGTGTTGTTCTTTAGAAGCGCTGGCAACTAGGATATCGCCGATGTATGGATAGACGAAATCTAGATCTCTAGTGACTGAATCGATGAATCGTTGAAAAATCTAGGCTGCGTTGCGAAGACCGAACGGCATACGCAAAAATTCGAAGAGCCCAAACGGCGTGATTACGGCAGTCTTCGGTATGTCTTCATCAGAGAATGGAATCTGGTGATACGCGCGAACCAGATCGATTTTCGAAAACACACGGGTGCCGCGCAGGCTTGCCGTGATGTCCTGAATGTGAGGAATAGAATAGCGGTCGGGAACAGTAACGTTATTGAGCGCAGGGTAATCACCACATGGACGCCAGTCTCCTGACTTTTTGGACACCATGTGGAGCGGCGACGCCCACGGGCTTTTAGACGGGCGAACGATGCCTAGTTCAAGCATGTGCTCGAAATCTGCACGAACAATTTTTAGCTTATCAGGGATCATTCGCCTGGCTTTGGCGAAAACAGGCGGACTTTTGGTAACGATATGATGTTTTGCCACATCAAAGGCGGGTTGAAACGGTGCCATTGCACGAAAGACTTGCGGGAACTTGGTATTAAGCATCTGACTGATACGTGAGCTTGATTGGTCGGCGTATACAGGACTGATTGACTCAATGTCGGTCAAAGTACCTATAACTGCCAGATTTGTTTGACGATCGATCAGACGTCGTTGCTTCGCGTCAACAAGCAAATCGAAGTGCTACAGATAGTCAAGGCCAAGAATTGGCGTCTGGACATCTGCGACAAGAAAGATCCATTTAAAACAACGTCGTAGGTTAAAATTAAGCGTGCGCGAGCGTTGACCATACACGCGAATGGTGGTGCCGTTTGCTGCGCGCAATGAACCGGTCGCCTCTTCGAGAACACCATAAGAATCACGTGGGATAACGTTGACTTCTGCGCCGGTATAAACGAGGTGGTGTAGTACCGTACTGCAATCGGTGACTAAGAAAAGGCGACTGGGGCAGCCAGCAACGTCCATCGCCCCTACGTGCTGGCTGGACCGTTTCCCTGCGTGTTGCGCTTGAAGGAACAAGGCGGGCGACACGATCTGACCTGATGACCAAATCGCTCGTGGTACCAACAATAGCTTGACCTAGGGGGTGATTTCGAAAGTGATCTAGGATAAGTGCGACTACTGAAACGATTTCGGCAGTTGGATCCGGACTGTTTTAGGTTCTCTAGTCGGTTGATAAGTGCCGCTACTTGCGCTCTTGGTTCTGCTACCTCCGTACTGGAAGTAGACTGAACTTGAGATAACTGGGCGTTGGATACCCAAATATGGTCGGCAATGTCGGCCAGCTGAGAAAGAGGCGCATCATTTGTATACAAGGGGTTACGCATGTCACATGGCAGGCGACGAAGCCACATCTCTTTAAGGAAAGAGCCCCCAACAGAGAGGCTTAGCTGATATGCCGAATCGCTTTAAGACTACGGCCTTAAGCCCATGGTAACTCTTCAGATATTCGGGAAGCTCCAAGATGTCGTCGAGGTCATCGACGACTTGCGGAGGAAGTGTTGCGACAACGCAGTGAAATTTGACACTGTCAGACTTAACGCCATGTAACGAAAAAACGGATTCTAGCTGAGTAAACCAGACCTTAGGGTTAGTGTCCCGGAAAGGCGGGATAGGGCAACGGAACCCGGACAGGGATTCTAACCAATCTGTTATGGGTATAATATGGTGAGGGTGGTTTGGTACAAGTTCAAGTTCAAGCGGGACTGGAACGATAGGATAGATCCCGTGAGTGTTCCTTCTTCGGCGGGCCGTTGAACCAGGAGTTGGCGAACTTTGAAATACTGATGGACCTAAAACAAAGACCGCATCACACCCTGTTCAACCAATTAATGCCCACGTATCCTGCCCTAGCAGTCCCTGCTGGGTCGGTTACGTGAAGTAAGAAAGAGAAAGCAAACTCAGAAGGCAAAAGAGAAAGTGGAAAGAGCTAAGCAAGTGGAATACCAAGATATTTGAATCATTAAAAAAAGAACTGAAAAGTGAAGGTGAGTCAGCTAGGAAAAGGAAAAGTTTGCTGTTGCCACCCAAGAGCATCGAGCTGGCGCGCAAAACCCTTAACCGTAGGTTCCCTAACCACGTGATCTGGAAGCGAATTCCAGCGATCTATAACTCGGCGCGAAAGACGAGTTTCCATCCTAATCCTATCAGACCGTGGTTTATGAAGTTTCAGTGGGTGACCGCGGAGACTAGGTAACGTAGCGGGACTAAATAGCCCTGACAAGTCCGGGCCAATCTTACTCGTCAAAATACGATAAGTGAGAATCAGGTTCCCTCTTATATTTCGGTAGTGCATGGAGTACATACCTAAACTGAACAAGCGTTCAGGATACGTCTGTCCCCGTAGACCCTGCACTAACCGAGTGCCCACTCGTAACACCTTCTCCAAGTCCATGTTGTCTCGGTTAAGACATGGTGGACAAGCCTGAATACAATATTCCAGGTGGGGTCGGACGAATACCGAAAATAGCTTCACAAACAACTTGGCCGTTAAGATTCCGAAAGAGCGGCGGATAAACCACATCATCCGAAACCCTCGACAAGCAACCTTCTTCCAGTTGTCTCCAGAATGAAGTGCTGATGCGTGTACGACTCCTAAATCAACCTGCTGAGTGACAACAGAGAGTTCACCACCGCCGACAACATATCGGGTGGGAGGATTTGCAGCTCCGATTCGGAGAACAGATCATTGGCCCTATTTATGGGCATCAACCATAAGGTAGACCATTCCCAGAGCCTATCCAAAGCATGCTGAATTGCCTCAGGACCCCCGGGATATCCACAATATTCCAGAGCTTGAGGTCGTCAGCAAACATTAGTGATGACACCCTTAGCTCTCCCGGCAAGTCATTTACATAGATCGCGAACAACAATGGCCCCAATACCGCCACTAAGGACAGCGTGCCTGAGAGAAAGGCTACGCCCCACCCGTACGCACTGTTCCCTCCCCTCAAGGAAGACAGACACCCATTGATGGGCGTGACCAGATATCCCGTAAGATCTCAACTTTAGTGAGAGCCGAAGATGTGGAACAGTGTCAAAAGATTTCGAAAAGTCCACGAATAGCACGTCTACAGCGTGGCCACTGTCTACCGCTTCGGCCCAGCTTTTACGACCTACAAGTAGATTAGTCTGACGTGAAAAACCCTCGCGGAACCCATGTTGCGCAACACTGAGAAGGTTGAATCGATTCAGGTGGTTCTCCACTGAATCCCTTATCAGCTTTTCAAACAACTTGACTACTACGCTTGTCAAACTGACAGGCCGGTAGTTCGCGGGTAGAGCGCTGTCACCGCCCTTAAAACTCGGACAGACGATTGCCTCTTTCCATTCCGAAGGTAAGATGCAGCTGTCCAGCGATAGTGAAAACACGCATGTAAGAGGACCACTCAGCTCAGTAGCCAATGCATGCAACAGCTTCGGATGAACTGAATCAGGACCGGAAGCTTTAAAGGGATTAATGCTTTGCAGTAGCTCGAAAACCTGAGTCTCCGTTAAGCTAAATTCATCTAAGCAATAATCCTCTGGAACTCTTGAAACCAATTCAACTTGTGGTAAAGAGGTCTCCCGAGCATCATCATCATCATCAACAGCAGTACATCAGCCATTTAAACTGATGCTTCGCTGCCATACAACCATGAGGACCTATGAAATAAAGAATAAGAAGAGGGAGAAAAGAGGGACTTACCTGAAAACCTTAATGCCCTAAGCAAACATTCAGGGTCAAGGCGCCTACACCTTGTGTAGACAACATACCGGCACAAACAGCTGGCTATCGTGCAAAGATAAGGCGGCATCGGCGAGACAGCTTCATTGAGGCTTTCACTGCCACGCGTCATAATCAGCCATTATCCCGCAGATAACTCAGCACCAAACACACTTTAAACAGACAATCCAATTAGGAGACGGCAGCAGACGCGTCACTGGTGTCGGTTGCGAGCCATGTCCTGTAAAGTCTCGAGACAAGCACAAGGCGAGTCACGTGGACTCCAACCCGGAAGGCGAGACGGACCAACGGCACCCAGTTTGGTCGTCAGTGACTTCATTTCCCGCTGCCAAGTCAACTTCTGTCCACCTCGAGCCTTGCGCCATCCTACACCTGGTAGACTGAACAAGGCCCTCCTAGGTAAGCGGTGACCAGGCATGCGTAGCACGTGCCCGAGCCAACGCAACTTATTCAGTGCTATCTGTTGTTCTAGGGAGCTAGCATGATTATCATTACCTAGGACTCGCCTACGCACATCATCGTTGCGGACACGCTGGTGCCATCCGACTCCAGCAATGCTTCGCAGACAACGATGATCAAAGACTTGAAGGCGCCTCAGCTCTTCAGACCGAAGGGGCCAAGTCTCACTACCATAGAGCAGAACGGCCCTCACTGTGGCCTTGTATACACGGCCTTTCAGACGAAAGGAAACTCCCTTCTGTCGCCAAAGATGCCGCAGGTTCAAGAACGCAGCTCTGGCTTTTGCAATGCGTGAGCTGACGTCAGTTTCTATGCGCCCATCATTGCTGATGCAGCTGCCAAGATAAGTGAAATGATCAACCACCTCGAGTCCCTCGTTAGCAAGCGTCAAGGAGTCATAAAGTGACTGGTGGTCCTGCAGCAACACTTTGCACTTTGAAGGTGCGAAGTGCATACCAAATAATGGGACCACTCTGGATAGGCTATTCAGGGTTGATTGGGCCGCCTCAACATTGTCGAAAAGCAAGACGATATCGTCCGCATAATCTAGATCAACTAACTTTTCACCAGGCAGCACTTCAACGCCTGCATCGTGAGATTCCGCAAGGAAACACTCCATGATAGAATCCACGACGAAATTGAACAAAAACGGGGAAATCGGACAACCCTGACGAACGCCACTTGTAGTCGGAAAGCTATCCGATAGGACACCATAGACCCTGACGCGGCCTGTAGTGTTCGAGTATAGAGCACGAAGGATGTTCACATATTTCGTGGGAACACCTTTCCGCGCAAGTATTTCGAACAGAATCGATCGATCGACTGAATCGAACGCACTCTTGAAATCGAGGAACACAGCTATTGTCGGTCTGCGGTATGCGTGGCGCTGCTCTAGCACCTGCTGCAAAGTAAATATATGGTCTATACAGCCACGTCTTGGGCGAAAACCGGCCTGCTCTTCCCTAATCCGAGATTCCCGTTCTGCAGTGAGGCGACGAACGATAATCGAGGCCAGTAATTTTGTCACAACTGGCGTTAGGTTAATACCCCTGTGGTTCGCACAGTCTGTGCGACTGCCCTTCTTGTATATTGCCACTATAATCGATTCGCTCCAATTAGCCGACACACTTCGTTCCAGATACGTTCGAATAGGGAGGTCAGTGCCCTGCAGAGGACCTCACCTCCATCCTTAAATAGTGCAGGTGAAAGGGAATCTGGGCCAGCGGCAAGAAAACGATTGAGGGCTGTGATCGCGTTTCGGACCTCGGCCTCCGACGGAGGCTCTAAACTAACCGTCCATGGCTCGTCCTGCATCACCTGAGTAGGAAGAGGTCCGGGAGCAGGAGGCCAGCTGAACTGATCTTCAAAGTGTTCAGCCCAACGAGCCATACGGCGCTCCTTATTGTGTATCAGCGCACCCGCGCTGTCTCTGATTGTCCCACTGACGCCTGGTTTTCTGGGACCAGTGGTGCGGATAAGCTGGAAGAGCTTGCGGTAATTGCCTACTGCCCCTGCCTCCTCAATTTCTTGAGCCCGACTGGTCCACCGGGCTTCCGTGTCAACACGTAGGCTCTGCTTTGGTTCACACCTAATAGCCCGTCTGGTCACATTGTGTTCAGAACCAGCCGGGAGGTGTCTTCTAGCTTCCAACAGGTTCACCGGTCTCTCGGATATCCAGTGACTGGTGCAGTGACTGATGGTGCAGTGATTGATAGTGCCACAAACAGATGCTCCTGCGTCGTGCATAGCGGCCGAGATCCTATTCCACTGAAGTTCAGTGTCATTAGGACAAGACAGCGAGAGTTCGCTATGCAGTGCTTCTTGATAGGCTTGCCTTACCGAGGACTGAGACAATTTCTCCGTTGCCAATCGTAGGGGACGCTTTGTGCGCCTTCCGCTAAAGTTCATGGAGAAACGACAGCGCACCAAGGCATGATCAGAGTCGACACAGGTACTCCAGTACGAGCGGCAATCCAGAATGGAACCGCGCCACCTGTAACTTATGGCTATGTGGTCAATTTGGGTCCATCGCTGGCCAGCTACAGGTGGACGCCAAGTGGCACTTCGGCGCCCACTGTGTCTAAAAGCAGTGCTAGTAAGAAACAACTGGTGCTCCGCACACAGTTGCAGCAGACGCTCGCCGTTGTCAGTCCGTTCGGCGTTAAGTCCATAATTACCACCCAGCTGAGCTTCTGAAGAGCTCAGACGCCCTACTTGTGCGTTCATATCCCCTGCAAGTACTATAATATCTGAACTAGTAGCACTGCGTAATAGCGCGTTCAGTTCGTGATAGAATGTGTCCTTGACTGCATTAGAACTGCAGTCGGTGGGAGCGTAAACGGAAATCACAAACAGCGTTTTGCTTTACTTCGCGAATTCACCTTAGCTGATGTCGTCAAACGGGCTGCACATAAACGGCTGTTCACCGGAATCCAATCAGCCTTGGAGCTGAGAATGATACCTACACCAGCTTGACCCGTGAGTGCTGCATCGGCGTCTCCGGATGCGTGCAACCAATAACGAGAGGATAAGCCGGGTGCAGTCAATTCAATAACCCCGTTAGGGTCATTAATCCTAGTTTCGGACACACAACACACATCAACACCCAGTGTGTCCAAGGTGTGTGCGAGTGCAGCCTGCTGACCTGTTTGTCTTAGAGTGCGGGCGTTGAATGTCGCCATGGAAACGGGACAGCGTGGCCTTATAAGGGACTTTTGCCGATAGGCGTCCGATAGGTGCTGTGGGATGTTGGCTGCAAATAGTACTACTCCAGTAGCACTTGGGTTGCTGTCAATTAAGCTGGGAATTATTGAAGGAAGGTTAGTAATGGGGCCGGGATAGGAGTAAGAGAAAAAGGTGGAAAAGAAAGAAGGGAGGCGCCAGCAGTAGCATGTTTTCGCTTATCCGCCCTGCTGTATGCAGCAGATAAGGCGACCCTTGATAATCTGCGCGACGGCCGATGCAGGATGAAGTTTATGTTTGTAGAAAAAGTCATGGTTGTAGGTGGGCTGAGATACTGCCAGGGCGCCCAGACCTAGACAGAAGGACGATTAGGGTCCTCAACCAAAGCCTTTGGCTCAAAAGCCTGTCCGCAAGGCAGCCGGGAGGTGGCAACGATTTAGTTTTACAGAAATGGACGCCATCCCATTTCAAACCCCCAACTTGGATGACCAAGAGACTGAGTTTGTCTGACCTCTCACCATTGACCAACCTGGTAGGAGTAGATCTCAAGGTGCCCAGAGGCATCACCCAGTATAGCTCAATGGGTCAATGAGGTACGCAAACTGTCACACTACGTTAAGGTTCAGTCTCGTTGCGACGAGCAAAGACCCCCAGTATACTGATCACTAAGTATACAAGCCTTTTCGTAGTCGGTTTGCGCAAGGCTCCCGTCTGCTCGCAATAACGCTGGTATAGACAGTTTTGCCCCGCTGCGTCTTTTAACACAAGCAAAAAACTTCTTGGGATTAGCTGCAGCCGAGTCCGCTAAACCCTGCTCGTACTGGAGACGAGCAGTTCTGAGATGTTGCTTACATTTATTTCTAATCTCTCGATAACTATCATAGGTACTGGCTGATGGAGCTGCTTGGTAGGTTCGCCAGCATCTAGACAGTTTCTTGAGTAGGTACTTGCCTGTGGTATCTATACATGGATGCTGTGCCCTTAAACCTCTTTTCCTAATGAGTGGAATATAGGGAGTGGAAACCTCCTTAAGGTATGCCTTAAATTTATCCCAGGCTAACTGGACAGAGTCAGCCATCGAGATCTCACAGTTCAGAACTGAAGCCTTGGCTCGCATTGCACTAAAGTCCGCCCGCCAAATATTCGGAAGTAATTCAACAGCGGTCTCTTGGTATCTTGAAAGAGCACATCGAAAGGATATGCATACGTGATCGCTGAATCCTAGAGGTGCACCGTATGAAACGTCAGTCACGAAGTCCAGGGACTTAACGAAAACCAAATCTAAAGTAGATGGTATTTGGTTGTCCATATACCTAGTGGGAAAGTCAACAAACTGGTGCAAAGGCACTTGGAGAGTCAGGTTAAGAAAGTCTGCACCGAATGTTCCTAATGCCGAATGGCAAGAAAGATCGGCCCAACAGACTTCCGGGAGGTTGAAATCCCCTAGAACTAAACACTTATTCGCAGACTGAGTGCGAATACAGTCAAGTATCCCCTGGAAGAACTTACAGGACTTCTGTATATCACTATAACTGTAAACTGGGTAGAGGAAGTGCAAAAACAGCCGATAGGGCTTCAACAGTCTGAACCGACGACTGGAATGTGCAGGTCCTCAACACGTCTAAGTTACAGCTCACATACAGTACAACGCCTCCGCCTTGGCGACCAACGGAGCGATCAGTTCTAAGCAGCGCGTAGCCAGGTAAACATACCTCACCGTCCGTGATATCCGGAGACAACCACGTTTCAGTGAAAGCAAGTATGTCGGGACGAGATTTGTCTACACGTAGATACAACTCGTGCACCTTGTTCCTTAGGCGAAGCACGTTGCTAAGTACTACCTCAAGGAAGTCGGCACGACCATCCCTGGGTCGTGCGTCATCAGGATGGGTTCTGATAGGGCGGAAAATAACTTCCGGCTGACCACCTGAAAACTTACCAGACGGAGGCCTTGCTCACCAGCCGCCCGTCTAGTTTTGAGGTCTTTGATAGCCTCCTTTAACTTCAATCTATCTGCCAGTGGTAGGTCCGGCTGAACGCTGACACCACTACCCTTAAGTTTGAGTGCAAACCGCACTAATGATTTGCGTTCCTCCGGGGTATAAACAACCACGCGAAGTAGTCGGGGTCGTGGATTTGGCGTAGCAATAGGGACGTTCCCCAATATGGTCAGCTTTCTGACAGTGACACCAGGGAAGCCAGGTGGAAGCAGCTTGCTGACACACGGTTTCAGCCACTTGATGTCATCCAAGATGCGTTCCCTTGGAAGAGCGGCCGCAGATTCAGTAACATTACGGAATATAACGCTACTATCCGCATTGGCGTAGTTGGCGAGACCGAAATGATCGGCATGGTCAAACAGATGACGTACAGATGACACAAATATCTGCAAATAAACGTAGTGGACTACCTGTCTCAAGAGAACAGAACGCGCAGGTGGTCGCTATCCGCAGAACCCAGGGAGAATGAATGGTTCGGTAGGTATGCTAGGCCAACTAGAGAGGTTGCCATTAGATGGCGGTTTGTATATATAAATATAGTATACACAGGTTAACTCGGTGTATGTTTTGTATTGAAGAAGGTTAATGTGGTTCTCATAGTTAGTAGTTGTGATAGACTACAGGAGTATTGGAAATCACCTGGCGCCACATTTGTAACTGTCATCATGGTGCATGAATCTGAGAGATTATGTCTTTTGGTGCGTACTATTATCGGAATCTTGATGAGGTTTAGTCCGATGTAAAGAAATTTGCAACTGCCACAGCTTTTTGCAAGCATACGGCTGTGACTCCGCAGCATTATGATCGGCAAAAGTGGAAGGGGTTGCCAGATGAGTACCCGTACCGGTACATGCAGTATCCCTGTGTTCATGGCAGGCGTAGCAACGGTCCTGGGAAACTGCAACTTACTATTTTTACGGTATAATAAATGCTACACCGTTTCAGGATGCTGGATTGCTGAGCTCGTTTCTAGCAAGTTGAAGGTTGAATTTTACGAACGAGAGGAATTGCATTTGTGTCATTGTCATGGTTTCCATTTTGGGAAGCCATGGCTATATCCACAGAACAGGCGGTTGACGGAGACGCGGGGGAAGAGGGGGTTCCCTGATGTCCGTGTTCAATTTGGCAGAAGACACTGGCAATTTGTCAGATCCTGCGGCTATTTCCTCACTGTCGAATGTCAGTTCACCTGTTTGCAATGATCTTGTTAGTAACGAACCCTTAGACAGGGTGTTTGATACGGCTGTTAATGAAGGAGAGCAGCTTGTTTCTGCACTTGTCAAAAAAAGCGAAACTGGGTTGAAAAAGCGGCGAAGCCTAAGGCGGACATGAGAAATCCGTCGGGCGCCCATTCCTCTCCTCAAATTCTACTACTCCTGGATCGTTGCAACTGGAAACATGCACGACACTAGAGTCCATAAAAACGGACACTAAACGGAAACCACGGACGTCTATGGAGCGTTCGGTAAATTCTCCGCGTCGCGGAGACTCGTATACAGACTGCAGTGTTAATTTCAGAAACGCCACTGAGCCTTCTGCTGTTCTCTCAAACGACCGTATGCTAGATGACCTTCAGTGGTTTAACATATGCGTTATCAAAATCCTGTTTCCCGGCTTCCCGGGCGTGACTGCGCAAACTACCCAGACTCAGTAACTCGCCAGCTGACAAATCTCGGCCTCGGTTGTTGCGAGCTGTTCATTCCACTCCGGAGGAGCGCCAAGGATTTCTGTGTTTCGCCTTTAAGCTCAACGGCACTGGTGTCATTGTGCACCCAGACCTCCCTTTGGCGGATAGGCTGAAATTGTGGGAAGCTGTGAAGGAGCTTAAAGCCCGCTGTGAAGCAGGAGAAATGGGTCTCCGCTTGGTGGAGTTTCGGGTATTGAGCCGGCGGTCCACTTCCGCCCAGCCAGAGCCGGTTCTGGTGGCGCACGATCCCGGACTCACAATGTTAAATCCCTTCAGGTGATCTTAAGCCATGTGAGTAGCCTGCAAAACAAGCTGTGCGAAGTTGGCGCGCTTGTCGACGACTGCCGTCCGGATGTTCTCGCATTCACTGAAACATGGTTGTCCACCGACGTCCTTGCCAGTGAAGTGTGCTTGCCAGGCTACGCACTGCTGAGATGTGACCGCACCTCTGGCGTTGCTTTGTACGTTAACACCGCACTTACTGTCTTTAAGACGTATAGTTTCCCATCATTAGCAGGTGATGTTGAGGCACTCGCAGTTTACCTGTGTATTGCCCGCACACAACGTAATGTTGTGTTGGTCTATAGAAGCCCCGACAGCGTTTCTAAGGGGCTTGCTGATTTCATCCGCGTGCATTCGGCAAATAGGTGTTTAGTGATGGGGGCTTCAATCTTCCCGACGATGCTTTTCGGAATTTTTCCTGCGTCGCTGTTACAAGATGTTTGGCTACCGAGCTTCTCGAGCTGGCCTTGCATGCTTTCCTGCACCAATGTGTCTATCGGCCAACTAGATTCATGTTGCGTCAAAACCCATCTCTCGTGGATTTGATCTTCGCTAAATCCACTGATTTTGTCACGGATATTGTATACAAATCATCTCTCGGTATTAGGGACCACGCATGTCTCATTTAATTGCGCCCTTAGTCGTCAGACTAATGATCATCCAGACAGAGTTTCAAATATAAGGCGCGCGGTCTTTTAGACAATGAAAGCCGAAGCCGAAAAGTCGCGTTGTGTCATTTTGGAAAGTGACGACATTCAAACGGCCTGGGACAGATTTACATCATACTTGAGCGAGCTCTCTCCCCCCCATATACCCCTATCTGGCAGGAATAAAACCAGGGCAAAGACACCTTGGTTTAATTCTGCTGTACACAAACAACTCAACAGAGGTGCCAGATGTTGGCGCACTTGCTTCTCTGCTCCTTCATTAGGCACCGCATGTGAACACTGAGCTGAAGCCGTTGATTGCAGGAAGGCAGTGGAAGTGCTTTTATTTACTTTCCAAAGCTTTTATA
>OX104064.1:44838737-44937694 GCA_944474145.2 Dicrocoelium dendriticum | reverse complement strand
CCGGAGAGTTTGACTGATCAGATGATCAGATGTTGTGCCGCATATTTAACTTTTGGTCCCTACTTTTGCTCACTACTCTCCTACACTTGGAGGCGCACCTCCGTACAGTACATTTATTGATTTGGCTTTGAAGCTCAAATACCTTATTTGCATATTTTTACTCCGGGCTATTATTGCTAGGACGATAAATAACAAGATGCATATACTTTGCCCGCTGCAACGCATGTCCGAACTAGAAATGCTTTTCATCCCAGAAACCTGGTTCACGCCATATAACTGTGACCAGTTTTCTCTCTATGGCTATCGTCACTTTTCTCCTTCACACACACAAGAGAGGTGGCGGGTGTGCTTATTATATAAAGGAGGCTTTCTCAGCCGTTAACCTTCAGGCTCAAAAGCTTTCTGTAGTGGAAAATTTAGTTCGGGGTGCCGCCGAAGTTCATAGGCTATTGTTGTTCCTTGGCTGTATATATAGGTCACCCGATAGTTCACCGCGAATGGTAACGCACTTAAGAAGGCAGTTGAACAAGCCGCGCACCTCCCGTACGATTGTTAACTGAACGTCGGGGATCTAAACATGTCAGATGTCAACCGGATTATGCCAACCGCATCAGCAAGGTATGCAAGTCTACTCGCCTGCATAGGGTTGGGTGGATGGACTGAGCATGTTCCTTCATTGACTAGAGAGGAACATATGCTGGATGTAGGTTAAAGTTTGAATATCCAGAAAGTAAACACAGTAGGAGCCCAGATTTCCATGGAAGTGCTCACAGGGTAGTTCACTACTCAATACGGTTGGAGTGCGGACATACACAGACAACTAACTTTAAACAGGTAGGGGTTCGTCGTCCGTATCACTCTAAAAGTTGGGCTACCTTTTCAACACTCTTGAATGCGAGCCTGGCAGGAATGTCTCTTACTGAGGTCACAGATGCAATTTCCAAAATACTTTGAGCTATGTTATTATCTGTCCTGGTTTTAACAGCTCTCGTATCATGATCAAATGTAGAACCACCAGGGTGAATATTTTACAGTGGAAAGGTAAAGAAAAGTCAAAAGGTGCAGCGAAAATATTGTCGTACTCTAACTTTTACCCAGGTAATGAAGGCGAATGATTTGGCGCTAGAACTATCAAACCAACTTCGGCTACAAAAGAGCCATCAAGAACGCAGTGCACTAGGTTGCACGCGCAAATGTCGCACGTACAGGGGTCTACTGTGGCCTAGAAACTCAGTGGACGCTCCTGAGATTTGTACTATAAGAACTGGAGGCGCGAATAAGGTGTGAACCGTTTAAACGTTATTTCCAGTAGTCAGTTTGTATAGAGGGGAACCTGTGACCGAACTGAACACTGTTCAGTTCGACCTTAGTAGTATAAGGTCAAGAATAACAGCAACCAAGTAGGCCGTCCTTAAACCCTGGTCCAGATGGCATACCACCAATTTTAACAAAAATTGTTAGTGAAGATTTTGCTGTCCTTCTCCTGAAAAGTTTCAGCTTATCTGTGTCTCGTGGTGAGTACCCTAAAGCTTGGAGGCACTCCATTAGAAGACCACGGCACCAAAGTGGATCGATGCAGGATGTTATTAAGTTCCGCTCGCTAAACCACATTTCCGCAACATCGTTTAGTGGAAAAACTAGCGCAACAGGAAAGTTTTTGTTATCAATAGAATGAAGGCCTTATTCATTAATCTCAATATGGGTTCCTCACAGCAGGATTCTGCGCGATATGCCAATTAAATTTGTTTGACCTTAGCACCGAAGGCGTGGATTTTGCCAAGGGGGCAATCATCTGGTACCTTGATAGGCAAAAGGCATTCGTTCGAGTTCCTCATCGGCGAATAATGAATATAGTTAGGGCTTATGGCGTACGACAGCCTCTGCTAAAATGTCTTTGCTATTATCTTAATCAATCTACGCAAGCCGTTATGATAGGAAGGTTTAAATCAACTACCACAGAAGTTACAAGTGCTGTTGTTTAAGGCAGCGTACTAGTAAACAGTTTAACATTAACAGTAAACATTTTAAGGATTGTTCGTCAAAAAGTACATTGGGACGCTAAATAAAGTTAAGATATGCAGTTGATTAAATAATATTAAATAATCGAAAATTTTCTTTCCTTTTATTGCACCCTAACTCGAGTACCTGATTCACTCTACTACGTTTCCTCTGTTCTATTTTCGTCTTTACTTGTTAATCCCCGAGTTTCCGTTTGTATTAAGGCAAACGATGGAGAGAATTGCAATTTACAATTGGATGGAACTATCCGTACTTGGAACAAAATATCGAATTTCGATCACATTTCACAGACGAGAAGCAATGAGTCGTGCGATTTGGACCTCGGCGTCCTAAACAAACTCGCACTTGATGACACCTTGCGTTCATGTAATATTTCACTTGAATTCATAGCCTACTATGTTTAAGTGACATTGACGGTCTACGAACAATAACTTTCTACATTGGGTTCATTGGGTTATATAGGGTCGAGCAGAGAACCCTGGTCAACTACGGTGACTCCTATTCAATGTGGGATAGCTGCGTGTCTTGGTCTGACGCTGTTCCTCAATGGCTCGTCGCAGTTGCAGCGGGAGCAGCAGCATCCCAGCGCTTTCATAAAGTGTTTGTCTAAAGCCTATTGAAACATTCCTCTGAATATGCGTGAACCATTTCCTTATTAACCTTTCCAGTTATCCAACACCCAGGTGAACCAGGTGAGGTCGAAGCGATGGTGGAGCTTTCGTGGTCTGAACAGCTTCCACCTGCGACATCGTGTCGAGCAGTTGGCGTTGGCTTGAAAGTACTGCAGTTAATCAAGAAGGATGTAACTAGTGTGGATGAAATCGCCGCGGCGACGGTTGAACTTCATGAGAAACAGGTTCAGTTGGTGAAGTAGGAACGGGTAAGGAAGATAGCGGAGCCCAATGACAGTTTTCGAGCCAGGCTTCTGGTCGTTCACTATCAACTACCACTCCAACTAATAGAGGAGAAACAGGCTGGCTGCTCATATTCTATTATGGGGTTACGCATGCATGGAATAGAGGACAGAAGGTTTCAGGCGTCATTCGGGAGAAACAACTTACTCAAATCACTTAGAAATCTCTGCAGCTGCAATATTCTTCAGTGTGGCCTGGGAGGTCTTATAGTCAAAGGATATGATGACCCCCAGAGCCTTTTCTCTAGTGGTGTTACTGCGAAGGAATCCCTTAATGTGCTACGTGCCGTATGGGCCAGTTTTACTAAGTGAAAGAACCGCACATTTATCGCGCTTCACAGGTAAGCGCCATTTGTTGTATAAACAGTGCAACCTATCTAAAGCCACTTGCATTCTATGGACATCGTCTAGACTACATACGGTTGACCAGAGCCTAAAATCATCAGCTTAGGTCAAGCAGTCAAATGCGGAGCGCAACCAGTAGGTCAGTTATGCACAAGTTGAAGCGCTCTTGTTCAAGTAGGGATCTTTGTAGAACACCACTTGTCACCGGTACAGGAGCGGATGTCCTTTGCTTGACCTTTACGCGTAGCCTGCTCTCGCTTATGCAGCCAGAGAGCCAGGTGAAGACTTTGCACTTTACACCAATCTCCTAAGTCCGGGCAGCAGTCGTTAGTGAGGAACCGCGTCAAGGGTTTGCTAAAGTCCAGAAATACCCCGTCTATACATTTTGGGCATCCGTGGCTTATGTCCAAGTTTCTCTGGCGGCTATGCAGTTAGCGAGGAAGAACGTGATTTCCGGAAACCATGCTGGGATAGAGAAAGTAAGCCCTAGTTCTCACAGTTTAGCTGGAGCGCGCGTTTGTGTATTCGTTCCATGACCTTGCAGACGGCGGATGACATGCATTGTGGTCGGTAGTTCACCGTACCTTGGTAGTCTCCGCCATTGTACATAGACAACACTGTGTCTCCTTTCAATCGGTTAGTAAACGACTGACTTCTTGGGAGCGGCGAAACATTTGGCAGCGTGGATCAACTATGTATTCGTCAACATTTTCAAGGAATGCAATATGCAGCTTATCTGGGCCAGGATAGGAGTTCAGATCCAGCTCGAGAAGGAGCTTTATCACCACCTCAGGGCTGAGTTCTGTTTGATGCAAAGAGGGGCAGTGTGCAGGCAGAGAATTTCTGCCACAGTGGGTTCCATTGGATAGACAGAAGATTACTGCGAAGCTTATTTGTTGGCTTTTTCCTCGTCATGGTGAAGCACAAAGCACTCTTCGGGGAGTGGCGTGTGGGCCCGCCTAACCGTATCATATTACTTTTTAGATATGAGAAGAGTTCCTTGGGACAAGTTAGAGATTCCGTGGCCAGGCTGGGTTTGTACTGGGGCCGCTTGTTACGTTTTACAATGTGCAAAGTTTCCTTACAGACTTGTATTGTGAGTAGCTCGACGCTACTTGTGTGGTCTTGTAGTGCTCCCACAGTTTTCGTCTTTTATTATTAAATAAATAAATAAATAGTATATTCTCGAATTTCCGAGACACACCAGACCAGGCATGATCAACGATTTTTCGATAAAGCCAAGTTGGCCAGGATTTGCAGTTTGGAATGTGTTGTTTGCTGAGTGGTGTCATCTTGGATCCTAGTGGCTGCAATGCGCAATTGAGATCCAACGACTGCGGAAGCTTCCAATCCGGGGCGTTTGCTGCTACTCTAGGTCTGGGCTGGTCGGCTGGACAGAAGTTGCGGCGATGTGACCACTGGTCATGAATTTTAAGGCATTTTGTTCACCGGAAAGAGATGACAGAGGGGCCACGCTTGCCCAGTGGATGAAGGATCGTTAGGTCGGAGACGTCTGAAGGTGCTGGAGTAAGCTCTAGGTCTAGAAGGTGGGATATTTGACCTGGAAGCATGCGTTAGTATTAGGACGTGTTGCGTGATATTAAATTAAATAAATGAATAAAAAAATAAATATTTTATTCTTGACAAAGCGAGACACGCCCTTTGAGCATGATCAGCATATTGCATTATTGCACGTGATAGCAGAATAAGCAGCACCAACCGCGGGGGTAGTACAGTTGGAGACAGTAGTGTGGGCCCATAGGGCCTAAAGGTTGTATGAAGTCTATGCACACAGAATGCGAGAGGTAGAGATAGTAATCAGGTCACTTATATGGTATGTTGATAAGGAACTAGTCCGATGAGGTCCCGTAAGCAATGTAGGTCAGTGAGTGAAGTATGAGGAAATGGGTGAAAAATACTTAAGAATAGTGGCATGTCACTAATCAGATATGTAGGCGTGTTCGTGCGAGAGCAGATATAAGCACAGAACTTGTAAATGTGATGTCGATCAACTTGCCAACGTGTTAGGGGCGGTGACTTTATTGAGTGGCGTGTCACATCCGCCACTTCGCAGTGTTGTTAAGCGGACATTTGTGGCTTTTTGTAGGGAAAGCGCTTGGCAGACGAAGACCCACCACGTCCTGGAACACTGCCGTGGACGTTGTCTAGTAGACGAGCTTCAAAGGACTTTGTGGGGAGAGCACTATAAAGTAGGTCCTAGTTGATGCCAGAGCCATTGAAATCATCTATAAGCAGACAGTTTGTGCCATGCACTATTTCTCACTGAGTGCAGGAAGTAGGAGCCAGTGGTTAATGGGGCTCTTCTGACTACTCTAACCATCAGGGAGTGAAAGCCTTCCTGACTTCAGCATCAGACTACTTCTGACGCATCATGCATGTCGAAATCCGTTTGAGAAATTTTGACTTTGTGGTAGGATTTGGTATAGATAATTACTCCCCCAGCTTTTTGACTGTAGCAATCAGATCGAAAGATCTGATAACCTGAAGGTTGGGCCGCTGACTCCAACATGTCTGATGACAGCCAGGTAGTTGTGAACGCCATTAAAAGCGGTTGCTGCTCTGAGGTAAAAGTTGTATCATATCCAGCTTGTTTCTGGGACTGCGCGTTTTCGCAAGTAGCCCATATGAATTTGAGAATAAACTATTTATTTATTTATGTAGTACAGCAGTTACGCTTTGAAGCGGAGGAGGAGAAGTATTGGCCTCCATCGAGCTCTCGGAGTGTTCTGCACCACGTAAATATCCACAATATGGAGGTCGGTTTCCCTATTCGCTCGACGATTTCGCAGCTCAAACAAAGCTTGTCTCATTTTATCTCAGTCCTCTGGCAAGAGATTTCAGAACCTAAATGTTTTCTCTTTTAAGGTGTGAAGCCCGTCTCAACATGCGCCGGAGTTCTCCCTCGTCCCGACAAAAGATTTTCAGTGGGCGCGTCTTGGATGAGTCAACTACTATTTTGCCAAAGCGTAAAGCAGAACAGATGGAAAGCCCTGCTCGACCACCTCAAACAATATTAATATCATACACTTGAGGATGGCTTGATCATTGAGTATTATCCCAGCAGGGGTGACTTTGTTGGGTTCAGGAACATTAGTGATGATCAGGCAGCGGTCGCGGGTAGAAGTGCTGTTTCTACCCGAAGACGTTGGACTTTGTATACAAGTCCGTTATTTGAGCTGTTGTTCCACTGACTTTACTCTGTCATGTTATGATTTCAGCTCCGAGCTTGCGGTCTTAGGCTTTACCTTGGGCCACGAGGAGAACTTCCGTGGGGCTCGCTTGCAGCTGGGCTCAGGCCGGTTGCTATTGGAGCGGTGGCGCTCGCCACGGCAGCCTAAACCTTGGTCCTATTTTCCGGACGACACTTCGTCTTACTGAGAGGTAGTCAGCCCATCGAAGTAGCGTAGGGAGTGCGGCGTCATTTTGACTTGGATGTGGCAGAGCTAGATTCAGGTAGGGATAACGATGCCGTTTGTGGCGTAGCTTCGAGGTTGGACACGGGCAGGACGGCAGGGCTACATATGTTGAGAACCTGAGTTTGAGCAAGAAGACTTCGCTCATTTACTAATGCTCGACAAGAGCCACAATGAGAGCTTACGACCTGATAGGCAGAAGGTTGTACGCATGCTTATAACGTGTCCTTGAGGTTCCAACGGGTTTTGTGCAGCCATCTTTCTCACAGGGCGCACTCAACAGTCTTGTAATGGAAAGTGACACCATTTATCCAATGTACGCACTTGGATGTCATAGCAGGTGGCTGTTCTGTGACAGCTCTGGAAAAATCAGGAGCCGAGAATTTGTCACGTCGCACTCACTGGGTTAAGCAAAGTGGGAAACATTAGTTTATCGTAAGATCTTGTGTGCTTTTCAGTTAATTTTTATAAAGTTTTGTACGTGTACTTTGCATATTTAAGGTCGAAGGTCTTAACCTTCGTGTCTCGGCCCTTAGACATATATATCATATATATCTTTATTTATTTACCAAAGCAAAGAGACTGGATCCAAGCCATGCCAATTATCAACATGTGTTCCTCCAACACGATCACAAACTCCAGTAGATGTGAGGCTCCGTCTCATGGGTTAACGAGTTCGATTGCAGCTGATTCCTTAAGCTAAAGTCCACATTCATCCCACCTACGCAGGGAAGCTTGCTAGTATGTTGACAGTAACTCCCTCGTCCATCTGTAAATGTACGGCTTTGCCCCCGATATAATGATTGGTGTAGACACCGTATTGCTGCACCCTCCGAGACACGCTGTTAATTGAGTATTTTGTCTGCGGATAACTTGGCACGAACGGTTACAATCACACTGGTTAATCGGCAGCAGCGAGCAAAGTGGTTTCCTTTTGCTACAGTTGGTACGTCTCCGACACCACACCGGACACTCTTCGCAGAAGCTCACTTGGCGCTTGGCGCAAAGTTTGTTGAGCTGTCTCAGGCTAGTAGCCTTCGCCGAGTCGCATCCAGAAACTGCACGTAACTCTGGATCAGTAGCGAGTTTCGTGTGCCTGTACCGATAGGTGGTAGAGGACACAGTTGCAGATATTAATGCATTGCTTGAGTGATGATGTGCGTTGTTGCCCAATTTGCTCTGTAGTCTTTAGCAGGGCTCTCTTGTACGATCCGAGCGCACATGCGACCGTTGCTCACGCAATTACAGCAATCGTAGGATTAGGGCAAAAGGTTTCGCTCAGGAATGTGTGCGTCGACAGATCCGTCTGGGCCTCTAATGCGCGAAAGATAGCGCTGGTGGGTTTTGTTGGTTTGGCCTCTGCAAAATTCGCTGAACTTGTAACTGACCGTCTCAAATTAGTATGCTATTCGTCGCTGTTGTAATGCCGTATTTCTGTCAAGGAGCGCGTCACCTCCGGCTCGAGTTTAAACGAAGACAGACGATACTCCATCGGCTGCTCATTTAAATAAACTAATTTACTGAGATCAATTCACTTGCTTCTACACTGTCGCCTAGTACTCGCCAACTTCTCTTCATCCAAGTTCAGTAAGGCAGGCGTTTGAATAGACGCTGGTGATCCAAACAACACCGAGCCCCGCCGGTGGGGTCCGCCCTTGTCCTACCTCTGACATTATGTTGCAACATACAGTCCTTCAGGAACATGCGTTTATTCAGCCGTCAAGTCGGCGAAAATTACAACACGTTTGGCAATCCGAAGACCTGGATACTTGTTTCACGTACCAGTCCATAACCAAGGACCCTCTTGAGTCAATTGGGTTCCTTCTTTGCTTCAGTTAGAAAATGGTGAAGCTAGTACACGTATCTAGGACAATCCGTGTTTTGTAATCGAATCCGCTGCTTCCGCCTCCCAGTAGCCGCCTGGCTCACTCGGTTGTCCATTCGCTAACTTTGTTCTTACACTCCCACCACACCCTGGCCTCCTTCATGCTAATTCGTATATCTTCCTACATGTGCTCAACGCTTTACCAGGTAGCCAGAGGCCATCCTCATAACTGGCTGCAAGCTAAGACTGGTATTCCGCCTACTTAGATCGGTGGGTTGTATTACGGCTGATCCTCCACCGTCACAACTGACCGTGGGTCGCCCTTCAATTCTTTACAAATGGATGCAATCTGCAGCCATTCAGGTTGCCGCCGCATTCATACTACAGCGTAACATTCAGTAGAAAACGGTTTAGTAGAACGCTGTCGTAGACAGCTTAAAGCCTCGCTTTGCTCCTCCCCTTACCCAAGCTGTTGCGTAAACGTTGTACTCGTACGCTTAATCGTTCGCTTCAGCTTCCAAGTTGCATTGCAACGTGCACCAGCAGAGTTGGTTTACGGCACAACGCTAAATTTACTAGGCGTATTTGTCTCGCCTCCGCATCTTTGGGTATGCCTCCGGTTAACTCTGCGTCATCCGCAGCTCAGCACACGCTTTCACTAAGCTTGACCCCGCCCCTTGAGCAGACCAGATGAGCAAATGCAAGGCGGACGCACTAACTGCACTGACGTCTTCCGCCGCACCGAAGCAGTGAGGCGCCCACTCCTGCCTCCCTAAACTGGTACTTTTAAATTCCTGCAACGGGCTCCGAAACCGTACTTTATTTCAGAATTGTCACCAAAAGGCGGTGTCCATCAACCGCCACAAAGTAGCTTTCGTTGCCGAACCACTTGCGACATTTCCTGTTGCTATACTACAAACCCCCACCTGCGGTAATTTCCCGAGCACTGAATACCCTGAAACCCCCGGTTTCCATTGGCCAACAACCTATTTCGTCTCTTCCACAGGGAACCGAGTGACGTGGTAGGCGTTTCAAAAGCTTGGCCCGTTTTCGCAGACTTCTAAACTTTTGCTTTATCCGGTAACCGCCATTTTCCCTTAGTAGCAAACGTTTTACGTTTGACCATAAACAACCTAAAACAATTTAAACGTAAACAACATATTTACTATTTTCTGCTTCATGCTCCTTCTCCGGAGTCAACCCACTACCCCGATCATTGCCCACCCGCTCTGGGTTCTACCTTACAGTATCCCAACCACCAGCAATGATAAGGCAACACTCGTGTGACTTCCCAGCCAGGTCAAGGCTCCTTCTTGACCCGAAGAGTAGCCAGTCGCGCTCGACCGCGAACGGCGATGAACTGCTTGGCCCCCACCCGCCTGGCTACGCCTTACAGATGAGAAGGCCTGGAGTGCTTCGTGGGAAGAGGACGGTAGACTGGCTTGCGATGGGTAGTAGCACAGCCTAAGCGCACTTTCCGGGTCGCAGCGGAGGAAACGTTCTGTCGGCCTTTGTTTTGGACTAGCCAGTCCCTTTTGGTCGTCCGAGGAACCCGCTTCAACGGCCTACCAAGGATGAGTTCTAATATACACGAAAAAATATGTAATAAATAGCGAAATTCTGGACCCAGGCAACTCCGCTACACGTCATATATTTGCAACACTTGTTCTCGCTCGTACCACCGTAAATGCCAGTAGAGAAATATTGCACACCGTAGGCCTCGTCTCACGCACGGCTTGATTCCTAAGACAAAAGAAGCAAAAGTTTTCTGTCACGGTGAATTTAAAAGCACATTATTTAAGTACTACCCTTTTTCTAGACGCGGCCTCAATGTTTCTCAGCCGTGCGCCCAAACATTCACTGCAATCTGTATTCCCAATCAACGGTAAACGAGGGATAGCGGTGAAGTTTGGGCTGCGGTGAGACGTACAGCATTGACCAGCAGCTCAAGGTGCATAGTGTGGTTATGCGCCACTACGGCGGTTAACCACAGTGCTGCCAATGAATAGAGGTCGCCATCGGGCTGTATAATACTCATAGCTGTGCAGAAAGTGTATAACGAAGGTAAAATCTAATATATACATACACTGATGAGTAGGGAAATAGGGGTAAGATTGTAACTTTGTAATTGTATATATCTAATTCACACCACTATTCGCACCCGAGTTCACTTTCCGTAACCCCTACTGACAACATCAGCGAAGGCTTCCATACTTCCGCCTTCCAGCGTGAGGTGCGCGTGAAGGATCGACAGATCTAAAATAAGGTTTGCAGCATCTCCAGAGCTTCACAGGTTTGTGCGCTTCGCCTTAATAGAGCCTTTTAATTCCGTGACACCATGCCTACTGTTCCGCGCATTTTGTTAGCATTCCTTCTTCAACGGCATGGATAACTCAGCGCCCGGTTCTGATCTGGACTCGTCTGACAAGTCTCCTGCTTTCTGACTGCTTGCAGACATCAGACGCGTAAACGATTTAGGTTCTGCAGACCGAAAAGTTTGTGCCACTCGTACTGAAGGATTTACTCGGCATTCTAACTCATTAGTCATATAGCCACCTTTGTCTCTAACAGTTTTTTTCCGGATACCCTCCCTACTTTTATGTTCACCTTACTATGGCGGCCTAGCATAAACACGCTTACTTATCCGGCCTTGTCTGAACAGTCTCCTGCCTTCTGCCTTCGTTCAAACTTCTGCATGCTACGTGATCTAAGCTATGCCGGCCCAACGCTCTGTAACATCTACCTTGAGAGCATTGGCCGTTCATGAATGACCCTTAGTATTATATGCGATTTCATGGTTGACGTATCTATTCCAGCCGACGATTCCGGTTATTATTCCACTTTTAATATTACAGTTTAAGCGCAATTATCCGACGTTCTATTTACTTGTCAGTTATCTCCTACTTTTCCTACTACTGAAGAGGACCTGGACAAAGCGTACACATGGTCCATCTAGAATATGCTGCATTTCAACGTCACGAAATGCAAAGTTCTCAGCATACGGCACAGGAGTATGCACAAATACCGCCTAGGACCACAAATTCTACAGCGAGCTACTCAAGTGTACGTTCTCGGTGTGATAGTTCAAGATGACCTCGGTTGTTTGAGGTAGAATGAAAAGGCAGATAAGAAAGCAAACCAGTACCTCGGTCTTCTTCGCGGAGCTTTCGGGAAGTTTGACCTTTCAGTCTTTCCAAAAATGTTTAGTGCGTACGTGAGGCCGCACGCGGAATACGCTATTCAAGCGTGGCAACAATGGTTCAAGCACCATTTCGCCGCGCTCGATACTGCACAACGTAGGGAAACGAAGGACGTCAGGGGTTTAACAAGCCTTCCCTACCCACTCAGGCTGAAGATTCTCAAAATCTACAGTGGACGTTATCGGCGTCTAATGGGCGATCTCATAATGGTGTACCAGATCCTGAGAAACCCCAACCACCCGTGCCATTCCCTTCTAATACTCCGTCAACACACCCCGCTAAGAGGTCACCAGTTAAAGTTAGTCACGCATTACAGCCGCCTGAAATGTTGGAGAAACTATTTCTCCATTCGAGTGGCACAGCCTTGGAACGCCCTCCCGGAACATGTACTTGATGCACCCACCTTATCCCTTTTCACAAAAACGCCTTGACGATACTCTGTCACATTTGCACTACGTGCTATAGCCCATAACCACCAGATGCTGGCACTAATGCACAACAGATAGCGGCTAGTGCCATAACCCTACTCGAGAATGAGTCACTCCAAACCTTTCGCACGAAATTTGATTACCGCTGCTACTATAGAAACTGGATTACTGTATCCTGTCGACCACAGATAGTTGCACACGACTAAGCGTTGTCCTTGCTATCTTTTTCAGTCTTTTATCAGCTATTACGATATCGATTACCACACCGCTTATCGCTTTGTGCGCGTACATTCTCATTTAAAACTTCCCTTAAACGGCAGTGCAGTTAAATCTGTAATCTCCCGAACTGACGAATCCATTATCCTTTGATCTACCTTTTTTCCCACTATACACCCTGCGGGACATGTCAAGAACCTGACTTTTTACCCGTTATAAATAATTGTTCATTGTGAACAGGTGCTGAAGGTTAGGCAGACCCAACGGACTGTCCACATTACCACGAGGTTGTCAGCTATTCCATCTCTTCTACAGAGCCTTTTACTTCCCAACCTTAGGCTTCCCTTTCTGCGCTCTCTGTTTGCATTTATTCCTCAATTATACTGATTTCGTGTCCAACCCTGATCTAACCTAGTCTCCTGTTTTTATAAGGCTTCCAGCCATCCGAGATGTGAACGATTTAGGCTCTGAGGTCCTGACGTTGTGCCTTTTATCATGAGAGCCTTGCTGGACATGTTATCTACCTATTCAAATAACCCCTTTTAGCCCGAGCAGTGCCCTTTTGCTGACACACTACTTTTATTCGCTCCATAATTTGGCGGCTTAACCACCACGCGCTGACTTATCTGCTATCGTCTGTCTTCTCCCAGACTTCTAAGATCCAACTGCTCTATGCTGTGCTGACTTAACACTCTGTAATCCTTGACTCCAGCGCATTTCTGTTCACGCTTCATCCTCCTTAATAATATGAAGGATGAACCGTCACTTCATCACATCAAGAACGTTGGCTTTTTCACTTCGCCTCAGTACAGCCTTTACCTATCTGATCTTATGCTTCCTTGCCATGTTCTGTTTGCATTCCTTCTTGAGTTGACGTTAATTTACTAGTGACCGTCTGCCCTGACTCTTTGCAATCCTAACAACTTGGGTCTGAGGCAACATATCTCTGAGGTTGTTCTAAGCGATATTTTTTCCATCTTTGGCACATCTCGCCCGCCGCCCCTTGACGTCCCACAGGTTGGGCATATGCGCTTTAGGACCTTCCAAATTCTCTTAGCTCCTTCTTCTTCAACTCTAAGTTGGAACACACTCTCAGTCTCTACTGATCCGTGTTTATTTGGCATATCGCTTTATTTTGTCGCTCCTATGGAACACGTCTATTAGAAAAGTTAATCTAGCAATTCCATCGTATAAGGGTACAATTGTTCAAGCCCGGTTGAAATTGAGCAGGTGCAGGACTGCCTTCCGGGTCCATTTCTTTCGTCTGTCTGCGTGGCTGACTTTGTTAGTTGCCGTTTATTCCCTTGATTGTCACAGTTACAGCGTCAGTCACCCGAGGGACCTTCCGTTGCTGCGACAATAATACCATAAGAGGCACAACGTTCCTTCACCTGGGTATGAGTGTGATTAACGCCGTCGTTCCAACTTACTGACCGGACAAAATATGCTTTAGCTTGCAAGGATACAATATTTTTAGCGGCTGAACGTTTGGTACAGTTCGCCTAAAAATATCTGTTTTACATACCTTTTACCTGGAGCCTACTTGTTGCCTCCGGAGGGCAGGTTTTCCTGCCGATACAACGTAATGCTAGGGCGGACAAATTCCGAATCATGGCTGACATTCATTAAGGCCAGCACAATTTGGTTCGGACATTTTTGCTACTAAATCCTATCTTTTGTTGGCCACTTATTCGGAACCCTTTATCCCCCTTTGACGGTTCAAATGGCCGTAGAAGCCTATAGTTTCAGGCGTTTTTACGACTTACTTTGGGGTGGACCTATTTTGTTTTTCTGGACGATACCCTGCAACAAGACTTCTAAGTAACTCATTGGATATCCCTCGGGGACCTTGCGTGGTTTTGCAGACGAGCAAATCATCGCATTCAAAAAGTATGCAAGTCATGACGTACCACTTGGTCCAAGCCATTCGGACAAGTCAGAGTGGAACTCGGGGACGAACATGGCAGACACTTAACGCATCGACCAACGAAAAGTTGGACGTAAGCTGACTGCGAATAACCAAGGAACTAAATGCTTAACGACCAGCACGGACAGCTACAACTCGCTCTTTAATCGATCGATTGCATTGTTCCAAGAAGTATTGGGCTCTTGCATGGCATACAAAGTCCCTAAACAAAAACAAATCTGTCCGTTTAACAACACTGCGCATTGGCAAATGTGTCGCCACGGCATAAATCGCAGCTCATGACTTTACACTACAAAAGCAAGGCACAGTCCACCAACCTTAAAGCTTCGTTAAATCTGGCACTTCTACATGTGCATATACGGTCATCGCATCTTTCTACAAATCCACGCATTACTGTCGTCTCTTTCCACAGGATTTCACTGTGAGCTTCTCGTTACGTGCCCGCGAACAGTACCTCAGCACATTTCTCGATCTCGCTCTCCAATTATCTTTTACTCGATCGTCCGCGATACTTGATACAGTATTGGCTGAGGTATGCCGGCAACGTATGGCAGACTAATTATGTCCTTAATAATGGGTCACGCTCTCACGACAACCAAATTATTATTTTAGTCTTGTACCACTGTAAGTTCCAATAATGAATGTTTAACCCATTTTCTACTGTCGCTGTTACAAATGCCACAAATGTCTAAACATTTGCACCTACCAGCTCATGCCCTCATGGGCGTGCCTCGCATAGTCATGACTAAATATTGATTTTTCGATGTGTAGTTCATCTAAAACAAACCAGGTAAGTATATTGCATTATGGGCCTTCGGAGTTGTTTGACCCTATAAAACCTCCACTTGTTTTACGGACGATACCTCTGTTTTTACAAGCTGCTATGGCGAATGTTATTTACACCTTTACTGGCTCTTGTCGATGTGCTTCCTAGAGAAGTTCATATATATAAGTCGCTCAGGTGCATTAAGCTAAACAAGCTGATTGCATCGGTACCCCGTTAAAAATTTGGTACAATATCGGAATATCGCGTAATATGCCAGACAGTGTTTTACTTTTATCGTACATTGTAAAGCTCTGCATGTAACCACATTTCCGTGGTTACGTTTGCCCCGTATGCAATTAGCACAGAACATGTTGACAGCGTGTGATTTCATAAACCCGGTCTATAAACGTTCAACATGATAGACCTCACAACTGCGCACTGCGGAGAGTGTGATAAACCGTTTCACTGAAGTACTCTTTCCTTCCAGACTAAATTGGCCTCCGGAGCGATACCTTGGTATTCGGCTTATCATCTCAATGACACCTGCTGTTACATGCAGTATATTATCTGCGTAAGGGCTATTTGTGCGTCTGAATGCTACATGTGTGTTCCTTTCCTAATGAAACTGCTTATGAGAACGGATGCTTCACGATGACCTGACTCAAATGCCTAATCCTGTAGTATTGCAATTAAGCATATTTTCAACATAGTAAGAGCCTTCTACTCGGAATTGGCCGCTGTACAAGTTGGGTCATTTACGATGTGCCTACGATCGTGGCTTGACTTTTGGAGCTGAAACTTCCTTTGTTTATTTAATTTGTGACAACACGTGCTTTTGGAATGCGGGAAATAACATATGAATTTGAGCTTGTGCATGTGCACATGCTCAAACCTCATGGAATCAGAACTCATTGGGTGCAGTGTACAACAGCTTACAGCATCGCAGTGCGGTTGTTTTGATGAGGTTGGCTTATTAACTGAAGTAGGTCCAACTTATTCCTATTCGTTTCTGTTTCACATTCGTATTACTTACCATTGTTGCGTTGGCCCATTGCACACAAAACCATACCATTATAAACCGTTAGAACAGACCGCTTGATGGAGCTAACCATCCCCGCTGCATGGTTGTTCGGACACTCATAGCATTGCATTTAGCGTGATTGGGAAGCTTGGAAAAGCGACGTGCATGGTACGTTGATTTCTCATGTAAGACAGGGAAAGAATCAGGTCACGCCCTTTTTGTGTTCTCAATCATGTGTACACTTGGTCATTTCTACGGGTAACTATGGTTTCCATCATATGCCTCACTAAAGCGTACGTTAGTTATCATGGGTTTCCGCCAGCGTCGGGTTACGTTAAAAGTGTCGACCCACAGACATCTATGTGACCTTACGCCAAGGCAAGGTTCAATGACTTCGAATAACAGGCCGGTCGCAACGCTTGATCACAACTGCACGTTGAACTGCGAATAAAAGGCGTGCGCGAACTTGCATGGCTGTTCATCTCGGCCGCACCCGCCGACTGCCTTGGCCTACGAAGCTACGCAGGTCGCAACGGTTGTTCACACACCTACGTCGAAACGCGAATGGAATGCGTGCGCGGACTCGCATGGCACGCCTGTTCCAGCATGAGCTGAGGTACATAATAAAGGAACGAAATCTTACAGCAGCCAATTATTGAAGATGTATATGAAATCAGGAACACTCAAAATCTTCTGTGCTATTTACGTACAGGCCACAATAACCACTTCCATCGCAATGAGGCTGCACCTTACCGTGGTATGATGGTCTGCGTGCCCCAGGTATCCATTGAGCTTTTCTGGGTGGTGCTTCATTTGCACCTCCAGAGCAACTCACACCAGAATTGTCAACGGTCAGAGGACAGACAAACTCAGCCTCCTGGTTCTCCAGTTTGGGTTTTGGAATGTGGTTGGCTCCTTATTTCATAAAAGTGGCTCTCTGTAGTCCAGTGCCAAAACTCTGCCTGGCGGTAAGCATTTTAACCAAAGGTTTGGTTGAGAACCCTAATCGTTCTCCTGTCTAGGCCTAGGCAACCTGACAGTATTCTGCCCATGCAATACCATGAACCCATCTTCAAGCAATTGCTTGATGCTCTGGTCGTCGCAGAGGAAAAGAAAAGGCGCCTTATCTGCTGTATCCAGCAGGATGAATAGGAGTATGGATGCTACTGCTCAGGCCTTCCCGTCTTCTTATACCTCTTCTTGCTCTTTTTCATCCCCATCGTCCCGCTGCAACTGTACTATTACCCCCTAGCTTCATTCCCCAATTCTTGGTCCTTTTCCAGCTTGCTTCAGCAGTCGCTTGTCTTCCAGTTTCAAAGCAAACACGGTCGCAAGGCGTCGCCCAAATCCAGTCGACAAGTCCATGTTCAACCAAGCGGCAACGTCAGTTCAACCGGTTCCCTTTGGAGCCCCCGCGCCTCGCTAAGACCGGGGTGCCTCAACCTGCGCACCTTGCTACAGTTTGGCCAACAGGCAGCACTTGCACACACACTAGAGACCCTATCGATCGATAGTTGCTGTTTATCAGAAACCCGCCTGCGAGCTTCGAGCTCCGTGGTTACCCTGCGATCAGCCACATGCAACACTGGCGGCACATTCTCATTGCGCCTGGCTGGCGATGATGCAGCTTCAAATGCCGGTCAAGCTGTCGTCGGCATTGTTGTGAGTCCCCGGGCTGTAGCTGTCCTGATCGATTGGATCCCAGTAAACAGTAGGATGTGTGCCATTAGGTTAGCTGGTTCGTTCCGTGCTACGAAGTCGCGCGGGAACAAACGGTGCTTGTTTGTCCTTGCGGCCTACGCCACTACAAACAGTAGCACCGATTCGGTGAAATATGATTTCTATCAGCAACTTCACGAGCTCCATCGTCACAGAAATTGCACGGATACTGTGGTGGTGACTTGCGAGCTAAACGCTCAAGTTTGAAAATTGTTCTCTGATGAGCTTCATCTAGGCGGCCAACATGGTGTGGGCTCCCGTAATGATAATGGTGAGCGATTGTTACAGCTGTGTTGAGATACTCGCCTCTTTCCCTCGAGCACAAACTTTCGACACAGCACCCGCAGAAACGTGACTTGGCGGCCACTAGCCTCGGGCCAGCCATGAACGCAAATCGATCATTTCGCAATAAATTACCACTGGAGCGGCGGCGACTAAAACTGTCGCTCGAGTTGCAGCACGAGCGTGGACTCTGACCACGCACTTGTCTGCGCCGACCTCCGGGTGCATTTCCGTGGACGTCCGCAACGTCGAGGTGAACGGAGTGCCACCAGCCAGCTGGCGAAGCCAGATCCACTGAATGTGTATCAAAGTGCTCTGACAACTGAGCTGAGTAAGCACGCACTAAACACCGTCGAAGATCATTTTTTGCATATTCATAAAAGTTACTGTTAGCAGGCATGTTTTTCTGCGGCAAAGCCACTTTCCAAACCGGACCCCGGGTCTCTACGCAGTTTCTGGAACTTATGGATGCTCGCCTATGCATTCTGGCTTGAAGCGAATACAATGATGCTCGCAAAAATCTCAGGAAAAAACTACGTGCTAGTCTGAAGGAAGACCGCCAAACCTGATGATCTCATCCTGCCCCTGAGTTGGAAACAGCAGCTGTCGTTGGCATTCATCCTGTTATTCCGCCTGATACGGGAAACATGCGGCGGAAAATCTGGCGTTAGGGAGACCATACAAGACGATAGTTGGCAGTCGGTCCACAACCTGTCAAAACGGTTGGAGCTTTGGCCTAACCCTTTGCAAGGCAAGTTAACCAACCTGTTATCGGTTTCCTTTTTGAGCATTGAGGGCTTTTACCCTAAGCCGTCTCCTTTGATCCGCCCTCAGGCGCATAAGTCAAAGGTGAGATCAGGCTGCTGAAATTGCAAAAGGCGGCTGGGGTAGATATAATAACCCAGCCCTCTTTAAATTCGGCGAACCCGCTCCAATAAAAGATTTAAACGAGTAGCTAGTGAAGTTTTGAAAGCAGGAGACTGTCCCAACAGACTGGAACTGCTTCGTCATTGTCCCAATTTTCAAAGGATACGCCCGCTTGCAGTGCGGCAATCATAAAGGGATCTGTCTGACTTCGATAGCATCTAAAATGCTTGCATTTGTTATCTTTCGCAGACTGATTGGCGCTCGTGAAAGCCAGGTTCGTAACGAGCAAGCCGGATTTCTCCGAGGTTGGGGCTACATCTACCACATCGTCACCTTGCATCAAACTTTGGAGCACTGCCATGTTCATTGACAGCCCACAGTTGTCGTGTTGCTTGACAAAACAGTGCCTTCGACTCAAACGATCGACATACCCTTTGGAACTGCCTGCTGAGGACAGGTATGCCTGATAAATATGTAAACATTATCAAAGCGCTGTACGCGCACAGTTTGGGCAGATTGAGGGTTTATGGCATACTGTCGCTACCCTTCAGTATCACCAGCGGTGTGAGACAAAGTTGTCCGCTGTCCCCTTCCCTCTTTAACCTCGCTATTGATGAATCCATGGAAGCAGCGTTTGCTCGACACGACTTAGAAAGTGTGGAGCTACTTCCTGGCGAGCGAATTCTTGACTTAGAGTATGCAGACTACATTGCTCTAATCTGTGACAGCTCCCAAACATGCTAAGTAGCACTGAACCGATAAGCACAGGCTGTCAATCGTTTTGGGCTATGCTTTGCTCCAACGAAATGCAATCGACTTCTCCAAGTGTGGCAAGGACCCAACCCTGCACCACCTCTTGGTGGGGATCTGGTATAAGTCGTTCAGAACTTCAAGTACCTGGGTAGCAATATTAGCACCCGTGGGATTGAAGATGAGTTACGAACCGTATAGCAAATGCTGGAGGTGCTTTTGTAAAGCTCCGCCACCTGTGGCGCAGACGAAACATTTCTCTCGCCCTAAAGGGCAGGGTTTATAATGCAGCCTTTCCTTCAACTCTCCTATACGGTTGTGAAACGTGACCCATCAGGTCGACGGACATAAATAGGCGCGTCATACTCGATCGTCGCTGCTTTCGCAGCTAGGCTCATGTCTGGTGGGGTACCGCGTGAGCAATGAGCGTGTTTGGCGTCGCGCGTTTGGTGTAGGAAGAGCAACTGAACCGCTCAGCACCATCATATCACGTAGCAGGCTCCAATGGTTTGGCCAGGTTTTGCGCAAGTCAGCACACCGACCTCCGCGACGTGCATTGTTTGCGCGTTGTGGATGCGGTTGGAAGGAGAAGCGGGTAGGCCAAGCGATGAATTGGTCTAGAGAGATGAAGACCCTCACTTTGAAGTTGGTTTTGGTTGGTGCATCCCGACTACCAGGCTGGGGACCTAAAGACGGTGAACACGTTTGGTTGGACATACTTGCTGATATGGCTCGGAGCCGGTCCCAGTGGACTTTGGGTTGTGAGTTCCTCTGTCAGCCCCACCTGCTTGGCTTCCAATTCCAATAACAACCTTGCTCGTTAGGCTTAATATGACTCTCAATTTACGGCACAATAGCCAACTGTTAGCTCTCCGGAACGATGTCCATCCGCTATTTGGGACTCAGCCGGCGTGCCACTGTTTGTTTTCCTCTTCTTGTCTTTTGTATTGCGACACAACTGATGAGGTGTTTTCCACTTGCAGCTAACTTGCATAGTGATGATGATGATGACAATAACCACGCAACTGCTGTTACACGTAGAATGTTATAGTCTATTCTAAGACTGTAAGACTGTCTGGGATATTGTGCAATACTACGATATTGCGTCAAATTTTTACCAGGGTACCGAAACCATCAGGTTGTTTAGCTTAATGCACCTCAGCGACTTAGATATGGACCTCACTATAGTTTGCGCGTTCAGCTGGCTTGGGTACTCCGTTTCATACACAAGGACAATGGCCTTACATTAAGCTGGCCTTATTTCTCTGTTATCCCGCTATCTGCTCTGGTACTACTTCATGGGACGCCAGTCCACGTGTTCACTAACCACGTAGTATACAGCATAAAAGCCTGCTGCAACGAATATAGCCGTGTTACGTAGGTTGCGTGTAGCTAGAGCGACATTACACTTTGTGTGGTTATAAATACCCACGAAAACGACATGTTACATCGTACACGGCAAACTGCTCGGTGGAAGAACATGTTGCTAGTGCTATTCCTGTCAACAATCTAAGCACAGCTGATTGTGCTTTGGTGCTTTCACTACCGCCTTCATCAAATGTGCACATTTTACGCTAGGAAGGACAGTGGTTACGGCTATAGCATTTATAAGCTTCTTTAAGGTAGAACAATTAAAGTATACTAGCTTAACGGATGCGGCAGTAAAGCTATTGATAGCTACTTCCGTATCAGCTGAAATTGTAGGAAGTGAGGGAGAAGGCATTGCACCAAGTTGTAGCGCGTTGACGTGTTTGGTGATGGGATGAACCTGTAGTGGATTATCCCCACCTAGTTTAAAAAAGCGCAAGTTTTGGTTAGGAAGCAGTGCATCGTTTGGCCTAGGTGAATGAACCGGCAGCACAATTTTGAAGAAAGTTGCAATGCTTAATACCCTGTATGTGCCTGAAGTTGAACGGATCCGTGTATATTGCCAAAGGAAACCCTAGTGGGCTGTGTCACGCAGGGTGTGTAAGGGGTGTAAGGTTGTTACCTAGAGGGTGCTAGAGCACGATAACTATTGGAAGGCTAGTGGGAAACATGTATGCAGGTGTGAGGCAGAATACCGGGTTGCCGTAAACTGGAAGCAATAACGTGAGTCAATTATTGAAAGTTTAATCCCTTGGGCCGCAAAAGGTTAGTAAGTGTTGCTAGGTTGCTAGCAAGTGGTAGCAGGAGCACGATACCTATTGTGATGGTAGTGAAACTGCATTGCTGTGATTCCGCGTCAGACAGGCTTGTTAATGGTCCTAGCTAGCTTCAGGTTGGACGCGGAACCTGCCGTGTTTTACCGCATGCTGTCTAACTAAAATTGGTCACGCTCCTGTTCGCACGACTTACCTACCGGCGTGTTACTTTTGAGAAATAGCTTGCCAGGTGCCGAGGAGCTTATTGTTAATGGCAGTCGGTTCCTTGTAAACGCATAGTTGCATAGGAAAATGCTCCCTGGTATATTGCAGTTGCACACTTGTTAGAATGAGGAGTAGGGGATATTGAGTAGTGGATATCGATTATCAATGGTCGGTTGTGTATTTACTACTCACTGGCTTGAAGCAGCAAGTAGGGGTCACTCTATTTGGCTTCACCGGATGGAATTTACGGAGAAAGCCACTTTTAGGTTGGGTGCGCTCTACATATTTTATATCGGTAAACTGTCGGTGCAAGAATTTCCTGGATTTCATGGTTATCAGCTTTGGGGATATAGGGATTTGAAACAGATAAATAAGTTATCATTCTACGGAGTACCCATAAAGCATTCCGCCGAAACTAGTTGCTCTTTTACAACAATTTATTGTGGAGCTGGGATAGCTGTTCTGTTAAAGGTGGCTAGTTTTATAATATTGCATTTCTGTCCAATTTCTTTGCATCGCATAACATTATGGGGCAGCATCCTAAAAGGTCGCGTGCAGTGAGCTTGTAAAGTGTGATTTTAAATTCTGCCACAGTAATCGTTCTATACATGTGTCCTATTAATGAACTAGCACTTGCAGTGCTGTAGCTCACTGGTTCTTTAAAGTTACCTTACAGTAAGTGCCTTACTCCGAGTTCCCTTAATGTTGCGCAGTTGCTTCGTGAATTGCCATTGTGAGTCAGCACGTTTAGGGATATGTAGCTTTTGTGACACATGACACCACATTCTTCCGGCAAAATCTTCCGTTACCAAGTGTTGCTACAGCTATCCAGTGCGATGTGTTCATTATGGGTATGAGTGCAACCATTGGATATATCCTACAGGTTGAAGGAGATAAATATATATGGCTTATCCTCGACCTGGCGAGGCGCGTTTGTGAAGTTGGGAGCAGATGGGTACAACAGGTATACACGGACAGCGATGGTTCACAGGTATTTCTGAAAAAGTAGGAATGAAGGTGGCATTAGAGTGTACACATAGATAAGTGTCGTGTAGTCATAGCATCGAACTCGGAGACGAGGATGGTGCGCGTAAAAATAACAGACAACTGTCAACAAAGCCAGAATTATGTAAGGTTTGGATATGCGGACAAATCCGTGCACGTTAAGTGTAATATGACTATACTTATTTCTGTTTGAAGAACCCTCTTGCCACACCAGCTATTCCTGGCGTAACACACGGGATCCACGTGGAACAGAATGCACGATGATAGCGCAATGAATTGCCTTTTGGTAGTCATGAAGCCATTTGGATACCAGAAGTCACGCAGCTAAAGCGCTACGTCGCGCTTAGTGAATAGGGGTTCCCAGGTTGCTAGCAGCCGATTGCCAAGTAGGCTTATTAAAGGAAGTCTTGAGCTAAGTCTCCAGACGTTTAACAGAAAAGCAAGACGAAATCGTGAAGGAAAGCATAATTGATCATCAGTGCAAACGATTGCAGGGGCGCTGCGTCCAGCAAATTTATTTAGTGCTCTTGTTTAATTAGAAAATAGCAGCTATGTTTGACAACGTATTGGGATGCGGCCAGCGGGACTGGATATCCGATGCTGGCGTATAGAATAGGCATTTAAATAATCAAATAGTTTCTTCTCAAATATTTTATGATACACCAAATCTGGCAAGATCAGGGCTTTACATGCAACCGTTTCGCAACACGGACGTTGCTTCGCATGAAATGCCTTGTTCCAACAATATATGTAAATAGTGTGGTTAAGGTACTGACTGATGCACTGGTCAGGAACGAAATTGTTTATGATGTAGCAAAAGCCTGGGATCATAAATGCGTGAAAGCGTAAAAATATAGTGCAGCTGTACGGTAGCAACAGGGAAGTGCGATTTTAGTATACATATCTTAATATATTGAAAGGATGTGAAAGGTCGCTCGGATTAAGTTGCCGGT
Organism: Dicrocoelium dendriticum; assembly: GCA_944474145.2. NCBI lineage: Eukaryota > Metazoa > Platyhelminthes > Trematoda > Plagiorchiida > Dicrocoeliidae > Dicrocoelium > Dicrocoelium dendriticum. The sequence goes on along the minus strand of OX104064.1, from coordinate 44,913,676 downwards.
GTCAGTTTGGGTGTCTGCGATAAAGCTATGTAAATGTCAGAAGCTACTAAGCTAAGGTGCTACTTGATGCTGCGTGCTAAATTGCTTCTTGTTGATGGTAGACTAGAACTGAAGAACTCTGAGCGAATTAAAGCCTCAGCAATACCTCTATGACTCTTCGCAGAAAAGCAAAAGACTAATTCATGGAGAAGAGCGTAAGTAAGCGTGGCTGCAAAGGATGCAACGGAGTTGGGGTGCGCAACGTGATGCGTCGGTCTTGGTTAATTAGAAGCTAGCTGCTGTCTAACGCAGAAGTAGGTAGCTCCGGTGCCGATGGAGTAGGGGAATTTGTAGGTGGGACTTCACATCCCATGATGGCAAAATGAATGGACATTTTTGCTAACGCCATGTCGATATCATAAGTCTTTAAGGTTGTTTTCCGAAGACACAAAAATCTTTAGTGTAAACGCTAGCCAAGACCACGGAGGAGGTGCTTTTGGTGTAGCCGCAGCGGCATTCCCCCTTACTTAGTGATGGGTTCCTCCCCTAGGAAAAGGGAGATGCAACCCCAAACGGATTCAGTGCCACAGGCAACATCAGAATGGTCTATTCAAGGAACTTAACGACGGTTAAATTGCAAACTATTGACAAGCTCCTTAGTAATATGTATTAAAATGCATTTGTATGTTTACATGATCAAAAGATGTGGCGATAGCATCAGCCATAAATGTCTACCTCGCCCATACATCTGTCTTTTTCCCAACTTTCCTTGAGGCTAGACCAACCTGACATATAGCGACCGAACGATTCCGCTACAACAGGTGACCCCAAGCAAAAGGTTGGTAAGCCACTTACTAATTTTTACCGGGCTCGTTCAGTTTTGCAGTAAGTCCAACCATTTTTTATTTTTGCGCATATATCGGTTGTATATCCTTTACTTTGTATCAGTTTTCTGCTATGAATTCGTGCTACCCAGTTCTCGACGGCCAGGTAGAAAATGCAACCAGCGCCACTCCGCCGTTTCGTGAAAGCAACCCAACTCATTGGTTTTCTCAGTTGGAGGCACTTTTCGAACCTCGTGGCATTATATCTGAAAGAGTCAAATATCTCCACGTCGTTTCCCGCCGCTGCCGCCGCCGCCGCACGTCGTCAATGATATCAACGATATCCTCGAGTTGCCAGCAGAGAGGAAAACGTACGAGTAAATTAAAGTATCGTTTTCAGCTCGGCAACGTATCACGAAGCTTCTGAGCGAAACGGAGTTTGGTAACCTCAAGCCCGCCCAGCTGTTTCGCGAGATGCAACGTTTAGTCAAACTTGCCATATGGACGACACATTTCTGAAGGAAAGGTGGCTGCGTTGATTGCCACTTGAAATGTGCAACGTCCCCTACGCAAATGCTGGAGCATCCCTAACGCTGATGACCGTTGCCGCAGACCAAAATTGGGAAGCATACGGCCAGATATCGCAAGTTTACTTTACGCCGAACGACAAAATTTCTGAGATGAAAGCGCAGGTTACCGCACTCATCAAGAAGTTTACCGATTTGACAACTTCTGGGAGTAGCTGTCATTATTGATCTCTACATCATCAACGTCGATCAATCAAACTCACCGCGCCGAATGCCTTTTTGCTGCTAGTAACATCAGCGATTTGGCCCGCTGGCCTATGCGTGCCGCTTACCGTGTTTCTACAAATGCGCAGGGAAACCAAACGGCCAGCACGTAGGTGCGACGGACGTAGCCAATCAACGCAGTCGCCTATTCTTCGTCACCGAGCTACAAACGGGCGTTCGCTATCTCATCGACACTGGCGTAGAAGTCAACGTCCTTCCACTGATCCCAACGGCGCAACCCGAAGGGCGACTGGTTCCCTATGCGCACCCAACGACACCAGCATCCGCTTCTACGGTCAGCGCTCACGCAAGCTTAACCTCGGCCTGCGAAGATCTTTTCGATGGGTATTCCTTTCGCTGACGTCCAAAATCCCATTATCGGAATGGATTTGCTTCAGCACTTTGACTTTCTCCTCCAGGCTAAACGACATCGGCCCATCGAGCAGACAACAAAACTTTCCGTCGCTGGAATATCTAGTGCCATAGCATCGCTCAGTCCGGTGTAAGCCACTACCAACTCGCCGGCCGGAAAAGCGCTACTTGAGGATTTCCTTGAAGTCTTCCGACCTTCATCGTCTCTGTCAACTGCAGCCGTGGCTAAGCCGCATCACATAGTTACTAAAGGTCAGCCCGTCTCCGCCAAAGCCCGAAGACTGATTCAGGACAAGCTGAAACACATCCGTGCGGAATTCGAACATGCTCGAACTTGGCATCGTCCGAACATCCAACAGCCATTGGTCTTCGCCCCTTCACATGGTCCCGAAAATGCCAATGGACCGGCGACCATGTGGCAACTACCATGCTTTCAATAACGTGACAAATACGGATCGTCATCCTATTCCTCACATACATGATAATACATCCGGTATTTAAGGCGTTCGCGTGTTCTTAAAGCTCCTTCCGCTGCGAGTTTATCATCAGATCCCGGTCGCCGACGAGGACTTGCCGAAAACTGCCGTTATTATATTAATTGGATCATTCGATTTCTACGAATGCCATTTGGTCTGCTCAATGTCGCGCCGCCCTTCCAACTATTCATCGACCGTCCACCCGTACATCGACGACATCTTGGTGGCCAGCTCTTCGGAAGAGGAACAACGAACACATCTGCGAATGTTATTCGAACGGCTGAAGGCGCACAACGTCACCGTCAACCACGACAAATGCATTTGCATGCAGCCGCGCATTGACTTCCTCGAACACCAACTTGCTTCCGAGGAGATCGGCCCTTTGCAGGACACAGTCCAGGCAATTCGCGACTTTCCTCATCCAAGGACTCCAGCCGCCATTCGACGCTTTAACAGCATAGTCAAATACTATCGCCGATTCCTGTCACGCTATGCCGAGCTTATGCAAACGCTCACCGAGCTTTTGCGTGGAAGCAACAACGGTAAAGTTGAGCTCACTCAGGAAGTACGAAAAGCGTTTAAAGCTAGCAAAGAAGCGCTTACTTCCGCCGTTATGCTCCATCACTTCGACTCGAAGGCTCCAACCAGTGTAGCCGTCGACGCCTTGGAAAATGCAATCGGCGCTATTCTAAAGCAATGTTTCCAAGTTAATTGGCAATCACTGGTGTTCTTCGCTCGACAGTTTCAGACAGCCGAGTAGAAATACAGCACATTTGGCCGCTAGTTACTGGCCGTGTACCCCGCCGTTTACCAGTTTCGTCACGTTCGCAAAGGTAATCAATTTACGATCTTTACAGATAAAAACCACTCGTCTATGCCTTCTGGCACCCTTCGCTCCGACAATCTCCACGTGCAGTTCGTCATCTAGATTTCGTGTCTCAGTATTCGACGGACGTCAAACCCGTGGCTGGCAGGGATAACGTCGTAGCGGACACGCTTACAAGAGTAAAGGCTCTCGCTCTGCTTGATCAGTCGCTCGATACTTCAGCTATGGCCGCTGCTCAGCAAGCCAAAAGTCTCAACGTCGTCCTTCGAAGAGTCCACGTTGAAGGCGGTACCTAGATCGCTTCCTCCGTCTACAGGTACAATAACCTGCAATGTCTCTACCGGACATCCACGTCTACTAGTACCAACCGACGTTCGCCGAAAAGTCCTCGGTATGCTGCACAACATCACACATTCTGACTGCTGCACTTAGTCAAGATGCCTGCCGACAGATACGTCTGGCGCAACATGTAGCGCGACGTCAGACTTTAGGCACGCAATTGTCTGACTAGCCAGCGAGCAAAAGTTTACTGACATATTGCCTCTCCGATAGAACGCTTCCGGCATAGTCAACGCGCTTTGCTCACGTCCACCATGACATCGTTGGACCCTATGCGCTGTCCAAAGGCATGGTCTACCCCCTGACCATAGTGGATCGCGCCACTCGTTGACCTGAAGCTGTTCGAATTCCCGATGTATCAGCTGAGACCATAACGTGCTTATTCGGGGCGCGCTGGGTGGCTTCACATGTCTCTCCAGCCACTGTGACTACCGACCGTGGTCCACAATTCCTATCGCCGACATGCAGGGACCTACTTAAAGTCCTCAGATGCAAACGCATCCAGACAACCGCCTACCATCCTCAAGTAAGGGGAAGCTTGGAGCATTTTCACCGACAGGCTAAAGCCTCACTAAGTGCCGCCAATGCACTTAGTTGAACCGAAGTGCTGCTGATGGTACTACTCGGAATTCGATCAGCACTGAAAGCCGATCTCGAAACGTCCAGCGCCGAAATAGACGACTTCTTGTCTGAAAGCCCGAACACTCCTAGCTACGACGCGCACTACGCTCGCCAACCAGTCACGAGCATGCACCGCAAATAATCTACCGCAGTACGGGAACGACGTCGCACGTCTTACGTTCCCAAATATCTTCACCACTGCCCGTTTGTCTTCATTCGCATGGGTGTTCTATGCAGACCACTCGAACGACCTTACAATGGTCCATCCAAGGTCCTACCACGTAAAGAGCACTTCTCCGTCAGCAAACACAACGGAAAGCTCGAAACCATCTCAGTCATCTGCCTTAACGTTGCTGACGGCAAAACAGAGTCGTACTACTACTCCAATCTTTCGTCTTTCGGTGAATCGACCCAACCAATGATGGAGAAACACCTACGGGCAGCAACGACACAACCGGAAACCCACCTCCTGAGCCCTCCGACTCCTCCATGCCTAAAATGATTATTAGGTGTGGTCGCCTGGTTCACTGCTCGACACGTTTTTAGAACATTAGTTGAGCATTTTTGCTTCTAACAGCGTTTTCAAGTTTTAATGCGCATCAGTGCCCTCAGAAAACGACAAGAAACGTAACATGTTTTTAAAACCCAAAAACAACGCAAAAGGTTTTGAAAACCTGCGAAATTGAAGTAACGTTTTGAAAACGGATAAAAGGCGTTGTTTCTTTGTCTTTTGCTGTCTATTCGGTAAGGGATTTTCCCGTCCGTCGTTGTCGCCTCTTCTGCATGCCTGACCGCGGTTTGTTTACTTCTATTCATGTTGCGAACCAGAGATAAATCACTCGTGGTCAAACACAAGTGGTCCTATGCTACGTGCGTTCACCCCTTTCTTTTAGAGGCACCTTAAGGGAGGATATGGGTGGGCGCCCGCCAGTTTCCGATTGCCTGGTTCTCCCCCAGCAGCTGCGTTAGGTTTCACCGCCTGGTCTCGCAGAAGGCTGGCACGCGACGGACAGTCTTCACGCCGTTCGAAGGGTCACCAACAGTTCCCTTCCAGGAGAGGGGCTGTGTTGTGACCTGGAGATTGTACTGTTTCTATGTGTAACATATTATTAAAATTTAATATCATGCTGTACAAAGACAAGTTAGGAAGCTTGCCTGTTCGCAAGACGGCTACGTGTGTTTGAGTCACCTAGCCGAATGGCAATCGCGCACTTCTGGTTTCTCGCCTCAACGAGCGCTTGCTGTGTCCCGGCTGCCAGTGGGATTGTGCGCTTCGACAATAAACGTCTATCTCGCCCCTATGTCCGTCTTTTTCCAACTTTCCCCTCTAAAGCTTCCGGCCCTGATTCAATTCAGCATCAGCCGTTGCATGAATTGGCCATTGAGCTGTGGTCCTCTCACATGCGTGTGTTCAATAGCGCTTGACAATTACGTTCTACCTTCGGAATGGAAGGTGGCGGGCTGCTAGCCGAATTTTAAAGGCCCTGACAGCGCTCTGCTCGAGAACTACCGGACTGCCAGTTTGACCAGCCTAGTAGTCAGGTTGTTTGAACAGCTAGTAGGGGATACAGTGGAGAACCGCCTGAATAGATTCAATCTTCGCAGTGTTACGCAACATGGATTCCGTTAGGAATTTTTATGTCAGATTAATCTACGTGTAGCTCGTGAAAACTGGGCCAAGCTGTAGACGTGCTGTTCGTGGACTTTTGGAAAGCTTTTGACACTTTTCATCATCTTCGCTTCTCACTAACGTTGAGATGTTACGGTATATCTGGTCGCGCCCTTCACTGGGTGTTTGCCCTTCTTGATGGGTGGAACTGCGTACGGGTGGGGCGTAGCCTTTAGCTTAGGCAAGCTGCCCTAGTGGTTTCCCACGGGCCTCGGTATTAGGGCCATTGTTGTTGGCGATCTATGTAAATGACACACGGGGATAGCTGAGGGTGTCAGCGTTAATGTTTGCTGACGACCTTAAGCTCTGGAATATGGTTGGTAGCCCGGCGGTCTTGAGGCAATTCAGCGTGCCCTGGATAGGATCTGGGAACAATCTAACTTATAGTTATTGTTCATAAATAGGGCCGAGTGCTCTGTTCGCCGAATCGGAGCTGCTAATACTCCCATCCGATATGTTGTCGGCGGTGGTGAACTTCCTGTTATAACTCTGCAGGTTAATTTAGGGGTCTTGCATTCATCAGCACTTCATTCTGGCGACAACTGAAAGCAGGCTGCTTGTCGGGAGTTTGTTATGATGTGGTTTATCCGCCGCTCTTAATGAATCCTAACGGCTACTTGGTTTACGAAGCCATTATCGGCATTCGTCCGACGCCGCCTGGAATATTGTATCCAGGCTTGTCTACCATGTCTTATCCGAGACAAGCTGGACTTGGAGCGGGTGTTACTAGTGGGTACTTGGTTAGTGCAAGGTTTAAGGGGACCGGCGTATCCTGAAAGCTTGCTCAGTTTGGAAGTGTACTCAATACACTACCGAACAATAGGAGAAGACCGGTATCTCACTTATCGTAGTTTGACGGGTAAGATCGGCCCGGAATTGTCAGGGATATTCAGTCCCGCTACGTTACCTAATCTCTGCGGTCGCCCACTGAACCTGCATAAACCACGATCTGATAGCATTAGGTAGGAAACTCGTCTGGCGCGCCGATTTATGGATCGATGAAATTCGCTTTCATGTCAGCGGGTTAGTGAACCTACGGTTAAGGGGTTTACACGCCAGCTCGATGCGCTTGAGTGGCAACACCAAACCTTCCGTTTTCCTAACTGATTCACTCACACGTTTCAGTTCCCTTTTAATGACTCAAATATCTTAGTATCCTATTGCTTAGCTCTTTTTGCTTTCCTTTTTCGCCTTCGGCGTTTATTCTTTTCTCTTTCTTACCTCACGTTACCGGCTCAGCAAGCATTGATAGGGCAGAATACGTGGGCATTAACTGCTTTTACAGGGTGTGATACAGTATTGCTTTAAGTCCATCAGTATTTCAAATTCTGTCAATTATTAGTTCAATGACCCGCTGAATACGGAACGCCCATGGGATACTCCTATCATTCCAGTCCCCCTTGAACTTGAACTCTTGGGTTTTCAGGTGGTCAGCCGGAAGTCAACTTCTGCCCTACCCTAACCCTTTATGGTAATGTACTACCCAGGGCTGGTTGTGCAAGGTTCCTCCAGGTAGTGCTTAGCAAAGCGCGTCGCCTATGGAACCAGTAACAGAGGTGGGTTAACTCGTAGCCAAATGTCGTCCCGACATACCTGCTTTCACAACAACGTGGTTGTCCCCGGATATTCCAGACGGTTTCCTCCTCCTTGGCGGTAAATTGAAAGTTTTAAGTGTGCTGCTTTTTGAGGTTTTACATGCGAATGACAGTCTGGGAACAGTGTTTCTAACTGTCGTGCAAAAAACGGACTTTTGTCAACTTCGCTCGTTCTAAATAATTTTGGATCATCATTTTCTCCGGATTACGTCGTACCCGTTTTCGGGTAATTATCAGTGGTTGTCCATCTTTTTCGGATTCCACCTCTGGCTATTGTTCTGGGATTTTCGTGTTTTGTAATCCGTTTTGCACATTGACTTTACCCGTAACGCTTTCGTTCGACTGCCCTGAAGCTAACAGCTTGTCGGTTGTACCTTTTGAAACTTATTCCATAATATTTGAAAGTGTCATGTCGGATGCACTGAATACCGGCGCTTATGTGTCTCCGGCTGTGTTGATCAGCGAATCTTATATTGTATGCAGCAGCGTGAGCTGCTTAAAGCCCGTGCCCGTCGAGTCTGGGGGCCTGCAGTGCTAGGTATGCAACTGCGGGTACAATAAGGCCTGTACCGATTTCAGCCATGATCAGTACGTAATGCTTTCGACTAGCGATAGCATGCTGTTCAATTATCTTCTACGCTGTCGCCGTCGACCTACGCCTCTTGGTGTCACTGCGGTGATTTCGAGAAAGGTCGGGCAGGGTAACCAGCAATTGTGGCTTTTCCTCACGTCGCTTGATCGCAAAGTAGAGTTACTGAGGAGGAATAAGTTAGTCTGTATTGGTTTCGGCTCATTGGAGGAAGAGGCGCAAATAACCTGAATTGCTGTCGACGAAAATCCGACTGAGGTGATGGTTACTGTGTCGTGTGCCCCAGCTGGCCAGGATGCCCCTAAAGTGGCCCCTGATATCGTACTGGAAGCCGTTTAAAGCGAGACCAAGCTTATAGCCCCTGTGTTCAATGAAAGCAAGAGGAACTGGGCTAAGAAAGTCCGTAAGGCTCTCTCAATACCCGTAGGTATGGAAAACATAACGGTGGAGCACAAAGTTCCAACTCCAATCACCCTAGTTCCATTGGCGAAGCAACGCGTCGTATAGACTTTGGCCACGCACGCAAAGTCTGGAAAGGCTAGACAGGTGAGGGAGTTGGAGGTAGCACAAAACGCCTCAACTTCAAGTAATCCAGCTGCGTTGTCGAAGAAACGCGCTGTATCACCTGCTAAACCTTTTGAAACTGGGGTCGTGTCTAAGGCTCGTGGAGTGAATACGCCTCTTCGGGGTGCTTTTTTACTTTTAGTAGCGTTATCGTTCGTAGGGTTGCTGTCTTCGCGGTAGCACTTTCCAAGGAGGTCATGCCGGATGACCCCGTGGTTCAGGCTCTGCGTCAACAGGATGCTTCCACCTGGTTTCCCAGTCTCACTAGCAGGAATCTGACCAGCTTGGGGAACGCCCCTGTGGAGACGCCAAATCCGGGACCCCGACTACTTCGTGCAGTCTTCTCAACCCCGGAGGAACGCAAAGCGTTAATGCGCTTTGCGTTCAAACTCGAAGTTAGCAATGTCAGCGTTCAGCCGGACCCCACTGGCAGGTCAACTGAAGCTAAAGGAGGTAATCCAAAGCCTTAAGAGCAGGCAAGCGGCTGGTGAGCGTGGACTTTACCTAGTGCGTTTTCAGGTGATCAGCCGGAAGCCAAATTCTGCCCCACTAGAATCCCTCCTAGAAGCTTGTGATCCAGGGCTAGTCGTGCCGAATTCCTTCAGGTAGTGTCTAGTAAGGTGCGTAGCCTCAAGAACAAGGTGCACGAATTGGGCCTTCTTGTAAACAAAGCTCGTCTTGACAAACTTGCAAGCTCCGAAACGTGTTTGTCCCTTGATAGCATAGACGGTGGAGCATGTTTACCTGGCTGCACACTGCCTAGATGTGATCGCTCCGTTGGCCGCCAAGGTGGGGGCGTCAACCTTTACGTGGATTGTAAACCTAATGTGTTACGGACCCATAATTTACAGTCCCCGGATCAAACTATTGTAGCCATGTCGACTATTGTGTGCACTTACTTCGCCCAGTTTACAGTTGTAGTGGAATACCAAAGGCCTGGAAGTATCTCCAGGGAGGTTAACGGATTTATTCTTACTCAGGCTGCCAATAGGTGTTTAATACTGGAGGTCCACAACTTCCATGAAGTCTGCTGGGCTTATCTTTCTTGCATTTCGGCGCTGGGCACTTTCGGTTTGGACCTTTTTGAGGTAACAGGGCAACTGCCATTGCATCAGTTTGTGGACCTCACGACTAGATATCAGAGCAACCAAATTCCGCCTATCTTGGATCACACCTTTGCGAAGTCACACGATTTCATAAGCGATAGTACCAAAGGCTGTCTTCTAGGGGCCAGTGACCATGTCCGCATATCCTTTCATTGCGTTTTAACTGTGTCATTACGCTACCGCTGAGACCTGTCCACATATTAGGCGGGCAGACTTTAACGCAGTACGAAACAAAGCTTCAGTTCCTCGTTGTACGCTCACCGTGGCAGACACCGTTGAGACAGCCCGGAAGTAATTTAAGGCATACCTCACCGAGCTTTCTGCTCACAACATCACACACAATAAAAGACGGGTGTCACTGGCGCGGCCGCCCTGGATAGATCATGCGAGTAAATACCTGCACAGGAAGTGCTCTAAGTGCTGGTGAACTTACCGAGCGGCTTCATCAACCGGCATCTACGGAAGCCATCGAGAAGTTAGAGATAAATATAAGCAAGATCTTAGAACTGTACGTCTTCAGGACGAGGAGGATTTGGCTAACGCAGCCGTAACGAAACCAAAGAAGTTCTTTGCTTACTTAAAGAGAAGCAGCGGTACAAACTCGTCTTTACTACGAGCGGATGGATCCCGTGGGCATACCGACAACGATACTTGGCGAACAGTATACTGGTGTCTTTTCCCGTGAGGCCTCAAGATCTCAAGTTGGGATGGTCACAAAAGTCCTAGAGGATTCTTGCCTAACTGAAATCTGCATAACCGGGACATAAGCCTTCGGACTATTGCAAGGGCTAAATCCTTCCAAAGCTTCTGGCCCTGACTCAGTTCAGCCGAAGCAGAGGCATGAATTAGCCGCCGAGCTAAGCGGTCCGCTGACATAATTGTTTACGATATCACTCGACAGCTGTGCCTTACCTACGGAATGAAAGAAGGCAATCATCTGTCAGATTTTTAAGGGCAGTGACAGAGCACTGCCCGCGAACTACCGGCCTGTCAGCTCAACAAGCGTAGTAGTTGTTGTTTGAAAAATTGGTCAGGGATCCGGTGGAGAATCACCTGATTAAGTTTAACCTTCTCAGTGCGGCACAGCACAGATTCCGTAAGGGAATTACATGTCTGACAAATTTACTTTCAACGCGTGAATGCTGAGCAATTGACGTGCTTTGACTTCCCGAAAGCCTTTGATACTGTCCCACATCAACAACCTTCAGTTAAGTTGAGGTCGTATGGGATATCTGGAGACGCCCTTAAATGGCTCTGTTTTCCTACAGGGTAGGAGAGCGTTTAAGCGTAGGACGTAGCCTTCCGCTTTGACAAGCTTTTCTTATTGGCGTTCCGCAGGGCTCAGTTCTATGGCTGTTGCTTTTCGCAATTTAGGTCAAGCAACCACCCCAGGCGCTTGATCTACCGCCACTATTATTGCTGATGACCTGAACCTCTTACTCGCCGTTTGTTACAGGAGCTTAGACGGTCGTCCGCAGCAGCATAGTTACATACCTAGTTTTGCAGAGCACCACTGCTGAAGCGCGGTCTCATGTATACCTTTCCACGACAACTTTATGTGCATATATTCGTTTATCTGTTCCTCTGGTTCAGAATACCTTGGTCGCACGACTATGTGTGTATTTGAGAGAATAAAAGAACACTGTCCGGCAAGGCTAGCGATCAGATGCAGAAGGTAACGCAGACATAGCTGCCCAACTGGCCGACACATGTCACAACCCTAGGCCAGCGGAAACATTCGAAATTACCTAAAAGGCCCCAGCTTATCAATCGAAGTATATGCGCCGACGGATATTAAAAGCCGCTGCAGCTATAGCGCTCCGGTTATACCAACCAAAGTTGTGCAGTAAGAAGCGATTTGCTCAAACCTTACAACAGCCCTTGCACGATGATGTGGTGATTTTTACTCCGTTGGATCTTGTGAAGACGCCGACATTGACCTGATTATTGTCCATAGTCGACCTCTAGTAAACTGACGTTACCCCGTTCTAACTATTCAGTAGTCTGACAAATCGATGTAACTGGTATATAATTGTACTAGCCTGATGAAGAACTATTAAAAACATATGTTCACAATTCTGGGCTTTTGCTTAGCTTTATGGCTTTCTTTAAAGCTCTGGAATATTGTGGATATCTTTGATGACTCTGAGGCACTTCAGAGTGCCTTGGATTGGCCTTGGGATTGGTCAACCTATCGTTGATGCCTATAAATCAGGCAAAGTGCACTGTCCTCCGCATTGGAGGTGCTAGCCCCCACGCTCTGTGTAGTTGGTGGAAGGGAACTCTCTGCTGTTAATCAGCAGGTTGATCTAGGTATCACCCACAACTCCTTGCTTCACTCTGGGTAAAATGGGAGGAAGGCTGCTTGTAGAGGGTTCCGTATGATGTGGTTTATTCGCAGCTCCTTCGATGTCCCAACGGCCAATATTTTTGTGAAGTTGTTCTCAGCTTTATGCGACCCCACTTAGAGTACTGTATCCGGTCGCATCCACCTTGTGTTGTAAGGGACAAATTGGAAATGGAGGGCTCTGCGAGTGGGAGTGATGGTGCAAGGATTACAGAGGCAAACGTATCCCGAAAGTTTGCTTAGCTTGGGTATGTACTCAATGCACTACCGCAGAATTAGAGGTCACTTGATCCTTACTTACCTAGCAAGTAAGATCGGTCCAGAAGTGTCCTGCCTATTTAGTCCCACCAAGCTGCCTAGTCTCCGAGGTTACCCGTTGAAGCTGCACAGTCTGCGTTCTGGCCGGATAAGGACTGAAATTTGCTCATCGTGCCAAGTTAGTGAAGGTTGCAACTAGCCTCGAGAGCATGTCGTTAGGGAGTCTACGGTTGAGCGTTTCTAGGGTCAGTTAGATGCTCTTGCGTGGCAGTAGCAAACCTTCCTCTTCTCCTAACCGAATTGTAGCTTTAACGTTCCCTCTTTTTTAATTCCTTCTCACACTGGTATTATCCTTAGTTAGCTGACATTCCTGCTCTTGTATCCTTGGCTTACGTTTCACTTCTTTACTTCATGTAGACCGGCTTGGCATGGAATGCTGGGCGGAAACTTGTGGGCAGTAAGTCCTTGGTCAAGGTGTGAAGCGGCCTCTGTTTTAGGCTTTTTAGCATTCCAAGCAGACCTACCAATTCCCAATCCACGGATGCATAAATATGTCGCCGGATTATCCCAGCGTTCCGGCCCCAACTGAAAGTTAACTTGAGCAAGTAGCTACTAAGTTGATCAAGCCCAAATTGGTACGGAGCACCGTTAGCAAGAGCAGAGCACTTATCATAATGGATGAGCAATTTCCACTCCAGTGCCCAGGTGTGTAGCCGGTCTAGTGTCGCTTTCAGTCGGTCAGCATCGTCGAGTTCGAACACCTCTAGTTATGGCATTATATCGTCAGCAAATAGCAAGCAATCCGTTCGGTGCACTGTTGGAAGATGGTTGCTGAATAATTTAAACAACTTGGGACCGAGGACAGAGCCTTTCGGAATTCCGCTGGTCATCAGGGTGGGCTTGGAGTAAGTCACACGTACCTTTACAAGCATACTACGACCATTCAAAAAATCGGCAATCCAAGCGAGACTCCCCCTAGAAACAAAAGGTCCCTGAAGTTTAAATAGAACGTGTACATGCGGGACTTTGTTAAACGCTTTTCTTAAGTCTACAAGGCCAACTACCAGGTAACTGCCAGCATTCAATGATTTAGCCCCTTTCCTCTGGTCACAAGCAGGTTGAAGGCGCACGGGCGTGCACACCGGAGGCCAGTTAGCGTGGCAGCGATTACGTTCACATTATCGAGATGGCGATTCAAGCCTCTCTTGAGTTTTCTCCATGATTTTACACCTAATGGATGTTAACCAAATCGGCGCATAGTTCCCAGGGCCCTGACGATATTCACCTTTGTATATGGGCTTAACAATACCAAATTTCCAAGCAAGGTGGTGCCGTTCTTCGTCTAGCGGTCGCTGAAAAACGGCTCAGTGGTGCAACGATGTGCCCAACTACCGTTTTGCAAAATAGGGGGTGAAGTCCTTCAGGATCCGGTGAGGAATTCGGCTTTAACTCCAGAAGCTGTTTCGTTCCCAATCAGCTCTGATTACAAGGTACGCCGGAATAAAGGTAGGCGTAGGGACGGCTATTAGGTAACGGTTCTTTAATCTAGAAGACGGTGCAATACTGCGAGGCCAAAGGCTGAGCCCTTGCGTCAACTGCTTAAAAGCAAACCATTTTCCGGGTAAAAGAGGGCAGGCATTCCATTTCCAGCTTTGGTATTTCGCTTCAAGTAAGAGAAAAGAAGCTTGGGAGCGGTTTTCGATTCTTTGACCTAACGGCCTTTATACTGCTGGCTTTCTCGCACGTGCTTAAAGTGCAGAGGCTCTTGACCACTTTTCTTTGGATTAATCTAACGTTGATTGGGTAGCTTTGAATTTGTCCCACAGTTTGTGTCCTCGATTCATAACGGACCTTACTTCCCAATCAATCCAAGGCGTGCCTAGTGATACGTTTACTTCTAGTGAATGGGACAACGTGCTTAATAAGTGACATGCGCTGGGAGTACGAAAGAATTCAGGCATTATCAGGATCTAAGTGCTGAGGCTTCCTTCAGTCCGTAGTACCAACAGTTGTCCTCAAACACTTTGCATCAACTCGCAAAATAGTCTACCGGTACACCCTTGCTTTACGAATGGCAAGACGTTGCATCCAGCAAGAGGAAACCATACAGTGCTCGCTCGTACCTGGCGGCTGGAAAATAGTCAAGTCAGAAACAGCAACCTGTGCCTGTGTGAGCACATGGTGTGTGAGTGATCTCAGCAGTCTAACAAGTAGACAAAAAAGGAACAGAAACCATGGAGCGCGCAGGACATGGGCGTGTCATCGCTCCATAATCATCGTGGCATAATAGTTGAAAGTGAGCGGCACTCTGCAGCTAGTATGCCGCAGGAAGCGAGGAACCTTTTGACAAAAGATAGAACAAAACATTTTTAGTTTGGTTTTCATACGCCCGTTTTTCTCTGATTTGTCATTTTCAATGGTTGTAGTATTAAACATGTAACTCAATACAAAACTGTACTCAATCCTTTCTCTGGTTCTGGTTGCGGGCCATGTCTTCAAGGGTGTTAAGCCAATGGCACTCATCCTCTTTGGGTCTTCATCCTGTAAGGCGTACGGGTCCAACAGCAGCTAGGCACGACGTCAAAGTTTTCATATGCTGCCGCCATTTAGAACGCTGAACACCACGCGGTCATCTCCGGCCAGGACCTTGACGAGCACCTGGAGCGCGAAGCGGTATACGCTCAGTGGCCATGGGTAGGACGTGACCGAGCCATCGCAACTGGCGAACGAAAACCTGTTTGATGAAGGGAATACTCGCACTCCTCAAGATGCGACGTCCAATGTCAGTACCATTAAGTCGATGTTGCCAGCAAGCACGAGCAAATCTCCTTAAGCAACCGTTATCGAAGGCAGCAAGACAACGCATGTTCTCCACGCGAAACGGCCAGGACTCGCAACCATACAACAACGCTGATTACGGATTACTGGATGGAAGCAGCAAGTAGAGTTTGCTGTGTGCGGCTGCACCTAATTTCTCTCAGGGACAAAGACCCGTTATGTAGTGTTGTGCTCCATATAATTTGTGTCGGCGAAGTGTTTGTCCAGGAACATCATAAATTCCGACACCGACTTCGCCACAACTGCGCGCTGCGACAGGTCATTCCATACATTCACTACTCCGTTCGAAGCAGAGTTGGTGAGCGCTGCGCTTCAACTCTGGCACGACAACCTTGTACTGGGGTTCTTGTGTGCTGGTTGATGTATGCAGAGAAAGCAGCAGTTTCAATATGGGGTTATCTCCCAGATGTACTGTCCGGTGCGTCATGATAAGGGCAACCCGCATCCGACGATATCCCTGGGTGTGCAGCCCTGGTTTCTTACATCGGTAAACGTACGGCATACCTGGTAATTTGTGAAATCTGCCCGGTGGCTACATGCTGCACTCGCTCAATCGTTTCTACATTGCCTCGGGTGATAGAACAATACGCGGGAGAACCACACCCTAGCATTAGTCCTATTATTGAGACAAACTTACGAGTGGCAATATCCTCGGACCAAATGCTGAAACTGCGCCTGAGCGCACAAAGCAAACAAAGGCTGTTTCGGTAAAGCCTATTCGTGTCGTCCAGGGACTTTAGGTTGCAGCGCGTGAGTATGCCAAAGTCGCGCACGAAAGGTGCGGGATGCAATGGTTGACCAGCCATCGTGTAGGTTCGACTGTGCCCACACGTACGCAGCCTTATGAATTGCGCCTTGACCGGCTTGCTCGGAAGGCTGACACCTGCAGACCAGTGGACAAGCGGTCGAGGTCCTGCTGAAACCGCTTACAAGCCTCATGTGTGCTGATTACTCTCCACACCTTAAAGTCATCTGCGAACAACGCACAAGGTGGTGGAAGTAGCTGTGGCACCTCGTTTATATAGATGAGAAAAATCGGACCCACTACATTGCCTTGGGGCACGCCACTGCTCAATGGATACCAGTCGGTTAAATGGCCGTCCACCTAAACCCTCCATCTTCGATCAAGATGGAAATTCCTAAACCATTTGTGCAGCGAGAAACCAAAGCCAAACGCCCTCAGCCTGTCGAGGAGCACGGCATGGCTTACCTTGTCAAAAGCCTTACTGAAGTCAACGTACATAAATAAATAAATATTTTATTCGCAACTTTATAGATGTACACCAAATCAGGCATAAGCAAGGGTTACGGGCTGTTGTGTTTCACAACGATACTTTGGGTTCAATTGTGCGTAGCGCAAACGGTCAAAGCACTAAAAGTGCAGTGAAACGGTGCGTGTAGACGGAGAGTGTCCTATACTCGTGCTTGTCGGGAAAAGTTGAAATATGACTCTAGTCGACTTGCCGGTATGTAATTGTAGGCGGTGACTTTATTCAGTGGCATGTCACATCCGCCACATCGCAGTGTTGTTAAACCGATAGTTGCGGCTTTTTACAGGGAGTACGCTTGCCAGGCAAATACCCACTACATCCTGCAACACAGACGTAAAGCAATTTGAACACTAATGTATAAATGGCAAAGCCGCTTGACGACTGAATTCATATTCGGGTATTCGTAGTCAAAGGGCTTCCAATTTCTTCTGTTGGCTGGACAGATAGTTTGATCAGGGCCGCCATAATTTTGAGGCCGGGTGCGGATGGGAACATCACGAATAGTCGCCTTTTTGTGTGTCCGGGTGAGTAAAGTTTCAAACTTTCTGTTGTCTGAATTTTTCAGGCGTATAATTTTCGAGAGTGTGAAGAGGTGTCCAGCTCTCCATACTAGACAACGGTTGTGGTGGTGATTGCAGTTGAGTCCCTTTGGTATACAGCTATGCTTCATGTAGGTCCTTGTCGGGTATTACGTCTTTCTTGGGCGGAAACTGTTTTTCAGTCCAATCCCAGATCCCCAAGAAGTTCTGGACCTCGGAGAAAAAGGAAAGTGAGAGACAACCGAGATAAGGCCGAAGAACAGGCGTGGAGTTAAAAATTATTAAATTCTTATGTTAGAATATTTGGAGTTGAGACAAAGTCATGTACACTATCCAACGATGCTTATGCTGAAGATGCCTTTTGAATCTCCTATAAAATCAACAGCTGTATGGGTAGATAGCAAACGTCTGCGTAGAGACAAGAGCGTTGTACCAGTAAGTAATCCACGACGTATCAGCTTAATATGAGACAAAATTGCGTGGGGTGAGAGCGAAAAGAGTTAGAAGACTGGCGGTGATTGAATAGAGAATCCACCCCAGGTAGCCAGCCTAGAACGATAGGAAGCGCAGAATAAGCAAGTAAAATAATAAATAGTTTGCTGCGAGAGAGATCCAAAGGTCACTTGGTGGTAAGGCAGCGGAAGGATTGGATGAAGACATACCAAGAGAATAAAGGTTATGCAGCGAAAGTGGCACCTAAGAAGCTCTGGAGAATGGCAGATGCATGCAGAAAACGACCACTAGCTGCTTCTAAACAGAGGTGCTGAATTTAAAACGACCGACAGGTGTTGCCGTAGGAATGGCTCTCAATGACCAGATGTAGCCATTCCAATAAGACTCTTGGTCACCAGTGTATGCCTACAGGAGCACAGAATGCATCAACAAATCAGCGAAGGTAAGTGCTACAGACATTCCAAGATTATGTGTGATGGAGAGACAAGGGGTGTGTCCTACGGAGCTCCGGATATGTGCAGAGATGTATGGAGTCTACAACGGATGGCTGGAAATAAGCTGAATAAGAGAAGACGAACAACAGCTACTGGCGCTAGGCGAGAGAGTATCGATGGCCAGCAACGGCATTTGGATTAAGCCTTCTACTTATTAGTGGATACCTACAGTGACAGAAGTAGTCAACAAACCAGCGAGGGTTTGATGCAAACAATTCACGAGACTAAAATTTGGATAAGGAGCGGCTCCCAGCGCAAAGATCTATGCTACTTACAATGAATCGCTGCAGCTGAAAAATGGTGACGGAGGTAAGACAGAGAACAGATAATGTCGGTAGGAGGGCTAGTATCGGTGGCGAGCAAGGGCATTCGAAGTAAACCTTCTAAGTGCTACTGGATACCTACAGTGACAGAATAAGTCAACAAACGGGCGATGGTATGTGATATAAACAATCCGGGAATAAAAGTTAAAAAGATAAGGAGTGGCTCCTAGCGCAATGATATCTGCTACCTACAATGGCTCGCTGCAGCTGAAAAGTGGTGACGTAGGTAAGACGAAGAATTGATAATGGTACTAGAGGAGAGAGTCTCGGTGGCTAGCGAGGTATTTCGGATGGAGCCTTCCAGTTACTAGTAGGCACTAACAGTGACAAAATAAGTGATGCAAGCAGTCCAGGAGAATGAAGTTGGATACGCGCAGTAAACTACCGTTGCAGTTAGCTAGTTTTTTACTAGATGTGGCGAAATAAGATGTGGATAGTGGAGTTCAGCGCGCAGATTATTGCGCTGATGCGCTAGATTCTGTCAGTGCTTAGTCGGAATAACAGACATATATCTGGCGTGAAGGAGAGTTATTGGTGGTACAAGTGTCCGACAAGTTGGGATTTCGGGTCTAGAGGTGCTCTGGTCCATGTTCCCAAAGTTCATCCTCCGGTATATTGGTGTTATACAGCTCGAATGTAGGCAGGGTATCAAGGTGTCTATGTTAAGATGATCAGAATGTGCAGTATTCTTGGCTGTCCTAACTTGTATTGGTAACCTGTACCAGACGCGAGCGAATCCGTAGAGTAAGATGTTGTTACGCACGTTGGTGCAGGCTGTGGGTAGGGTAATAAATAAATAAATAAATATTCATTCGCAAATTTATAGATGCACACCAAATCAAGCGTAAGCAAGGGTTACGGGCTGTTGTGTTTCACAACGATACTTTGGGTTCAATTGTGCGTAGTGCAAACGGTCAAAGCACTAAAAGTGCAGTGAAATGGTACGTGTAGACAGAGAGCATCATATACTTGTGCGTGTCGGGAAAAGTTGAAATATGACTCTAGTCGACTTGCCGGTATGTAATCGTGGGCGGTGGCTTTATTCAGTGGCGCGTCATATCCGCCACATCGCAGTGTTGTTAAACAGATACTTGCGGTCTTTTATGGGGTGAGCGCTTGCCAGACCTATGGCGCAGTGGATACCGAGAGTCGCCGTTTTTTGAATAAATCCTGCGAGGTTCTTGGTTGGGTTGCTTATCGTCTGGAATGGAAAGGTAAGGTTAGTCACCTTCTTCGTAACCATAGTGGTTCAAGACTCCGAAGTTTACAAAGCTCACGGTAGTTGAGAGAAGAAGGGCAAAACAGGCGCTTTGTGAATGAGAGTTGTACTTTCTCAATTGCTATTCGGTCACGCTTTCTAAAGTTGACAAATAACATTGAGCAGTGTTCCAAAAGAGGCCTAGCGCATACCTTGTATAGAGTGAGTCTGGATTCGGTTACGAGCATTCTCTTGCCGATATGACCAATGAGGTTCCGAGCTTTCGTTAAACTGTAGCTAACTTGTTCCGAGAAATTTAGTGAGCTTGAATAGTGTACGTTGAGATCCCTTACGGTTTGACAGTTAGTAAGTGAGACGCCATTCAGGTTTAGGGCACTAGGCGGTACAGTGCATCTATACGACAGAGCGATGCACTTAGCAGGAGAGAAATCAAGCTTCTATGTGTTGCACTAATAGTCTAATGCTTTAAGGCCGGTTTGAATATTAAGGAGACCGCTCCTTAGGTTACCTGGGGCAAAGGAGGAGGAAATTTGGATATGGTCGGCCAACAGGTACGCCTTTCCATAGTCAAAGGCTTGAAATACGTCGTTGATGAAATGTAGGAAGCGCATAGGGTCTAGTGCACTTCCCTGGAACACACCACTCGTAACCTATTTCGGAGCGGATTCGAAGTCTCCTAGTGTAAGATTAGGCTACGCTAGTCCGAGCGTGTTCTCGCTCTGCTGGGGATAACAGAAAACCAGAAGAACGGGCATAAAGGTTTGAATGCGAAAAAGGTTACAATCAAACGAAAAACGAATGAAGCGACGCGAACGTACGTCAGTGTCGGAACTCACCGTGGAAACAAGCGGTGAACCGGATGTAGGTAAAAATGGCCGCATTGTAGGCATTAAAACAAAAACCAATATTGTATGCATGAGTAACGAAAGCGTACATAAGATAGGAAAATGCGT
Source organism: Dicrocoelium dendriticum (assembly GCA_944474145.2). Classification (NCBI taxonomy): domain Eukaryota; kingdom Metazoa; phylum Platyhelminthes; class Trematoda; order Plagiorchiida; family Dicrocoeliidae; genus Dicrocoelium; species Dicrocoelium dendriticum. The sequence continues at coordinate 44,893,230 of OX104064.1, read as the reverse complement.
TTGGGTTGCTACAGAGCTCCCCTTCTAGAAGGCTAGACGAAGCGGCCTTCGAAATCAAAGTGGTCGTGGATCAAAGTTCGCAAATGTTTTTCGTATGCAAAGAAGGGTCTGCTCGGGTTTGGAAATAAGTGTGGCCAACAATTAGGGTCCGCTGTGCCGCCAGGTCATTATTATCTATTGACTGCAGTGCAGGGTGCATTTCGGCAAGCCTTTGGAGCGGGCTTGTTGCACTACAAAATGCTGGCTAGTCCAGAAAATGACCGACAGGACCTCAACCATCGCTGCTGCTAAACGGTTCGCATGGGATTGGTCTCAACCCCCGCAGCACCCCGTCCTGCACCAGAACAGCCCTCGCCCCACGGCGAAACGATCGTCGTCCCACGAAGCAACAACCTTTGCCCCAGGAAGAATCGATCACCGTCCCAAGAAGAAACGACCGTTGTCCCACCAAGAAGCGACCATCGTCCTGCGAAGAAGCGACCATCGTTCCACGAAGGCATGACCGTGGTCCCACGAAGACGCGACACCCATTCCGCGGAGAAACGACCAGCGTTGGCGTCAAGGTCATGGAAAACTGTGCTCTTGTGGGCCAGTGGATCAAAGCGGTGGGTTTGGACGTGTAGCGACAAGAAAACCAAAAAGTACATGCGAAGAGAAAGCTAGAAAGAACGAACGAATAACCAGCGTGTTTAAGTTTTCTGTTTCCTTTTTGTATGTTACTTTAAAAAAGGATTTCTGGAGGTTTTGGATTTTTCGTTTTCAAAATGTTATACGACCAAAAATGGGACAAATATATACAATAACTACAAAGCTATAGCTATTGACACTGTACATAGTCGGTAAAACGAACGAGCTTACACACCTTCCGATCACGGCGATTCGTCGTGGGAGGCGGCGGGCTAGATTCGGGAGAGGTCGGAACGGCTGAAGATTGTAGACCGAGATCGTAGGCTGGTTGAACTGCACTAGGATGCTGAAAACTGATTCGGTGAGTTGCGACGTTGCACGAATTATTACTAGACGAAGTAGGCGAGGTGGTTTCTTCCATAAAGGCGGTTTTATACGGTGGGTTGTAACGACTGCGCATCGACCATCTCGGTCAGTTGTGTACGTCATACTCAAACGGTGTAGCACTTTGAAACGTACTATGTACGGAGACTGAAGAGGCTGTCGAACACCGTCTGTGCGAAGAAGGACGTATGAACACGTGGACCACTTCTGGGGCAAGTACACTGATGTCTCCTTAGCTCGAGGAGCGGGTTGACGTAGCCCACAAATCTGGTGAGTCGATCGACCGGTGTAACCTCCTTAGTCAAAAGAGGAAGTAGATGGGGCTGGTGCTACCAGCTGTCTGGGGCAACCGCAGCGGGCGTCCGTAGACTAGCTGCGCTGGTGTTGCGTCGAAGTCGATCTTAACAGCGTGTCTTCATCCTGGAAGGACGAGGGGAAGTGTTTTAGACCATGAAGGAGCTGCGTGCGCCCGTAGCGCTGTCTTCAACTGGCGGTGAGAACGCACCACCATGCTGTTAGCGGCCGGATGATATGCCGTCGTCTGTACGTGACGACAGCCTAAATCCTTAAGCAACGGGGCAAATGTCGACGAGAAAAGTGACCCTCGATCGGTGGTCGCGGTGGCAGGACAGCTGTATACACCTACCCAACGCTCCAGAAAAGATTTCTCTACCGTTTCCGAGGAGAAATTTGGGATAGAGACGACCACAGGCCACCTAGTACCTCGATCTACACAGGTCAGTTGATATGCAGAGCCTTTGGAAGGCGGCAGAGTACTTACGAGCTTGACGTGCACGTGATGAGAACCTGCACCTGGCGTCGGAAACGTGCCTAATGGGCTTCTTGTGTGCTTCTACACATTCGCGCGTTGACACTGATGGCAAGCAGATGCCCAAGTATGGACGTCCCGATTAACGTTGCGCCAAACGGATCTTGCGATTACGAGTTTAATCGAGGTACGAACGCCTGGATGAAACAAGCCGTTCAACGTGTCGAACACGGGCTGCCGAAATTCGCGTGGTACGACTGGGCGCGGCGTGCCCAGAGATAAACCGCAACGTATAGTGCCGTCTGATGATGTCAGCGGAACGGGTCGTATGTCCAGTGAGGGAGACCTGCATAGTAGCTCAACGTCAGTGTCGTTGAGTTGCGCTGTGGCCAAGGCTGCCAAGTCGATAGCAGTGCCGGCGTCCGCGGAGATAGTTGGATGCGGTAAAGTCAAGGGCGACGGTGTTGTGCACACCTGTGACATGCCGTATATCGGTCGTAAACTAAGCGATATAGTCAAGGTGGCGCGACGCTGTAGGAGGGTATCGGTTGGTAGTCGAGGCGAGCACGTAAGTCTGGGGTTGGTGGTCGGTGAAGACGGCAAAGGAGCGGCCTGCTAAGACGTGCCGAACCTGACCTATCGCTGGATATACCGCTAATAGTTCTTTACCAAACGTGCTGTAGCGAAATTCGGTAGGTTGTAGGCGTTTAGAAAAACGCTAAGGGCTGCCACCTGTCGGCTACTCGTTGCTGCAAAACAGCGCCGACTTTTACGTCCGAGGCGTCAGTACTGAGGAACAGTGGGGCGGCCGGATCGTGATGCGCTACAGAGGCTCCGTTGGCGATAGCCTCTCTTAGCTACTTAAAAGCAGCGCGTGCTGCGGCGGGAAATTCGAAGTGCCTAAGTTTCCCTCGGTGGAGGTCCGTGCGTGGTTGCCGCAGCGAGGCGCAGTTGGGTAGGAACCGTCGGTACCAGTTGCCAACCCCACATTAACTCCTGAGCCGTTTGAAAGTATGAGGTTAGGGGTAATGGATGATTGCTTGAATTTTATCCTACAGGGGCACGACGCCTGCAGAAGAGACTTGGTGGCCGAGGAAGTTTACTGGGTCGACACCAAATGAACAATTTTCTGCGTTGATCGTCACCCCTTGTTGAGATAAACGATCAAAAGTGTTCGTACGTGGCGCATGTGCTCTTCTCGTGAAGCGCTCTCGATTAAAATGTTGGTAAGCGTAAGCGAAGTCTAATCCGCAACAAACTTGGTCCATGAAGCGCTGGAAAGGTTGCGCGGCCATTTTTATACCGAATGGCATGCGCAGAAGCTCGATCACACCAAATGGAGTCGTCACTGCAGCCTTAACGATGTCTGCTTAGGCTACCGGAATTTGGTTGTATGCGTTACCAAGTCGACATTGCTGAAGATATTTTTACCTACCAGACTGATGGTGAGATCCACTATGTGCGCGATCGGACAGCGATCGGGCCTGGCAACCGTATTCAAGTTTTGATAGTCGCCGCAAAGACGTCAGCCCCCATGACCTTTTCCGAGAACATGTGCAGAGGCGACGCCCATGGGCTGATGAACGGTCTGAGGATACCGAGCCAAAGGATGTGGTCGATTCTGATGGTGCTGTACGGAGTTTGTCTGGAGCAAGCCGCCTTGGCCGTGCACTAACTGGTTGTCCGCGCGAGACTATGTGGTGAGCGACCTCTGCCGTGAATGGTGGAAACGCTGCAGCCGGTCGAACCAGTCGCGGGTGTTCGGAGAAATGGCTCACATAGTCGGACGGTGCGTCTGCGATCCGAAAAGCAAGGCTGATTAGCGGGGCATCTGAACGGCCGCCAGCAACATTTAGTTTTGTATGAGCATATAAAATTCTGTATCGACCCGCGTTGACAAGTAATCCGAAGTGGCAAAGCAATTCAATGCCGATAATTGCGAAAGGCACTGACGCAACCGGGAAAACCCAGTGAAAGTGTTTGCAGAGGTTTAAATCCAGGTTCATCATGCGCCGACCGTATAGTGCGATCGGTGCGTCTTTGGCTGCCCGTAGATTATACGTGGGCTTCGAATGCTTGTCTTGCGCGCTGGCAGGGATAACGCTCACTTCGGCTTCTGTGTCGATAAGGAATTAAGAAGAAAGTGCATATCCGTAAAACAGACGGCCTGTTTTGTCACTGCCGGACGCAATGGAAGCTTTCACGTGCCGGCGAACTAGTTACCTATGCCACTGCACCACGCTTAGCGCAAGCTGAATGGCAAAGGCGAGCATTGTCCCCATACTGGCGGTAATGCCAACATAAATCATCCATTAAATTGGCAGTTCGGGCTCGGCTGCCAGGGGTGATGGATTGCGTCTGCGCGGTGGCTTGGAGCTGTGCGGTGGAGGTCGGGACAGATAGGTGCCGTGACGAACGGCGGCTAGTTCGTGGTCGGCGTGCGGTCCTAGTAAGCCTTGTCTTTCTAACAGCGTTGTTGCTAATTCACGGCGAAGCGCGGCTATTTCTTCTTCTCTGGGGTCTGCTTGCGCGGACGCTTTCGTACTCAAGAATTCATCAGCGAATGTAGCGAAAATGTTACTGGATGCCTTCGTGTGCTGAGGGATTCTCTCAAAAGCTGCGTCTGTGGTTATGACCAGAACTTTGAGTGATTTATCTGGGTTTGCTACGAGCATTAAAGGAAATGGATCAGGTAGGCGTGAAAGCCACAGTTCTTTTCTTCCTGCATGTACGAAGGGCCAGCTGTCTGCTGAATATCGCGGAGCAATACTGAAGGCTTGCGATGGCTTAGCTTAGTGCTACGAATGAGTTGCTGCAATCGATCACGAGCGCTGGGTTGCAACTCCTATGAGCTCAATTGCTTCGTTGCTTCGTATTTACCGTCTTTCGGTAGATGAAGTCGTACATCTTTAACCAATGTCACCACCTGTTGCGAAAGGCGTAGAACGAATTGGTTGTATTTAGCTTGATCGGCGGAGATCCCTCTGTCCCTTAGCTCTACCTTAAAAATGGCAAACCAGACGCTGGGATTGTGTGCCATAAAAACCGGAATAGCCCAGATGAGCAAACTCTTGCTGCCGCCCAATCCGGGTTTTACATCGGCATCAGACATAGTATATGAATAATACCTGTGGTTATAAAAACCAATGGAAGATAAATAACACAGCAGGGATTAGGGAAACTGGACTTAGAACGAACGCATCGAAAACGAAAGGACCAAATAATTGAAAACTAGCTCGTGCGAATCGGGGCACCAAATTGCAAGACTAGTCTATACTAGTCCGAGAGTGTTCTCGCTCTGGTGGGAATACCAGAAAAGCAGAAGAACGGACTAAAGGGATGGTATTCGAGAAAGGTTACAATCGAATGAAAAACAAATGAAGCAACGAGAGCGTACGACAGTGTCGGAACTCACCGTGGAAACAACTAGTGAGCCGGATGTAGATAAAAACTGGCTGTAGTGTAGGCAATAAAACAAAAACCAATATTGTATGCTTGAGCAACAAGTGTACGTAAGATAAGAAATATCTCTTGGGTTGCTACACTAGTCTCACCGACTGTGTTCGACAGAAGAGAACCAAGAATGCAACTGGACCTATATACCGTAAAAAGCCAGTTTAGTTAGCAGTCCATAAGAGGGAATCGGTCGAACGCTTTTGTCTTATCCTAGTAGGGGATGATCAGAGCTTTCCTGCAATCAACCGTAGCGACAACATTGTTCAGGTACTGCAGCTGTCATGTTTGACAGGGTTTAGACGGGAGAAATCCGTGTTGGGATTTGTTAATGGGATTAGGATGAGTCAAGAACCGTAAGAGCTCTTCCTTGACCATCCTCTCCATCACTCTGGAAGCGACTGGGGTGTGACTAATGGGTCGGTAGTTTTCATTGTTTTGACGGCTCCCCTTTTGTGCCTTGGCATGACTACTCATGTTTCCAAGCAGCGGGAAAGGTTCCAGGTTTCATGGAAAGGGTAAAGATGTTTAGAAGGAGGACGGTGATATCTAGGCCACATAGAATTAGCAGAGCCGATGGGAGGCTAACAGGTCCGGCGTGGAAGGATAACTTGAGGGCTTGAATTTCCCGAGTAATGGTAGACAGATCAAATTGTACTGCGCGTAAAGTATCATTAGTGCAGCTAGGAATGTTAGGAAGTAGGGTCAGGTTAGCAGAGGGAAAGCGTCGCAGTAGTGGCGGTACATGAACTCACAACTTTCAGCTTGGTTACCGCTAACTGAGTTGGCTGGACAAATAATCGAGTTAATCGAATTCGAGGCGAGGTTGCTTCTGCGTCTCATCAGAGAATTGTGGGCTTTGATACGCTTGATAGAGTTTAGGACAGTGCGTTCCTCGGACAGATATGCGGTAGTTAGTGCATTCTCTACTCCAATGTCGGCCGGTGGCCGAGTGGTCTGCACGTTTGCTTTGCAACCATAAGGTCACCGGTTCGAATGCGCGTAGGGGTGGGCGTCCTCGCGGTATACTCAGCCCGCGCGCGACTGGTGGTGGTCGCGCGGCAGCGAAGCGCCGTTCTGGCATACAGCTGACACATTATTTATTATTATTATTCACCACTCCAACAGGACTTCAATGATGCGAATAAGGAGGAAGAATTCTTGGGTCCTGCTGTACTTTGAACGAAGCTTTTTGAGCATGACGAGTAGGTTGCGAGAGGAGTTGCATAATGCGGTGGCTGCAATGCATTTTGTTTAGCTATATGGGCAAGTATATCTAGACTGTGCCTGAGGTTTCTATATAGTGCAGAAGAGGCGGTGCCCGCATCTGTAGCCAGAAAGCATACATTCCAGCTGATGGAGCTCAGAAGTAGAGCAAAGTTGGTCCAGTTGCTGCGTTTGAAGGGCCGAACAGAACACGCTGGTCTAGCCACTGTGGGACGAGTGATGGGTAGTTGGAAAGAGAGCTTTACTATTTTGTGATCGCATCTAGGGAGGTCGTCAAGCACGCTAGCGGATGCATGCGCAACTCCGTTTGTAAAAGGTAAATCTAAGGTGTTATTGTGCCTAGTGGGTGCATGCACGCGTTGAATCCATCCAAATGTATATGTGATGTTCACAAAGGCACAGTATTTGAATGGCGCAGCTTGCGTTTGCCAGGTCAATTGTGGCATGTTGAAGTCACCACCGATTATCTTATAAAAGGTAGGCAATAGGGATATTTCTGTGAAGAGTTCCACTAGACTGCGAATACCGATTGTGTTAGTTGTGGAGGGTTATACAGACAGCCAATCACGAGATCGTGCTGTGCCCTACTAGTCTGAATCCAAACCGAGTCTTCCAGAGAGCCGATTGAAAGTTCTTGAAATGGTGGCGCCCCAAAATCGTCAAGCACGTAAACGAGACATCCCTCACCTCGGTGGTTGGTACGTCCATTGCTGAAGGAGGTGTGGCCTAGGATTCGCAGCTGTGCATCGGGAGTGTTAGAATCGTGCCACGTTGCTGTGCCAAGCATTACCTGAAGGCCGGATAGGATAATGTCGGGGTTGATAAGGTGTATCTTATGTTTGATGGACCTTGCGTTAATGCGAAGTAGGGTGAGTGCGTCGGTGCAGGAGTGAGCATCTGCTGCATATCAGAGACAGAAGTAATCTGTTATTTGCGTGGGTATAGTTGCTGTTGGCTCCGCGGGAGGGATAAAAGTTAAACGGTTAGTCAGGTCAAACGAAATGTTGCTGCCGCGTTATCATAGTGCGGGGGTTGGTAGGAGTGAGCCTTCTTGGTTAGCACGCTGAAACGACGCAGAGGAGACAGGTTTGTGGGTGTGGGAAAGGTTATTGGCGATGACTAAGGTATTGGCAGGGATACGTTGTGTGTAGGCAGTAGAAGATAACGATGGAGCACAGTGAGTGTGCAAACCTGCAGGGCATACTTCTGCGAGAAGTAAGTTGGTTACTGCGGTGGTTGTGTCGCATTCCAAGACTCGGAGCGGGTTGATGGCAGGTTTGCATGCAATGGTGATTATCCTGGTTACGTCGTCGGTTGGAGGCGTGGAAGACATGCTCGTAGGTGCGGCAAGAAGTGTCTCAGGGGAAGCAAAATCCTTCGTTGCCGTTAAGCCGGGACCGTTGAGTTGCGCAGCAGAGGAAGTTTTAAGCAGGTTCAACTGGGGTGCTAGGGACTGATAATGCATGACATTTCTGGCATTCGCTTTTAATGAGCCGGCGACTACATGAGGTGTTGCTGGCGTAGATAGCATTTGCTCAAGGGCATCTGTGGAATGCTTAAGAGCCTGTAAAGACGGTAGAGAGCAGCCTCATCTAACAGTCTCGTGAGTTGTGGCGAGCCGTAGCCCGCCGTATTCCATAAAAGGAGCGGGAATGCGTACTGACTTGTCAGGCGGTTCAGTAAGCATTGGGCTGGCAAGGCGCGGGCGATTAATTTTTGCAGGCAAGGGTGAGGTGGTGTTTTGTTACTACGCGGAGTGTTCTATAAGAAGCAGGTTTGTAGCTGGGTACCTGCAAATGGTTATATTTTTACTGTCAGCTTGTTAGCACCGCGGAAATGGCGTCCTTAGGAAGTAGGGTGTGGATTCGCCAGCGGACCGTGATATATTGGACAGTCTCGGGTTGAGAGACTGGTTTGGCTGGGGGCGGTGAAGTGGGGCGGTGGCGTTGCTCAGGTTAGCGCTACTGGGTGCGGGGCCGGAGTCGCGCATGTTCTGGCTGTGGCTCAGGACATTGACTTTTATATGTCGAGCAGCTGGAGTTGGAAGCAAGTTTGGCTTTCTGGGGGCGGCACGTTTTTGTTCGTAGTCGTGATCTGCAACAGTAGTACATCCTTGTTAAATATTGCCTATAAGGGTGCAAACTGTCTATTCTGCGATGAGCACTTGTTAGGCAGCACGGCGGGTGGGGATTTTCTGTTTTCGTTGGAACTTCGAATGATTTGATGTCTTGAACCGCAGTAGTTGCAAGAGGCAGGCCTTTTTATGCGCGTTCGTTTTGGGCGGTTGCATGAGAGTTCCTTAATAGTCAGTGGGGTGCTTAGTATATGTTCTCTGGATGTGTTGCCAACAACTTCTTCTATCAGAGGTTCGGTATCGGTGTCACACATGTCGGAATCGTTCGGTTTATCTACATCAGCCTCATCTTGAACGAAAGCAGCTTCATAGTGCACTACCGAGAGGGCTAGCGTCTTCACTGTGTTAGACGAGGTTAGTTCAGTGCCGTAGGCCTTTGTCACATTTGGGTCCACATGCTGTTGCGACAGCACAGGATCTACTGGGAGTGAGGTGGGAAGCCAGTCGTGGTGAGGGAACCTTACAGCATTTGCTGAGGCGGAAGTTTATTGGACGATGCAAACGCTCTTCGCAGAGATGTTTTGTCCGACGTAACCACGATAGTCACTAAATTGGCTGCCTCTCGCGTAACGAATGGTTTTCTCCATTAAAGTCTCGGCCAGCCCTTGGTCCCTAAATGTGAGAAGTATAGGGCACGATTTACATTTGGATGTTTCACGTAGACCCTTAAACTCGTAGGAATCAGCAATCATGTTACATATATTAGTGAGCGAGTGCTTCACCTTCGCTACTTTGGCTTTTCCAGGGACATTGAATATCTTTACCTTATTTGTACGACGAGCTCGTTCGAAATCCTCATTAGCAATGCGTGTAAGTAGCTCCCCTGCTAGTGTGAGTTCGTTCACCTCATTGGTCTTTGTGATTCCCGAGAGCTGAGCTAGTGGCATCATTTTTGCTTGGGTTTTGCTGAGTACAGCGGTGTTGCTTTTGAATGAGTTCAATTCGATCTCAAGGAAGTTAATTTTATCATGTGCCTCTTTCAGTGGATCTGCTAGGATTCCCATGTAGGCAGAACTTGATTGAGTCAGTATTATGAGGTTGTGGCATAGCTGGTTTAGCCAATTGGTTAGCGGGTCTGTGCACAGACTGTCTTGCTTGCATTGGCTTACTTGCATCTGACGGGAGAGTGGTAAGTAAAGTTCTGTTCTCAGTGGTTACTAAAACACAGTTGCCCGCGATAAATCTCCCTGAAAACATGATAGTATGACAAGCCAGATAGTCTAACTATTCTACTGAATAGTAGCAAAACGTCAGAATAACCAACAACAAGTCGAAAACGCACAGTAATTGACGTTGGCTGCTTTGCCTTGTTTCATCACTTGTAACCATTCGTGCATTGTCAACCGTAGGTTGATGTTGCAGAGCGATCTTTTACGAACCCATGCTGTGCGGGCGTCGAGCGGCTTCTCTGCTCGCGAAGCTGCAGAATGCTTTTCTTCACAATCTTCTTGAGCGTAGATGGGAAGACGGCGGTCAGGCAGATCGGCCGGTAGGTATCTACTTTGCTTGGGTTACCACCTTTCGGTATTGGCGTTACGACTGAGCATTTCCAGTCGCCCGGTAATAGTTCTCTGAATAGTGCCCTGGTGAACGGTCTAGATACAGAAGGTGTGGTGATAGCCCATAGGGACTTAGAATCAGTAGGTAGATTCCATCTGGCCTAGCAGACTTCGTCTCTTCAAGACGTACCAGAAGCTTGCTACATGTTCGATGCTGCAGCCTAGGCTGTCTAGTTCAGCGACAGTGGAGCTTGCTTTCTCCATCGTCCGTGCGTCGCTTTAGTTCAATCATCGCAGACTTGAGTTTAACTCTCTCTGTTGGGTCTAAGTCAGCGGGCACTTAGACCTTTAGACCTTTCAGCCTATTAACTCGGGGCAATATTAACTTAGGACTTGCCCTTTCGACCAAAATCACCTTCATAGGTCAACTATTGCCCTAGGTTCTCTTTCCTAGACGCGCGATCTGTTTCACTTTGAGCAGTCTATCAACCAATGTTTGCAAAAATGACATCATGTTCATAGCGCACCTGAGGATTGGAATCACACGCCTAAGGTGCATGAAAGACCATGAGGTTGCGGCGCCTCAGGTCGCTGGACATTCTGCTTGGTTTCTTCGGTAGTTGCATTTTTTATTCGGTATCACTAATGCGCTTATTACAAATTAGTGCGTTGGTGTCATCTAATGAAATCAAAGGCTTTGAAGGTGAGCCTGCCTGAACGCTGGTATTTTTCTACAGGGTGAGCTTCGCTGTTGTATTAAGCGCTGGTTGTTTCTCTGCTTGTGGTGTAGGTCAAATTTTGCCGCGCGCTTAAGCGTTCTTTGCCCTACTGATCCGCTTGTCAGGCATTTGGGCTCCATTCTGCCCAAGTTTAGACTGACCATTCTTACAAATGGTCTCCAAAAATTCATGCTGAATCCCTTGAATTACGCAGAATTGGTCCACAGACTGACCATTGCACGAGATATGAAACTACGCTGTATAAACTGCATATACTCGCATTTGCGATATGTCCAACGAATTTGGTACAAATAGCACAAGGTGCCTGCTTTGCGATTTCAAACATAGGCACCGATCGATACGAGTAAATCGGCGTATAGCGCGATGATGGTGTGCTCTACATACGGCACGAGACTAAACGGCCAAGCAAAAGCAATGGGCAGAACAAACAAAAGCAAGCTATGGAAAGGTTTATTGGACGGGAAGAGAGTTGGTTAATGCCAACTATAGGGCACCAGAAGGGAGCTAGCTAGGAGCATTTAGTTGGGCGTCCAGTGAGTTGCCGCAGCCTCGTTAGCAGTCGAGTCGCGCGCCAAAGCCGGATATTGCGTTTGTCTTTTGATAAACGAACAACGTTTCAACAGGCAGGCCGTCTAATTCTCTAATACGTAAGGAAGCTATAATTTTAATATATTTTAGAATAGTTTACACATCCGTGCGGGGGAATCTCCAGGTCACTACGCAGCCCCACCTAGAATAGAAACCGTGTGTGACTCATCGATCTACTTGAGGACTGTCGGTCGCTGGACGGCCCGCTGCGAGACCAAGTGGTGAACCCTGATGCAGTAGCTGCGGAAACCAGGCAATCGGACCCCAGCGGGCTCCCACCCGTGTCCTCCCTAAAGTTGCCAACAACACAAAATGGGGAGGTTTTGAGCGTCAAATTTTGCGAGTTCGTGAAGATCAAATGTTTGCTTCAGGCCCGTCCTCTCCTCCGGTTCATACTTGAAAGATAAACGGAAACAAGAGCAGTGACGGTGAAGGCAAGGGCACAAGTAAGAGCGATGCTTACGGAATGAGGTATGCACTAAGCAAAACGCAAGTTCTTTTGTGTTTTCAAACTGTTCTCTTATTTGTTGGAGTTTTCAAAATACTTCGTCGGTATTTTTGGCGTTGTCAAAAGATTTTGCCGCTATTTTTGGGGGTTCCGTACGTCGTTGGCCAAAAGAGAAAACGCAGGCAAGAAAAGAGGTAAAAGGAACACTACTCCCTTAATCGCGCTGGCACATGAAGGCGCCTACCCCACTTAGTCTACTTGTGGGGAACAGAAGAAGGCGTCGCCTTAGACGTCCTATCAGATCGCAAAGTTGGAGGAACTGCTGAAGACGTGGTGGCTGATTCCGTGGGAAGCGGAGGAGCTAAAGCGGAAGGTTTGGATGCAGTGTAATGCTTAAGGCCAAGTATTTTGGAATCAGGCGAATCTTCCAGCATAGGCTGGGTTGATTCTTCAGACGACGTGCAAGGGTCTTCATTCTGCTCAAGTTCCACGTATACAACCCGGAGACGGTCAAACGTAATGTCTTCTCGTTTACCGTGACGGTCGATTATAAAGACACGGTCCCTACGCCGCAAAACCTTGCAAGGACCTAACTAAGGTCGCTCCAGTAGTCTGCGGAGACCATTGAGGCGGAGAAAAACGAGCGGAAAACACTATAGGTCTATTGGAACAAATGATTTATGTCGTTGTTCTCTAACGTCGGGAAGCTTGTAGTGACGCGTGCTCATGGCTAGCTTATGTGCATAATTCGCGTCGTAATGGGGATTTCTGGGAATATCGGAAAAGAACTCAACAGGTAAACGCAGTGGTTGTCCATATGCTAACTCTGCGCTAGACGTGCATGGCTAAGCCTTTAGGGCTGATCGGATCCCAAGGAGGATCATAGGCAGTACCTCAGTCTAACTCAGCGCAATGGTGGCGCTAAGTGAGGCTTTCAGCTGTCTGTGGAAATGTTCCACCATGCCGTTCGCCTTCGGATGGTGGGCGGTCGTGCGCACGCGTCGGCATCCAATAAGTTTAAGAAGATCGTTAAAGGTTGAAGATTTGAATTGCGGGCAGCGGTCTGTCGTCACTGTGGCTGGACAGCCGTGTGAAGCGAATCAACGCTCAACGAAAGCGCGTGTTACGATTTCTGCAGCAACGTCAGGAATGAGAACGGCTTCGGGCCAACGGGTGCAACTATCGATCATGGTCAAAACCCAGACCATTTCTTTGGACGGGGCCAGAACTCCAACTATGTCGAGATGGACATGGGCAAATCGCGCTGAAGCAGCCGGAAAGTCCCCAAGCGGAGCGGACACGTGCCGCTGAGCCTTGGCTTGCTAGCAGGTAAGACAGCTGCGGGCCCGGCGCGTAAGATTGCGTTGCATCCGCGGCCAAACGTATCTCACGAAGACAAGCTTAGAAGTATCCTTAATGCATAACGGGCGATATTATGAGGGGTGTCGGAAACGATGCGGCGAAAAGTTTCTGGAACGACGGGTCGAGGTAGTCCGGTAGATGTGTCGCAGAAAATTGTACCATCGGATGACGGCAAAGGGTATGCGCATACCTCAAAAGAAGAAGCACGGAGTTCCGAAAGGCTTAGGTAGTTTGAGTGCACGTTGGCCAAAGCAGACAAATCGATTGCCGGCCCAATAGGGCCGATCGAAAATCCTTTTTAACGAGAAGCAGCGACGACGTTTTGTTGACCAGAAAGGTGTCCGATATCAGTCGTGAATTGGGCAATGAAATCCAGCTGACGAACCTAACTTGGTGAGTGTCGGGCTGGTTGATTTCGGAATGCGTACATAAGCGGCTTGTGATTAGTGAAGGTAATAAAGCTGTTATCTTCAAGGGCGTGTCGGAAATGTCGAACGGCAGAGTAAACGGCCAGCAGCTTGCGACCGAACGTGCTGCACTTGACTTTGGTATGTTGTAGGCGTCTAGCGTAAAAATCAAAAGGTTTCCAGCATCTACTGGTATGTTGCTTTAGGGTGGCGCCAACGGCGGGGTCCGAGGCGTCAACAACGACACTGCGCGGAGCATTCGTGTAGAAAGGATGAAGCATAACGGCTTTGGCTAAGGCTTCTTTGCTGGACTTGAACGCCTCGGCAACAGCAGCAATCAGTTCCACCTGACCGCTAGTACGTCCACGAAGTAGGTCAGTTAGTGGATTTAACAAATTGGCACAATGTGGAAGAAAACGTCGATAAGAGTTGTGCATGCCGGTAAAACGGCGAAGAGCAGCTAACGTAGTCGGAACGGGAAATTCTCTGATAACGCGGATTCTATCGTTTAGAGGCCGTATGCCATAACGACCAGTACGGCGGCCAAGAAATTCGACGGAAGGCTGCTGAAATACGCACTTATCAGGGTTGACAGTGGTGCTATTAGCGGCCAGCTTATCGAAAAGAATTTTGAGATGTTCTACATGTTGTTATTTAGAAGTGCTGGCAACTAGGATATCATCAATGAATGGATAGACGAAATCTAGACCTCTATTGACTGAATCGATGAATCGTTGAAAAGTCTGGGCGGCGTTGCGAGGGCCGAACGGTATACGCAAAAATTCGAAGAGCCCAAACGACGTGATTAGGCAGTCTTCGGTACGTCATCGTCAGCGACTGGAACCTGGCGATACGCGCGAACCAGATCGATTTTAGACAACACGCGGGTGCCGCACTGGCTTGCTTTGCTGTTTTGAATGAGAGGAATAGGATAGCGGTCGGCAACAGTAACCTTATTGAGCACGCGGTAGTCACCACATGGACGTCAGTCTCCTGACCTTTGGGCAAAATGTGAAGCGGCGACGCCCACGGGCTTTTAGACGGGCGAACAATGCCTAGTTCAAGCATGTGCTCGAATTCTGCGCGAGCGATTTTAGTTTGTCAGGGGCTATTCGCCTAGCTTTAACGATAACGAGCGGACCTTCGATAACCTTGCGCTGTTTTGCAGCCTGCGTGGCAGATGCGAACAGTGCCATTGCACTCAAGCCCTGCGCGATCTTTGTATTAAGCATCTGAACGATAGGTGAGTTTGACTGGTTGGCGTATACAGGACTGATTGACTCAAGGTCGCTCAACGTACCTGTAACTGCCAGATTTGTTCGGCAATCCATTAGACGGCGTTGCTTTACGTCAACAAGCAAATCAAAGTGCTACAGAAAGTCAAGACCAAGGATTGGCTTCTGAACGTCTGCGACGAGGAAGATCCATTTAAAAGCACGTCGTAGGTTTAAATTAAGCGTGCGCGGGCAATGACCATACACGCGAATGGTTATGCCGTTTGCTGCGCGCAAATACTAGTCGCCTTCTCGATACCATCATTAGAAGTACGTGGGATAACGCTGACTTCTGCTCCGGGATAGACGAGGTAGCGTAGTACCGTACTGCGATCAGTGACAAAGAAAGGCGACTGGGGCAGCCAGCAACGTCCGTCGCCCCTACGTGCTGGCTGGCCCGTTTCCCTGCGTGTTGCGCTTGAAGGAACAAGGCGGGCGAAACGATCTGGCCTGATGACCAACTCTCTCGTGGTACCAACAGTAGCTTGACTTAGAGGGCGATTTCGAAATTGCACTAGGATGAGCGCGACTACTGGAACGATTCCAGCGGTTGGATCGTGACGGTGCTAGGTTCACTAGTCCGTTGATACGTGTCGCTACTTGCGCTCTTAGTTCTGCTACCTCTGTAAGGGAAGCAGACTGAAGCTGAGATACTTGGGCGTTGGATTCCCAAATACGGTCGGCAATATCGGCGAGCTGAGAAAGAGGCGCATCATTGGCATACAGGGGGTTACGCATGTCATGTGGCTAGCGACGAAGCCACAACTCTTTAAGGGAAGAGTCGCCTACCGAGAGAGGCTTAGCAAGAGTCTGTATGTTGTGCAGCAAATGAGGTATGTTATCACCTAGCACGATGTTGTTAAGAAGCTGCGTAACGCCAGCATGTTCTGAAATGCCGAATCGATTTGAGCGTACGGCCCTAAGCTCCTCGTAACTCATCTGATATACGGGAAGCTCCAAGCTGTCGTCCAGGTCATTGACGACTTGCGGAGGAACAACTGCAAAAACGCAGTGAAATTGGACACAGTCAGATTTAAAGCCATGTAAAGAAAAAAAAATGAATTCTATCTGGTTAAAAAAGTTTTAGGATTAGTCTCTCGGAAAGGCGGGATGGGGAAATGGAACCCGCTACCCTGATTGTCAAAGTCTCGGGGAATGACCTGCATGGTGAACAAATATGGAGCTTGCGAAAGTGTACTCAAATAGCAGAATGGTAGACAGAATAAACTACCGGATCTAAAAGAAATTTAGGTATCAAACTCACAAAATATTTTTTCGGGGTCACCAATTATTGCGCGTTGCTCGTGCGCTATATATCTGGTAAGAGACCAAGCGGTCAAGGAAGCGCAAAGGGTAGAACACAAAAGTAAGCTAAGGAAAAGTTTTATTGGACGGGTGTAGAGTTAGCTACTGCTAAGACTATGGCAACAGACGAGCGCCAGCTAGGGAGGATGTAATTGGTCGTCGAGTGAGTTGTCGGTGCGTCGGTAGCAGTGGAGTCACGCGCCAAGGGCGGATATGGCGTTTGTGTTTCAAGCAAACGTTCTAACAGACAAACCGGTCTAATTCCCTAATACATAAAAAAGCTATAATCTTGGTATATTTAGGATAGTTTACACAGCCATGCGTGAGAATCTCCTAGGCACTACAAGCGTAATGTAGATTCACCGAAATTATAGTAAACTGGTACAGATAATCATGATGAACTAACTCCAAGTAACTAATGTGTGTGGATTACACCAATATGTATAGCATAAAGCGCCTTTAACAATGAAAAGAACGAGATAAATTGGCCCGACGAGGACACGAGCTTACCTTACAAGACGCTGTGGTGCAAAATCGCCCAACTCGCCATAGCTGTGAGATGGGACGCATGCCTATAGTAACTATGACCAGGCATGGGCGCTTGGTGAGTACCATTCAAGCATCTTCGTCCGCGAGACAAAGACGCCACGCAAAAATTAGCTTCAAGATTCGGTTTCTCTACGTACAGGTTTCTCTTCGGACTGCTTATAGCGACCTCCTGCGCGTTCTGTTTGCTTAAGACGGTTGCTCAACTACGTTTATTTGCAGATATTAGTGTCATCCATTTGTAATGTGCAATAATCCAGGGGGCACGAAAGATCATCTATGCCTAAAAAACGCGTGGAAGAACTGATAACGACGGCAGCACGCGTTACAGTGGTCACAGCACACGAAATAAGTCTGGGCAAAACATAACGTGCACACGGCAGCGTGTAATTGGCAAGAGTCCAAAATTCAGGTAATTCAAACAAAAGGGGTTAGCTGTACACAAACCGAAATAGGAAGTACAACAATAATAATTACTATTGTTCTTTAAAGTCATTGTCATTTGATAAACAGTCCAAATCTCTTGATTGATTGTCAGGCCGCCGATCTGAAAGGGAAAAAAGGAGAAGGTCGAAAAGAGTTGGATCACTGGCACGACACATTTGACCATGTCGATCATCTCGGTCTCGCCAATACGCCACTGCGGCCACTGAACGCCTGCACGATTTGCAATCAGTGTGTAGGACCTCGTTCCAAAGCCATCAACGGCTTAACCTTTTTTCACGGTGTTCACGCTCCTTATGACAATTCACTTCATGCAACTGACATCGTATGTTGTTTCTCGCATCCACAGATGGTCCTGCGGTACATTTGCTATGTTTACGTTCCCAGGATCGCGAATTACGAGCGCGGTGTTCCTAGCGACCTGTCCTTCACGACTTGCCCCATGCTTAGTTCTGTAATTTCGTCTGTAGTTTCGTCACTTCTGGTGACCGTGACCGCGCGAATGTTGAAGCTGTTCGTTTCCGATTTCGGGACCTGGACTTTCACTTCTGGCTGGGACGAGTTTGCTGGCTAGGATCAACCGGCACAGCCAGGAGGAAAACGGTAGCGCAGTATATTGATATGTAGTTACTTAATTAATTAATGGTATAAATAGACGAGTAGCAGATGTACAAATACATCTGTGTCATGTATCATTATAGTGCTATAGTTTACTGTAACTTTTGTAGCAGTTGCCCGGATTTTCCAGCTGCATAAATGGGTCTGAAGTGGGCCTATGTTATTGGATAAGTACATAGTGATTTCCGTTAACCAGAAACTGAAGAGAAGCCTTTTTAAGGGAGTGTATGAAGACTAACACACCTAATGTGAATGGGAAATGCGTATTATGCTTACCTCACATGCACATAAGTGCTTTCCTTTTTGCGTAAGTAATAGGCAAAAATGTTAGCGTGCTCCGGGAAATAGGTGGGCTAGAAAGGAAATGGCAGTGAGAATGATATGTAAATAACGGGGTAAACGCATGTGGTACATGTAAGCAGGTGGCAATGTGATATGCGTATGTAATTTTACTTAAGGTACTTGTTATATAATGCGTATGTGTAAGGGGAAAATGCTGTGGAAGCGCCAGGTGCAAGTCCGAATGCCTGGGGGACAGTAAGTTAAATGATCTAAAGTGAATGGAAAGTCGAAATGCTTGTCAGTCTATGGTATACGTGTGGTGACTTAATGATCATAATGGCGGAATAAGAATACGTAGCTATATATATGGTTGGCGGCATCCGGTTTCGGATTTGCCTGTCACTGTGGCCATCCACAGGACGCCTGCGCCTACAGAGGGACCATGGATGGCTTGCGCTGCACTACCCACAGCTCCATCTACACACCCCATATCCAGTGTAAACCCGAAGGCATAAGACCGGGAGGCATGTGGATGGGAACCACGTTGCATCAACTGAGCCGGCCCACAATCCTTCAAAGGCAAACACAAGCACTCTATGTGGGAATCAAGCGCACACAAGGCGATGGCTGGACCGTAGTCCGCTCCACACTGAGTGCATGGAACCACTCTTTGATCCTATCACGGCCACAAGGACCGTGCACCCCGTCCCCTCCAGCAACGACCAACTGTCTCCTGGAGCCAGTATGGACGAGGTATTGGGTAATAGATAAGTAGGCACCTCGTCAACATGCACATCAAGCGCAGCCACACAGGGGTTAGCAAACAACATCCAATCATTTGAGAGAGAGACAAAAAGTAGCTCAAGTAAAGCATAAGGAAACGGTGACATAAAACTTAGGTTAATGAACTCAGGAAATAAGTTGTTTACAGACGACTCCTAGATAAGTTCACGAGGTCAAAAAGTATACTTTACGGAAGACACGAAAACAAAACCGTTATGGAAATCGAATACAGTTCGCATAAGCTAGGTGTGCAAGTTAATAGAATAGAGTACAGGTAGACATTTATATGAGAAAGAAAAGCATTAAGGCAAAATTGAAAACCCACCACCTGAAAATGGAGACTTAACATGCAAGCACGCGGTTAGTAAATGGGATGCAGCGTGCCTACAAACGCTGCGCCGGTGCTGCCTATATTCTCTGCAGAACCCGTCGTCGCTTCGGTAGTAGTCCCAAGTGGCCTCGCTCATGGCTCACTAAGCCTGCCTGACTAAGGCACTCGCGACCGCATGTTCTACAGCACCATGCGCTTGCTGTCGGTGGAGTACAACCCATCGGTGCTTGCCTCTTCCGCCCTTGCCGCTTCTTCTCTGCATGCATGAGGGCTTTCTCCTCCTTTCTTCCTACGATTTCACGCATATACTGTCGTCTTTTTACTTTCTACGATGTCACTGTCGACCTTTGCGTTACTCGCGCAGGAACTCACTGTATTGTCCTATCTTCCGCGAGAGTGTTCTTCATTTATCTTCTGATGGATCATTCAGGATTACAAATCTATTATTAGCCGAGATATGACTGTAATATATGGCAGACAAATTATGTATTAACAACCGGGTCCCGATCCCACGACAGCCAAATTATGGTTTCGAATTTTCACCATTGTACAGTTCCAATCATGGACATATGAACAATTTTCTACTGACACTGTTACAGTTGCCTTAAAATGTCTGTAAAGTTGCACATACCTGATCATGCCTCAATGGGTGTGCCTTGCATAGTCGAGAATAAAATATTTATTTTATTTATTTATTTAATTGAACGTAATCTAAAGCAACCCCTCTATACCGAGTGAAACCCTAGCAAAAATGATGCCGCTAGCTCAGCTCTCGGGAATCACAAAGACCAATGAGGTAAACAAAATCACACTAGCAGGGGAGCTACTTACACACAATGCTAACGCAGTTTCCGAACGAGTTCCTCGTACAAATAAGGTAAAGATTTCAATGTCCCCGACAAACCAAAGTAGCAAAAGTGAAGCACACGCTTGCCAATCTCTTTAACATGATTCATGACTCCTATGAACTTAAACGTCCACGGAAAACATCCAAATGTAAATCGTGCCCTATACTTCTCACATTTAGGGCCCAAGGACTGGCCGAGACTTTAATAGCAAAACGATTCATTACGCGAGAGGCAGCCAATTTGGTGGCTATCGTGGTTAAGTCGGACAAAACATCTCTGCAAAGAGCATTTGCACCATCCAATAAACTTCCGCCTAAGCAAATGCTGTAAGGTTCCCTCACCACGACTATACTTGCGACCTCACTCCCAACAGGTCTTGGTCTGTCGTAACAGCATGTGGACCCAAATGTGACAAGGGCCTACGGCACTGAACTAACATCATCCAACACATTGAAGACGCTAGCCCTCTCGGTAGTGCACTATGAAGCTGCTTTCGTTCAAGATGAGGCTGATGTAGATAAACCGAACGATTCCGACATGTGTGACACTGATACCGAACCTTTGCCAGCAGAACTTATTGGCAACACATCCAAAAAATCTATAACAAGCACCCCGCTGACTACTAAGGAGCTCTCACGCAGCCGCTTAAAACGAAGGCGCATTAAAAGGCCTGCCTCTTGCAACTCCTACGTGCCGAGATCAACCCAGTGGAAGTCCCAACGAAAACAGACATCCCACACACGCCGTGCTACCTAGCAAGTGCTCATCTCAAAATAGACTGTTTGCACCCTTATAGGCAATATCTAACAAGTATTACTGTTGCAGACCACGACTACGAAAAAAACGTGACGCCCCCAGAAAGCCATACTTGCCTCCAACTCCAGCTGCTCGCCATATGAAAGGCAATGTCCTGAGCCACAGCCAGAACATGCGCGACTCCGGCCCCGCACCCAGTAGCGCTAACCTGAGCAACGCCACCGCCCCACTTCACCGCCCCCAGCCAAACCAGTCTCTCAACCCGAGACTGTCCAATATATCACGGTCCGCTGGCGAATCCACACCCTACTCCCTAAGGCCGCCATTTCCGCGGTGCTAACAAGCTGACAGTAAAAATATAACCATTTGCAGGTACCCAGCTACAAACCTGCTTCTTATAGAACACTCCGCGAAGTAACGAAACACCACCTCACCCTTGCCAGCAAAAATTAATCGCCCATGCCCTACCAGCCCAATGATTACTGAACTGCCTAACAAGTCAGTACGCAGTCCCGCTCCTTTTATGGAATACGGCGGGCTACGGCTCGCCACAACTCACGAGACTGTTGGATGAGGCTGCTCTCTACCGTCTTTACAGGCTCTTAAGCATCCCACAGATGCCCTAGAGCAAATGCTATCTACCCCATCAACACGTCATGTAGTCGCCGGCTCATTAAAAGCTGATGCCAGAAATGGCATGCATTATCAGTCCTTAGCAACCCAGTTGAACCTGCTTAAAAGTTCCTCGGCTGCGCAACTAAACGGCCCCGGCTTAACGGCAACGAAGGATTTTGCTTCCTCTGAGACACTTCTTGCCGCACCTACGAGCATGTCTTCCACGCCTCCAACCGACGACGTAACCAGGATAATCACCATTGCATGCAAACCTGCCATCAAACCGCTCCGAGTCTTGGAATGCGATAAAGCCACCGCAGTAACCAACCCACCACTCGCAGAAATATGCACCGCATGGTTGCGCACTCACTGTATTCCATCGTTAGCTTCTACTGCCCACACACAGCATATCCCTGACGATACCTTAGTCATCGCCAAACACCTTTCCCACACTCACAAACCTGCCTCCACTGCTTCGTTTCAGCAGGGTAACCTAGCAGTCCCACTGCTACAACCCGACCTGCTCTATGACAACGCGGACAGTAAGATTTGGTCCGACCTCTGTAAACGTAATACTCTTATCATTCCCTCTGAGACAAGAGCAACTATACTCACGAAAACAACTCAGATTACTTCTGTCTTTGATAATGCAGCAGATGCTCACTCCCGCACCGAGCCACTCACTCTACTTCTCATTAACGCAAGGTCCATCAAACATAAGATGCATCTTACCAACCCCGACATTATCCTATCCGCCCCCTTCAGATAGTGCTCATCACAGAAACGTGGCACGATGCTAACACTCCCAATGCACAGCTGCGAATCCCGGACCACACCTCCTTCAGCAATGGACGTACCAACCACCGAGGTGGGGGATGTCTCATTTACGTGCGTGACGATTTTGGGGCGCCATCATTTCAAGAACTTTCAATCGACCCTCTGGAAGACTCAGTTTGGATTCAGACTAGTAGGGGACAGCACGATCTCTTGATTGGCTGTCTGTATAACCCTCCACAACTAACACAATCGGTATACGCAGTCTAGTGGAACTCATCACAGAAATATCCCTATTGCCTACCCACTATAAGATAATCGGTGGTGACTTCAACATGCCACAATTGGCCTGGCAAACGCAAGCTGCGCCATTCAAATACTGTGCCTTTGTGAACACCACATATACATTTGGATGGACTCAACACGTGCATGCACCCACTAGGCACAATAACACCTTAGATTTACCTTTTACAAACGGAATTGCGCATGCATCCGCTAGCGTGCTTGACGACCTCCCTAGATGCGATCACAAAATAGTAAAGCTCTCTTTCCAACTACCCATCACTCGTCCCACAGTGGCTAGACCAGCGTGTTCTGTTCGGCCCTTCAAACGCAGCAACTGGACAAACTTTACTCTACTTCTGAGATACATCAGCTGGGATGTATTCTTTCTGGCTACAGATGCGGGCACTGCGTCTTCTGTACTATGTAGAAATCTCACTTACTGCCTGGATAAATTTCACCTATAACGAAACAAAAAGCAATAAAACTATCGCAGGATGCAGCTCTCCTCGCAGCCTACTCGTCAAGCTCAAAAAGCTACGTTCAAAGTACAGCAGGACCCAAGAATTCTTCCTCCTTATTCGCATCATTGAAGTCCTGTTGGAGTGCAGAAATTCACTAACTACCGCAAATCTGTCCGAGGAACGAACTGTCCTAAACTCTATCAAGCGTATCAAAGCCCTCAATTCTCTGATGAGACGCAGAGGCAACCCCGCCTCGAATTCGATTACTCGATTATTTGTCCAGACAACTCAGTTAGCGGTAACCAAGCTGAAATTTGTAAGGTCATGCACCGCTACTACTGCGACGCTTTCCCTCTGCTAACTTGACCCTACTTCCAAACACTCCTAGTTGCACCAATGATACTTTACGCGCAGTACAAGTTGAGCTGCGTACCATAACTCTGGAAATCCAAGCCCTCAAATTATCCTTCCACGCCGGACATGTTAGCCTCCCTTCGGCTCTGTTAATTTCAAGTGGCCTGGATATCGCCGTCCTCCTTCTAAACATCTTTACCCTTTCCATGAAACCTGGAACCTTTCCCGCTGCTTGGAAACATGAGTAGTCATGCCAAGGCACAAAAGGGGAGCCGTCAGAACATTGAAAATTACCGACCCATTAGTCACACCCCATTCGCTTCCAGAGTGATGGAAAGGATGGTCAAGGAAGAGGTCCCTCTGTTATTGACTCATCCTAATCCCATTAACAAATCCTAACACGGATTTCTCCCGTCTAAACCCTGTCAAACATGACAGCTGCAGTACCTGAACAATGTTACCGCCATGGTTGTTTGCAGGAACGCTCTGATCATCCTCTACTTGGATATGAAAAAAGCGTTCGATCGAGTCCCTCATATGGACTGCTAACTAAACTGGCTAATTACGGTATATAGGTCCAGTTGCATTCTTGGTTCTCTTCCTATCTCTCCTGTCGAACACAGTTGGTGAGACTAGGAGACTTCAAATCCTCACCGAAACCAGGTACGATTGGTGTTTTCCAGGGAAGTGTACTGGGTCCTATACTGTTTCTACTTTAAATCAACGACCTATTTCAATATTTGATAATGGAAAGGTCGTATTCTTCTTTGACCCGGGTAACCTAATGAGCGGTCTCCTCAATATTCGAAATGAACTTAAACCATTAGAGTCTTGGTGCAACACATGGAAGATGGATTTCTCTCCTGCAAAGTGCAGCCCCCTGTCATATAGATGCACTGTACCGCCTGGTGCGCTAACTCTGCATGGCGTCTCACTAGCCAACTGTCAAACCGTAAGGGAGCTCGGCCTACACTATTCAAGCTCATTAAATTTCTCGGAACAAGTTAGCTATAGTGTAGCGAAAGCCTGGTTTTTCCTTGGTCATATCGGCGAGAGAATGCTGGTAACGGAATCCAGACTCACTCTATACAAGGTATACGCTAGACATCTTTTGGAAAACTGCTGAATAATATTTACCAATGCCAGGAAGAGTGACCGAATAGCAATTGAGAACGTATAACGCTCATTCACAAAGCGCCTGCTTTGCCCTTATACTCTCAACTACCGTGAGCGTTGTAAACTTCTTGGTCTTGAACCTCTATGGTTACGAGTAATGAGACTCAACCTCACCTTCCTATTCCAGACGATAAACAACCCAAATACAAACCTTGCAGGGCTTAGTCAACAAAAAGGTGACTCTCGGTATCTACACTGCCATAGACCCTTAACCATTATTATATTTACAGCCCGCACCAACGTGCGTAACAACTTCTTTCTCTACAGCTTCGCTCGCGTCTGGAACAGGCTACCATTACAAGTTAGGGCAGCCGCGAATACTGCAAGTTCCGATCAGCTCTACATAGACACCTTGCTACCCCACATCCATGCGAGCTCTTTAACACCAACATACCGGAGGATGAACTTTGGGAACATGGCCCAGAGCACCTCTAACTCCGAAAACCCAACATATCGGACACAGGCCCCACCAATTAACTCCTCTTTACTCTCTGGGGTGTCTGCGTCACATACCTTTGCTGTTTGTTAACTTATTCTGAAAAATGTAGGTATCCACTAGTAATTAGAAGGCTTAATCAGAATGTCATGGCTAGCCACCGATACTCTCTCTCATCTAGCGACATTACCTGTTACTCGGCTTAACTTTGGCACGTCTTTTCAGCCGCAGCGATTCGTTGTAGATAGCATACATCTTGCGCTAGTAGCCACTCCTTATCTCTCCATCGTTTATTCTCGGATTGTTTGTATCACATACCTTCGCCCGTTTGTTGACTTACTCTGTCGCTGCAGGTCTCTAATAGCACATAGCAGGCTACATTTAAATGCAGTTACTGCTCACTGATACACTCGCTCCGAGTGCCATTATCTGTTCTTCATCTTACTTCTGTTTAGCAGCAGCTATTCTTCGTAGGCTCTAAACATATCTGCGCATACTCGGAGCTTGCTTGGAGCCACTATTTTATCCCTCCAACCTTTATTCTACTAGAGAGCATGTCTGTTGTACATTTGCTGTTTGTTGACTTATTCTGGGACACTGTAGGTATACATTAGTAACAAAATATCTTTATCCAAACGCCATCGCTAGCCGTCGATACACTCACTCCCCTTGGCAGCTATGTTTAGTAGCAGCTATTATTCATAGGCTCCATGCAACTCTGAGCAAAGCAGGAGCTTGCTAAAAGCCACCCTTTTATCCCTCTAACATTTACGCTCTGGGGCTGTCTGCGTCACATGCATTTGCTGTTTGATATCATTTGCTGGGACGCTGTAGATATCCACTAACAACTAGAAGGCTACACCCAACTGCCATTGCTAGCCACCGATGATCTCTAACTTAGCGACATTGTCTACACTTGCTCATACCTCCGTCACCACTTTTCAGCTGCAGCGAGTCATTGTAGGTAGCATACACCTTTGCGTTAAGAGCCACTAATTATCGCTCCAACTCTTACTCACTGTAGGCATCCACTAGTTATTAGAAGGATAATCCGAATGCCTTTGCTGGCCACCGATACTCTCCTTCCTAGCGCCATTATGTCTTTCTTCTTTTGTTATTCATCGTTTGTTCAGCGATTCCTTGTAGGCTCCATACATCTCCGCACATATCCGGCGCTCGTTATCATTTACTCCTCTTCTCTCCATCATATATTCTCTTGGAATGTCTGCATCACTTACCTTCGCCGACCTGTTGACACATTCTGTGACCCTGCAGACATACACTAGTGACGAAGCGTTTTATCGGACTGGCTACATTTGGCCGCTGGTAATTTTTCTTACCGCCACCGTCTGTCGATTGTCTTAAATTCGGCCTCTGTTTAGAAACAGCTAGTGGTCGTACGATCCATGCATCTGCAAATATCCAGAGCTCGCTAGGAGCCACTCATTGATTTCTCCGACCCTTATTATCTGGGACTGTCTGCGTCACATACATTTGCTGTTTGTTGACTTATTTTGGGACACTTTAGGTATCCACTAGCAACTAGGAGGCTTCATCCAAGTGCCATTGCTAGCCGTCGATGCTCTCTCCCTTAGTACCATTATCAGTTCTTCGTATTACCCACGTCGCCACTTTTCAGCTGCAGCGAGTCATTGTAGGTAGCATACATCTGCGCTAGGAGCCACTCCTTATCTCCAACTCTTATCCACTTGGAATTTTTTATCACATACCTTGGTTGGTTTGTTGACTTATTCTGTCACTGTAGTTTTCCACTGGTAATTAGAAAGCTTAATACCAATGTCATTGCTAGCCACTGATATTCTCTCCTAGCGCCACTACCTGTCGCTCTTCTTATGTTCCTCACCACTTAGTGACGATTCGTCGTAGGTTCCATGCCTTTTCTGCGCAGACCTTGAGCTTGCTAAGATGCACTCCTTGTCTCTCCATCACACATGCTCTTGGAATGTCTGTATCATTTACCTTCGCTGGTTTGTTCATGCATTCTTTAACCCCGTAGGCATACACTAGTGACCAAGCGTTTTATTGGAGTAGATCCATCTGGCCACTGGTAAGCTTTCCTGGCGCCATCATCTGTCGATCGTCTTAAATTCGGCACCTCAGTTTAGAAGCAGCTAGTGGTCGTAGGCCGCATGCATCTGCAAGTATCCAGAGCTTGTTAGGAGCCACTCCTTATCTTAATAACCTTTATTCTCCTGGAATGTCTGCATCCAATCTTTCCGCTGCCTTACCACCAATTGGCCTTTAGATTTCTCACACGGCAAACTATTTATTTTTAACTTTCTTGTTCTGCGCTCCCTATCGTATTTGACTGGTTACGTGCTGTTCATTCACCATTCAATCACCACCAGCATTGTAACCTTCTTATTTCTCTCCCCACACAATTTTTGTCGCCTACTAAACTGATATTTCGCGGATTACTTACTGGTACAACGCTTTTGTCTCTACGCAGACGTCAGCAATCTACCCATACGGCCATTTATTCTATAGAACTTTCGAAGGGCACTGGCAGCAAAAGCATTGTTGCACAGCGTACATGATTTTGTCTCAACTCCAAATGTTGTAATCTAAGAAGTTAACGATGTTTAACTCCACTCCTGTTCTTGCGGCCTTCTGCCGGTTGTCCCTCACTTCTCTCCCAGGTCCGGAACTTCTTAGAGATCTGGGATTGGACTGAGGAACAAATTTCGCCCGACGGACATAATAACCGACAAGGACCTACATGGAGCATGGTTGTATACCAAAGGAACCCCATTGCAAGCAACACAACCGTCGTCCAGTATGCGGTGCTGGATACGTCTTCACCCTCCCGAACATTATACATCTGAAAAAGTCAGACAGCATAAAGTTTGAAACTTTGCTCACCTGGAAACACAACAAGACAACTATTCGTGATGTTACCATCCACAACTGGCCTCAAAAGTTATGGTGGCCCTGATCAAACTATCTGTCTAGCCAACAGAGGAAATTGAGTAAATAAATAAGTTTTTATTCTCGACTATGCGAAGCACGCCCATGGAGACATGGAAGCCATTTGACTGCGAATAACCGAATATGACATCAGTCGTCTAGCGTCTTTGCCAGTTATACATCAGTGTTCAAAATGCTTTACAGCAGTGTTGCAGGACGTGGTGGGTTTTCTTCTGGCAAGCATTCTCCCTATAAAAAGCCACAAATGTCTGTTTAACAACACTGCGACGTGGCGGATTTGACTCGCCACTGAATAGTCACTGCCCACAACTACTTACTGGCAAGTCGACTAGACTCATATTTCAACTTTATCCCGACGCGTGCAAGAATAGGATACTCTCCGACTGCGTGTACCGTATTACTGCACTTATAGCGCCTTGACCGCTTAGACTACGCACGATTGAACCCAAAGTATCGTTGTGAAAAGCAACAGTCTGTAAACCTTGACCCTGCCTGAGCTGGTGTGTCTATAAATTTGAGAATAAACTAATTATATATTTATTTACTAATCCGCCCTCCACACCGCATAAAAAGCAGCCGCAGACGCAGTCGCCCCAGTCACCACGATTAGTCGAGCCGCCTAGCAAAAGTACCCGCTCAGAAGTGCGCTTGCTCAATCTGGAAGAACAGTTACAGAGCCTACTGCGGAAAGTCGACGGTTCAGCTGAACAACGATAGCAACTCCCAACCGTCCTGAATCACGTATCGTCTCACCGTTACCAACTGCTTATCTGTTCAACACTCGCCGACGACCAACGCTTCCGTCGGAGGCCCTCCCATCAAGTAAGCTTCCTACTGCACCACATCCGCGTTCGTATAAGGGAATAACGAGTAACCCTACTCCTACTTCTATCATATGTACAAACGTGCCCGAGTCCAACGACACGCAACTTCAGAATCGACATTCTCATGATTTCACTATGTGGAGCTCAAGCTGTATCGCGTTAAACCTCTCTGAAACAAAACCCATTAGTCTCACCAGACTGACTTGCCACCCCTCATCATCGAGTGCCGGTAAGCCAAGACTTTTGCGTGTTTACTTAGAGTTGTCCTGTTGTCAATACACCAACTTCGAAACAACGCGCCTCTCGGCATTTGCCAAATTCATTTCTTCCCTGACATCCATTGGACTAGGTGCGCTGCGCGCAGCCAGCAACTGACGCCAACCACTCAACCATGCTTCATCATAGTGCATGTCATCCCAGAACTGCATGCCCTTGACGCAACCTTACAACACCAACCACAGCATCACTGTACTCAATGGCGGTTCCTTCAGTAGACAATAAATATTGTCAACGTAATCACAACGGACGTACACCGCCTACCTCGTCCAGCAACTTATACAGGAACGGCACCCATCTCCTGAAAGTGATATTCCACATCGCTAGCATGGCAACCAATGCACTCACCGT
Organism: Dicrocoelium dendriticum; assembly: GCA_944474145.2. Classification (NCBI taxonomy): domain Eukaryota; kingdom Metazoa; phylum Platyhelminthes; class Trematoda; order Plagiorchiida; family Dicrocoeliidae; genus Dicrocoelium; species Dicrocoelium dendriticum. The sequence continues at coordinate 44,863,904 of OX104064.1, read as the reverse complement.
CTGGTATGCCAATCAAAGACGATCAACACCAGATATACGTCTGCGTCCTGATGCGCACCCGGTGCCGAGGCGCCCAGCTTCCCACAGACCCCTTAGCAGCAGCAGCAGTAGCAGCAGCCAACTCGGTACCGATATGCACTGACCAGACCGTCCTCAGACGGTCCAGCACCGAACCACCTGCCTCACTGCCTGGAGTAATTTACTCCCCTACACATTCCAACCTTCAGTCTTTCAACGACCCAGCAGCCAGCACCCATCCGTGCTCCGACGGCCCACACCTTGCTTTCCCAACTACAAACCTTAGCGGCTCCACCCCACCAAACCAACATACAGTGCGCTTCCGGTCGTCGGTTGACCAGCATCACCCTAGGTACTCCCGCGCTCATCACTCAAACGGGACTCGCCTGTAGCTATACGAACGCACAGGGCCTCTTGTCCAAACTTCCGGAGCTCAAATCCCGACTTCTGTCAAAGCCGGCGGACCTAATAGCCATAACGGGAAGTTGGCTCTCCAACGACATAACCGAAGGTGAAATCCAACTTCCTCACATGTCAGTTCTCCGCTCTGACTGCGCAACCCCAGGTGGCGGTGTCGCACTGTACTATGACTGCTCTCTCAGTTGCAGCATGTTAACAAACACTGCCCTCCTGTCTCCAGACACCACGTGGTGCGAGGTCGTACTAAGCGCCAAGCACTCCAGCTGGCTTGGTATCATTTACCGCTCCCAAAACAACTTCCCCTGAGAAGGACGCACGACTACTGCCCGACATCCACCTTATGTTATTCCACAGGCGCACACTTTCGTATCATAGGAGATTTCTACCTCCCTCATCTATTTCACTCTGTCCCTTCTACTGACTCCTGTGCATCAGGCCTCATTGATCTTCACACGGCCCCGTTGTACAACCACACGTATCAGCCGACCAGATTCCGATCCAACAACCAACCAACCCTCCTAGATCTCGTCCTCACTAACGAAGAACTGATGGTTGAGCATGTTAATTATGATGCCCCTTTGGGGCTTAGCGACCACTGCGCCCTCCGTTTCGATTTTGTGTGCTTCGCCGAAAATTCCACCAGCACACTAACTTATACCAAACGCTGGACTGTTTACGGAAAGTTGAACCTTCTCATTTCCGCTAACAGCTTGTCACCCTAGCCCCAATCGAGTGCCAACAGCGTGTGGTCAAGCATTTACCTTACCCTACGTGAACTCCGCTCCACTAAGACGACCTGCAAAGAAGTTTCCATAGGGAAGAGGCGCCCAGCACTCATCCGAAGTCATACCCGGAAGCCGATTGCCTACAGGGACACTGAGTGGAGAAATGTTTGCTCCCATCCAACGGCCACTCAGTGGAAATATTACCGATCCATCCGTAACAAATGCATCCAGCTTGTATGCGAAGATACGAGTGAGCATCGGCGTCAGCTTATGCGAAAATTTTTATCCAATCCCAAACCCTTGTATAGTCACGTCAACAGTCTTCGACAACGACGAACCCCACAGGGCTCACGAAGTTAGCGAACAAGGCAACAGAAGTGCTGTGTCAGCAGTATTCGTCCGCATTCTCCGTTCCATCAATGCATACAACGATAGTACCTTCTACGTTCTCACCCCAGTTTCCCTGACGACTGCTCATTTCTCTCCGGAGAAGGTGTAGCGGCCTGGAGATTTCCCCGTAGGGCTGTGTAAACTATTCCAAAGTATATCAAAATTATAGCTTATGTATTAAGGAATTAGACGCTATGCCTGTTAGAACGTTGTTCCCGTTTGTTGGAAACACGAACACGATCTCGGCCTTTGACGCGCGACGACTGTGAACGACGCTCCGTCTACGCACTCTACGGGAACGTGCTCCACAACGGTCCATGCTTGGAATACTAAATAACAGTCCAAGTGTACATCCGACCTTAGCAAATAAGAGGAGTGGTATGAACAAGCGTTGGCGTGTGAACATGGAAAGGAAATTAAGAATAGTTGAGCAATAATGCCTTTGGGTGATGGCAAACGTTAAAGCATGTATGTGTTGAAATGAGCGACCGAAGGTCGAATGCTGTAGTCACAAAATACAAAATCATCGTTGCCATGACAGCCACCGTCGCTGCGTGAGTAATTGGTGATGTATTCGGAAAGGGAACATATAGCAAAAGGAAACAGTGATAAATAGAATCTGTGGGAGCTGCGCTATGTTTTAAAGGAATTAAATCTTCTTAAAAGGTTCGGAGGGAAGCAATACGTGGTGATGCTAACGTTGACGGCACTAAAAACGTGGGTAGACATAAAAAAATAGGCTTTTGTTTGATGCCCTTCATGAGTGTTAGGGAAAAACAAGATGAATAATTTGGTAACTGTTATAATGCCGTGTGCGGTGTGATATATTACTACCTTAATAAGTTTCACACTGCAACCGTTGGGGAAAGGCGGATTGAAACTCCATGTTTCATACATTTGTTTACAGCATGGGTTAAATAAACTGTAGTTAGCAACCGTACAAAGGTATATTTCATCGGATTTCAACAAATGATTGCATTCGTAATTTGAAATGTATGGAATAAATATTTTTGCCAGAATTGTATGGTGGATAGATACGCAACCTGTGATAATAAGTGAAGTTTTGTAATGTACTTTAAAGAGAAATGGGAAGTCCTAGCGATATAGTTCATCCCTGCAATCCATTGATCCGATTTCTGTCTAGGACATTTCGATGTACGTGGCTTTTGTTATATTTTTACTGTGATACATAAAACACATATATTTAGGATGTTATACAGTAATAATATATTTATGTTATGCAGTATACACGTAATATATATATATAAGTATATGATATATTTTTGTTAGATTTTTAATCGCCTTTTAATATGCTACTTGGCATTTTTTCGAATGTAAATGGGGACTGAAACATAATAGTCAGGGATTTAATGAAATCCTGTTGCTTTTACTGTTTAAATGCCCCATAACTTGTATTAATCCATGTTCTTTGTTCCTCAGTGGGCATTGTTTATCACGTGAGAGAATCGCTGCAGGAAGTAAATTGGTACACTGTTGTGTGTTATTTCACTTGTTTTTAACGGTTTACTCCTCTCCATATCACCTTGTGTAGGGTTCCATGTAGTTGCAATTATTATCATACCATTCATGTGGGAATATGGTTTACTTCATGTATGGATGGTAATAAGATATGGAGCACTGGAATGCTGTGGATAATCCATGGGGTGAAGTTCAGATGTAACTGTAACAACGGAAGTACCCCGGGAGTGTTCCCATGTTGGTGGATGGTTGAGCTAGGGATTGATGCAAGGCTCAGGTATTGTTGGATCTAAAAGGGGAACACCCCTATGGCACCCTGGGCAAACAGTTAATGCCCACGTTTCCTGCCCTATCAGTGCCTGCTGTGGCAGTCACGTGAGGTAAGTGAAGGATAGGAGGTTAGAAATGGAAGGTAGGGAAAAAGGAAGTGCATTTTAAACAAGGAAAATAATATCAATGCGCGAAGAGAAGTAGAGAAAAGGAAATTGAAGTACGAAGGGGTGAGTTACTCAGAGAAACGGAAACTTTTTGTGTTGCCACGCAAAAAGCGTCAAGTTGCACCTGAAACGCCTTAACGGTAAATTCCCTGTTAACACTATGCGGAAGCATGTTGAAGCGCGGTTTGTGCAGCTTCAAGGAGTGACCGCGTAGAGTGGATAATGTAGCGGGAGTGAATAGCTCAGATACATATTGACCAAGCTGCGCAGTGACGATGCTGTAGGTTAGGATTAGGTGTCGTCTAAGCCTTCGGTAGTAGATAGAATGTATTCCCAAAGTAAGTGAACGCTCGGGGCACGTCTGTCCTCCTAATCCCAGGAGTAAGATAGTACGCACTCATAAAGCCCTCACTAGCTCCATTTTGTCTCTGAGGAGGCAGGGTGGACAAGCCTGGCCGCCGTAATCAAGTGCCCTGGGATGACACCTATCTAGAAGGAGATCTACATAGCACACCTTATTCCCTAGGCTGCGCACATTACAGCGGTATGTGAAGGTATTCGTTAGATCCAGACCTGGTCGTGTGCAACCGGAATTGGCACTGATAGGGCGACGAAGGACCGCCGGCTGACCACCCGTAAACACGCTAGCCGGGAACGTTGTTCACCTACCGCTCGCCTGCTGTTGACGTCGTTCATGGCCTCCCTTAGCTTTAGCCTATTGCTCAGCGGATGTTCCGGCTTATACCTGTCAGCTTAAAGGGGAACGGCATGACAGCGCTGCGTTCCTCAGGGGTACAGAGTACCACACCAAGTGGCCGTGGTCGTTGGTTTGGTACATTAACTGGGATGTTCCCCGGTCTAAGCAGCTTCCCGTAACGTTATCGTCGTTATTGTTGTTAATGCGCCTCTGTTTCTTAATCCCAACGGCCAACTTCTTTTTGAACCTATTCTTCGCATTCAAACGAGGGGTGCAAGCCTAAACACGGTGTGTTGGGGGCAGTGGCGAGGAATCAGTATATAGCAACACCGCGATATGGTCCAAGAGGTGCATGGAAGGAGCAGGGAGTGGAACAAGTGTTATGCAAGGCTTCACAAGAAGGTACCTTCTAACAATCAGGATTCCACGTATTGCTGATGGGATAACTGACTACCTGAAATGGAGATAATGCACGACCATAAAACGAGTGGCCGTTTAAGCAACGGTATCTAGAAGCGACAAGAAAGATAAAGGAAAGGATAAGCTGTCCAGTCCCAGGCAAAATGCTCACGCACGTATGGGTGACGTCATTCACACTCATCCCCACGCGACGGATCACTAAGCAGCTGGGAGGTAATATGATATCAAAAAGGCAGTGTGAGCGCAAGGAATACATGTACCAGGTATGCTATGTCAAGCGTGCTTCTTACCTTGTCAATACATGTTATCCTGGTGCTTCGCAGAGCGCGATGGTTCTTCAGGTTGCTCAGAAGACGAGGCTGCCACGAAGGAACGTATAAGTAAATGGGCATCCTCAAAACGCAGCGGAATTGCGGGTGCTTCTGCTGTCCTTAGGTACACCTGACCACCCCCATAATGTATGAGCCCGATACCGAGGTAGGCATACGTGACGTAACCGTCAAATAGGGGAGGCACCGCATATTGGAACAGTCGGTGTACCTAACGACCAAGGGGAAGCAATGGCATGGTTATAGAGAGAGGAAAAAGGTAGTAACATGAAAAAGGAGGACTTACAAACACCGATGGCAGGTGAAATGCTCCTGTCCACTGTACGAGGCGCAGAGTTGATAATACCAAAGGCCGCAGTCGGCGCACATGACACAGTCAGCCACCTGTCCACTCTGTACTTAAATAAATAAATAAATAAAGCTTTTATTCTCGACAAGGCGAGGCACGCCTTTACAGGCATGATCAATTTGAGAAAACAATGCGTGATCACGAATGTGCAAATATCCGATATGTTTGCAGGATGCCGTTGTATCATTAAGAAGCAACGCGTAGAAAATTGAACGCCCAATACCATGCACATCTGTTAACATGCAGTGCCACAGTACGTAGCCACCGCATTCCATCTGGTGGGTTGCAGCTGTCAGCATTACCTCACTATAAAGCTCCACGAGGTCACATACGCAATTAGGAACGAAAAATATGAACTGTATCTCCGACTCCTCATACTCCACAGTACATTGACCAACGCTGTCTAGCAAATGTATCACAGCTTCCACCGAGTTCCCCTCAACCTTTCCGCTCATCTTATCTCTTATGGTCCGGAGGTCGTACCGGTTCAACCGTCTACCTAGTCCGTCACGAGTAGGACAAGGTGTGGAGTCTTAGTTTCTCATACCGGTCTTCATACCGCAAGCCACATAAACTCGGGATGCGCCTGGTAGCAATTTGTTGGATCTGTTCGACCTTTTGTGCCTCGCCTCGGGTAATCGGAAAGTAGCGAGCGAACCGTACTGTAGCATTTTTCTAATGATGGAAGAGAAGAGACGAGTGGCAACCTCTTCAGACCATGTGCCGAAACTATGTTTGAGCGCACAAAGCATGCGCAGTCAGTTACGATACAGCATGTTCCTTTTGTCCACCGACTTCAAATTGTAACACGAGAGTACACCTAGCTCCTTCACCGAAGATGTAGGATATAGCTGTTGGCCGTCAAGGGTGCAGGTTCGGCCGTCAACACACTTCCCCAGGCTCATAAATACAGACTTGGCTGGGTTGACCGGGAGATGAACTTCTGCAGACCATGTGGATGGTAGGTTGATGTCACGCTAAAGTATGCCACAGTCGTCGGGTGCATCAATTTCTTTCCAAATGTTCATCTCGTCCGAAAACAATACACTGAGAAGCTGAGATAGATCGTTGCTGTGGATGAGGAACAGAGTGGGTCCCAGCGCAGTGCCTTGAGTTACGCCACTTGTAGAGGGATACCAGGCAGTTAGATAGTCATCGACCTGTACCCTCCACTTTCGTCCAACAAGAAAGTCGCAGATCCACTGGTGTAGTGAATCATCGACGCCGCACATCCTGATTTTGTGAAGGAGGATCTCATGGCTGACCTTGTTGAAGGTGTTACTGCAATCGATAAACATCACGTCGACAGACTTCCCCTTGCTTATTGCCTTCAACCACTCATGCCCCCGTCTCAAGCATGTTTGTAATGCATGAGCGGCCTTGCATACCACCGTGTTGTACGGACGTCAGGAACTATTTTGACTAAAGCAACTGCAACAATCCCTTCTTCACGATTTTATCAGAAACCTTTGCGGAACTAGGTGTGAGAAAAATTAGCTTGCACTTGTCTACTTTGCTAGGGTTGCCTCCGCGGATGGTCACATGTATTTTATCTGATTTCGAAGCTACTTTGCTGTTTGAGTTCATGGTCTGTAATGACGGCTTGTCGGACAAAATATTCAGTCATGATCTTACCCCCCTTGCCGAGCCGGTGGAATGTGTGCTACCAGCGAGTCACGAAGGATAGCAATCGCTGGACAGTGTTTCCCGGATATCGATAACCGTCCACCACCTTAAATTACAGCACTGGCTCTTAACCTATGGGCCAGCCGATTATCATCACTGAGTATGGTCTATATTAATCTGGTCGAATAGTGGGCAGGGATTCTTTTCGGTACTCCGTTTCAGCATAACCAAGTCCTTTGAATACGAGTGTTAAGGTTAGTTAGTGATATTTATCTTCCCTTAGTGGCATTTTTTAACACCTTGAGCTTATCGCGGATGTGTAATTAACCATTTTATTTCATATGCGCATTTATTGAAGAGTTATGTCACCGGATCTGTATATATTAATCGATTTATTTTATTTGATATCGTCGTTTCAATTGCTTGGCTTGAATATCACCGGTGTGGCTGCGCTTGATGTGCATGTTGACAAGGTGCCTACCTGTTTATTACCCACTACCTGGTCCATACTGGCTCCAGGAGGCAGTTGGTCGTTGCTGGAGGGGACGGGGTGCACGGGCCTTGTGGTCGTGCTAGGCTCGACGATTGGTTTCATGCACAGTGCGGAGCGGACTACGCTAAAGCCACCGCCTTGTGTGCGCTGGACTCCCAAATGCAGCGTGTTTGTGTTTGCCTGTGAAAGAGTGTGGGCCGGCTCCGTTGATGAAACGTGGTTCCCATCCACATGCATCCCGGTCTTATTCTTTCGGGTTTACACTGGATATGGGGTTTGTGTATGGAGCTGTGGGTGGTGCAGCGCAAGCCACCTATGGTCGCTCTGTAGGCGCAGGCGTTCTGTGGCTAGCCATAGTGACAGGCAAATCCGAAATCGGATGCCGCAGCCATATATATATATATATATATCAAAATTGAGTAGTTCCCTCTTTTGGCACTAATTCCGTAATCGCGCCTGTCACCGCTTACTTCTCATGTACTTAGTCAACTGCACAATCTAAGTGGGAACTGCCTAACCTACCGCGCGTATTGGCGTGACATTTATTCAACTTCACTTGAATTGTCTGCAAATTCGTCTCTATGCTGAAGTTCTGTTGTGTTGCGTAATCATTTTGCCTCGCGGGTAGTCGATTTTTTGACAATCGCTCCAACTTAAGACCACACGTAGTTTGGCATGGGATGTATTCATCTTCATCTGTCACAACGACATTTTCGATTTCATCATTTGATTTGAATTGCATCAACGCAATTAAGGCTGAGTAGTTTCAACAGCTAAACTGTACGTCCTGCTGCCCTTCTAAAAAGTTAGCGACTTCCGATGTATGCGCGCATCATTTATTTGTTGTGCAAATGCTTCGAATTCAATCCCGGATCAAATTCCATCAACCCTGACTTGTGAGGCTTTGTTAGCTGGATGAGCAGCCATGCCTTGTAAGACACACACACAATCATCAAATACCTGCAGTAACTTGGCACTTTTCCCAGGCGTTCGGCCTGATTGACTTCAACTTTGACCCGATTAACCGGCTGTATGATGTACTGTTACGGCACTTTATCTTTATTTGTGCCTTTGATTGATTTTGAATGCGATTGATAGTCAGGCTTTTGGCTACACTTTTGGCACAAGAAACACATGATTGGCAATGTCGCATTCTCTCCATTCTGGTAATTGTTGGTTTGAGAATTGTTAACACCGATGTGTGCTTTGTTACCAGTTAAAGGCATTAGCTAAAGTTCTAGACGCACTGTAGGCCTTCAAGTGATTGGAATTTTTCCATCGCGAAATGTGGACTTGTTCAGCATCGAAATTTCCCGCTTGTTTCCGTGTAGCAAATGTCCCATTTATTCTGCCACTCCGCTGGCTAAAATCTATGTCAGTCTACCTGCCACCATGCTTGCAACGTATCAAGTTGCACCACAGCTGTGATACAGGTACCGTTTAAACACGCAGTTTGTGATTGGATCACATTTCTGATCCAGGGTGCTTATTCGCATCAGCGCGTCAAAGAATTAGCACTTCCGGGGGGCTATTTTTGGGTTCTCCATTTTTCATCTGACACATGCGTTACCACCTGATTTAGGTGCACTTTGAGGAGACTCTGAGACTCTAAGCTCTGTGTGACTGATCCGGCAGCTGACCATCTGAGTGACGAATCAGTGAATTACGGAACGTTAACTTGGTATTATTAGGAATGTTAATCGCGCCAGACTTTCCTGAGTGTCATTTTAAAGTTGTTGATTCAGTGATGTCCGAGTGAAAGTCGCAGCACAAATGCGTCGTTCTCATGATAGTGGGTTGCTTCATCGAGGTCTGCAGGTGCCCGAGAGTTTTTCTTTAACCCGCCAATTATCAAGACCAATAGCGCTACTGCTTTCATGATAGGCTTCCAGTTGAAGGCTTAGATGGTTTTTACGTGTGTATTTGTTTCCAGTTATTCCACCATGTTCCTTTTGAATGAATATTATCTGGCATCTGTTGAAGTAGAAATATGCTCTAAAGCAGTGGCCCCTTAGCCATTTTATCGCCGTGGACCGGTCAACGTTTGATAATTTTACTGCGGCCTACTGAGAGGCGTGTTGGTGATTTATATTTTAGATTGTTTTTATTTAATAATTTCAATTTGTCTGTATGTAAACATGTCCTAAAAATACAATACAGTTACACCAGAAAATGTGTATAAAATGATTTAACACGTTAACTCACTGGAACACTAAATCAATCATAACACTGAGCTTGTATCTCTGCAACGAGACTGTTTTATCTGGGGGTAATAGGAGACAATGACACTCAAAATGTGTTACTTATGTCCAGCTTATTCCGTGGTTTTGTTTTGGTTGCTCTCACTGCAGAAAACGTCGCTTCACATAGATCGGATGTTGGAAATGGCAACAGGCATTTAAGTGCTCTGTTGGCAATCTGAGGGTTATTCGCCATGACTTTAATCCAAAACACCGGCAGAGTTATTGTCTCGAAGGTAGTTTTAAGACCGCCGTCATTCGTAAACTCCAGCATTTGATCTTCTTGTAAAGACATGCTAGATTCACCTGATTTGTTGACAACTGGGTCGCGGATCCATTCATTACCAGTTCGGGGTCCTTTGTGCTTGGGAAGTAGCGTTTGAACTTTTACAAGCAAAGACAAGTGATCGTGCATGAACTGCGAGAATGAATGCTCAGGTCAGTTACGTCTAAAATCCCTGCTAATGTTTGAAACATGTCCAAAATGCCTCTGTTCACGCGCCATCCCGACAACTCCAACTTTGCTTTAAACGCTGCAGTTACTACAGTAACTGCTTTGCCTGTCAACTTGAAAACAGTTGTCATTTTTCCCTGAATGGAAAGATTGGGTTCATTGAGCAGACTGAATATGTCCCACAGGTAAACCAGTTTTGCGACCCATACCTTGTCACTGAAATGTGATGCCAGCAGTGACTTCTTTCTTGAGAGAAATTTGTGCATTTGCTCTCGTGATTCAAATACTGTGGTTAGTGATTTGCTTCTGGATAACCATCTTATTTCTGTGTACAAGAGAAGGCATTTGTACTCTGCTTCCATCTCCTTACAATGGTGCTCAAACAGGCGCGAGTTAAGGGCGTGTGCTTTGATGTGATTAATAACCGATGGCATCAATCAATACGCTGCTAAGTTCCGGTGACATTTTTCGGCTTACCAGCATTTTCCTGTGAATGATACAATGTGTAGGTTCACTGTGAGGTGCAACCTCCATAATCCGAACACTTATACCATGCAGTCGTCTGGTTATGGCAGCAGCTCCATCTGTGCATATGCCGACACAAAAGGACCATTTTAGTTGTCCTGACCTATAACCTTCCAGTGCCTTGAACAGTTCTGCTTCTAAGGTGTTGGTTGGCAAAAATTGTGCACATAACAAATCCTCATGCACATCCACCCGATACAGATATCGCATATAAATAACTAGTATTGCCTTGTTGTCGATATTTGTAAATTAGTCAACCTGGAGTGCCATGGTTTGTGTGCCTCAGCGATCCATTGAGCTATGTTGGGTGGTGCATTTTTGCACCTTCAGAGTCACTCATACCAGATTGGTCAATGGTTAGAGGTCAGACAAACTCAGCCTCCTGGTACTCCAGGTTGGGGGTTGGAATGAGGGTGGCACCTTATTCCTTAAAACGGACTCCTTGTGGTCCAACGCCAAACCCGCTGCCTTGCCGTCAGGTTTTTGAACCAATGGCTTTGGTTGAGAACCCTAATCGTTCTCCTGTCTAGGCCTGGGCAACTTGACAGTATCCTGCCCACGCAATGCCATGAATCTTACCTCAAACAAGTTACTGATGCTCTGGCCACCACAGAGGATAATCAACGGTGCCCTATCTGCTGCATCGAGCAAGGTGGATAGTGGTTTGGATGCTACTGCTCAAGCCTCCCCCTCTTCTTACTCCCCCTCTTGCGCTTTTTCACTCTTACCGTCCCCTTCCAACTTCACTTATATCCCCAGTTTTCAACCCCCGATTCTTGGCCCTCCCCCCACATGCTTTGCTAGGCATTTATTTCCTACTTTCAACTCACATGTGAACGCGGAGCGTCACTGCTCTCCTGTCGACAAGCCCATGTCCAACCAAGCGGTCCATTCCAGTTCATCGGCTTCCATTTGAAGCCCTCGATCCTCCTTCAGATTGGCATACCTCAATGTACGCACACTGCTACAAATCGGGCAACAGGCAGCACTTGCCTGAACATTGGAGACCCTATCGATAGATATCTGCTGCGTATCAGCGACCCGCCTGCAAGAATCCAGCTCTGTGCTCACACTGCGAACCCCTTTTGGTGACGCAAACAGTCTTTTCTCAGTGCTCCTATCCGGTGACGTTGCAGCTTCGAGCAGCGGCCAAGCTGGTGTTGGCATTGCCCTGAGTCTCCGAGCTGAAGCTGCTCTGGTTGATTGGATTCCAATTAGTAGCCGGATATGTGCGGTCCGATTGGCTTGCTCGTTTAATGCTTCGAAGTCGCGCGGGATTATAGGTGTCTATTCAGCACCGCTGCCTACGCCCCCACAAACTGTAGCGATGATTCGGTAAAGAATGACTTCTACCGCCAACTGACTCAGCTCCTTAGCCACAGAAGAAGCACGGACACTGTTGTGCTGGCGGGGGATACGAACGCACAAGTTGGAAAGTTGTCCACTGATGAAATGCATATGGGCGGTCAGCACGGTGTAGGCTCCCGTAATGATAACGGTGAGCGGTTACTTCATTTGTGTGAAGATGCTCGCTTATTTCTTTCGAGCACTAATTTCCGACAAAGCACCCGCCGGAGGGTGACTTGGCGCCCACCAGCCTCGAACCAGCTATAGACGCAAATCGATCACATTGCTATCAGTTACCGCTGGAGAGGCTGCATCCAGAACTGTCGCTCGATTTGGAGCACAGGTGTTGACACCGATCATGCACTTGTATGTGCTGACCTGCGGATGCGCTTTGGCGGACGCCCGCGACGATGTTGTGAGCGCATTGACACCGGCAGACTGGTGAATCCAACTGTTCTGAACGCCTATCGAAGTACACTGTCATCCGAGTTGGATAAACGCTCAATGGATGAAAAAGAAGCTCACTGGTCTCATATGCAACAGGCCTTACTAGCAGCAGGCAAATCCTCATGTGGTATGTCTAACCGCCAACATGAACATTGGGTCTCTTCACAGTCTTTGGAACTTATAGATGCTCGCTGGCACATTCCGGCTGGAAGCGAACACAATGAAACTCGCAAAGTGCTCCGGGCAAAACTCCGTGCTAGCCTGAAGAGAGACCGCGAATCCTGGTGGTCTCATCGTGCAACAGAGATGGAAATGGCCGCTGCCCTTTGTAAACATCGTGAGTTATTCCGTCTTATACGGGAAACGGGCAGCAGGAGACCTGGTGTTAGTGAAACTATACGTGATGAGAGTGGACAGCTTGTCCACAATTTGTCAAAACATTTGGAGCGTTGGGCTGAGAATTAGGAAAGCAATTTAATGGGCTAGAATTGTTCGATTCTTCGCCGGCCTGTGATCGCACTGCTCCATGGGCTGTCCATTTGGACCCACCCCCTCGAGCAGAAATGGAACGTGAGATCGGGCTGTTGAAGTTGAACAAAGCCGCGGGGCCAGATGACCTTCCTCCAACCCTCTTCGATTCGCAGGCTCTAACCTTGTTGATGCTTTACCTGAATTACTAGTGAAACTGTGGGAGCTAAAACTGTCACAACCGACTGGAGCCGTTCCATTATTGTTCCTCTCTTCAAAGAAGGCTCGCGTTCGGAATGCGGCAACCATAGCGAAATCAGTCTGATCCCCATCGCCTCCAAAATTCTTCAGAATAACTGGCGCTCGTGAAAGCCGGATTCGTGAGGAACAAGCCGGGTTTCGTCGGGGTCGTAGCTGCATCGACAACATCTTCACATTGCGTCAGTTGTTGGAGCAACTTCACACAAATTGGCAGCACACTGTTGTCGTGTTCCTCGACATCAAATGTGCCTTCGATTCAGGTGATCGATGTGCGCTTTGGAATTGTCTACTTAGGAAAGGTGTGCCTGAGAAATATGTAAATATCATCCAAGCATTGTACGCGCGTAGCACGAGCAGAGTGAGGGCTTACGGCAAGCTGCCGCCACCCATTAATATCTTTATCTGTGTGAGACAAGAATGCCCGCTGTCACCTTTCCTTTACAACTTCGTTATTAACGAAATCATGGAGACTGCTTTTGCAGTACATGACTTGGAAGCTGTGGAGCTACTCCCAGGAGAACGACTTCTTGACTTGGAGTGTGCAGACAGCATTGCCCTCATCTGTGACAGCTCCCAGACGTGCCAAGCTGCGCTGGACAGGTTAGCACTGGCTGCCAGCTTCTTCGGCCTTTGCTTTGCACCATCGAAATACAAAGCGTTCCTCCAAGCTTGGCAGGGATCGCCTCCTGCGCTGACCCTTGTTGGGGAGCATCTAGAAGTCGTTCAAAAATTCAACTACCTGGGAAGTTGTATCAGCGCCCTTGGGATCGAAGACGAGCTCACGAATCGCATAGCAAAAGCTGGAAGTGCTTTTGCTAACCCTCGCCACTTTTGGCGACGGCGCGACATTACTCTCGTCCTGAAAGGTAGAGCGTGCTATGCAGCCATACGTTCGACCTTATGGTACGGTTGTGAAACCTAGCCCCTAAGATCGGCGGACATGAAGAGGCTAGTTACGTTCGACCATCGGCGCCTTCGCAGTTTGGCTCACATCTGGTGGGAACACCGCATGAGTAACGAGCGTGTTCGACGCCTTGTTTACGGCACAGGAAGGGGAAATGAACCGCTCAGCACCGTCATTTCACGCACCAGGCTCCGATGGCAGGGCCACGTGTTGCGCATGCCAGTCCACCGACTTCTACGACGTGCTTTGTTTGCTCACCGGGGATGTGGTTGGAAAAAGAGGAGGGGTAACCAAGTGATGACCTGGTCCAGAGGAATGAAGGTCCTCACCTCTGAGCTGGCCTGGGTCGGGGCGTCACGGCTCCCTGGTTGGGGTCCAAAAGACGGTGAACACGCTTGGCTGGGTATACATGCTGACATGGCAAGGAGCCGACCTCAGTGGCGTCCCCGCTGTGAGTTTCTTTGTCCCTTCCCATTCCTTTTAGTGTCCCCCTCCACCTATGATCTCATTTCATAGCGTAAAACATAATAATTTTTTCTTTTTGCCTAGTAGCTGGCTGGTAGCTTACCGGAAAGATGCCTATCGGTTGCTGGTAGTTCAGCTGGCATGCATCTGTTGTATTTATCTTCCTTTTTCCTTTATGTATTGCGGCACAGTGGCTGAGGTGTTTCTCACCTCTAGCTGACATGTATAATGATATAATGATGAAGAATTGGGGGTTGAAAACTGGGGGATAAAAGTGAAGCTGGAACGGGACGGTAAGAGTGAGAAAGCGTAAGAGGAGGAATAAGAAGATGGGTAGGTTTGAGCAGTAGCATCCAAACCCCTATCCACCTATTCGATGCAGCAGATAGCGCACCGTTGATTATCGTCTGCGGTGGCCAGAGTTTCAGGAAAATATTTGAAAAGCTATTCGTTGTATTGTGTGGGTAGGGTACTGTCAGGTTGCCCGAGCCTAGACAGGAGAACGCTTAGGGTTCTCAACCAAAGCCTTTGGTTCAAAAACCTGACCGCAAAGCAGCGGGTTAGTAGATGGGTTACAAGAAGTCCGCTTTAAGGAATAAGGAGCCGCCTCATTCCAACCCCAAATCTGAAGGCTGTTTGCCTGGCCCCTAACAATTGACCAAGGTGGTATGAATGGCGCTGAAGATGCAAAAGCAGCACCCAGCATAGCTTAATGGATCTCTGAAGCGCGCAAACCATCGCAGCACGATAAGGTCTGACCCCATTGTGAGGGCGCACACACCACAGTAATGCGTATCCTGATAAACACACTTCAGTTTGCGTGACCTCGGTGGACATCCGCGTATTAGTAAAAACAAGAACATTTTCACCGCTGTTGTCAACTAAGGCGAAGACTTGACAGAGCTTGTTTCGCAGGATACGCGAATTATTGAAGAGCACTTGTATGTATTCGGTATCGTGAGCCCGGGATCGGGCGCCATCGGAACTGGTTCTGGCAGGTAGGAAGTGCACCGCCGACGCACCGCCCGAAAACCAACTAAGAGATTTCTTCTCCGGCTTCACGACGGGCTTCAATATCGCACAGCCACCCGCAATTTCAAAGTATCCGTTTAAGGGAGATCTAAGTGCAACATAACACCAGTGCCTTTGAGCTTAAAGGCAAAATTAGAAGAGCTTGGTGTACCTCTAGAGAGGACCGAGCAACACGCAACAGGTTTCTCAGTCGACAAGCTACGGAGTCTGGTGAGTTTCCGCACAGTGACGCCAAGAAAGCCCAGCAGTAAAGTTTGTAAACGCGCATATTAAAGAAATGAAGATCATCTAGCATATGCTCCTTTAGAAGAGCAGCACGACTTCGTGTCGATACTGATAATAGCGCTGCAATCAGTATGCCAAATTGAACGGGGCGGAGTACTTATCAAACGCTCTGTTGACGTTGGCGGGTTCGCGTTGTCGCTGATTTTTTAGACTCCAACCTCGGAAACAAAACAACCTTGGATGACACATCAAACACTTGTTTTAAAGAGGTCAGTACCTCCAAAAATCCCAAAACTGATATGTACCATGCCTAATTGCAAAGTCGAATAAAAGTGGAAAAGTTGAAATATAACATTAAGTAAGTTGTTAAAAAGGAAACGGAATATAAAAAATGGTTTATGGAAGTCTGCAGTATGTATCGGAAAAAAGAAGGAAGTGGGTTCAATGGCAACAAATTTACCTCCTACCACCTACAACCGTGTGTACCTGAATCACACTGCCGAAAGAACATTATTTCTGTAGTGCCTCCGCATCAACTTATCCAATGTCCGCTATATTTTTCCTTTCTCTGTTTTTCAGATTCCTTCCCGAGAAACTCCAACATTAATAAACTTGAAGACAAAGACTGTTGAACTTTTAACCACTTGTGTATCCACTGTTTTCTTTTCTGAACTCTGGGTTTAAATGCGTGGCACTGTAACTGTGGCTCTCGTGTTGAATACACCTTTCCCTACCTTCGGGACCAGGACTCTCACATCTGGCGGGAAGGGGTTTGCGGGCCAAGGTCAACCGGGAGTATAATGGTAGCGTAGGATACTGAAATGTGGTTTAATAATTTGTAAATACTATAAATAAACCAGTAACGGATGTATAAAGGAATCGGGGTCCTGTAGCTTTCATAGTACCATAGTTTACTGTAACCTTGGTAGCAAGTGCCCGAAGTTTCCAATTGCATAAATGAGCCTAAATTGGACCTATGTTATTGCATAAGTAAATAGTGCACTCAGTTATTCAGGAAATGAAGAATAGCTACTTTAAGGGTGTATATAAAGTGTGCTACACTTAAATTGCAGGTGAAATGAATATTTTGCTTACCTCACATGGTCCTATGTGATTTGGTTTTTGGGAAACCACTGAGCAGAATGGTTAGCGTACTTCTAGAAATAGGTGGAGAAAAACGGAAACCGCTTTGAGAATAGTATGTAAATAACCGGGTGAACGGATATGGCACGAATAGGCAAATAAGCATGCGATATGCGTATACCTATTTACAGATGGGACTTGTTACGGAATGCGTATTTATAAAAGGAAAGTAACATGAGAGCGTCATTTGCATATATGAATGTCTGGGGAGCAGTAAGTTAAGTGAAAATGCATGTCCGTCCCTGGTCAATATGTGTTGGGTAAATGCTCACAACGGCGGAATGAGGTTTCTTAGGGTACATAAATGGTTAATGATACCTTATATATATATATATATATATATATATATCAGGTTGCAAAATTAGGATGCACGTATTTGTAAGTAAATATATGCATGCACTTTCGGACTGCATTATGTATACATAAATGTACGCATTATTAACCTCAAACCCACATATATATGCATATGGATATGGGTTAATAATTCGTACATTTATGTATGCATAATGTTGTCAGAAAGGGAATGCATATATAATTATAAATATATGCGTTCCTAGTTTTGTAACTTTAACGTGATTAGAAATGGCATTGCTCCTCCAATCTATCCATGCTTATAGCCTTATGTAGCAAGACATTTGTACGCTTGGTACGGTAACACTGATCATCATTTCTATGCCATTTAAGGGGATGGCACCTTATTAGCCCCAGCTATGATTACCTAATGCAAATTCCCGCAACTGGACGTCAGTAGACCAACGTATACATACTTTTCATTACAGAGATATAAATGACCTTATCCGTACGTAAATGAGTAAATAATTAAGTATGTGCCTGTCAGTTTTCATGGGGTTTGACCGGTATCTGTAATGGTGCATATCAAGTTGTCAGGAGTGAAGTAAGTACGTTACGCATTTCATTAATAATCTAATACCATTCCTGAATAATACTAAGGGAAAATTATCACACCCAGTATATGCGGAAGTTATAGGAAGCATAGGTGATAATAGGATGGCAAAAGGAAGAAAGAAAAAAGTCAATGAACGTTTTTGCGATGTTTCCATACAAGTAGCGCACATATATACGGAAGACTATAGGTAGGTTTATGTTCCTTCGAACGTGACGGGCACATAGTAAAGCCATATGATTGCCTCACGGGTGGCAGTTGTCTATTCACTGAACCGCCCTCCAGTGTTTGCCGAGATTGGTTGCACGAGCGATGCATAGAAAAGTATCATGTGTTCTATAGCAGCAGTGTAATCAAGCTCATTAAACAGGTAGATATTTTTGACTTCACTGCGGTAAAGGAACGGCGCTTAGTAAGCCTATGTATGTTCCACACGGAAACATAATTATGGCCTACAGCGACAGTTATGTTATCGACACCAGGGGCCTACATGAACGGCCTTCATTTATGCCAATTGGGTTACATGATATTTGCATCCATATGGGCTCTAGGGAAGCCTCATATACTTGCTGCACATGTCTGGATGGCTTCTTATTAGCAGTGCACTATGGGTCGCAGAGCATTGGTGTCGTTATCGGACACAGCATAATCGCCGTCGTTGTAACCATAGTCTTTCAACACGGGCGGTTACTAATACCATAATGGCCCAGCGGCGGCGGTATAGTAAGCACTGCTAACGAATGAAAAGCGAATGCATCTGCAAGCACACAGGAATGATTTTAACTGTTCCCAGCCCAGCTGCATCAATTCTGCCACCATGGAATTAGCAATGACGGGTCCCACAGGCGTTCCTGACACGCAGTACATAAGCCTCCGTTGGTCTCACGTTGGTGGCAGCATAATGGGCACGGGAGAGGACTGCGCTATGGGCGGAGCGAGCCTCCAGAGCGGCCTTCCTGAACCTGCGGCATCTTTGGCGAAAGAAGGGAGTTTCCCTCCGTCTGAAAGGCCGGGTATCCAAGGCCACAATGAGGGCCGTTCTACTCTACGCTAGTGAAACTTGGCCCCTTAGGTCTGCAGACCTGAGGCGCCTTCAAGTCTTTGATCATCGTTGTTTGCGAAGCATTGCTGGTGTCGGATGGCACCAGCGTGTCCGCAACGATGATGTGCGTAGGCGAGTCCTAGGTAATGATAATCATGCTAGCTCCCTAGAACAACAGACAGCACTGAATAAGTTGCGTTGGCTCGGGCACGTGCTACGCATGCCTGGTCACCGCTTACCTAGGAGGGCCTTGTTCAGTCTACCAGGTGTAAGATGGCGCAAGGCGCGTGGTGGACAGAAGTTGACGGCAGCGGGAAACGAAGTCAATGACGACCAAACTGGGTGGTGTTGGTCCGTCTCGCCTTCCGGTCTTGGGTCCACGTGACTCACCTTGTGCTTGTCTCGAGAATTTACAGGACATGTCTCGCAACCGACACCAGTGGCGCGTCTGCTGCCGTCTCCTAATTGGATTGTCTGTTTAAAGTGTGTTTGGTGCTCAGTTATCTGCGTGGTAGTGGCTGATTATGACGCGTGGCAGTGAAAGCCTCAATGAAGCTGTCTCGCCGATGCCGCCTTATCTTTGCACGATAGCCAGCTGTTTGTGCCGGTATGTTGTCTACACAAGGTGTAGGCGCCTTGACCCTGAATGTTTGCTTAGGGCATTAAGGTTTTCAGGTAAGTCCCCCTTCTCTCCCTCTTCTTATTCTTTATTTCATAGGTCCTCATGGTTGTATGGCAGCGAAGCATCAGTTCAAATGGCTGATGTACCGCTGTTGATGATGATGATGATGAACGAGCCATAAGGCACTCGTTATTGTGTAGCAGTGCACCCGCGTGCTTTCTGACTGTCTCACTAACGCCTGCTTTCCTAAGCCCAGTGGTGCAGTTCAGCTGGAAGAGCTGGACGTAATTGCCTACTGCTAAAGCCTCCTACAGTTCTGAAGCCCAGTGGTAAACAAGGCTTCCTTGTCAACACGTACGCTTGTTTTACTTCCCGCCTAATAGGCGGACTGGTCACTTTGTGCTCATATCCAGCCTGGAGGTTGCTTCTAGATTCCAACAGGTTCACGGACCTCTCGGATATAGTGCCTGGTGACAGGACGGTGGAAAGCGCCACAAGCAGGTGCTCAGACGTCGTTCATGTCGGCCGAACTCCTATGCCGCTGAAGGTCAGTGTCATAAAAACGAGACCGCAAATGTTCCTTATGCAGCGTGGCTTGATAGGCTTGCCTGACCTAGGGGAAACAAGCTTTTAGTTACCAATCGTCGGGGACGCCTGGTGCGCCCCCGGTAAAGTTCATGGAGAAATGACCGCATACCAAGGCATGATCATAGTCGACACAGTTATTTCAGTACGACCGGCAACCAAGGATGGGAACACGCCATCTTTAACTTCGCAGCGCACTGCGTCGTAAAGCAGTGCTACTAAGAAACAACCTTCTCTGCAAACAATTGTAGAAGACACTCGCCATTGTTAGTCCGTTCGAAGTTAAGCCCGTAATTACCACCCGGGTGAGCTTCTGAAGAGCGCAGACGCCGTACTTGTGCGTTTCGGAAACGCACCACACATATCAATACCTGCGAACAAGGGGACCACCTTTCCGTACTCTCTTTTCTCCAAGTATTTCCCCGGGAGGCGCACCAAGCGTACCCTGCGATGGGTCACTGAGTGTTACGCTTAGCATTCGGTCAGCCAAGCCTATCAGGAAGCACTGCGTACCGAAAGTTCGACGTCTTATCCGAATGACACTGAGGTTCTTCGCATTGGTAGCGCTGCCACCATGCTTGAGCATCTGCTTGCGGCACCATAAATGGTCACTGCACCGGTCACTACACATCCGACAGGTTGGCGAACGTTTTGCAAATCGGAGGCAACCTATTCTTCAAGTTTTAGCACCATGTGATCACAGGGGCTGTTCCGCTGGATATGAAGCGAAACGTAATTGTTGACAAGGAAGCAAATAGCAGCAGTAAGGCTAACGTGAGGTACGAGGCGAGGATGACCGCACAACAAGTAAAGTCAGTTCACGCGCTGCACAAGGTGAAACGGACTTCTTAAACCCGGCGGCATCTTTGGCAGCAGAAGGCATTTTCAAGATGGTAGCCGAAATTATTTCCGTCCCACTTTGGAAAATCTTTCAGATCCCTGTTAAAGCTGGTCGACTACTTGTCGATTGGAAGACGGGTGTAGTTATGCCGAAATACAAAGGCGGAAACCGCCAGGACCCCGCGAAATACCCGCCAATTCGCTTGACGTCGATTGCCTGCAAGATCATGGATAAGGACATTGAATGTGCTATCAAGCGACACTGCGAAGATCGGAACTTTACTTCAGTCACCCAGCGTGGCATCAGAAAGGGACATTCCTGCATCACTAACCTGGTGGTCGCTAGAGAGAAAGGGGGTAAATCAGTGGACGCTGGAAAACGTTTAGATGTGGTCTTCATCGACTTCAGCAAAGCTTTTGACAGAGTCCCAGGTCCGGAATTACTCTCTAATCTCTGCGGAATTGACATAACAGGGAACATCCTACTATGGATCAGTGACTTCTTGCAAGGCCGGAACACGGAAGTCAAAGTAAACGATACCCTTTCATTCCCAGTGTCTATGTATAGTGGCGTTCCACAAGGCTCCGCTCTCGGACCGGAACCGTTCAAGATATATCAATTATCTACCTAGTATGCTACAAACGGACTGTCTGATTTATGCAGACGACAACCTATGGTTGTAAGTGTCCAGCCTGGAAGACTCCGACCGATTACAGGAAACGCGTGATCTACCACACTCTTGGTCTTTCGAGTGGGGTTTGTCGGACGACAATGATAAGTGCTCAGTCCTTTCTATAGGTGCTGCTAAACCACTGGGCATGTATCACCTCGGCGGGCAGCTACTCTAGGTTGCCACACAGGAAAGGGACCTGGGCACAATAATTTCTTCCGATCTCAAAAAGACCCTTGACACGTTAAAGAGAACTGCTGTGGCGAACAAGATGTAAGGCGTCATAGGGAGATCATTCTCCAAAATGACGCCGCACTTATTTAGACTTCCCTTCACCTCCCATATCCCTCTCATTCTTGATGTTGGACCTCCGGCCATAGCCTCTCTATCTAAACATGGAAGTGACAAGATAGAAAAAATTCAGAGACCAGCCTCGGACTTTGTCCTTGGGCTACGCAAACTACCGTACCCACCCCACTAAAGAGGATAAACCGCTTTTCCTTAGACTATCGCCGACGTCGCGGGGACCTCAGGTATACTGGACGAATCCTACGAGGAGAACTGGGAAACGAGGTAAGGCAGTATTTTCAGCTAAGACTTTGCAGCTCGACTCGAGGTCACAGCTGGAAGCAGTTTAAACCGTGTAGGTTAAAAGTCCGCCCAGAGGTTACTCTCACTACTCGAGTAATTAATAACGGGAACCGAGTAATTGTCAATGCACAATCAGAAGGGAGTTTCAAACTTTTGCTAGATATCTTTTTACTGAGTAGTACAGGATCCTACAGGACTGATACTACATCTTGAGCTGTGACATAGCCAATTCGCCTGAAATCCTTAGAAGGTCGGGAAGCGAAAGAGCTGACACGGGACCTCCTTCTGCTCTCTACCACTCAATGAAGTTCAAGTTCAAGTGGGACCGGAACAGTAGGAATATCCCACGAATGTTCTACCTTCGAAAACGTCGGTGACCCAACAAGGAAACCGGGGCCATGATGTGCCAAGAGAGAGCGAAATCAACACACACGGTTCACATGGTTAACCAAAAAAGCCCACGTGTCGTGCACTAGCAGTCCCTTTTGTGCTGGCCACGTAAAGAATGAAAGAAAACAGTAGTGTCAGTGAAGGAAACAGAGAAGACAAGCTTATGGAATATCGCAGGCAATAGTAAGATGCAAGTTAAAATGAGTGAAAGAAGTGTAGGCCGTAGTAGACGAAGAAAAGTTTAAGACATGAAGGGGAAGACTTTAAACTGCAGACCGAAAGCGTCAAGTCGATGCTCGAACTCTTTCACCGTCGGTGCCATCACGACGTCTGCAGGCAATGCGTTCCAATAAGGTATAACCCTAAGCGATAACAGAAATGTTGCCCAAACCAGGTCAGACCGGGTTTCGTGCAACTTTAACGGATGGCCACGAAGGGTTGGCAGTGGAGTTGGGCGAAACAGTGCAGTCACATCAGGACCAATCTGACCCATCAATATACGACATGTGAGGAATAAGTCGCCCCGAAGCCGCCTGTAATACATGGAAAATGTATCCAACTTACGTAGCCTCTCCGGGTACGCCAGCCTCTTTAATTCGTGCACCAATTACGTCCCGGACCGCAGGACTCGTTGAACTGCCATCTTACCACGAACCAGGCACGGAGTACAAGCCTGGACGCAGTATTCCAAGTGCGGCGTTACAAAAACCGAAAATAGTCTAACGAACATGTCGGTGGTCACGATCCCGAATGACCTGCGGGTCATCCTCAACATGTTGAAATCTTTGCGAACACCTGTCGTCCAGTGTTCACTGGACTTGAAGTCAGATGACAGCAAAAAACCGAGGTCATATTGGAGTTGAACTCGCGGTACCTCGTTGCGGCCAAGCAACTAACGCGTCGACGGGTTATTCGGACCAACGCGTAAAGCGGAACATTTCGCTAAATTAAGGGGCAACTGCCACAAAATTGACCAGTCCCAAAGACTATCCAGGGCCTCCTGTGGGGTCAGTGGTCCAATCGGCTCGTCTACCGTGAACCAGAGTTTCAAGTCATCCGCAAACATTAGGGATGGCACACCCAATTCTTCAGGTAGGTCATTAACGTATAAAGTGAAGAGAAGGGGGCCAAGAACCAAACTTTGCGGAAAGCTAATGAGAACACGTTGGCGGAAGGACAGGCTTGAACCCATCCGCAAACACATTTCCCTTCCGATTAAGAAAGCTGAAATCCATCGTAAGGCTGGTCCAGGAATACCACAGGAATTCACCTTGTACAAAAGGCGCGAATGTGGAACGGTATAAAAAGCTTTGGAAAAGTAAATAAAAAGCACTTCCACTGCCTTCCTGCAATCAACGGCTTCGGCTCAGTGTTCACGAGCGGTGCCTAATGAAGGAGCAGAGAAGCAAGTGCGCCAACATCTGGCACCTCTGTTGAGTTGTTTGTGTACAGCAGAATTAAACCAGGGTGGCTTTGCCCTAGTTTTATTCCTGCCAGATAGTGGTACATGGGGGGAGAGTGAGCTCACTCAAGCATGATTTAAATCTGTCCCGGGCCGTTTGAATGTCGTCACTTTCAACAATGACACAAGGCGACTTTGCGGCTTCGGCTTTCATTTTTTGAAAGTCCGCGCGCCATATATTTGGAACTTGGTCGGGATGATCATTAGTCTGACGACTAAGGGCGCACTTAAATAAGAGACATGCGTGGTTCCCAGTACCAAGAAGGAGGTTGTTTACAATATCCGTGACAAAATCAATGGATTTAGCGAAGATCAAATCCCAGAGAGACGGGTTTTGACCAATCTTGAATCTAGTTTGCTGATCGACAAATCGGTGCAGGGAAGCATGCAAGGCCAGCTCGAGAAGCTCGGTAGCCAAACACCTTGTAACGCCGTCGCCGGAAAATGTCTGCCAATCAACGTCGGGAAGATTGAAGTCCCCCATCACTAAACACCTATTTGCCGGATGCTCGCGGATGAAATCAGCAAGCCCTTTAGCAACGCTGTCGGGGCTTCTATAGACCAGCAAAACTTTAAGTTGCGCGGAGGCAATACGCAGGTTAACTGCGAGTGCCCCAACATCACCCTCTGATGATTTGAAGCTATACGTGTTAAAGACATTAAGTGCGGAGTTAACGTACAAAGTAACACCACCTCCGCGCAGATCAGCGGTGCCGTCACATCTTAGCAGTGCGTAGCCTGGCATGCACACTTCACTGGCAGTGACGTCGGTGGACAACCACGTTTCAGTGAATGCGAGAACATCTGGAAGGCAGTCGTTGACAAGAGCGTCGACTTCGCACAGCTAGTTTCGCAGGCTACGCACATTGCTTAAGACCACCTGAAGGGATTTAACATTGTGCGTTCGGGATCGTGCGCCACCAGGACCGGCTCTGGCAGGGCGGAAGTGGACCGCCGGCTCACCACCCGAAAACCCACCAAGCTGAGACCCTTTTCTCCTGCTTCACGGCGGGCTTTACGATCCTTCACAGCTTCCCACAATTTCAGCCTACCCGCCAAAGGGAGGTCTGGTTAAACAATGGCACCATTGCGCTTGAGCTTAAAGGCGAAACGCAGAAGTGCTTGGCGCTCCTCCGGAGTAGACAGAATAACTCGCAACAACCGAG
>OX104064.1:44790191-44838241 GCA_944474145.2 Dicrocoelium dendriticum | reverse complement strand
CACCTGACTGACGAGGCGGTTAAGCAGGATTCGGGCAATCACCTTGCCCACACAACTCATCAAGTTGATGTCACGATAATTCGTACAACATTGCTTGCTACATTTGCCCTTGTACAGTGGTAGCACAAGGGCATCCTTCAGCTCAGGAGCCCCCTCCTCAATCTCTACGCCCTGCACCAAGTGGTGCAGCGCAGTCAACAACGCGGGCCCGCCGAGTTTCAATACTTCAGGCGGGATCCCGTCGGCCCCGGCAGAATTGCCGTTTCGCAGCTGAGCAAGCGCTCTCTGCGCCTCATCCGGTGTTGGTGTGTCCGCCAGATTCGCCTTCACATCGTTCTGCTTCACGCCGTACAACCTGAGCCAGTTGATCTCTGAACGGTTGCTCAAGAGACAGTCAACGTGTTTTCGCCAGATCTGCATTATGTCTGCCGTCTGTGTGCAGGTAGCGCCTGAACTACCATCGATCAGTGTCCTTAGCCGCTCCAATCCCGGTCCATACACCGCCTTCAAGAAGTCAAAGAATTCCTTGTGTTGGCGGCGAATTGCGTAGCACTCCATCTACTTCGCCTTCTCCATCCACCAAGCATTTTTAAACGACTGAGCTTTCGAGTCAATCGCCATCGAAGTTTGTAAAACTGGCTCTTCTTTCCCAAGTCACTGGGTCTGCAACATGTGCAGCAAAGGCTGCGTTCTTCTCCGACACCAACGTGCCACTCGTCGTATTAATGTCATCGAACCAATCAGGCCGCTTACAGTTTGCGCGCCCGATGGTCTCCTCAGCAGCAGCTGTCACTTGGTCGCGGAGGTCGTGGCGCAGGTCGCCCACTGTGGCTACGCATTCCACATCACACAGGCGTGCAGCCATCGCCTTCCCCAGCTCAGTACGTTTCGCCACAGTACCGAGGGAGAGAATGTTATATTTACGCCGATTCACGACGGGAGTGCAATACAGAGATTTACGAAAATATATGTACAGTTCTGTCCGCAGCGACTTGTGATCAGTGCCACACTCAGCTCCACGCAGTACACGTGTCATACGCACTTTACGCATATCACGCTGACGTATGATAACATAGTCGAGCAGATGAGCGTGACCACTCCGTGGTTGGGTCCAAGTTGCTATATTACTAGCATTCAGTGCGAACCGAGTGTTCGTGTTCGTCAGGTCGTGAATAGCACAAAGTGAGAGTAGCCTGTCACCGTTCGCATTCCCTGAACCAATGCCATGGGCACTGAAAACATCTGTCCACGCTGATGCATCACGACCAACGCGCGCGTTGAAATCACCCAGCAGAAATAGTCGGTCGCTCCTCGGCACAGACCGTATCACGTAGGATAGCTCAGTGTAGAACTGATCACGCGTGTCATCAGGATAACACATGGTCGGACCGTACGTGCTAATAAAAGTAGCGAACTTACCTCTTCCGAGTCGTAGGCGAACAGTCATCTGTCGCGCACTGATGCCCGTTGGTTCACCTAGCAGCTGGCGATGGAGGCGATGGGATATTGCAAGTGGGACCACATGTTCACGTGGTGCTGAGGCGGCGTTGCCCACCCAGTAGAATGTGTAGCCAGCACCTACTATATGCAACATACCTTGCTCAGCGAGCCGGGTTTCACTAAGCGCCGCAATATCGATGTTGTAGCGCGCCAGCACCATCGCGACCAGTGCAGTGCGCCGCTCCGGGCGCTCTCTGGAGTTCCGGTCCAGTAGTGTGCGCACGTTCCAGCACCCGATGCTGAGTGCTTTGCGCGCAGGCATACTATTGCATTAGTGGGCAATCGCAAGCGCGGTGGCCGTTGTGCTTCGGAGGTTTGCTTGAGGGACTCCACCCGGAGCCTTTGGCTCAATAGCCTAAACCACAAGGCAGCGGATGATTTGAGGTTTGCTTGAGGGACTCCGCCCGGAGCATTTGGCTCAATAGCCTGACACACAAGGCAGTGGGGAGCAGTTCTAGCTCAGGAATGTGATTGCTGAGACAGATTGGGTTCTGCTTGCCGGCCGTCACACGCAGACTAGGAGGTCCTGCAACGTTTTATGTATGTTTTGCGACCGTAGTAGGATACGCACCTGCGACCACGGCCAGACGCAGGTGGGTTTTGGCGGGTTTGCACCAATTTGACCAGGGGCTGCATGGCTTGAGGCAGGCAGTCGCAAACCATTGAACACACGGAGGTTCCCTCCCATGTCAGAGACAATTCGTGACGCTTGTGCTTTATACCAATCGAGCTGTGAGCTTATAACCCGTAGACCTGTTGTCTCCCATGGCTGGGTTTTACGGGAATTGGGCCATCGACCACCTCCTAACCTCTGAAGAGGATGAAATAGGATACTGCCAAGGCGCTCACTCCTGACAGGAGAAGGACGCGGGTCCTCAGCCAAAGCCTTCGATCAAATGAACACCCGAAAGGCAGAGGGATATATATATATACATCCGTACGGGCGGGAGAGCCTATGGTGCGCTGAGGCTGGTGGCAAATAGATCCTGACAGGTGGTCTACCCACTGCTGCTACTGTTGTGCCAATTGCTGATATCCTGGGCGCCTCCTCGTGACGACGGCTGGGTGGGATTTGGGTCTCGACCTTCTCCCTGCTAAGATCCAGGACACCAATCCGCATGAGTAAGTGAACTGATCATGTTCTAGACCCGCTGAATTTCAGGTGTTCATTTAATCGAAGGCTTTGGCTGAGGACCCGAGTCGTCCTCCTGTCAACACTGGGCGCCCTGGCAGTATCCTATTCCATACACTCCGGAGGTTAGGAGGTGGTCGATGGCCCACTTTCGGTAAAACGTAGCCATAGGAGACAACAGGTTTAAGGGTTATAACCTCAGAGCTCTTTTGGCGTAGAGCACAAGCGCCACGCATGGTTTCTGACGGTAGGAGGACACTTCCGGGTGTTCACTGGCGTGCTACTGCCCGCCTCAGGTCAAATATCGCCATAAACAACTTTCTGTGTGCTAAATAGGTTTAAAATAAAGTTGTAATTACTTCCATATATGTACACGTAATAATACCTAAATATAAAGTCGTACATACCGGCTTTCTTATCCTGAACATATCTTGATACATATCATTGTGCTTTCGTAGTTTTATACCTATATACATTCATTATATATTTTGCTAGTTCCATTCGTTTTCCAATTGGCGCCATTTGTGAGTCCTAGGCATAGCGACAAAGCAACACATCCTTAGTCCCACATGCATTTGACATCCATACGTTTATAGCACTGTGTCAATGAACCGCCCTACGCTTTCAGCACATTACAAGCATCCGTTTCCTTTCTCAGACCTTCATTTTAGCATCCCTTGGCATTGCATATGTATATTCTTACGAGAATTGCTACTTCCTCCATTAAGGCAAATATAGGAATAATGGACAGGTTTTTGATACCCTGCCCTGCCCAATGTGGGCAAGCAATCATTTGTTTGCATCACCTCACCAATTTTCAGTTACCAAGATCCGTTGTACCCTGAAGCATCTCCCGTAGTTTGAATTCCCGCGTTTCGTTAACCGGTTTCTCTCGTTCCACAGTCCCCATAAAGCTAGTTATGAGTTCGGACGGACATTTATGATACCATCTTCAATCGCTCAAATAACATCCTTCAACATTCATCGGCCATGCATAAGTATACAAGAATAAAAGTTTGCGTTTAAAAGTTATGATATATTTGGATATATAATAAGATCAAACATCAATGCATTATTTTCTGCTTGACCAAAATGCGCCCGGTATCGTTCACTTAAGTGACCGAGTTGCTAACTGGAAGCCACCGACGCTTTCTAAAGTTTGTTCTACTTTTCATGGACATACACCCTTGCATTACTGAACATTTGTTAGTTGAAAATGAGTGTACATATATATCTACGCGCGGGAGTACATACAATAGATTGGGCTCATTAATGTTTCCGAACCATTGAATTTTGGAAAGCAGAGGGGCAACCCACGTCAGCTGCATTGCGTCCCGTTCAGCGCAAGAAAAATTCGTGCAGTTGAGAAACGGCGTTCACAATAGACCGTTACAGCTGCAACGAAAACAAGCTGAGCCAGACATACGCGGCAAATAGGGGTCCCACGACCTCTTAAAGCTATCCGCACTGGATGCGCTGACAACAGGCTTCGGCAACGAAAACCAGTCGTTCACCACCCGAGAGGAAATAGTAACCACCGGGCGGACACGGAGACACCTCCGGCTTAAACCATTTCTAAGTGTATCATCGCGTCGCGGTTTCGGTGTACAACTGCAAGAATTGTTGCAACCCGGTGCCAGTTCTCCACTAAAACCATGCCCATTGTAAAGTAGTTCCCTCGGGGACGACGACAACCTAAAGAGAAAGGATTCATCTGTTGTAGGCGAGCAATGCAAGATGTATCACACAGAATTCAGCTAACCAGAGGGACATCCGCATGCATTTAAAATCAAGCCGTTGGTGACACATCGTTCCTTACGATAAGCGTGGTACGTACTGCTTCGCATGCAATTTGCATCACGGTAATTCCAAACGAGAAAGCATTTTCGTCCTGGTAATAAAGGCAGCTTTTCCCGAGGCATTTCTTTTCGCGCATAAATGCTTAGCAACGGCCCACCCGCTTCATTATGCATGTGAGCGGAACGGTACTTTTAGCACCTCCTTTCACTTTTGAATAATTAGCTTCTCAAAAATCCCCTGGTCAGCTTAGGTTCCAAATGGTCCTAAATAACTATGGAGACTGGTGCCCTTGCGGTGACTACCGGACCCTAAACCAACTAACGGTCCCCGACAGAAACACCATCCTACATATACATGACCTCACTGCATGCCTCGGTGTTTTGACGGTTTTCGACATGATCGAGACTGTTTGAACCTATCACCAAACACCTGTGTAGAAAAAGAATTACCTAAGAGAGCCGTCTTTACCCCCCTTCGGCTTGTTCGAACTTTTCGGAATGTTTTTCGGATTGTGCAATGCAGCAAGGCGATTTCAGCGCTAAATACGCGATATCACCCGTGGTCTAGACTTCGTCCGTCCCTACCTGAACGACATTCTGGTGACCAGTACATCCGATAAAGGGCGTAAGGTCACCTGCAATCTCTCTTCCAGCGGTTTACTCAACACAGCTTCACCGTAAATCCTACTAATTGCGAACTTGGTAAATCCACGGTATGGTTCCTAGGACCCTCATTTCATTAACTGGTACGCAGCTCCTTGCGGAAGAGCTCCCATCCCTCAGACTTTCCAGGCTCGACCTCACTCAAGCATCTAGGTCGAATTTGTGGTCTAGTCAACTACTACCGACGCCTCATACCCCGCTGCGCTCAAGTCATGCAACCTCTGACCGACCTACACAGCAGAAACGGATGCAAGTTTGCTTTCCCTGATACAGTACCCACTACTTTCACGGAGCTTAATGGTGCTAACGCCAACATAGCTCACCTCGCTCAGTTCGAACTGTCTGCTTCCCTTTCCCCGCTATCGACGCTTCAGACGCTGCGGTAGGAGCTGTGCGCCAACAACATGCTTGTGAGCAGTGGTACATACTCGGTTGGTTCTCCACACGCCTGTAACCAACGGAATCCGGCTACGTCACGTTTGGTAGGGCACTGCTTGCAATCCACTTAGCTACTCGGTATCCCCGACACACCTCAGGAGGCCCGACTTTCACGGTCTACATTGATCACACGCCTATCACCTTCGCCTTCAATACATCAGACAAATATTCACCACGAGAAACCGGGCACCTGAACGCTGTCACGTAGTTCAATGCTGACCTACTTCATAGCTCGGGTCGCCAACGCCGCGGCTGAGTCACTCGCTCACCTGTCAACATCACTCTTAACCCTGTGCTTGCGGTTGAGCTTGCCACCAAGGCATCGGCCCAGGCACAAGACGAATATCTTCAATGCAAACTGCAGTCTACTTCGATGCAAGTGCAACCAATGCCTCTCCAAACTACGCACGGATCTAGCCTTTGCAAACTTTGCAGCGGTTGTCTGAGACCCGTCATGCACGCCACTTTCAGACGCCAAGACTTTGACACCCTCAACTCACTATCTCACCCTGGTACCTAAGCTTCTTTAAAACCGAGCACCGAAGGTTTTGCTTGGCCAAGCGTAAACAAAGCTGTTTGTAACTGGACTGGAGCTTGTGTTCATTTCCAGCTTCCTAATTTACACCGACACACCCGTAGTCCTCTAATTTCCTTCCTTGCTCCGGATCCTCGGTTCTCACAAGTACACTTAGATTTAGTGGGACCCTGGCCTCCGTCTCGCGGATCCGTATACCTACTGCAATGTGTCGGCCGCTTCACTAGATAGCCGGAAGCCATCCTTGTGTCAGACTGCACGGCCGAACGAGTTATTATTGCGTTTTTGGACCATTGGGTGTCACACTACGGATGCCCAGCTAAATCGCTACCAAACCGTGTAGCACCTTTTGAATCTTTGCAATTGGAGAAGTGCTTAGGCTGCTGCTGCATCTGAAAGACGACACGTCCATTTCTGCTGACGCTCTCTATTTTTCTTCCCAACTTCGCTATTAAATAGCAATACTCCGGCTAATACAGCCTCGTGTATTTCGGCTCATGTTTTCTGACCTCTGACTATTGTGCGGTTACCGGCCAATATTAAGATGATTAAATACACAGACCACATTGCCTTACAGAGCCTCGTTGGCTTCGCTACGCCTAATCAGTAAATCTTTCCCCACTGACCCCGTTCTTCCCTTACTTCGCTGTCTTCATTCCGTCTTCCATCGGATTGCATTTCTTTAACTAGACAGTCTAGTCTGTCCCTTACATTAATCTAATCTCATCTGACCAGTCGCTTGCTTTCTGACTACATGCATACTACGGAGAACTAACTGCTCCAGGCACTACATATCTAATCAACCGATTCCTTTAAACCAAGAAGCTGCTGGTAGACCAAAATACTAGTGACCAAACTGCCTAATGGAAAGGTTACAAATGACCACCGAAAGTTTCCGTAGCGCAATTTTCTGTCGATCCTCTTAACCTCGGAGCCACCAGGAGACATTCCTCGTTTCCTCATCCTGTAATCTCTCAGAATGTCTGTATCACTTACCTTCGCTGGTTGGTTGATGTATTCACAAACACTGTAGGAAGCCGCCCGTGACCAAAGTGTCTAATGGAATGGCTACATCAGCCCACTGAAAGTTCCTCGTAGCGCCATTTTCTGTCGCATCTCTACGCATATCCGGAGATTGCTAAGCGCCACCCTCTTTTATTCCCAACATTCATGCTTCGTGACTGTCTGCGTCAGATCTATTGCTGTCCGCTGACTTATTCTGGGACACATAAGGTATCCACTAGCCACTAGAAGGCTTCGCCCCAATGCAATTGCAAATCGTGGATACGCTCTATCTCGCCTTGCATCAGTATCAGTTCTTCGCGTTACCTACGTCACCACTTTCCAGCTGCAGCTAGTCATTGCAGGTAGCATACATATCTACGCTAGGAGCCACTTTGCATCTCTAGAATTTACTCTCTTGAATTGTTGGCATGACATACCTTCACTGGTTTGTTGACTTCTTCTGTCACTGTATCTAATAAATAACTAAAAGGTTCAATGGAATTCCGTTGCTGCCCACTGGTTCTCTCTCTTAGCACAATTATCCTTCGTTCTTCTTATCTTCCTTACGTTTACTGCAGAGACTCATTGTAGGCTCCATATATCTTTGAGCTTAGCTGGAGCTACTAGGAGACATTCCTTGTTTCCACATTCTGTAATCTCTCAGATTGTATGTATCACTTACCCTCGCTGGCGTGTTGCTGTGTTCTGTGACACTGTAGGAATCCACTTGTGACCAAAGTGTCTGATGGAATGGCTACTTCTGGCCACCGAATGTTTCTCGTAGTGCCAGTTTCTGTCGATCCTCTTCACCTCAGCACTTCTACTTAGTAGCAACTAGTGGTCGTAGGCTCTATGCATCTCTGCACATATCCGGAGCCTGCCAAGTGTAACCCTCTTGCATCCCCAACCTTCATTCTTCTTGACTGTCTGCTCACATTCATTTGCTGACCGATGACTTATTCTGGGACACTTTAGGTATCCACTAGCCACTAGAAGCCTACACCCCAATGCCATTGCTAGTTGCGGATACTTCTATCTCACCTTGTATCATTATCAGTTCTTCGTATTACTTATGTCACCACTTTTTAGCTGCAGCCAGTCATAGTAGTTAGCATACATATCTACGCTAGTAGCCACTCTGTATCTCTCCCACTTACTCTCTTGAATTGTTAGCATCACATACCTTCACTGGTTTGTTGACTTCTTCTGTCACTGTATCTAATAAATAACTAGAAGGTTCAATGGAATTCAGATGCTGTCCGCCGGTTCTCTCAACACAATTACCCTTCGTTCTTCTTATCTTCATTACGTTTACTGCAGAGATTCATTGTAGGCTCCACACATCTTTGAGCTTATCCGGAGCTACTAGGAGCCATTCCTCGTTTCTCCATCCTGTAATCTCCCAGATTGTCTGTATCACTTACCTTCGCTGGCTTGTTGATGTGTTCTGTGACACTGTAGCAATCCACTTGTAACCAAATAGCCTAATGGACTGGCTACATCAGGCCACCGAAATTTTCTCGCAGCGCCATGTTCTGTCGATCCTCTTAAACCTAAGCACTTCTGCTTAGCAGCAACTAGTAATCGTAGGCTCCACGCATTTCTGGAGCTTGCTAAGAGCTGCTCTCTTCTATCTCGAACATACTTTGTGGCTGTCTGCGTCACATACATTCGCTTTTTGCTGATTTATTATGGGTAATTGTAGGCATACATTAGCAACTAAAAGGCTTCATGCAAATTCCATTTCTGATCACTGATACTCACACTTACAGCGACCCTAACTGTTCCTCGTCTTACCTCTGGCTCCCGTGTTTAGCAGCAGTCCTTCTTCATAAGCTACTATCATCTTTGCGCATATACTGAGCTGCCAAGGTCCACACTTTATCCCTCCAAGCTTTAATCCCTGGGACTGCGTGCATCACATACACTTGCTGTCTGTTGCCCTAATCAGGTGTCCACTAGCAATTATAAGGCCACACCTAAATGCCATTGCTCATTCGCGACACCTAATTGGCCGTAGTACAGCTCTCTCACTGGCTTCTCCCGGCTCAGGCCTCCTTAATTATACTCCATTAGCACCACCGCATGATTTGATTAGCTGCACGTCGATGCGTCGTAGTCTATTATGCTCTAACTATCTAACAACCTCTTTGTATGCTTGCGCTTTACTTGTCCGCTGTCATTCTATCACGAAACCTCTCTTAGCTTTCTTCTGTCGTGCAAACATATCCAGGTATTCAGCGTAAGCCGCTCTTCTGCCTCACATTTCTTGACCTTTATCTACCCATTACTTGCTGTATTGTCTTAGGCATTTTTTTACCTGCAATACTCCAAGACTCGGGCTAGCAGTCCATGGCTCTATCCAGCTTGGCACTATTACCCTAGCACTCTGGCTGCTGCGGTCAGGCCTCAGGTTCTGATATCCTCAGCAACCTTAATGTACGCATGTATTCTGGCTATTCGCGGTCCTTCCGTCAATTAGCCCTTCTTAGCTTTTTAATTCGGCACTCTCTCACCTGGTCAGTACAGAGACGCCCCTTAGCTTCTCCTTTACAGGTGCTCATTCCTCAATTATTCGCTGCTATTTTTGCCAAACTTACCCATGTATGAGTCCAAAAGACTCACTGGCTTTCCCTGGGTCAGCATATTCTACGCTCCCCAGCGAATCTTCCCACGCAACAGTTGCATCATAGCAAACCGATCCTGTGTTTTCTTTGCTCAATGGCGCAACGCTCTGTATCCAAGGTATACGGTAGCAACCAACCTATAAGGCTTTGCTTCCGATGAATATTCAAAAGACACTTTTAGCATAATCATTGTTACACATTGTACATCATATGTTTCCTCTAAATGTTATACCATAGAACATAAATAATGCTTGTTCCCACGTCTGTTCTTTGCGGCCCTGTTTGTCTCTCACCTTCCCTTTCTCCGAGGTCTGGAAATTCTTGGGGATCTGGGATCGGAACGTGAAAGAGCTTGTGCCTGGGACAGGACATAGAAACCCCCAAGGACCTACATAGAACACGGCTGTACAACAAGTGGATAAAAATGCACTCACTACCATGACCGTCGTCCAGTAATGGTAGCTGGACATGACGCCTTCATACTCCTGCGAAGTATACATAATCCTGTAAATTCTAGAAGCAAGAATCGGAAGTTTTGCTCACCTGGACACGAAGATGACGAAGGTCTAACCCTCCATAGGCCTCAGCCATTATGGCCGCCCCGAGCAAAAATAACCTGTTCAGCTAACAGAGGAAATTAGAAGGCAATTGACGGCGGTTAACCGAGGGTTATATCAGTCGACGAGCTGCTCTGCCAGTTTTACATTAGTGTACAAACGGATTTCTGACAGTGTTTCAGGACGTGGTGGGTTTTCGCCTGGCAAGCGTTCTCCCTATAAAAAGCCACAAATGTCCGCTTAACAACACTGCGACGTGGCGGATGTGACTCGCCACTGAATAAAGTCACTGCCCACAACTACATACTGGCAAGCCGACCAGAATCCTAATGTAATATTTTCCTGACAAGTTTTCTCTACAAACGGAATGCCCAGCCTGTTTACACTACGCCCACTAGAACCCAACTTGTCGTCATGTTTTGACGAATTTATACCTCAAGATTAATTTTACAATTTCCAAAGCTTGGACAACTTTCGGCTTACTGCCGATTACCTACATAGCAACGTGTTTGTTGCGAAACATAAATTGCTTGTAAACGTTGATCATGCCTGGTCAGGTGTGTCTCGGAAATTCGAGAATATACTATTTATTTATTTATTTATTTACATAGCGCCCTGCGGCGAATGGCGTAGTCGGACGCTTTCATCGATAGATTAACTGATACCTCTGTGCCACTTCTGACCCTGAGAGGGGCGAAAATGTTCCGTCAGTACTTTTAGGGATCCCTGGCATCTGAAAACTTGCGCTGCAGTGCGCACCCGCAGAGCTGGTCTGCGGCACGACGCTTAAGCTGCCAGGAGAGTTTCTTTCGTTCCCACACCGTCAAACTTCGCAACCTCCCTTTCTCAAGGCACGCGTTCGCTGAGCCGGAACCCTCCTCACGAGTAGACCAGAGCTATGCAGATTCACAGTGGACTCACTACCTGCACTCAGCTTTTGTCCGCACAGACGCAGTACGTCGTCCCTACAGCCTCCCTTCGCCGGCCTCTTCAGATTTCCCTAAATAACTCCTTAGCATTTTACTATAGGCCAGAATGGTCACCGGGAATCTTTGTCCACTGTTTGTCTTAAGGTGGCATTTTTCTAAAATCCGCCCTCAAGTTTACCTGGTACAGTGGCTAAGGTGAACTAACCCGACGCTGCATCTCCTGCACTAGGGACTCTAGACAACTCTGTTAATCTTGACCCTCCGCAAACGCAGTCCCAGTTTCAACCCCGTTGCAACTGACCGACGAGCTAGATAGACTGAAGGGCCAATCGGCTTTTCCGCTTTGTTAACATTTGTTATATTACTTGACTGCGCACTTTCCACCTTTCAAGGCAAACCTCTGGTACATTCATAAACATTTTGTAAAGCGACAAAACAATCCAACAACTATTTTTACAATGTTCGCAAACTTGTACACACCATTTTCTCCTCTACTTAACTCGCTTTCTACATGGCATTATGCAATCTATCTAGACCACGTCCAACCTACCAGAATTTTATATTCTAAAACTCAAGTTCACAGAGAAACTCTGGAATCCCCGGCCTACCTTCTAGAATCCTCCGGCTTCATAAACCTGGCTCCAAGCGCCCGCGACTCCCCACTGCCAGCGCGACAACGACTGGTCTGGCCCAAAAGATGACATCCGGGGCCCTTCGATCTACGAGGATTGTTACGGCCATGGTCTCCGTGTGCACTGTGGGGCGTGACACCTTCCAAGCACACTGTCCGGCCGCAGCGAAGGCTAGCGTCTGGCGGCCAGTTTTCTGGACTGTCTAGTATTTGTAAGCTGACAAGTCCGCCCCACCATCGATGCTGCACTCTAGTCCACACCCAAATACGAAATAGAAAATGACCAAGAAATCGGAACCCGCGTAAGCCCACTAAAACTACTGCTTTTCTTCCTTATACTTACTTTGTTCTCTCATCGGACATCTATGGAAGGTTCCACTCATTCATCCTTCTAGGGAATCACCCTGTAGTCAGCATGAAACATGTACGTTTTCAGTATGTGGTGACCCTTATTTCTTTGTTTACAACTTGTTTATACCTTCCGATCATGTAGTTGTTTTACTGCCGGTACATTCGGTTCACTTCAAAAGCCGTGCTACTAGTGCGATACCTTGCCCCGTGCTCCTGTTACTTTGCTTCTAGATCAACGCAGCACTTTAATATACGCGTTGTCTCCAGCAGCGTACTCATTTGTGATTAACCGGTATCCTTATTGGTTCTCACTGGTTCACCTGGAAACCAATAACTGAGTTCAGAATTACAGGTACATCGCACGCCGGAATTGTGGACGTAAATCTCCTCCTCCTCCTCCATTTCTATGTCGCATATATATTTACCTTTCCAGCTTCTTTGCCTATACCGCACCTAATACGTCACCTCATACCTGTTATAGCCTTCCACAAATAAGTTGACAGGTTATCAAGTCCCATGGCTTAAAGCTACCGACTTACCCAATACTTGGCTCATACTAAACTTGATAGCATACCACGTGTAACCATTCAGCACATTCGTTAACACCTAGAACTTAAGAGAGCACCAAAACCCCATGACTCAGTGATCTACTGTGCTTACGTGACGCACTGCATTTGTCCCCAGCAAAAGCATGAGCACTTTGATTGGGATTGAGCGACGATGAAGTGTGCAATTCAGGTGCCGCTTTCTTCCTTATCCACTTACACATGCGACCTCTTTCCATTGTCCTTGTATCCCAATGGACATTCCTCCGGTTATTTACATTTATATAAATATTATCAGTTAATTCAATATCCTCCGTATAGCAGAACAATTTAGCTACAAAGTTTAAAACCGCCAATAAAACCAGGGGTGACAACTACACACCCGGATAAAAATAGCTTACGCCTACACCCCTTATATCGCTCCTCAGCATAATGCTTGTCGCAATCATTCTTCCACCAGGAAGTTCGATTATCACTTACTTCACCCCTACCCCTCAGTCACTTATGGGCATAGAGTGAATCACATCTGGTTGGCGGCATCCCCTACGGATTTCGCTGCCACCGTTCACTCAAATAACAAATCACATTACGCCCGTGAATACAAATAGTGCTTGCGTGCATACCGATGCAACACCTACTGTTCCAAACACACAACTCTAATGCAGTGAGAAAATTGAATAAGTATGACCCGGTGGAAGGTACATTGGACAAATGTTTCCCTAATAAAACGGGCAAAGGCTCATACCAATACGAACCAAGTTGCGATGTATTTGAGCTAAAATAACAACCATGACGTTCACTGAACCGCAGTCTTTGCAATATAGATTATATGCAAGCGTCATTCAATAATAGCCCGAACGAAACGGGCATAGGCCCCGACCACTACAGGAGAAAGCTGCAGACGCCTGGAGCCAGCTTAGACGAGGTATCACTACATAGACGTGGACCAGCGTTACCAGTATGCATATGTAGCACAGACAAACGGACTATCAATGCTAATCCAATTATAAAGTAACATGTATATGTCGAGGCATTCAGCCATGCCGAGATAACCCCACCTTTAAAGCTTATATGAAGTAAGTTCGTCAGCGAGCGAAACAGGAATACTCGAAACCGTGCTAAAGTTATCAATATTATTTATTCAAACGGGACAATCATTCAAAAATATTTTTATCATCGGCGTATGTCTCGTGCTCGGTTTCATACCAAACGTAAACCATCGCAAATTGACAAAAGTGCAGTTTACTACAAGTTCTCCCGCTTAAAACTACCCATATTAGGTAGCGGGGACTTTCCACTAACTACGGTGAAGAAAACACATGAACGCAACATCATCCTCCGCAAGGAGCCCCAAATAAGCTGTGGCAGTTTACGTTCCTAGTTACATATGGTTGGCGGCATCCGGTTTCGGATTTGCCTGTCACTGTGGTAAGCCACAGGACGCCTGCGCCTACAGAGGGACCAAGGATGGCTTGTGCTGCACCACCCACAGCTCCAACCACATACCCCATATCCAGTGTAAACCCGAAGGAATAAGACCGGGAGGCATGCGGATGGGAACCACGTTTCATCAACAGAGCCGGCCCACACTCCTTCATAGGCAAACACAAGCACGCTGTATTTGGGAATCAACCGCACACAAGGCGGTGGCTGGACCGTAGTCCGCTACACACTGAGTGCATGGAACCGCTCTATGAGCCTAGCACGGCCAAAAGAACCGTGCACCCCGTCCCCTCCAGCAACGACCAACTGTCTCCTGGAGCCAGTATGAACGATGTAGTGGGTAACAGACAGGTAGGCACCTTGTCAACATACACATCAAGCGCAACCATACCAGGGATAGCAAACAACAGCCATTCACTTTAAACGACAAGCTGAAATTAAATAAATCCAATAATGCATACAGATACGGTGGCATAACTCTTCGCTAAATTACCATATGAAGTAAGTTGGTTAGCAACAAATCCGTGATAAGTAAGGAATGTCCACAAGTAACTTAAAATGCTACAAACGCAACAAAATTACCGAAGATAAGCGCAATTAGTGTAAGCAACGTGGCCAGTTAATAGAACATTATTCAGGGAGGCAGAACAAACCAAGTAAAGCAGAATGAAATTTATCCAGCTTAAAGGGACCTAGTTTAAGTGTAAGTTGGTTTAGCCCAACTGCGGTGAAGAAGCATCAAGAATGTAACATCAGCCTCAGCATTGGGTAGCTAGTTACATATACAGTCATCTAAACATATCCCAATTTACTTTTACATCTAAATAAACACATACAGATTTATATACAGATATACATTAACAAAGCTGATCGCACACATCACCGCTTACATTTATAGCCATTTAACTATATATATAATTTTGCGAAAATTCCTAATACATATACATATTCTTTGATGTAAACATGTATCCAGATATACATATGTGTGGCATATATTAATACAAATATATAAATATATATAAATGCTCACATGTAGGTCCGCATATGAACATATACACCATTCATCCTGCGTAACCCTTCACATATACATATAATTATTTACATATATAAGTGCATACGTAAATGCCTATAATATAAGCTTATGGTTGGCGGCATCCGGTTTCGGATTTGCCTGTCACTGTGGCAAGCCACAGGACGCCTGCGCCTACAGAGGGACCATGGATGGCTTGCGCTGCACCACCCACAGCTCCAACCACACACCCCATATCCAGTGTAAACCCGAAGGAATAAGACCGGGAGGCATGCGGATGGGAACCACGTTTCATCAACGGAGCCGGCCCACACTCCTTCACAGGCAAACACAAGCACGCTGTATTTGGGAATCAACCGCACACAAGGCGGTGGCTGGACCGTAGTCCGCTCCACACTGAGTGCATGGAACCGCTCTATGAGCCTAGCACGGCCAAAAGAACCGTGCACCCCGTCCCCTCCAGCAACGACCAACTGGCTCCTGGAGCCAGTATGGACGGGGTAGCGGGTAATAGACAGGTAGGCACCTTGTCAACATGCACATCAAGCGCAGCCACACCGGGGATAGCACGCAACAGCCAATCATTTGAAACGACAAGCTGAAATTAAATAAATCCAATAATGCATACAGATACGGTGGCATAACTCTTCGATAAATTAGCATATGAAGTAAGTTGGTTAGCAACAAACCCGTGATAAGTAAGGAATGTCCACAAGTAACTTAAAATGCTACAAACGCAACAAAATTACCGAAGATAAGCGCAATTAGTGTAAGCAACGTGGCCAGTTAATAGAACATTATTCAGGGAGGCAGAACAAACCAAGTAAAGCAGAATGAAATTTATCCAGCTTAAAGGGACCTAGTTTAAGTGTAAGTTGGTTTAGCCCAACTGCGGTGAAGAAGCATCAAGAATGCAACATCAGCCTCAGCATGGGGCACTATATAAGCTTATACATGTGTATGTATTTACATCAGTATTCGAACCACCATACAAACCATAGTATTTACTTTACTTTATAAATATATGCGTAAATATGGTTAGCGGCATACCGTTTCAGATTTGCCTGTCACTGGGGCTAGCCACAGAGGGACTATGGGTGGCTTGCGCTGCACCACCCACACCTACATCCACACACCCATATCCGGCGTAAACTCGGAGGATTAAGACCGGGAGGCATGCGGATAGGAGCCACGTTTCATCAACGGAGCCGGCCCACACTCCTTCACAGCAAAAACAAGCATGCTGTATTTGGGAATCAAGCGCACAGGCAACCGCACGAGAGGTGGTTGTTGTGCCTCGGAGATTTGCTTGAGGGACTCCACCCGGAGCATTTGGCTCAGTAGCCTGAACCACAAGGCAGTGGGTGATTCGGAGGTTTGCTCGAGAGACTCCACCTGGAGCATTTGGCTCAATAGCCTGACACACAAGGCAGTGGGGAGCAGTTCTAGCTCAGGAACGTGATTGCAGGGACGGATTGGGATCTGCTTGACGGCCGTCACACGCAGACTAGGAGGTTCTGGAACGCTTTATATATGTTTTGCGACCGTAGTAGGATACATCTGCGACCACGGCCAGACGCAGTTGGGTTTTGGCGGGTTTGCACCAATTTGACCAGGGGCTGCCTGACTTGAGGCGGGCAGTAGCAAACCATTGAACACCCGGAGGTGTCCTCCCACCCTCAGAGACAATGCTTGGCGCTCGAGATCTACACCAATCGAGCTGTGAGCTTATAACCCGTAGACCTGTTGTCTCCCATGGCTGGGTTTTACGGGAATTGGGCCATCGACCACTTCCTAGTATCCGAAGATGATGGAATAGGATGCTGGCATGGCGCACACCTGATAGGAGGACGACTCGGGCCCTCAGTCAAAGCCTTCGATTACACATACACCCGAAAGGCAGCGGGTTCAGCACATGGTCAGTTCACTGACTCATACGGATTGGTGTTCTGGATCTTAGCAGGGAGAAGGGCAAAACCCAACTCCCACCCAGCGGTCGTCACGAGGAGGCGTCCAGAATATGAGCCCATGGCGCAACAGTAGCAGCAGTGGGTAAATCATCCGTCAGGATCTAGCCACCACCAGCCTCAGCGCACCATAGGCTCTCCCGTCAATATATATATTTTTTATATATATCAATTTACAAATTTATATACGAATTCTACACCTTAAATTCAGTATAATATTTACTTAATGCCCAAAAAATAAATACATATGCATGTACGTATTTATGTACATATACATGTTTTAAATGGTTGGCGGCATCCGGTTTCGGATTTGCCTGTCACTGTGGCAAGCCACAGGACGCCTGCGCATACAGAGGGACCATGGACGGCTTGCGCTGCACCACCCACAGCTCCAACCACACACCCCATATCCGGTGTAAACCCGAAGGAATAAGACCGGGAGGCATGTAGATGGGAGCCATGTTTCATCAACGGAGCCGGCCCACACTCCTTCACAGGCAAACACAAGCACGCTGTATTTGGGGAATCAAGCGCACACAAGGCGGTGGCTGGACCGTAGTCCGCTCCACAATGAGTGCATGGAACCGCTCTTTGAGCCTAGCACGGCCAAAAGAACCGTGCACCCCGTCCCCTCCAGCAACGACCAACTGTCTCCTGGAGCCAGTATGAACGATGTAGTGGGTAACAGACAGGTAGGCACCTTGTCAACATACACATCAAGCGCAACCATACCAGGGATAGCAAACAACAGCCATTCACTTTAAACGACAAGCTGAAATTAAATAAATCCAATAATGCATACAGATACGGTGGCATAATTCTTCGCTAAATTACCATATGAAGTAAGTTGGTTAGCAACAAATCCGTGATAAGTAAGAAATGTCCACAAGTAACTTAAAATGCTACAAACGCAACAAAATTACCGAAGATAAGCGCAATTAGTGTAAGCAACGTGGCCAGTTAATAGAACATTATTCAGGGAGGCAGAACAAACCAAATAAAGCAGAATGAAATTTATCCAGCTTAAAGGGACCTAGTTTAAGTGTAGGTTGGTTTAGCCCAACTGCGGTGAAGAAGCATCAAGAATGCAACATCAGCCTCAGCATGGGGCACACATACATACATGGTTGGCGGCATCCGGTTTCGGATTTGCCTGTCACTGTGGTAAGCCACAGGACGCCTGCGCCTACAGAGGGACCATGGATGGCTTGCGCTGCACCACCCACAGCTCCAACCACACACCCCATATCCAGTGTAAACCCGAAGGAATAAGACCGGGAGGCATGCGGATGGGAACCACGTTTCATCAACGGAGCCGGCCCACACTCCTTCACAGGCAAACACAAGCACGCTGTATTTGGGGAATCAAGCGCACACAAGGCGGTGGCTGGACCGTAGTCCGCTCCACACTGAGTGCATGGAACCACTCTTCGAGCCTAGCACGGCCACAACGACCGTGCACCCCGTCCCCTCCAGCAACGACCAACTGTCTCCTGGAGCCGGTATGGACGAGGTAGTGGGTAATATACAGGTAGGCACCTTGTCAACATGCACATCAAGCGCAGCCACACCGGGGATATCAAACAACAGCCAATCACTTGAGAGAGAGAGAAAGAAAATATGTGCATATAAACATACATATCGACTGATATTTGATCATCGCAATATTTTAAATTTGTGTGCTTGTATAAACTCTATCACATGTCCTTAAGGTTACAAACATACGTCTTAGAAATAACAGCTCACAACAACCCGGACTGTCTAATAGCACAGTACATTTGGTCCATACAATAAGTATAGCAGTCATTAATCTTCCATATAACCATCCTTCCTTAACATTCACCGATACCCTCAAATGGTTACGTTAATGCTCACTTTATTGGACAATGCAGCATTTAACTTAAATCATAACTTCTAACAATAAATTACCCCTGCAACGCACATTTATGCTGAATCTGTGTCAGCATCATACATGCTCCAAATTTGGAAAACTAGTGACGCCCTTTTGACACGATTCCAAAAAGTACAACGTCTACAAACGTCAGCCATGAGATCTTCATCTTCGTTATAAAGGATGTAAGGTTCATTAGGCATTTGCTGAATGCAAACGTAACTTGTGCGTACATTCTTAAATCGCAACCACGTTAACTTCGCTCAAAAGCTAGTGCTTTCATACATCGCCCGTAGTTACTATTTTCCTGCCTTCGAGTAGGCCGTGTCCTTCCACTACACTGGTAGTTCTCAGTTTAATTTAGTATAACCGTTTTTGGGCCACAAATCCATATACCATTACCTTTCAGTTTCCATTTCGTCATGCCATCATCATTAACAATATACCCTGCAGCAAGTCATAACATCTTGGATAGCATTGAAGAAAACGGCCGCGAATCACTCCCCGCGCTTACAAAAATTAGCCGCTTCCAGACTCCATGTGGTACGGATTCGAAAATACTCTTCCTTACACATATCTTAGTAGCAACACATTTAAACACACGCAATATCACAGTTGCACACAATTGAATAAGCCTGAAAAGGCAGAAAGGACGCCGGTAACCATGCCATAAAATGTCTATAAATTACTTGTTGCCCATTAGGTTTTAAGGGGAAACGGCACTGTGACTAAGCTGCAATAACTAATT
Source organism: Dicrocoelium dendriticum (assembly GCA_944474145.2). Classification (NCBI taxonomy): domain Eukaryota; kingdom Metazoa; phylum Platyhelminthes; class Trematoda; order Plagiorchiida; family Dicrocoeliidae; genus Dicrocoelium; species Dicrocoelium dendriticum. The sequence goes on along the minus strand of OX104064.1, from coordinate 44,818,450 downwards.
TATGGGCATATTATTGCATGATTTCCGGATACCTTACTGCCTTTGCAGTTTTATTTGATTGTGTGCAAACGTGATATTGCGTGTGTTTAAATGTGTTATAACCAAAATATGCGTACGGATGAATAGGATAGAATATGCACGACATGGAGTCTGGGAGGGGCTAATTTTTTGTAAGGGCGGGAAGTGATTCACGATATATTCCAGATAGTAGGCATATACGTATTTTGTGAACTTTGTAAGTATCTTGTGAAACATATATATATATATATATAACTATGGTAACACGTGTACACATTTTTGGATGTATTTTTAGCACTTGTTTTTATATGGATGTTTGCAAGTGTGACATATATTTGGAAAGGTGGTAACGCATTCGTCGATGGACAAAAGCGCTTACTTCCTACGTAGGAAGGCCTCTTTCGTTCGTTGAATGTCAACGCTGGTAAGCATCAAAAGGCCCTCCACAAACTTGTTGCCACACGCACCAGCCAACTACAATGTAGCCATGCATACTGACTTCGGATGTACAACATAAGCGGAACCTAGTCCAAAAGTTAAGGAGTTGGCAAATTAACCTTTGTACTGTGTAAGCGGAAATCCGCTTACCGTATCTCAAGAAAAGAACACTGAATAATTTGATGCGTACTACTTTTAGGATAATATACGCCCATTGTTTAACGGAGGTTGTGGTCCAAATAACATTGCTTAGCGTTGTACAACACGCATGAACAGGGTGCGGTGAATTGTTCTTGGGCGAACATGAAGCGCTTGCAATACAACAGGGAACCTATGGATGATACCAAACGCGCGTTTGTTAAGTTCATGGTGGGGACGCTGAATGGAATGGAGCTAGAAGCGTTGCGCATGAGCAACAGCGTCCACAGCAAAGCGCGACGCATGTATTATCGGGACTGTTTTTCTTGGTTGTGAGAACCTGCATTGGAATCTTATGCGACAACGGTCGTCTGAGTTGGGAGTTTTCAATGTGCTCATAAACCTCAAAGCGGAAATACGGACAAATGGTTCGTGGTTTTCGGCCACGGCATGGAAACGCTATGCTCAAGAACCGGAAGTGTAATAGGGCGGTAGTGAATGTGGTCGTCCTTTACGGACCCACCCACAGAACTAGCGGCGAGGTTGTGTGGCGCAGGCAAGCATATGATTAGACAATCCTGGCTCGTAGGATGCACCACAAGGCTTTAGGACAGAGGGTGGCAATTCAGGGATCGTCGGGGCATTCAGGATGTAATTGAAAAGCGGAGGCGGTTAAAAGTGCAGACTAAAAAGGAACATGGAAGCGTAATGGCGGCACTTATGATACCTGAGTACCGGTTAAGCTATTTGAAGCGTGGGCTGTAAAGTACGGATGCAAACGCGAGCATGGTTAATCTGAAAAGTACTTGGGTGCAGCAGTATCACTTACCTGTAAACATGAGTTTCACTGCGGTGCGGTAGACAAACAAAAGCGTGTAGCATGCAGACAAGAAGGTGGGCAAGAGGCGCGGTAGACAAGATACTTCAAAATAAACTTGACACAGGTACCTGCAGAATTGCATTATCCGGAACAGACATTTAATGGTGCATTAATTATTAATAACTAGGAGGAAAAATACAAATGAATAAATAAATGATATATTCTCTGCAAAACGAGACACACCTGTAAAGGCGTGATCAAATATGCATACAAGCATAACTTCTTTGGAATATTAAAACATTTCGTTTTACTCAAAGGAATAAAGTAATGATGTAGTCCGGATGAGCGAGCATATTGTCAGGTAATAGCCAGAGCAAGGACCATGATGGCGCTGTGGCACGCAAAAGCTGTTGCGTCAAGATACAAGTAGGGGGTAAATTTGCCATGTAGTGATCCATGAGCACAGGAGCCCAAACAAGGTTTTGGTGCAAACAATGACCATTACGAAGCCGGGATGATCTGTGCTCCATTAAAGCATTCTTCATACTAAAATCAGTTGCACAGGTTGGATGCAGAAGGCTGAGGACTGCGTCAGTGTAAACTGTATAGCTGTGACTTTATTTTGTGGCGAGTCACATCCGCCACGTTGCAGTGTTGTTAAGCGGACATTTGTGGCTGTTTATAGGGAGAACGCTTGCCAGGCGAAAACCCACCACGTCCTGGAGCACTGTCGTAGCTTCCGTTGTACTGTAGTGCTAGTCGGTTTCGCATCGTATAGATCGATTTTGCACTTTGTTATTCGCAGTCGGTTGAAAGCCAAAATTCTTCCTTCGTTGGCCGAATGGCTTAGTAATGATCCGGCAGTAGTCGTTGAAGCCGGTCAATGGTGCAAAAGAGTCGCAGAGTCGAATGATAATGATGCAGGTGAGTGAACACATTGTTAATAGAGGCCGGCTTTTTCTATTATATTGTCCGGCTCGCAACCCGTGTCCCGCTATCCATGCTGGACTTGTCATAGGGACGGTGAGTGCAGTTGTTTCTTGTGTCTGAATATGTCCATAACAGGAAAAATGCTATTCTCCGCAAAGTGGACTAGTAATTCCTTCAAATGTAAGTGTAATTGTCTCCATGGCCAAGTGAAAACTCCATGAAAGGTAATCGGAAAAGACGCTTATACGCGCGCAATGCTGTCCGTGAAATGACATCAGAAAAGCTACAGGTGACTGGAGAATCGGAATGTTTGAGGCAGTGAAGGTACTCACGCCAGAATTGTCTGTCTTCGGTTGTGGAACAGGGGATGCATGTAAATATATTATTCCAGGTGAGTAACTTGTTCTACTGTGAGTACGAGGCGAGCCAAACCCATTTGTTTAGATTCCGTGGTGGTAGCTTCTCCAGAGTGGCGGAAAGCGCTCCATTTGGAACGATGTGTGGGTTCTTCATCTCCCGGAGAAAAGATCAGGCGTTTAAACCATCTGGCTATTGAGAGTGGGTCGATCAGTCCTAGCGGATAAACCTTCTTGATGTGGCAGATGTATCTGTGGAAATCTTGGGAGAAAACGGGCAACGGACAAGAGGCATCCAAACAGCAATGAATCGAGAAGCACAAACACCGACTGGTGGCGCGAAACGGTGCTTATGATACGTTAAACGTTATGTAAGTTTGTTTAGTATACATGATTTGCAAGCGTGTTCTTTACATCACAGATAGTATGGGACAACTGTTGGAGAATTATGAACGCGTCTATAGGGCGTGTGGAGCAAATATTTGAGACTTAGCTCGTAGTTATTTTGACGTCAGTGTCGGCAAGTAATGGATTAAGTAACCACCTTACATGAGGCTCGTACAGCTACCGACAATATTACTATTTCTCTGTTGGATCTACTTGGGATTACGATGGTGTAGCGAAACTTGATGCCAGTTAATTTGCGAACATGTCGATCCTGTTAACGGACTTAAACTACTTCTCCTTGTACTGTTTATGCGGGTGAGGCAACCAAGGGAGTCGCCTTTAGTGCCCACAATATTGCCACAGCTGTGGCTGTTATATAGTCTTGTATGATCTTGCGTAACACCCGTCATGTTCGCATGCATATAAAACTACACAGCGCCGCGTACCAGCGCTTCTTTCCCACCAGCTTACCCACCTGTTGCCCGCAACTTGCAAGCGAGCACTTTGCTCGTTGAAACTGTCACACTCCCCAGGTCCTGACGGTTTGCCTTCACCCATTTCAAAACTCGGTGGTCCGGACATTCCAGTCCTTCTCCTCAATGTCTTCACCTTCTCAATGAAGAGTGGTCACTACCCGTCCAATTGGAAGCACGCAACCGTCATACCACGACACAAACGAGGCTGTCGCCTAAATATTGACAATTATCGTCCCATTAGTCACACAGCTATTGCGTCTCGACTCGTGGAAAGAATAATAAAGGCCGCTTTGCTTTCTGTTGCCATGCAACCTTATCAATAGGTCCCAACACGGGTTCCTGCCGACTAAATCCTGTCAAACCTGCCAGTTTGTATTATTAAACCACGTAACACCCTCCATCGACCTAGGTCAGGCACTAGTCACTATCTTCCTGGACATGAAAAAAGCGTTTGTTCGGGTCCCACACAATGGTTTAATGACTAAACTAGCAGCATACGGTGTCTCTAGGCATCTCCTTTCATGGTTTTCTTCCTACCTTTTTAACCGAAGGCAGTCAGTGCAACTAGGCGACATCTCATCCAAAAAGGCATCCGTAACCAGCGAAGTATTCCTAGGCAGCGTCCTGGGACCTCTGCTGCTTTGCTGTACATTAATGATGTATTCCAGGTCTACAAACACGGCACGCCGTACCAGTTTGCCGATGACATAAGTTATTTTCTCATTTGACCCTAGCTGTCTACGTAATAGCCTCTCTAGCATTCAAAGCAATCTTAGTGCTCTTGAAACATGGTTTTCACCAACGAAATGCAACGTCCTTTCCTACTGATGCTCCACACCCCTCAAACTATTAACTCTCAACGGTATACCACTTGATAACAGCCTCACTGTGCGCGATCTCGGTGTACACTATTCCTGCTCATTGAACTTTGCGGAACAAGCGAGCTTTAGCTCTGCCGAAGCCAGGTCTATCATTGGCTATATACTGAAGTCAATGTGCTTGTTGGAGTCTCGACTCATGCTCTATAAGTTGTGTGCCCGGGCTATGGTGGAGTACTGCTCAGTCGCTGTTACTAACTCACGTAAAAGTGACAGGATGGTTATTGAGAAAGTCCAGCGTTCGTTCACTAAACGTCTATTAGGAGCATCTGCGCTCAACTATCAAGGCCGCTGCAAGCTGCTTGGTCTGGAACTGCTTTGGCTACGACGACTTGAAACCAACCTCATTTTCCTATATAAGTTAATCAAAACATCGGACTCAAGTGTCGCTAGTTTTTTCAGCCTCTTGGCGATACACGTTATCCTCTACGCCATAAAGCACACTCATTTTCACTACCCAACACACGTTGCTCCATACGTTCTAACTTCTTCCTCTATAGATATGCGCATGTCTGGAATAAGCTACCGGAAGCCGTCAGAGCACCTGATAGTATCACGCAATTCTCCACGGTCATAAATAGACTATTAAGCGTCCCCAAGGTAGCAGAGATCCTGGGCATCTGCATCCCCGAGGACGAGCTCTGGGAGAACGGCCCCGATCACATATAGACACAAAATTTCTTCAACCAGCAACAATAAAGCTCCCTTCATTCCGAAACCGTCCGCTCCTTATCGCGCTCATTCCTTTCATTGCTCTTGCAATCGGATGGCAAACTCAGTGCCCTGCATGACCTAGTCCCATTTGACCAGTCTGACTGCATCCATGACTACGGAGTTGCAAATGGTCTGGGACCTTCAGTCAATGTTAAGTCTACTGCACCTTGACAGTCTGCTGGAATCGCTTACACTTATGCAGTTTATTCCTGTGCATTGCTGCTGCCCCTCTTTATTTGTCTTCTCACCTTAACTATACGCTTCAACCTCAACGCGCTGACTAGCTTAGTCCTATCTGATCGGCGTCCTGCTCTACGACCACCGTGAATTCAATGGCCGATACTCGGAACACCGAACACTCTATACTCCTTTACACGAGTGCCTCAATGTCTTTCCCACACCTTATCAGTAAAATTCTTCCTATCCCAACCTTTTTCCTCTCCTAATCGCTCCTTTTGCTCTTAGGACACGATCATCGTTGGCTTCTCCAAATCCCAGCAGAAATCTTGTTCCATCACTGATCCTATCATTTGCTGCTGCGTCATCTGTTTCCAATCCTTCTTCAATCGAACTACCAACTCTCAGTGCCCTGCAATAACCTAGTCTCAGCTGACCAGTCTGCTTCCCTTTGACTTCTTCCATACTACCGGGATGTTAACGTTCCAGGCTCTGTAGACTCAACGTAATGCCTCCCTCACCGCGACAGCCTGCTGCGCTTGTTCATCCTTTATTACTGTAGCCACATCCATCTTTTACTGTCCACCTCTCGACGCACTCTAACTGTCTCCCCAAATGAACTACAGCCTCAATCACAATGCGCCGACTAATCCAGTCTCAGACTCCTGTGACATTACTGGCCATCGTTCAGATGACTGAGCGCCGTTTGTATTCAATCATTCTTCAATCGGACGATTCGAGTCTCTGTCATCCGTAACTCAGCCTCAGCTGATCAGCCAAATTCTATGGGACTGCTACCAGGCTACCGGGATGTTAGCGGTCTAGGCTCCGTCGACCCAAAAGCACTACCTCCCTCACCTTGATATCCTGCTTAACTTGTTCGCCCTATGTTAATATAACCACTTCTATCTCAGACCAGTCCAATCCTACTGACTCAGCTTACCTTCCCAAATGAACCATAGGACTCAATCACACTGCGCCGACCAAATGCAATCTCGGCTGATCGGTCTTCTTCTCCCCTACTTCTGCGACGCTGCCTGTCATGCTTGGAAGACTGAACGCTCTGTCACCATTACCTCGAGAGCCACGTTAACTGTCGCATCTCTTATCCGTAAACGTAAACACACTACTCTGTCCTCTCCTTATCACGATCTGTCTGTATTTCTTCTTCATCCGGATAGCGAGCTCTCAGAGCCCTGCCCTATTATCCTCTTTGACTGCGTCCTAACTAGCGAAATGTAGTTTTAGGCTCTGTAACAACAACACACAACTTCTCTCCCACTGCGAGCCTGCCTGACCTGTATACCTTATATTCATGTAGCCACTTGCATCCAAAACCTATCCGTCTCCGCTGACCCTTTATTTATCTTCCCACCTTAACTGTTCGACTTACTCTCAATGTGCCGACTAATCCAGTCTCGTCTGATCAGTCCCCTGCTCTCCGAATTCACTCAGACTGCTGTGACGTTACCGGCATTTGATGAGAAGACCGAACGCTCTGTCCCCATTACCTCGCGAGCCCCATGGACTTTTCCACACCTTATAAGTAAACCCCTCTCTATCCGGACCGTCTCCTCTCCTTATGGCGCTGCCAACTCTCAGTGCCCTGTAATTACCTAGTCTCATCTGACCGGTATGCTCCTTTGACCTTTTCCAGACTAGCAAGATATACCGATCTAGTCTCTGTAGACTCAAAACTATGTCTTGCTTACATTGACTGCCGGGTAGACTTGGTTACCCTTTATTAATATAGGCACTTCCATCAGTAACCTGTACCCTCAAACCTTCAATCGGACGACCGAAGCTTAGTGCCATGCCCTTCTTTGTCATCATCTGATCAGTGAAATTCTCTGGGACTACTACGAGGCCTCCGAATGTGTCGACTATTAAAGTCTCGTCTGTTCGGTCTCCGGCTCTCAGAGTTCTCTCAGACTACCGGGATATTACCGGTAACTTTTCAGAACTGAAAGATTCAGACTTCGCACGACAGCGTCCTTGGCTTCACCACACTTTAGTAGTAAACCTTTTCATCCTGACTATCGTCTCCTAATTACGCTCACGACTTACTCCTCGCACTGCCGGCCGCATGCATCCGCTCATAGCTGATTCTTTAAATTTCCTTTGGCTGGCTAGCCGAACAACCTCCTCGTGGTACTAGCTGGGTGGTTCGGGTTTAACCCGTTCCAGCTAATAGTTCGGCGGCAGTGTTCCAGGACGTGGTGGGTTTTCGCCCGGCAAGCGTTCTCCCTATAAAAAGCCACAAATGTCTGTTTATCAACACTGTGACGTGGCGGATGTGACTCGCCACAAAATAAAGTCACTGGCCCGTGGACATCCGGAAAATGGTATCCAACCCACGGACGTCAATCGCTTATTCTCACATTCCTACCGATAACAAACAGTCAAAAATTCTACGGCACATTCAAAAATACATGCTACATTCATAGACAATTGCATACATATATACACCCATACACTTACATTCACTGTTATGCCAAACATGTACTCTTTGTACATTTTGATCACACTATGTTAGCTAAACATGATCATGCCTGTACAGGTGTGCCTCGCATTGTCGAGAATAAAAGTTTATTTATTTATTTACTTAGAACGTTGCTTCACCTATGTTGCTCCCGCATTCGGTCTCAACCTAGTTGTCCTTAGTTTCACATAAGATGCCGCTGGCATTCGGACTGCTGTCAGCACCATCGGTTTACCTGTTTTTCTCCAACAATCGTATTAATCGCTTAACTTTGTTAACACGCTTTGTTATATCCGTCTCTTGACACTGCGCGTGCAGGTCCTTCTTCTTACCTAGTATTTGTAGTCTGAGTCACACCAGCGACGTGATGTGAAGAACGCGCTTGCAAATCATGTATACTAAACAAAATTACATAAGTTTTATTATCATAGGCACCGTTTCGCGCCACCAGTCTGTGTTTGTGCTTCTTGATTCATTGCCGTTTGACTGCCTCTTGTCCGTTGCCTGTTTTCTCCCGAGATTTCCAGTTACATCCGCCAAAACAAGAAGGTTTATCCGTTGGGACGGATCGACCCACTCTCAATAGCCAGATGGTTTAAACGCCTGATCTTTTCTCCGGGAGATGAAGAACCCACACATCGTTCCAAATGGAGCTCTTTCCGCCATTCTGGAGAAGCCACCACCACGGGGTCTAAACAAATGGTTTTAGCTCGCCTCGTACTCACAGTAGAACGATTCACTCACCTGGAATAATATATTTACATGGATCCACTGTTTCACAACCGAAGAAAGACAATTCTGGCGTGAGTACCTTCACTGCCTCAAACATTCCGATTCTCCAGTCACCTGGAGCCTTTCTTATGTCATTTCACGGATAGCATTGCCCGCGTATAAGCGGCTTTTCCGATGATCTTTCATGGTGTTTTCACTGGCCATGGAGACAGTTACACTTACATTTGAAGAAATTACTAGTCCACTTTGCGGAGAATAGCACTTTTCCTGTTATGGAGATATTCAGACACAAGAAACTACTGCATTCACCGTCCCTATGACAAGTCCAGCATGGATAGCTGGACTCGGGTTGCGAGCCGGACAATATAATAGAAAAAGCCGGCCTCTATTAACAATTTGTTTACTCACCTGCATCATTATCACTCGACTCTGCGACTCCTTTACATCATTGACCGGCTTCAACGACTACTGCCGGATTTTTACTAAGCCATTCGGCCAACGCGGGAAGAATTTTGGCTTTCAACCGACTGCGATTAATAGAGTGCAAAATCGGTCTATACGATGCATAGCCGACTAGCACTACAGTCCAACGGAAGCTACGACAGTGTTCCAGGACGTGGTGGGTTTACGTCTGGCAAGCGTTCTCCCTATAAAAAGCCACAAATATCCGCTTAACAACACTGCAACGTGGCGGATGTGACTCGCCACAAAATAAAGTCACAGCTATACGTTTCACACTGACGCAGTCCTCAGCCTTCTGCATCCAACCTGTGCAACTGATTTTACTACGAAGAATGCTTTAATGGAGTACAGAACATCCCGGCTTCGTAATGGTCATTGATTGCACCAAACCTCGTTTGGGCTCCTGTGCTCATAGATCACTACATGGCAAATTTACCCCCAACTGTATCTTGAAGCAACAGTATTTTGTGCGCCACAGCGCCATCATGGTCCTTGATCTGACTATTACCCGACAATATGCTCGCTCATATGGACTACATCTTTTCGTATATTACTTTCATTAAAACGAAATTTATTAATATTCCAAAGAAGCGATGATTGTATGCATATTTGATCATGTCTTTAGAGGTGTGTCTCGTTTTACAGAGAATATTTAATATATTTATTTATTTAATAAGGCCCATTGGACCTACAACCCAGAAAGGTGGAAGCAGGTAAATGGGCTTTGAAGACATTGCCTGCAAAAACCCTCAAACCTGCGAAAACACAAGCCACTGAGTACATCTCATTTGGAATAGAAACTACGCTCATGCACCGCCTAGCTATTACCCTGTTCCTTTTGTGAACGGTTCTGTGTACCCTATCAACAGCGAAGGTGAACATAGTGAGTCACGATGACCTCTCAGACAAATACTCCTTAAAATGCTTGTTCTCATTCTCAAACCTGTTTGTCGTGTGGCATCTAAAAGCCACAGCATCTCTTAGTCTGTTAGCCGCCCAAGAGCCCGCGTGTGGAAGCCACGTTGTGCACAAATACCAGTAGCATTCCGGATTGACACGCCCCACCGCGTTAAATAAGCTTTTGCATAACGACGAATCACAAGTATGTATCAGGTTATGAAGCCTGGAGCGTAATTGCATTCGGCGACCATCTGATATCTCGCCTAGTCGAGCGCAACGTCTAGCCATGTCCACTTTCACATGGTACCGGCAAAACACCACCTTTGCGTTTGGATAATAACGTCCAAACGCACGCTACTGAGCAGCAGATTTATCCATCACCACCCTGCGGCAACATATGCCGCTAGGCACTATCTCCCGCATCGCCTCCACCGCTTGTCCATAGCTATGGGACGTCTCATCAGGTAATAAGGCGTAGAAGAAGGAAATCCCTAGACCAGTTATGTAAAACAACATGCAATGCCACAAAAAGTATTCACCATAATTTAGTTAGTGTGTCGCATCGCAAAACACAACCTTGTCATAATGCTTCACAATGCCACGAACTTCCGATGCAGTGTAGAATACATAACGACTCTGACAACCCTCTGACACTAATCGGCAAACACCGTGCCCTTTCAAAATCTTTGCCACCTCTGACAATTCAAATGTGGTTGGATTTCGTTGATGATTGTGCAAATTGCTCATGTCCACACAGGATACATTTTCGACGTACTCCTGATATATGAAGCGCCGCAAATCAGGCGTGCCAGGACAACTGCATATCGAAAGCAGAACCTACTTCTCCTGCCGAGGATACAGCCGACGGCTTTGTTTACTAATCCGAGTGCATGACAATACACTATGCTTGTATGCATATTTGATCATGCCTTTAGAGGTGTGTCTCGTTTTACAGAGAATATACCATTTGGTTATTTATTTATTTATTTAAAAAGCTGGGCTGGTTCCGACACATTCCGGGGTGGAATAAATATGCGCCGCAGATGGAACAGAAGTGTAGGATAGTGAATGAAGTAACGATACTCCGTTAGCGTAAAAGGCAGTAGGAAGCTGGAGCAGGACAGATGAAACCACCGCCAGATCTAGGAAAGTAGGAGAAACAGCGTGTATATCCAAGTCAATTGTGAGCCACAAACTTAGGGAAGAAACATAGAGCTTTCTGAAAGAGGTGGCTAGGCGAATTTGTTCACGACTGACCATCGTAGTGCACTGCGTCAGTTGGTCACATGAGCTCAGCCTGCTGGGGGCTGGGTAACGGCAGACGCGCTTTGGCAGCCGGTCAGCTCGATTTCGCAGATTGCGGTTACCGTCTCTTTGAACGTTCCTGCCTGCTTGTCAGGGAGAGATCGATAGTAGTTATCAGTAGCTGTCTGTGTTTGGGAATATTTGTGGGAACTGCTTATTTAGCATTAGTTCCTTTGGTATGACCGTCAGCGTTGCCTGCTTGGAGAGTTGCCGTTGCATTGCGTGACAGGTTCCCCGCTGTATAGGCCAAACTAATGAGAGTGGTCGTGAATACCATAGGCGACGTGCCGACAGACTTGTTTAGTCAGTTTGCAGTTATTACGAGAAAGACGGACTCACCGCGTGGGTGTATGGACCAGAACCGGTTACATGCGGCGGTGTCGGCACGTAGCCTCGAGGTAACTAGCTTGTCTCCTAATCTTGCGGCGCGGGTTCAAATATGCGTAGGGGTAGGGGTCTGCTTGGCGTACTTAGTCAGCGTGCGACTGTCGGTGAACGCAGGACAATGCAGCACCGTTAGTGCGCACAGCTGACACGGTTATTATTATTATTGGTAGTAGTATTACAATTGGTAATTTTATGTTTAGAACATTCTGCTGTACGTACCGTAGAAGACATTTTGGAGCCCGGCCAAAGCCAACTTTTACATCAAGGCAGAGCCCTCTCCGTCATTCGGGCACGTGGTTCTAGATGACGTATGCAGCTTGCTTACTACCTTTGCGACCCCCTTCGTGCGCTATCGTTGACTGTGTTTACCGTCTGGTGTGCGGGTGTCGACTGGAAAGTTTTAAAGCGATTGATGCAAGCGGCAGGTGATTGGGGTGGTGTAACGTGTGTGGTAGATGATATTTTTGGTTTTGGCACGACAGCTGAAGAGCATGACCCAAACCTCCACTGTTTCTTGCAGCGTTATGAGCAAAAGAACACCAAGCTTGCTAGCCAAACAACCATCCCATGGTGTCAGTTGGTTGTTTCGGAATTAACCCGTTCCAGCAAATTGTTCGGCGGCAGTGTTCCAGAAAGTGGTGGAGTTACGTCCGGCTAGCCTTCTCACTATGAAAAGAGACAAATGGCTGCTTAATAACATTGTGCTGTGACGGATGTGCCTCGTCATTAAATAAAGCCACTGCCCAAGGGTACGCCGGAAAGCTTACCAATTACGCAGACGTCAACTATTTCTCCAGACACTGGCGTCGCGACCGCAATAATTCAAACGCAAAGCAACACGTTTACAAACCGAAGCAACCCACCTACCTGCATACCTAGATTTACGGATCCGCACACATCAAAACCGTCATATTTTAACATTGCATATTTATTTATCCAATGTTGTACTATTGCTATGAACATGCCCTTAATGGCGCGCCTCGCGTAGCCGAGGATATAGATTTTTATGTTTCTTTATTTTGTTTATGTTTGTGTGCGAGAAAATTAAATTTCGAAATGACGCAGAGCTTTTCTACGGACATTTGATAACAACCCAATTGGTCAGGTTTGATCCTGGAAAAGTTAAAGCAATTCGATGTATGGCGCCAACAAACGAAACAGTGTGGTGAATTACTTGAGCCCTGTATGCCAAGAATTGCCGATGCAATAACGCCAAGCAGGCACTTAACTCATAAAGGAATAAATTGGAGTTCGGAAAAGCATAGGAATCCGCATTCGAAACTATTAATCACCACAGCAGCAACGCGCTTGTACTCGTTTATCCCGGCCAGCGGAGCCTTTGAATGTACGGGGTGACAGTAGCCAATACGAAAAAGCCTCCGTTCTTTTACATGACAGAAAAGCTTTGGTTTTCCGCAGTCGAGCACACGCGGTGACCGAGCAGCGCTTTTCGCAGATTGCAAAGGCGATGCTAGCCTTAGCCTATGCCATGGAGCGTTGCGACCATTACACTTTCGAAATAAAGACAACGGTGTATACCGAACTAAAACCACTTGTGTCCGTAACCCGGAAACCTGTTCATGTCATTCCGGGTTGCCCTCAACTTATGCTTATCCGGCTTCAAAAAATGAGACGCAAATTGTGTATAAGACTGGGAGACAAATATTCATCACGGATACGCTGTCAAGATCTCATCGGCTGGTACCCGAGCATAATCCGGACGAGATCGAGGCAGCAAGCGCAGTACAACCTCTGACAGTGACCCCCTACTTTACTTATCTGCATGAACTTTATGTCTACCATGGTTTGCTGCTCCTGAGAAGCGCTTTACTAGTCTCGTAATCGCTCCGCAGATGCCTGCTAAAATACGTTCATCGCGCTCCCTTAGGTACCAACTTTGCCATTATCCGAGCAAGAGCATTGAGATTTTAGCCAGGCATGATTGGTCAAATAAGAGACCACTTAACGAATTTTAAGCTTGTCCTTCACATGAAATCCATTAGACAAGGAATTAATTATGTTGCATTCTGTCCCTGACCGAATGAGATAGAACGTGGTGGTAAGGGGCATGATTACTTACTCACGGTGGATTACTATGGTGATTATTTTGCGAGCAATTTACTTGCCACTTCAAGCACAGATGCAGCAATCAACAAGCTCGGCTGTCAGTTCGCGCGGCACGGTCTACCGCAGGAGCTACTCTCCGACAACAGGCCACCAGTTTAATAGCGTCGAGTTCCATGCCTTCATCACCAAGCGGGAATTTGTGCACCAGCAATCCAACACCTATCGCAGTCAATCGAATAGAAAGACGAAGTCAGCAGTGAAGCACCTTAAGCGAAGGCTATCAAAGGCTAGGGCAACTGGCATGGACCAGTACCACACGCTACTGAAGCATCGCACCACCTTCAAGGACTACTGGTTTGTGCCCATTGAAGTGCCTATACAACCGAAGGACTAAAAGTATGATGCTGGCATCCGCCACAATTTAATACCCAGTTGCGCCACGGCACAGGCGGTTACCGAACTATCTGAAACGAAGTATGATCACTCAAAAACGGTACTGCGATCGCGGTGCACGAGTACTGCATGCGCTTAACGTAGGAGAGCAAGTGCGGGTTCAAACATTATCCTGTAGCCAAGAGCAGCGAGAGGAAAGTGTGGTGACTTCGGGAGTCGGTGACTGGTCATACGAAATAAACCATGGAGTGCACACGTTCAGCAATAAGCGAGTGCAATTTCGGCGGCACAGTAGACGACCCAGTGGATTGAGGATGAAGCGGCAGCTGCGTGACGCAGGATCACTGCCGCCTATACAGCGAAGGCGACGCGGATTGGCATTATGTATGGAATGGAAAGCAAGTTGGTGTCGTGAGCACATGCAAATGCAGGGATCCGATGGGTGTGTCAGGAGAGAATCAGCGAATAGAAAAGGGAGCGAGCAACACTGCCAATGGGAGACGGACGTAGCGGACGCGATTACTAGACTCGGATCGGCAGATACCTATATAAAAGGTTCACTGTACGTTTAACTGAAGCAAAGAAGGAACGACAGTGACACAAGAGGTCGTTGGTTAGGGACTTGAACGCGCAACATAAATCGATAAGTTTGGCCTGCTAAGTATGCCGTAATTTTCGCCGACTGGATTTTTACTGAAAAAGGGCTTGCCACTGAAAAACTGAGTTTTTCAACAAGTGACCTACTAGATCCAGGTGTACATGGAAGAACCGAGATTCCGGGGTGGGAAATAAACCAAATAAACTGCGGAGGTGACCATGTACTTTAGGGTGCTGACATTGAAGGCAAACTCGTGTCCAGGTACGAACAGCTATGATAAGGCGTGGCCAAACGAAGGGTTGGTTGCGCAGTTGTTATAATGCACGGATACCAGGAGGTGATAGTGAGTGGAGTGCGTCGAATAATGTGCGTCAGAAGGAGACGGGTCCTAGTGGTCTAGGAGGACCTGTGGAATTGTCACAGAGGATGGTTCCTTCCATGGTTTGAAAAGGAACCGGTTGCACATGGAGCAAAGTGGACTGTGGAGTGTGTTGTATGTATTCATCGTGGGCCTGAGGCGTTGCCATGGCGTCGAAGTCGACAGTAAGCAAAGACCTTAGAGTAAGTACGGCGCGGACAAGAAAGGCAGGACGCGTGTCTGCAATGAACTGCGTGACAAATCCAAAGTGTTGTGTTTCCCTGGGTGAATGTTTGCCGGAGGCGGAGTTAAAGGAGTAGCTGAGCCACCTGTGGTCAGTGTAGACAGTGAAAGAGCGGCATTCGAGTGTGTGCTGTACGTGGTACTTGGCCAGGTAAATTTCGAGCAGTACTCTGCCAAACTTACTGTGGCGGTGTTCTGCTGGCTGTATTTGTTTGGAGAATAACCCATCGTGTTGCCATTGCTCACCAACTAGCGGTTGTAAGCTGGCTCTTACCGCGATGCTAGCGGCATCAGTCGTAACAGAAAGGGGTTCATTCGATTCGGAACAAGCAAGGAGTGCTATATTGGAGTTAGCTTCCTTGAGCACGGTGAATGCTGTCCGTGCTATGTCAGGAGAAGCGAATTTAACTTCTTTCCCGTTGTGTCCGTTAGTCAGAGGTTGAACAACCTGAGCGCAAACTACAAAAGCAACGGATTTCCTTATATGAAGTCGGGGCTGGGACGCCTTTACTGGATTGGACATGGTCTGCAAGGACGTCGATACCAGATGCGGAGACGGTGGCCTAGGAGTTCTGCATTGAACTGTCGAGTTAGTACTTAGTCGAGCTGACAGTGACACCGCGTTGGGTCAAGCGCTGGAAGTGTGCTCGTAGATCATCGATGTGCTCTGCTTCCAAAGAGCTGGCTACTAAAATATCAGCTAGGTAACAATTGCCAAAGTCCAGCCACGAGTGACGTCGTGGAGGAAGCGTTGGATCCTTCATACGGCATGGCATAGCCTCTTCTCGTTTTCGTTTTCCTCTTCCTCTATAGCATAGCATTTTACATGAGACGCCTCCGAGGACATACCTGTGAAGCCCACCTGGCCACGGAAGCGACACAAGTCATTAAATCGTCGGCAGTTTTTGAAAGCATGACATACTGAAGGATACCAGAAAGCTAAGCCAAGGAATGCGTGTCACCTGAGTCGTCTGGCTACACCAGCTCCAATCACTGGCGGTCGACTCCGAAGAAGCCAACTACACATACGGTGAAAATCAATTGGTGAAATGTAACTGCGAATAACTGCAACGCGAATCGGTCTTATGCAACCCTGTTAGTGTCATATCCCCGACCGACAGTGTTCCAGAGGTGGTGAGTTTTCGATAGGTAAGCCTTCTCCCTAGAAAAGGTCACAACTGTCAGATTAAAAACTGTGCGACGTGGCGGATGGGACCCGCCGCTCAATCTAGTAACCGCCCAACCACGCATTGACAGGTTAACTGGTATCAACGTTTACAAGTTCTGTGCATATATCTGCTCGCATAGGACTACGCCTACATGTTTGAATAGTGATATGCTACTGTTTTTAACACCTTTTCACATCTTTTCCTCATAATTAACTCACCTGACCCGCGCTGTGTACACAGCCTCATCGGACCAGCGCTACACTAACATACTCACTTTAAGGAGCGCTGTATTATTTATCTTTACATCTCGCGCACTTTGACTATAGACTTCAGCAAATCTTTGCGCCACTTGGGCCTATGCTGCTGACTACCTCCGTATTACTCCTGTTTTTGGTCCTGCTGATTATAACATCACGTACAACATTCCACTATTCTGCTCATGCCGGAAAGGCGTGCCTCACATGGTCGAGGATAAATGATTTATTTATTTGCTTGGCAGGCTCAAAAATTCAACCAAGCCGAACAGGGAGATTACTGCTGTTTTCTGTGTGTCATTTTCTTCTATAGGTATCTACTGACATGCGCGAATCTGATCGAGCTTGCTAAAGCTCTTCTTACCTATAAAACATTCATTGAGGTACTGCATTTGCGGGATGGGATACTTATCTGTTGCAGTCTGCCGCTTGTGTTCACGGTATTCAACGCAAGGGCAATGGTCACCGGCTTTCTTAGGCACCATATTTAAGGGTAAGAACCAATGGCTGTCGAAAAGGCGGAGTATGCCAAGTACGAGCAGTGCTCAAACTCCGCCCTAGTAGCATTGTGTTTCTCGGGCAATAGTCAATATGGACGCATTAGATGGTTGGGCTATTATTCCGCGTGGACTGCGTGACTTGGGTGCGTGGCGGAACTAGCTAGGAGTACTGGGGGAAGAGGCTGATGTAGTCTGGCGAGGTAGGGGACTGACGTGGACCTGGGTGATTGAGGCGACCACAGCGTCCATGTCACGTATACTGAGTTCTGTTGCAGTGGCGATTATCCTCTGGCATTTCCCCTCGAACTTGAGGTCATAAAGCTTCAGAAAGCCAAGGCCGATGATGGTGAAGGGTAAGCAGCAACCGTGAATACCCAGCGGAACTTGCGCTGCAGGTCCAGGTCTAGGGTAAGCAACTGATGACTGTAGGTGGCTATTGGTGTACCATTAGCTGCATTTAAAAGTATCGAAAACGATGTGGTAGGCTCACCTGGCATAAGCGAAGGACACTGACTTCCGCCCCACTGTCCACTAGGAACTGGGTCTCGAAACCATAATACCTGATGTAGCTAAACTGCTTGGGGTTTTACCGCCGTCAAGCTTGGCTAGTACCGACTGGCATGGCGGAGCATTTATAGCGGAGTAGCTACATGGCTGTACGCATTTACGGGCTTTATTAACGAAGCGCGAGTGGGAATAGCAGTAACCTGACGCATCAGGTTTGGTGCGACAGGTCGATGATCCAAACTGGCTGCGGCGCTTACTGCTTAAAGTCTACTTCTCGATCTGACGAAGAAGGGAGCTATCTCCGATGGTAATGTGTCGATTGACGACAGCTGACTAGTCGCGGGCGTCGGTGTGGTTGTGCCAGCCCTAAGCAGCATAGGTACTCTGGCTACAGTCTCTGGCTGATGAAGTTCGATGACGCGGCCTGTTAGATCTGTAATTGCTGTGAGTGGCGGGTCAATCACTACTGTAAGGATGGCCTGAGTGTTTTCAGGCAGATGTTGCTGCCACAGGTCGCAGAAACTCCCTACGATATTGTTGAACGCGCCAGTGAATTTTGGCATTTCGCGCAATGAGGTTGTGGGCATCTTATCTCCTGGGTACATGTCCCTAAATAGTCGCTGCAGACAAACGTTGTCTGATGGCGTGATTTGTCGCATAATAGCCTATCTGAGATTTTATTATTTCGTTACAAGGGAGAAAATTATGATGTCTGTCACCTGCGAGGATATACTCTGAGGAAGGCGAGGTATTAGCTGATAATTGATGGCAAAATCGGAAGAAACCCTGGGAATGTAAAAAATTGGATCCTTGAGGCAAAAGCTATAACCAACATTCGCCTAAAATGTTGGAGTAGCAGACGCAGAAATATTGGTCATGACAGTAGCTGCGGCGTTAAGCGCCTATAGAGATGGCTGATTCTCCAGATAATACCTTTTGCAAAACGCGAATAAATTTGTCGTAGGTGTGCAAACTTAATAACCACAAGTACTTAAACATAGTCACTAGAAGGAGCTTACCAGCAGGAAGATTCTAAATGGTGGGTGGCGTGTTCTGGTCCGCCGGTCACTTGTTGGTTGGCGCCAGGGTAATCCATGACACATAACAGACATGTCAAATGCGGGACAACAGAGAGGTTAGCGGCAGCTGAATCCAACGTGCATTGCGGAGGGTGCAAAGGTAGGAAGCAAATCAACCAAAGCCAGAAACTGTGTAACCGGCATTCACCCAAGCAGTTTCTGAAAACGGAAGTGCTGTCATTAAAAAATGAACGCTTTGAATATTTAACCAGCTGCAAAATCAAAGGTTACAAACCATTGTATGCGTGTTTTCCAATGCACTAAAAGTTTGTCTTTGTGCTATGTTTGCCGTCGATGTTTGCTGCTGCTTCGATGCTTACCGTGATTAGCAACGCTTAACAATGAATTGGAACCGAACCTAAGACGGCCTTTCACTTAGGTAACATGTAAAGGCCAACATATGTAATTCAGAACTAAAAGAGTCACACTCGTAAGTAAGGCGGTCAGTATCCGCATGAATCTGTTGTACACGTTTACGAAGATTAAAAAACAGATTGATAACCTGTTTTAGTCCATTTTTTCTTAATTCGTAAACCAAAATTTGCGAAAATTCTGATAACCGTCATCTCGTCTGCTGACAGCGGAACATATGCATAAAGCACATTATGACAATTGCTGCTTGCATTGTAATTCGCACATAACTAAGATATCGTGGAGGCATCCCCGTGCCCCTGGACGTCGTATTTGGGGCGGACATTCGGCAGACGAGAAACAAAATCTATGGCAAGCTTTTTCTAGAATGAATACAATTGAAATTTACTGAGCTCATACTCGCTAGCATTCTATTTGCGGCGCAACCCATTTAACTAGTCAAAAGTTTGTTTGTATGCACAAATATTTGCTCCCTTTTTATGACTTAAGGACTCGTGATCTTGGGCCGTCATGTTCGCGGGGAGTAGGCACGGCATTAAGTTGCTGTGTTTAGGTTTAATAATGAAGGCCGCACATCTTTTGCATATTTGTTATTCTTCCTTATATACAAACGTAATGTGTTCCGTTTAACCGATATACAGTTTATCTTTTGTGTGTGTTATTTGCACAGTGTGCGAATAATGCTCTGTATGCACGAGGTCCTAATCGGGCTAATACCCACATATAAGTAACCATATTCTTACATGTATGTTTATATTCCTCTTCATTACCACAAAGTCCTTTAGATGCCGGGTTTAAAATGGAGGGCACAAAGAACGTAATTTGAATCTTAACGATATTTCATACCCACCATCTGAACGCGTCAGTATTCCAGACTTTTTGCCCCCGCGAATTAGACACCTTGCGTTGCTGATCGCGTCTGTCTCGATCGCGTTTGTTTTTTGCCACTATGCGATCATTTCGTACGTGACAGTCTTGTATTTCGTAGGATCCGTTTGTTATCATTTGTCCATGCTCGTTGCCTAAAGGTAACAAGCTTGCCTTGCGTGACGTAATGTTTACTGTGCTTGGGTATGTATTCAATGCACTACCGACGGCTTCGAGGAGACCTAATCCTTACTTACCGCATTTTAACAGGGAAGGTTGGGCCGGACTTGCGCTGGCTATTTAGCCCGGCTAGGTTGCCTTGTCTTCGCGGTCATCCCATGAAGCTACACAAACCGCGTTCTGACGGGATCAGGGCGGAAACTCGGTTATCGCGTAGAGTTATCGAGCGCTGGAACTCGCTTCCAGAAAATGTAGTCAGTGAACCTACGGTTAAGGGTTTCGAGCGTCAGTTAGACGCTCTTGGATGGCAACACGAAACCTTTCCCTTCTCCTGACCATATCTATCTTCAAACTTTCAGTTCTTATTCTGTCATTCTCTTCACTCTTTTGTGTTATTCTTCACTTTAATGACTTTCATTCCCCTTTATCTTCCATTTACTTTCTACTTCTTTCTTACTTCACGTAACCTACACAGCGCGGACTGCTAGTGCAGGGAACGTGGGCAGTAATTGGGTGATCAGGGTGTGTTTCGTTTTAGATCTATCAAGAACTAACACCTTATCATTTCCTGGCTCAACGATTTGCTCAAGAAGGAACACTCAAGGGATTTTCCTATCGTTCCAGTCCATCTGAATCTAATGGGTCCCCAACACTGCAGCATGTCACCGAGCTTCGCGATCTTGGTGTCATCATGACGAGTGACTTTAAGCCCTCGGCGCAGGGCAGGCAAGTGGATAATAAGGCTCGACAAGTTATTTCGTCTCAGGAGGGTTTTGTTTCTTCAAACCAGATTTCCTCCTCTTGTATTCAAGGCTGTCGTCAGACCTCATGGAATCCTATGTTCAGGCCTGGGCACCCTACCTGCCGAAAAATAGTACTTGTACTGAGAATGTGCAATGACTGGCCACTCGGATGATAGAAGGCCAACATGGATCATCGTATGAAGATCGGTTAGCTGGCTAAGTTTTGTTTTCATTGAGAAGACGCAGATTGAGAGGTAACTTAATTGAGACGTACGATATCATGAAGGGTCTCAGTCGTCTCAGGTCCACCGATCTGTTTTACTAGCTACGTAAGGCAACTGCTGGGCCATTGCATGAAATTGAAGCAGCATAGATCTAGGCTAGTTAAGAGCCAGGTTATTCACAAACCATATTGTGCCTGTTTAGAATGAACTTCCTTCTGCTCTTTTAGCATGCGAAACTGGAGGAATTTAAACTGCCTAGACAAACATTGGCTAACCCTGTTTCCAGGATTTCCTTAAGCTTTGGAGACTGCCCGTAATCTCATGACTTCATAAAAGCGTGTTGGTCGTCTTGCACTTGCTTCTGTTTTTCACCATTATAGAATGAAGAACATTCTATCAAGCGCAGTGCTTAGAGGCTGTCTTTCGTTTACGCAACGAGACGCTCGTTAAGCTGAAGCTTGTTTCGTTCCTGGATCCTGTCCTGTGCTGTTCTGACGGCGTGGGTTCGAGGCTGCCTAAGGGCAGGGTGACGCTTGCAGTATCCTTAGTCCACCTACGACTAGTAGTGATTGCGCGGCACCGAAGCGTCAGTACTGCGTACCGGCGTATTGCTGATGTCTTATATTTGTCTATGCATCCCTGTCATTCAAGCGCGCTCTCAATTGAGTATCCAATGCCGCACTATCGGAGTACAAACAAGGCGTGTCTATTTTCAGGCTATGAATGCAAAAGCCACCAACTCACCTTGCGTCATTTTGGGAACTGCCAATGTTCAACCAGCTTGGGACTCATTTAAGGGCTATACTTATATGAGTTGTCTCTCTTTCACATATATGTGAGGGAGGCGCTGCAAAAAATTTTCAAGTTCAAGTTAGACTGGAACAATGGGAGTATCTCGTCTCGTCGAACCAGGAGTTGACGAAGGACTTTGAAATACATATGTGCCTAAAACAAATACCGCATCACACCCTGTGCAACAATTTATTGCCCAACTATACTGCCCTAACAGTTCCAAGTGGACCAGTTACTTAAAGTAAGAAAGAGGAGACAGTAAAATAAGAGGGTCCGAAGATGATGGGAGCTAAACAAGTAGAATACTAATATATTTGAATCATTACAAAATGCACTGGTGATGAGTCAGTCAGGGAAAAAGAAATGTTTGTTGTTGCCGGCCAAGAGCATCGAGCTAACGCGCAAAACCCTTGACCGTAAATTTCCTAACAACTTAATCTGGAAACGAATTTCAGCGCTCTATTACTCGGCGCGACGAACGAGTCTTCGCCCTAATCCGATCAGACCGCGGTTAGTGCAGCTTCAATGGGTGACCGCGGAGATTAGGTATCTTAGCGGGAATAAGTAGCGTAGACAAGTCCGGTCCGATCTTACCTGTTTAAATCCGGTAAGTGAGAATCAAGTCCCCTCTCATCCTTCGATAATGCATTGAGTACATCCCCAAACTAAGCAAGCGTTCGGGATACATCTGCCCCCGTATACCCTGCATCGACGTAGTACTCATTCGTAACACCCTCTCCAAGTCCATTTTGTCTCAGATGAGAAATGGTGAATGGTGAATGATGGGGTCACACAAATACCGAAAACAGATTCACAAACTTACTGACCGTTAAGATACCGAAAGATCGATGAATAAATCGCATCATACGGAACCCTCTACAAGCAGCGTTCTTCCACTTGTCGCCAGTAAAAAAAACGATGAGCGGACAAACTTATATCAGCCTGCTGTGTAACAACAGGGATTTCACCACCGCCGGCAACGTATCGGATGGGAGGATTAGCAGCTCCGATTCGTAGAACAGGACACTTGGCCCGATTTATGGGCATCAACCATAAGGCAGACCATTCCCAAAGCCTATCCAAGGCACGCTGAATTGCTTCAGGACCCTGAGATTTTCACGACACCCTAGTGCTTAAGAACCTCAACAGACATTAGTGACGACACTCCTGGCTCCCCCGGCAACTCATTTCCATAGATCGCGAACAACGGCCCCAATACGGAGCCGTGTGACGCCACTAAGGACAGCTTATTAAAGACAAACGCTACGCCCCACGCGTACGCATTTTTCCCTCCTCTAAAGGAAAGCAGACACCCATTGAAGGGCGCGACCAGATATCCCATAACATCTCAACTTTGGTGAGAGTCTAAGATGAGGAATATCATCATCATCAACAGCAGTACATCAGCCATTTGAACTGTTGCTTCGCTGCCATACAACCATGAGGACCTATGAAATAAAGAATGAGAAGAGGGAGAGAAGGGGGACTTACCTGAAAACCTTAATGCCCTAAACAAACATTCAGGGTCAAGGCGCCTACGCCTTGTGTAGACAACAAACCGTCACAAACAGCTGGCTATCGGGCAAAGATAAGGCGGCATCGGCGAGACAGCTTCCTTGCGGATTTTACTGCCACGCTTCATAATCAGCCATTACCACGCAGATAACTCACCACCAAACACACTTTAAACAAGCAATCCGATTAGGAGATGGCAGCAGACGCGCCACTGGTGTCGGTTGCGAGCCATGTCCTGTAAAGTCTCGAGCCAAGTACAAGGTGAGTCACGTGGACTCCAAGCCCGGAAGGCGAGACGGACCAACGGCACCTAGTTTGGTCGTCAGTGACTTCATTTCCCGCTGCCAAGTCAACTTCTGTCCACCTCGAGCCTTGCGCCATCCTACACCTAGTAGACTGAACAAGGCCCTCCTAGGTAAGCGGTGACCAGGCATGCGTAGCACGTGCCCGAGCCAACGCGACTTATTCCGTGCTATCTGTTGTTTTAGGGAGCTAGCAAAATCATCACCACCTAATACTCGCCTACGCACATCATCGTTGCGGACACGCTGGTGCCATCCGACACCAGCAATGCTTCGCAAACAACGATGATCAAAGACTTGAAGGCGCCTCAGATCTTCAGACCGAAGGGGCCAAGTTTCACTACCATAGAGCAGAACGGCCCTCACTGTGGCCTTGTATACACGGCCTTTCAGACGGAGGGAAACTCCCTTCTGTCGCCAAAGATGACGCAGGTTCGAGAAGGCAGCTCTGGCCTTTGCAATGCGTGAGCTCACGTCAGTTTCTATGCGCCCATCATTGCTGATGCAGCTGCCAAGATAAGTGAATTGATCAACCACCTCGAGTTCCTCGTTAGCAAGCGTCAAGGGGTCATCGAGTGGCTGGTGGTCCTGCAGCAACACTTTGCACTTTGAAGGTGCGAAGTGCATACCAAATAATGGGACCACTCTGGATAGGCTATTCAGGGTTGATTGTGCCACCGCAAAATCGTCGAAAAGCAAGACGATATCGTCCGCATAATCTAGATCAACTAACCGTTCACCAGGCAGCACTTCAACGCCTATTTCGTGAGATTCCGCAAGGGAACACTCCATGATAGAATCCACGACGAAATTGAACAAAAACGGGGAAATCGGGCAACCCTGTCGAACGCCACTTGTAGTCGAAAAGCTATCCGATAGGACACCATAGACCCTGATGCGGCCTGTAGTGTTCGAGTATAGAGCACGAAGGATGTTCACATATTTCGTGGGAACACTATTCCGAGCAAGTATTTCGAACAGAATCGATCGATCGACTGAATCGAACGCACTCTTGAAATCGAGGAACACAGCTGTTGTCGGTCTGCGTGGCGCTGTTCTAGCACCTGCCGCAAAGTGAATATATGGTCTATACAGCCACGTCTTGGGCGGAAACCGGCCTGCTCTTCCCTAATCCGAGATTCCCGTTCTGCAGTGAGGCGACAAACAATAATCGAGGCCAGTAATTTTGTCACAACTGGCGTTAGGCTAATACCCCTGTGGTTCGCACAGTCTGTGCGACTGCCCTTTCTGTATATTGCCACTATAATCGATTCGCTCCAATTAGCCGGCACACTCTCTTCGTTCCAGATACGTTCGAATAGGGAGGTCAGTGCTTTGCAGAGGACCTCACCTCCATCCTTAAATAGTGCAGGTGGTAGGGAATCCGGGCCAGTGGCACGAAAACGACTGAGGGCTGTGATCGCGTTTCGGACCTCGGCCTCCGACGGAGGCTCTAAACTAACCGTCCATGGCTCGTCCTGCATCACCTGATTAGGAAGAGGTCCAGGAGCAGGGGGCCAGCTGAACTGATGTTCAAAGTGTTCAGCCCAACGAGCCATACGGCGCTCCTTATTGTGTATCAGCGCACCCGCGCTGTCCCTGATTGTTTCACTGACGCCTGGTTTTCTAAGACCAGTGGTGCGTATTAGCTGGAAGAGCTTCCGGTAATTGCCTACTGCTCCTGCCTCCTCCATTTCTTGAGCCCGACTGGTCCACCAGGCTTCCTTGTCAGCACGTAGGCTCCGCTTTAGTTCACGCCTAATAGCCCGTCTGGTCACATTGTGTTCAGAACCAGCCGGGAGGTGTCTTCTAGCTTCCAAAAGGTTCACGGACCTCTCGGATATCCAGTGACTGGTGCGGTGACGACTGATAGTGCCACAAACAGATGCTCCTGCGTCGTGCATAGCGGCCGAGATCCTATTCCACTGAAGTCTGTGTCATTTGGGTAAGACAGCGAAAGTTCAGTACGCAGTGCGCCTTGATACGCTTGCCTGACAGAGGGCTGGGACAATTTCTCTGTTGCCAATCGTAGGGACGCTTTGTGCGTCTTCCGGTAAAGTTCATGGAGAAACGACAGCGCACCAAGGCATGGTCAGAGTCGACACAGGTACTCCAGTACTAGTGGCAATTCAGAATGGAACCGTGCCACCTGTAACTTATGGCAATGTGGTCAATTTGGGTCCATCGCTGGCCAGCTACAGGTGGACACCAAGTGGCACTTCGGCGCCCACTGTGTCTAAAAGCAGTGCTAGTAAGAAACAACTGGTGCTCCGCACACAGTTGCAGCAGACGCTCGTTATTGTCAGTCCGTTCGGCGTTAAGTCCATACTTACCACCCAGCTGAGCTTCTGAAGAGCTCAGACGCCCTACTTGTGCGTTCATATCCCCTGCAAGTACTATAATATCTGAACTAGTAGCACTGCGTAGTAGGGCGTTCAGTTCGTGATAGAAAGTGTCCTTGACTGCATTAGAACTGCAGTCGGTGGGAGCATAAACGGAAATCACAAACAAACGGCGTTTTGTTTTACTTCGCGAATTCACCTTAGCTGATGTCGTCAAACGGGCTGCACATAAACGGCTGTTCACCGGAATCCAATCAACCAACGAGGACTCAGCCTTGGAGCTTAGAATGATACCTACACCAGCTTGACCCGTGAGTGCTGCATCGGCGTCTCCGGATGCGTGCAACCAATAACGAGAGGATAAGCCGGGTGCAGTCAATTCAATAACCCCGTTAGGGTCATTAATCCTAGTTTCGAACACACAACACACATCAACACCCAGTGTGTCCAAGGTGCGTGCGAGTGCAGCCTGCTGACCTGTTTGTCTTAGAGTGCGGACGTTGAATGTCGCCATGGAAACGGGACAGCGTGGCCTTATAAGGAACTTTTGCCGATAGGCGTCCGATAGGTGCTGTGGGATGGTGGCTGCAGACGGTACCTCTCCAGTAGCACTTCGGTTGCTGTCAATTAAGCTGGGAATTTTGAAGCAAGGTTAGTAATGGGGGCCGGGATGGGAGTAAGAGAGAAAGGGGGAAAAGAAAGAAGAGAGGCGCCAGCAGTAGCATGTTTTCGCTTATCCGCCCTGCTGTATGCAGCAGATAAGGCGACCCTTGATACTCTGCGCGACGGCCGATGCAGGATGAAGTTTATGTTTGAAGAAAATGTCATGGTTGTATGTGGGCTGAGATACTGCCAGGGCGCCCAGACCTAGACAGGAGGACGATTAGGGTCCTCATCCAAAGCCTTTGGCTCAAAAGCCTGTCCGCAAGGCAGCGGGGTGGCAGTGAGTTAGTTTTACAGAAATGGACGCCACCAATAACCAAGCCAAACTAATAAGATATAAATAAATTCAAATAAAGCCAATCATAGAAATATCAATCCAAGAAAGCAGGGCCAATCCAGTTCCAACCCAAACCACAATCCTCAACAATATCAAAAACAAATCATAATATAGAAGCCAATACAAATCCCCCAGCCACCAAATATCGCGCCACACAAATAACCGCCAAATAAAATCGCATTCAAACAACCCCCAACCTGAGGGGAAAAGACCAGGAACTGAGTTTTTGTGACTGAGTCGAACCTCTCACCAATTTAGAACACCCAAACACCACCACCCATTGTTGGAGAATATATGAACAAAAACCACCTGTATTATAAAAGCTGGGTAAAGGGGGAATAGCTCCTCAAGCTCCAGAATCAACTCTAAAGTAAGCTTACTCCTCCACACCAAGATCTCATTCGCTTCTTATGCTTCCTCTTTGCTCTTGCTTATGGATGCTTTGCGCTGCATGCTCGCGGCTTGATGCCAACAGCTGCTGCTGGCTAGCATATGCTATTGGCGATTGCCTTCGCTCGCTTTCCTGCCTGACTCGCGACTTTCTAGATGCGGATAGGGCTGCTGCTGCGCTTGCCCTATGGCTTTTGCAAGAAGAACTGCATGCCTTGCTCTTAGTGCTTCGGAGGCATCAACCCCCAGTATACACAATGGGGTCAACATGCAATGAGGAAAAGAATAAAACCGCAAAAAAAACGTCGCACACCACACGTTAATATCCAGTCTCGTTGCGACGAAGAATGAGGAATAGTGGTGTCCCAAAAAAAGCCTCTTCACGGAAGAGCTCTGCGGGGGTTAGGCACAACAATTTCAATCTCTAATATGCGGGCAGGGGGCGTTGGAGAGACGTCCCTACACTACCAAACCCAATCCCTACTAAAATCCTAACCCAAACCCCAATAAAAAAACCACCCCAAACCCCACCCAACCAAACCACCAAAAACACCTAATACCCCCCCAATCCCAAAAACCCCTAGCCCACCAAACCCAACAACACCAAATCCCGAATCTACAACCAATACCAAACACCAACACCACAAAAAACCCCCTTCCCCCTCGCCTTCGCATCATCATAACCAACCCAACACAACCAGTACTATACAAACACAAACAAACAAAAAACTCCTACTTCGGCACAGCTTTCACGAGCCACAAGT
>OX104064.1:44686211-44790084 GCA_944474145.2 Dicrocoelium dendriticum | reverse complement strand
TTGCCAAGGGCTTAGGACTCTTGGAGACATGGCCCGCAACCGGAGTCAGTGGAAGAATTGTGTACAGTGTTGTATTGATCCACATATTTAATACTAACAACATTGAAAATGACAAAAAAGAAAAAAATCGGCATGTGACAAACAAACTAAAAATATTTTGTTCTATTTTTTGTCAAAATGTTCCATTCTTCTTGCGGCATATTAGCTGAAGTGTGTTGCCCACCTTCAACTACCATGCCACGATGATTATGACGTAATGAATGTCTTCTATCCACTGATCTCCATGGCTTTGTTGGCTCTATGTCTGGTTGCTAGACTGTTGAGATTACATACATACATACAGGGAGAGCTTTCGGGCAATTTGAACCGTCTATTTTCCGCCAAATACTTCCCGCATACATACGCCCTCACGTTGAATATGCAATCCAAGCACGTCACCCAAGGCTAAAGCGGGATCAAAAGGTCTTGTAATACGAACAACGCCTCAGTGCTTGGCATTTTCAGCGGACGTTATCTGCGTCCGCGTGGTGACCTAAACATGGCTTATCAAATATTACACAACACTAATCACAACAGCCAAATGAGAGGTTATCACAAATTGGCAGAACAATACAGTCAAATGGAGTGCCGAATAAACTTCTTCTCGCTGCCTGTTTGCCAAACGTGGAATACCCTCACAGAAGCAGTTATTTCTGCCCCAACGTATGCCGTGTTCAAAGAAAATGTCAATAGTGTACTGGTCATACTACCCTGTATCCCGTAATTCAATCTACCCATACAAACAGCAGAAAAACAAAAACAAACCAACCCAACTACCTTTTTGTCTGGAAACCACAGACCTTGAATAAAAGATAAAACCAAGTGTGAACTCATCATCAGCGTATTCATCAACAGCAGTGCATCAGACGTTTGTACTGATACTTCGCTGCCATACAACCATGATGACCTATGAAATAAAAAACAATAAAAGGGAGAGAAGGGGGACTTACCTGAAAACCTTAATGCCCTAAGCAAACATTCAGGATCAAGGCGCCTACACTATGCGTAGACAACATACAGTCGCAAACATCTGACTATCGTGCAAAGATAAGGCGGCATCGGCGAGACAGCTTCCTTGCGGCTTTCACTGCCACGCGTCATAATCAGCCATTACCTCGCAGATAATAGCAAAAAACACTTTCAACAGGCAATCTGATTAGAATACGGCAGCAGACGCGCCACTGGTGTCTACTGCGAACCATGTCCTGTAAAGTCTCGAGCCAAGCACAAGGCGAGTCACGTGGACTCCAGCCCGGAATGCGAGACAGTCCAACGTCACCCAGTTTGGTCGTCAGTGACTTCATTTCCCGTTGCCAAGTCAACTTCCGTCCACCGCGAGCCTTGCGCCACCCTACACCTGCCAGACTAAATAAGGCCCTTCTCGGTAAGCGGTGACCAGGCATACGTAGCACGTGTCCGAGCCAAGATAACTTATTCAGTGCTATCTGTTGTTCTAAGGAGCTAGCATGATTATCACTACCTAGTACTCGCCTACGCACATCATCGTTGCGGCCACGCTGGTACCATCCGATGCTAGCAATGCTTCGCAGACAACGATGATCAAAGACTTAAAGGCGCCTCAGATCTTTACACCGAAGTGGCCAAGTCTCACTCCCATAGAGCAGAACGGCTCTCACTGTGGCCTTGTATACACGGCCTTTCAGACGGAGGGAAATTCCCTTCTGTTGCCAAAGATGCCGCAGATTCAAGAAGGCGGATCTGGCCTTTGCAATGCGCGAGCTGACGTCAGTTTCTACGCGCCCATCGTTGCTGATGCAGTTGCCAAGATAAGTGAAATGATCAACCACCTCGAGTTCCTCGTTAGCCAGCGTCAAGGAGTCATCAAGTGGCTGGTGGTCCTGAAGCAACACTTTGCAGTTTGAAGGTGCACGCGCCTACCGAATAATGGGACCAATCTAGACAAGCTATTCAGGCTTGATTGTGCTGTCGCAACATCGTCGAAAAGCAAGACGATATCGTCCGCATAATGAAGATCAACTAATCTTTCACCAGGTAGTATTTTAATGTCTACATCATGAGATTCCACAATGGAACACACCATGATAGAATCCACGACGAAATTGAACAAGAATGAGGAACTCGCATAACCCTGACGAACGCCACTTGTGGTCGGATATCTATCCGACAGGTCACCGTAGACTCTGACGCGGCCTGTAGTGTTCGAGTATAGAGTACGTAGGATGGTCACAGATTTCGTGGGAACGCCTTTCCGCGCAAGTATTCCGAACAGGATGCATCGATCGATTGCAACGAACGCACTCTTGAAATCGAGGAACACAGCTATTGTCAGTCTGCGGTATGCGTGGCTCTAGCACCTGCCACAGTGGAATATATGGTCTACATAGCCAAGCCCTGGGTGGAAACCGGCCTGCTCTTCCCTAATCCGAGATTCCCGTTCCGCAGTGATTCAACGAACGAGAATCGAGGTCAATAATTTTGTCACAACTGACATTAGGCTACCACCCCTGTAGTTAGAACAGTCTGAGCGACTGCTTATCTTGTGTATCGCTACTATAATCAATTCGTTCCAATTGGCCGGGACGCTTATTTCCTTCCAGATACGTTCGAATAGGGAGGTCAGTACTTTTCAGAGGACCTCACCTCCATCCTTAAATGGTGCAGGTGAGAGGGAATCAGGGCCAGTGGCACGAAAGCGATTGAGTGCTGTGATCGACTTTGAGACTTCGACATTCAACGGAGGCTCTAAACTAATCCAGCATGTCTCGTCCTGCATCACCTGAGTAGGAAGAGGTCCGGGAGTAGGGGACCAGCTAAACTGATCTTGAAAGTGTTCAGCCCAACGAGCCATACGGCGCTCCTTATTGTGTATCAGTGTACCCACGCTGTCTCTGATTGTCTCACTGAAGACTGGTTTCCTGAGACCAGTGGTGCAGCAGCTGAAAGAGCTTGCGGTAATTGTCTACTGCTCCTGCCTCCACCATTTCGTAAGCCCGACTGGTCAAACAGGCTTCCTTTTCAGCACGTAGACTCCGCCTTAGTTCGCGCCTAATAGCTCGTTTGGTCACATTGATCTCAGAGCCAGTCGGGAGGTTTCTTCTAGATTCCAACAGGTTCACTGACCTCTCGGATATCCAGTGACTGGTGCGGTGACCATAGATAGTGCCACAAGCATATGCTCCTGTCCCATGCATGGCGGCCTATATCCTATTCCACCGAAGATCAGTGTTATCAGAACAAGACAGCGGAAGTTCGGTATGCAGTGCGTCTTGATAGGCTTGCCTGACTGAGGGCAGAGACAATTTCTCAGTTGCCAATCGGAGGAGTCGCTTGGTGTGCCTTCCGGTGAAGTTCGGGAGAAACGATAGCGTACCAAGGCATGATCAGAGTCGACGCAGGTACTCCAGTACGAGAGGCAATCCAGGATGGAACCATGCCACCTGTAACTTATCGCTATGTCGTCAATTTGCGTCCATCGCTGACAGGCTGCAGGAGGACGCCAAGTGGCACTTCGGCGCCCATTGTGTCTAACAGCTTTACTAATAAGAAACAACTGGTGCCCAGCTCACAGTTGCAGCAGACGCTCACCGTTGTCAGTCCGTTCGGAGTCAAACCCATAATTACCACCCACCTGAGCTTCTGAATAGCTAAGACGCCCTACTTGTGCGTTCAAATCCCCTGCAAGTACTATAATATCTGAACTAGTAGCACTGCGTAGGAGCACCTTCAGTTCGTGATAGAATGTGTCTTTGACAGCATTTGAGCTGCAGTCGTTGGGAGTGTAAGCGGATATCACAAACAAACAGGGTTTTGTACTACTTCGTGAATCAACCTTAGTTGATGTCGTCAAACGGGCTACACATCAACGGCTGTTCACCGGAATCCTGTCAACCACCTATAGCTCCGCTTTGGGGCTTAGTATGATAAGTACACCAGCTTGACCCGTGAATGTTGCATCGATGTCTTCGGATGCGTGCAACCAATAACCAGAGGATAAGCCGGGTGCAGTTAGTTCGACAACCCCGTTATAATCATTGATGCTACTTTCGGACACACAACACACATCAACACCCAGTGTGTCCAAGGTGCGTGCGAGTGCAGCCTGCTGACCTGTTTGTCTTAGAGTGCGGACGTTGAATGTCGCCATGGAAACGGGACAGCGTGGCCTTATAAGGAACTTTTGCCGATAGGCGTCCGATAGGTGCTGTGGGATGGTGGCTGCAGACGGTACCTCTCCAGTAGCACTTCGGTTGCTGTCAATTAAGCTGGGAATTATTGAAGCAAGGTTAGTAATGGGGGTCGGGATGGGAGTAAGAGAGAAAGGGGGAAAAGAAAGAAGAGAGGCGCCAGCAGTAGCATGTTTTCGCTTATCCGCCCTGCTGTATGCAGCAGATAAGGCGACCCTTGATAATCTGCGCGACGGCCGATGCAGGATGAAGTTTATGTTTGAAGAAAATGTCATGGTTGTATGTGGGCTGGGATACTGCCAGGGCGCCCAGACCTAGACAGGAGGACGATTAGGGTCCTCATCCAAAGCCTTTGGCTCAAAAGCCTGTCCGCAAGGCAGCGGGGTGGCAGTGAGTTAGTTTTACAGAAATGGACGCCATCGCATTCCAAACCCCCAACCTGGAGGACCAGGAGACTGAGTTTGTCTGACCTCTCACCATTGACCAACCTGGTAGGAGTAGCTCTCAAGATGCTCGGAGGCATCACCCAGTATAGCTCAATGGGTCAATGAGGAACGCAAACCGTCGCACCACGTTAAGGTCCAGTCTCGTTGCGACGGAAGATGAGGAATAGTGTCAAAAGCTTTCGAAAAGTCTGCGGGTAGCACATCTATAGCGGGGCGACTGTCTACCGCTTCGGCCCAGCTTTCACGAGCCACAAGTACATTAGCCTGACACGAAAATCCCTTGCGGAATAGTTGTTGCGCGGCACTGAGAAGTTGAAATCTGTTCAGGTGGTTCTCCATCAAATCCCCTATCAGCTTTTCAAACAACTGGACTACTATGATTGTCAGACTGACTGGTCGGTACTTCGCGTGCAGATTATTGTCGCCCCTTAAAAATCGAACAGATTATTACCTTCCATTCTGAAGTTAAGACGCAGCTATCAAGCGTTTTGTAACCACGCATGTCAGATGACCGCTCAGTTCAGTGGCCAATTCATGCAACAGCTACGGACGAATTGAATCAGAACCGGAAGCTTTAGAAGGTTTTGTGCTTTGCAATAGCTCGAAGACCTGAGTTTCTGTTCTGTTAACCTCAGCTAAGCAAGTATCCTCTGAAACTCTTGAAACCAATACAACCTGTGATAAAGAGGTCTCCCGAGCAAAGACCCCGGTATACTGTTCACTAAGTATACAGGCCTTATCATAGTCGGTGTGCGCACAGATCCCATCTGCTCGCAATAACGCTGCTATAGGCAGTTTTGCCCCAATGTATCTTACGTAAATAAAGAACTTAGGGTTAGCTGCCGCCGAGTCAACTAAACCTTTCTCGTATTTGATACGAGCAGTCCTGAGATGTTGCTTACCATTTTTTCTTACCTCTCGAGAACTGTCGTAGGTACTGACTGCTGGAGCTGCTTGGTAGGCTCGCCAGCAATTAGATCGCTTTTGTGAGTGACAAGACCTGCATCTTTCTCATTGCCGAGACAACCAACTCTCTTGGTCTATTAGGAGGCTTGTGGAATTTTCCCACTTTATTTTGCTTTACTCCAACAGACTCATGATGTGAGTGAACAACGTTATCGCAGGCGTGAAACCGTTACCTCCATGTTACGTAGAGTGTCCGGTAGAATGTGCGACTCGACCGATTTACAGACACCAGCTAATGGATTGCCAGCAGTGATGCAGTCTGCTACAGCGTCCCCACTCGCAACCTCCATGGATTTCAAAATCGCATCCACTTTGGTGTTGAGCGAGGCAAGAGAGGTGTGCTCGACTAACTCCTCTTCATCTGCCAGCCTTGACGCCAGCGCTGCAAGTTTATCACCGGTGAAAGCTGGGCGCGTAGATCTCTGTGCGCACCATTCATCACAGCTGAAAAAAGTTCTCACTGGATGATAGCATCTCGTATTGGTCCGCTTGGAGGCCGGTACAGCTTCCGTCACGCTGCATACCACAGTCCTTTGACAGTCCGAATCATGTTCAATTGGAACTTTTTCCGGACTGTCATGCCGGCAAGGTACCAATTTCCGTGAGAAATAAAACTGCAGCGAAGCCACCCTGGTTTGATACCGCAGCACACAAGCTGTTTAACAGACGGACCAG
This sequence comes from Dicrocoelium dendriticum, assembly GCA_944474145.2. Lineage (NCBI taxonomy): Eukaryota > Metazoa > Platyhelminthes > Trematoda > Plagiorchiida > Dicrocoeliidae > Dicrocoelium > Dicrocoelium dendriticum. The sequence continues at coordinate 44,783,792 of OX104064.1, read as the reverse complement.
ATGTTGGCGTGCTTATGTGTGCTCCATCATGCACCTTTCAAAATTACTGAGAACTTCGAAATACCTGCAGACAGTATCTGCGACGTGCTCAGTTACAACATGAAATCAAGCTTGCCCCTACAGTCTCATAAAACCCAAAACGCTTTTTTACTAACATCAAGCGACAAAGCAACATGAACCCGTCCATCCAGGTGCTGTTCGGTGCTGACGGCTTTGCTGCTATGATCTTTTCAAAGCTTCTTTGCCTTGGGTACATTATGCATGCGTGTTTGTTCGAGTTCCACCTGCCCACTATTAGTTTGAAGGTAACTTCCTGTAGACGCTTATCTGGAGGAGCCTTCGTTTCGGAGGCTTAGACGCTCAAGCTACTACGAGATCCAAAGCCTGCTGAGGCTGCAGAAGTGGACGCTATCCACCCCGAAGTTGTATGGGTTGACATATGAGCTTTGCTGTCCAATTACATGACTGAGAAGTCAGTGCACAGCTGTTCTCTACCTAACGACTGGGAAATGCTGTTGTATGCCCCGTTTCTAAAAAATGATGACAAACCCTTTGAGAACTATGGGCCTGTTAGTCTAGCTAGCGTGTTGGTCTAAATCCTGGAAAAACTTTTAAGCCATTTAAGGACGTTTGGGTTGCTCAGACCCGCCCCCCCAACCACGGCTTTCGTAAGGGCTCTTCTTGCCATTGGACTGAAGCGGTTAATCAGGAAAATGCACTGGACATTTCTTTCATCGACTTTTCCAAAGCTTTTGACACCGTTCCGCATTCTCGCCTTTTTTACAAGCTGCAGACCTTATGGTATCTGGGCCAATCTTACGATTGATTTCGGCTGTTTTGACCGGAGGAGTTATGTGTGTTCGTGTGAGTTCCAGCGTGTCTTTAAGTCAGTGTGTTCGCAGCGGTGTCCCGCAAGGGTCGGTCCTTGGCCCCCCGCTATTCATGTTCGTTAATGACTTGCCGACGAGCTGGGAGTGCTATCCCTAATTTTCGCGGACGACTTTAAGTTCTGCTCCCCAACAAATGAACTTGGTGGTCCGCTGGCCCTATAAAAGGCTCTAGATACACTATGGCTGGTCCATTTTGTGGCAGCTACCCATAAATCTTGCTGGATGTTCAGTTTTGCGAGCAAAATCAAATGATGCACCGACGCATCATCTACTTGGAGGTATTGAAGTGCCGCGGGCACCACTACACGCTAACCTATCACCATCATCATCAACAGCAGTACATCAGCCATTTGAACTGATGCTTCGCTGCCATACAACCATGAGGACCTATGAAATAAAGAATGAGAAGAGGGAGAGAAGGGGGACTAACCTGAAAACCTTAATGCCCTAAACAAACATTCCGAGTCAAGGCGCTTGCACCTTATGTAGACAACGAACCGTCACAAACAGCTGGCTATCGAGCAAAGATAAGGCGGCATCGGCGAGACAGCTTCCTTGCGGATTTCACTGCCACGCGTCATAATCAGCCATTACCACGCAGATAACTCACCACCAAACACACTTTAAACAAGCAATCCGATTAGGAGATGGCAGCAGACGCGCCACTGGTGTCGGTTGCGAGCCATGTCCTGTAAAGTCTCGAGCCAAGTACAAGGTGAGTCACGTGGACCCAAGACCGGAAGGCGAGACGGACCAACGGCACCTAGTTTGGTCGTCAGTGACCTCATTTCCCGCCGCCAAGTCAACTTCTGTCCGCCTCGAGCCTTGCGCCATCCTACACCTAGTAGACTGAACAAGGCCCTCCTAGGTAAGCGGTGACCAGGCATGCGTAGCACGTGCCCGAGCCAACGCGACTTATTCAGTGCTATCTGTTGTTTTAGGGAGCTAGCAAAATCATCACCACCTAGTACTCGCCTACGCACATCATCGTTGCGGACACGCTGGTGCCATCCGACACCAGCAATGCTTCGCAAACAACGATGATCAAAGACTTGAAGGCGCCTCAGATCTTCAGACCGAAGGGGCCAAGTTTCACTACCATAGAGCAGAACGGCCCTCACTGTGGCCTTGTATACACGGCCTTTCAGACGGAGGGAAACTCCCTTCTGTCGCCAAAGATGACGCAGGTTCGAGAAGGCAGCTCTGGCCTTTGCAATGCGTGAGCTCACGTCAGTTTCTATGCGCCCATCATTGCTGATGCAGCTGCCAAGATAAGTGAATTGATCAACCACCTCGAGTTCCTCGTTAGCAAGCGTCAAGGGGTCATCGAGTGGCTGGTGGTTCTGCAGCAACACTTTGCACTTTGAAGGTGCGAAGTGCATACCAAATAATGGGACCACTCTGGATAGGCTATTCAGGGTTGATTGTGCCACCGCAAAATCGTCGAAAAGCAAGACGATATCGTCCGCATAATCTAGATCAACTAACCGTTCACCAGGCAGCACTTCAACGCCTATTTCGTGAGATTCCGCAAGGGAACACTCCATGATAGAATCCACGACGAAATTGAACAAAAACGGGGAAATCGGGCAACCCTGTCGAACGCCACTTGTAGTCGAAAAGCTATCCGATAGGACACCATAGACCCTGATGCGGCCTGTAGTGTTCGAGTATAGAGCACGAAGGATGTTCACATATTTCGTGGGAACACTATTCCGAGCAAGTATTTCGAACAGAATCGATCGATCGACTGAATCGAACGCACTCTTGAAATCGAGGAACACAGCTGTTGTCGGTCTGCGTGGCGCTGTTCTAGCACCTGCCGCAAAGTGAATATATGGTCTATACAGCCACTTCCTGGGCGGAAACCGGCCTGCTCTTCCCTAATCCGAGATTCCCGTTCTGCAGTGAGGTGACAAACAATAATCGGGGCCAGTAATTTTGTCACAACTGGCGTTAGGCTAATACCCCTGTGGTTCGCACAGTCTGTGCGACTGCCCTTTCTGTATATTGCCACTATAATCGATTCGCTCCAATTAGCCGGCACACTCTCTTCGTTCCAGATACGTTCGAATAGGGAGGTCAGTGCTTTGCAGAGGACCTCACCTCCATCCTTAAATAGTGCAGTTGGTAGGGAATCCGGGCCAGTGGCACGAAAACGACTGAGGGCTGTGATCGCGTTTCGGACCTCGGCCTCCGACGGAGGCTCTAAACTAACCGTCCATGGCTCGTTCTGCATCACCTGAATAGGAAGAGGTCCAGGAGCAGGGGGTCTGCTGAACTGATGTTCAAAGTGTTCAGCCCAACGAGCCATACGGCGCTCCTTATTGTGTATCAGCGCACCCGCGCTGTCCCTGATTGTCTCACTGACGCCTGGTTTTCTAAGACCAGTGGTGCGTATTAGCTGGAAGAGCTTCCGGTAATTGCCTACTGCTCCTGCCTCCTCCATTTCTTGAGCCCGACTGGTCCACCAGGCTTCCTTGTCAGCACGTAGGCTCCGCTTTAGTTCACGCCTAATAGCCCGTCTGGTCACATTGTGTTCAGAACCAGCCGGGAGGTGTCTTCTAGCTTCCAAAAGGTTCACGGACCTCTCGGATATCCAGTGACTGGTGCGGTGACGACTGATAGTGCCACAAACAGATGCTCCTGCGTCGTGCATAGCGGCCGAGATCCTATTCCACTGAAGTTCAGTGTCATTAGGACAAGACAGCGAGAGTTCGCTATGCAGTGCTTCTTGATAGGCTTGCCTGACAGAGGGCTGGGACAATTTCTCTGTTGCCAATCGTAGGGACGCTTTGTGCGTCTTCCGGTAAAGTTCATGGAGAAACGACAGCGCACCAAGGCATAGTCAGAGTCGACACAGGTACTCCAGTACTAGTGGCAATCCAGAATGGAACCGTGCCACCTGTAACTTATGGCAATGTGGTCAATTTGGGTCCATCGCTGGCCAGCTACAGGTGGACGCCAAGTGGCACTTCGGCGCCCACTGTGTCTAAAAGCAGTGCTAGTAAGAAACAACTGGTGCTCCGCACACAGTTGCAGCAGACGCTCGCCATTGTCAGTCCGTTCGGCGTTAAGTCCATACTTACCACCCAGCTGAGCTTCTGAAGAGCTCAGACGCCCTACTTGTGCGTTCATATCCCCTGCAAGTACTATAATATCTGAACTAGTAGCACTGCGTAGTAGGGCGTTCAGTTCGTGATAGAAAGTGTCCTTGACTGCATTAGAACTGCAGTCGGTGGGAGCATAAACGGAAATCACAAACAAACAGCGTTTTGTTTTACTTCGCGAATTCACCTTAGCTGATGTCGTCAAACGGGCTGCACATAAACGGCTGTTCACCGGAATCCAATCAACCAACGAGGACTCAGCCTTGGAGCTTAGAATGATACCTACACCAGCTTGACCCGTGAGTGCTGCATCGGCGTCTCCGGATGCGTGCAACCAATAACGAGAGGATAAGCCGGGTGCAGTCAATTCAATAACCCCGTTAGGGTCATTAATCCTAGTTTCGGACACACAACACACATCAACACCCAGTGTGTCCAAGGTGCGTGCGAGTGCAGCCTGCTGACCTGTTTGTCTTAGAGTGCGGACGTTGAATGTCGCCATGGAAACGGGACAGCGTGGCCTTATAAGGAACTTTTGCCGATAGGCGTCCGATAGGTGCTGTGGGATGGTGGCTGCAGACGGTACCTCTCCAGTAGCACTTCGGTTGCTGTCAATTAAGCTGGGAATTATTGAAGCAAGGTTAGTAATGGGGGCCGGGATGGGAGTAAGAGAGAAAGGGGGAAAAGAAAGAAGAGAGGCGCCAGCAGTAGCATGTTTTCGCTTATCCGCCCTGCTGTATGCAGCAGATAAGGCGACCCTTGATACTCTGCGCGACGGCCGATGCAGGATGAAGTTTATGTTTGAAGAAAATGTCATGGTTGTATGTGGGCTGGGATACTGCCAGGGCGCCCAGACCTAGACAGGAGGACGATTAGGGTCCTCATCCAAAGCCTTTGGCTCAAAAGCCTGTCCGCAAGGCAGCGGGGTGGCAGTGAGTTAGTTTTACAGAAATGGACGCCATCGCATTCCAAACCCCCAACCTGGAGGACCAGGAGACTGAGTTTGTCTGACCTCTCACCATTGACCAACCTGGTAGGAGTAGCTCTCAAGATGCTCGGAGGCATCACCCAGTATAGCTCAATGGGTCAATGAGGTACGCAAACCGTCGCACCACGTTAAGGTCCGGTCTCGTTACGACGGTAGAAGCTAACGTAGGCGTCTTACTCTCGTCTGCTTTTAAGTCTAGTGAACATTGGATGGTGGCTGTTCGCAGAGATGTCAACATGTTCTGCATGGTCCGCAACTTATTCGGGTTCATGGCAGCCGAAACGTTCACAAGACTATTTGCAGTGTTTTTTAGGCCGCACTTCGTATACTGCGTACATGATTGTCCTCCCTGCTTAGTCCGGGACAAGATGGCAGTTGAGTGAGTCTTACGGTCTGAGACGAAAACGGTATTTCAGTTGAAGAAGCTCTCGTACCGTGAGAGGCCACTCAAGTTGGACGTCTTTTTGATGTACTACAGGCGATCTCGGGGTGACCTGGTCCTCACCTATCGCATACTAATAGGTCAGGTCAGCTCTGATTTATCTGAACTTCCATCCCAATCTGTTGCCAACTCTTCGTGGTTATCCACTGAAGTTGCACAAACCCCTGTCGGACCGGGTTGGAACTGCTTCTCGATGATCACGCCGGGTTATGGACTTGTAATGCGCTGCCCGCGTGAATAGTGATAGCATCAACGGTAGAAGAGTTCGAACATCGACTTGACGCCCTTAGTCTTCAGTTTAAAACCTTCCCCTTCTCATCCTAGCTTTGTTTTTATCTGTTGATGCTTACTCCTTTTTAACTTTCCATTTTTCATTCCAAGCTTGTCATATTCATTGCTCTATCTTGCCTTGTTTTTGTTCTTCCAGTTTTCACTTACGTGACCGACACAGCGGGGACTGCTAGTGCAAGGCACGTGGGCATTGTTTAGTTGACCGTAGGGTGTCTCGTGTGTGTTGATTTGGCTTCCCGCAGATCTCTCTACAAGTCTCATTCTGCGGTCAACGATCTTTTACTAGGTGGAACATTCACGGGATCCTCCTACTGTTCCTGTTCCACTGGAACTTGTACTTTACATCCTCATTTTTAGTAGTCTGTACAACTTGCAGGTCACCTAGTTTGCCATTCTTAGTGGTAAGAGCGTTCGAGCAGCTATTGATGCTTGGCACGAGTGACCAAAAAATGTCCGCTGGAGTCACCATTGGAATTCTCTGAGTGACCAGTTTGTGTGCTCCTGGCCGTCCCAATTAGACATATGGGACGAATCGCGACCACTGAGAAATCTTTGGCGACACACCCTTACCATATACTGTTAATGCATTTTTCTGGTTGCAAATACGGTCAACATTGATCCGAAATCGATCCAAACTTGTAATTACACAATTATAACCATTGGACTACACCGAGAATATTTTTATGGTATCGTATTTTCATGTCCACCTCACTGTGTTTGCATTGCACCAAAATGGTTATCCAAGATATTCAGTGCATCGCCTTCAAATACTGGACACGTAGTCAAAAGCGTTGCTCGCAGCTTACTGATTTGTTTTTTAAGATTTGCGCTGTACACAAAGGTTTTCTATCGATCTGCCGATGTTGCATCGTTGATGTTTCGTTGGCAAGGCGACCACCGCATCAGAATCCGGAGAGAGGTTCGTCCGTTCCTTCCGCTAGATAAGGCAGCAAGCGCAACACTGTCTTCCAGCGACCGCCCAAAGGATACAACCAGCCAAACTGAAGCCCTAAATCGCTCTTGTCCTTCAGACACATTGCACGCGGTGTCTTCAGTTTTACTTTACAGTGGGGTTTCTTTAAATGGCAACCCAGAGAGCACGTCTGTGAACAACTTCGGTGCAAAGTACCTTGGGCCGGACGAACTGAATGTGGGAGCCATATGCTAGTGTCCTGCAAATACTCCGTGGTCGGATTGACGTTATGCAGCAACGTTTGAACTGCTGTAATTTTCTGTTTTTCCGCATGTTATTTGGCTGCAGTATGGAACTCTGCTCGGTAGTAGCAATTTCGAATCCACTTGTTGATATAATGACAAATGTATGCTGTGCAACACATCGTGCAATCGACAAGACAGATTCCGGGGCAACCTGCCTCGACCACAATTTTTTACAAATAGTGAGCAACAAATCGAATCCATTAAAGTATTAGAGTCCATTGGGTCTAGTAACAACCCCACTATTTCAGTCGTCCTACGTCTACCATCTTTGAAATCTTTACTACCCCGTCGTAACTGAGATCGCTTGCTGAATACTGCTGAACACCTGCATTGGTCGCTGCCATTGAATGACGGTGTATAAGCGTGTTTGGAGATGCTGAAGCAAAACCTTGTTCAGTTATTAAATCAGTTGGCTTCTTTAACGCCAATTAACTTTTGGAGGAGGCTGCGATGGATTGATAGGGATATGTCGTACTGTCGAGGCGACGTGCTAAGTTGTGGAAGCGCTTCAAGCGAACACAGCGCCGAAGTTTACATAGCTTACTGAATACAGCCTAACCGCTGCAATAGTGAAACTACAGGAGCGTGCAGCTTATATTAACACGCTTATCAGAAAATGCTAACAATGCACTCAAAAGATTGTTGCATACATCAAACGTAAGCTTGAGGCAACTGAAGCATTACCTGCTCTAGAAAATTCACTTAGTGAGCTGTTGACCACCGACAAGGACCGAGCTATAGCAATTGCTTCACATTTGGAGTTAGTATTCTGCACAGCCGCTCCAGCATTTGAATGTACCCCAATCGAATCCAAACTGGGTACCGCATCATGTTCGGAGGGGGAAATGATGAGATTGCTAACTAATCTAGATTGTTCCAAGCCGCCAGGACCGAAAGGCTTACATCCACTGCTTCTCAAAAGGATATCACCTATTATCGCACCAGCAGTGACTCAATTGTTGAACGTCACTTTGACACAAGGGAATGTTCCACGCGAGTGGAACCAAGCGATCCTACTACCGTTCCCAAAAGGTGGCAATAAAAGCAAGATGGGAACTTATAGACAGTTTTGCTTAACCCCAGTATTGGCCAAATTGCTGAAGAGAGTAGTCAACTGAGCACTGTTCTAGTTTAAAGAATCAATCAATATCTTCACAGCAGTTAAACATGGTTTCCTCAGAAGACGATCTTGTAACACTAACCATCTGACTTCCCGGCACAGCTGGATTGAAGCAGTCAACGAAAGGTTGATACCCTGCTGATCGACTTTAGCGAAGCATTTGATAGAGTGAATCACTTTATTTTACAATCTACACGCAGTGATTGTAGTATGAGTTTGAACTTATTAGAATTAATCCAATCTTTTCTGCACTAGCGACAGTAGTGCGTCCAGGTCAGTAACTACCGAACACAATGGTTTACTACATCAATTGGTGTTCCACAAGGCACAGTACCTGGTCCAGTGCTGTTTTTGTTTCATGTTGATGATTTGCAAGAACGGTTGATATCTACTTGCGCGGTATTCGCCGATGACTTGAAGTTTTGGAGGATGAGGATTTACTGCCACTTGGTCTCCCATCACAATGTGGCCGGACTTTACCATGGTGCGATGGCTTGTGTGCTTTGGCGATCTACTGAACTACGCTGGTTGGTGCTTTTGCACCTTCAGAGCTACTCATACCAGATTAGTCAATGGTTAGAGGCCTGAAAAAGTCTCCTGGCCCCTCTAGGTTGGGGGTTGAAGTGAGTGGCTCCTTATTCTTTAAAACGGACTCTTCAGCCCAATGTCACGACCCCACTACCTTGCGTTCAGGTTTTGGAACCAAAGGCTTTGGTTGAGAACCCTAATCATCCTCCTGTCTTGGCCTTGGCAACCTGACAGTGTCCTGCCCATGCAACACAACAAACTGACTTTACGTACAAACCATTTCTTTATGCTCTGGCCGTCGCAGAGGATAATTAATGGCACCCCATCTGCTGCATTTAGCAGGATAGACAGGAGTTTAGATGCTACTGCTTAAGCCTTCCCGTGTTCTTATTCCACTTTTACACTTTTCACTCTTATTGTCACGTTCCAACTTCACTTTCGTCCCCCTCTCCAGCTTCCATTCCCCCATTACTTGGCCCTCCCCACCACGCTTTGATAGGCGTTCATATTCTTATTTCGGCTCACATGCAAACGCGGGACGTCACTCCTGCCCTATCGACAAGCCCCTGTCTAAACAAGCGGTTAAGCCCAGTTCATCGGCTGCTATTTGGAGCCCCCGAGCCTCCCTCAGATTGGCATGCCTCAACGTATTCACATTGTTGCAGATCAATCAACAGGCATCACTTATCCGAACGTTAGAGACCCTCTCGACCAATATCTGCTGTCTATCGGAAACTTATCTACAGGACTCGAGTTCAGTGCTCATTCTGCGATCCCTTTTAGGTAACACTAATAATACTTTCTCATTGCTTATCCAGTGACGATGAAGCTTTGAATACCGGCCAAGTCGGTGTTGGTATTATCCTAAGTCCCTGATCTGATGCTTCTCTGGTTGATTTGATCCCAGTCGCTAGCCAGATGAATGCAATCCGGCTAGCTGGCTACTTCAAAGCTTCGAAGTCTCGTGGGGCTAATGGGTGTCTGTTTGTCATCGCTGGGTACGCCCTCACAAACTGTAGCGATGACTCGGTCGAAGACGACTTCTACCGCCAACTGAACGAGCTCCTTCATCACAGAAGCACGGACATTAGTGTTGGCTGGGAATCTGGACGCCCAAATTCAAAAATTGTCCACTGCAGAGCTGCATCTGGGTGGCCAACATTGTGTATGCTTCTATAATGATAACGGTAAGCGATTACTCCATTTGTATGAAGATGTTCGCTTATTTCTCGCGAGCACTAACTTCCGACACAGTACCCGTCGCAAGGTGACAGCGCCCACCAACCTCGAACCAGACATGAACGCAAATCGATCACATTGCGACCAGTTATTATTGTGAGCTCACTGACATCACCCAACTGGCCAAGCCAGATGTACTGAATTCGGATTGAGTAAGCGCTCATTGAATACGGTTGAAGATCACTGGTCGCATGCTCACCAGACCTTACTATCAGCGGGTACATCCTCATGTGATAAATCCAGTAGCCAACATGCACATTGGGTCTCTTTGCAGTCTCTGGAATTTATCAATGCTCGCCGACACATTCCGGCTAGAAACGAACCCAGTAAAGCTCGCTGAGACTTCAGGAAAATCTCCGTGCTAGCCTGAAGAGAGACCGTGAATCTTGATGGTTCATCGTGCCTCGGAGATGGAGACAGCTGCTGCCCTTAGTAACCATCGGAAGTTATTCAGTCTGATACGGGAAAAGGGCAGCGGGAGACCTGGTGGTAGTACCACTAAACGTGGCGAGAGTAGACAGCCTATTCACAACTTGTCAACTTGCTTAAAGAGTTGGGCTGAGCACTTTGAATGGCAATTTACTCCATCGGAATTCTCAGGTTCCTCACAGGCCAGTGATCGCCCTGCTCCATGGGGTTTCCCTTCGGATCCGCCCTCTTGCTCAGAAGTCGAATAGGAGATCAAACTGCTGTAGTCGAGTAAAGCCAGGGCGGGTCATATGATCTTCATCCAGCCCTCTTCAAACTCGGGAGCTTTGCTCTTATTGACGATTTACACGAGTTACTAGTGAAACTGTGGGAGCAGGAAGCTGTCCCAACCACTGGAGCTGCTCCGTTGTCCCTATTTACAAGGGAGGCTGACGTTCGAAATGCGGTAGCTATGGAGAAATCAGTCTGATCTCCATCGGCTCGAACTTGCTTGCCTCTTTCATCCTTCACAGACTGAAGGACGCCCGTGAAAGTTAGATTTGTGAGGTGCAAGCCTTGTTTCGTCGAGGTCGGGGCTGCATCGATCACATCTTCACTTTACATCAGTTGTTGGAGCACTGTCACTTATATTGGTGGCCGAGTGGTCTGCACGTTTGGTTTGCAACCATAACGTCACCGGTTCGAATCCGCGTAGGGGTGGGCGTTCTCGCGGTGTACTCAGCGCGCTCGCGACTGGTGGTGGTCGCGCGGCAGCGAAGCTCCGTTACGGCGTACAGCTGACACATTATTATTATTATCATTATTATATTATTACTTAGGAATGGTGTGCCCGCGAAGTATGTAAACATTGTCAGAATGCTTTGCTCGCGTAGCTCGAGCAGAGTGACGGTAAGCTGTCGTCGCCTTTCTAAATCTTCACCGTATAAGACAAGGATGTCCGTTGTCACCTTTCCTCTTCAACGGACACGAGTTAGGTGTGGAGGTGCTCCCAGCTGAACGACTTCTTGACTTAGAGTATGTTGGCGATATTGCCCTCGTATGCGACAGCTCACAAACGTGCCAAACTGCTCTGAACAGATTAGCGCTAGCTGTCAGTCGTTTCGGACTATTCTTTGCACCCTCAAACTGTTAAGTTTTCCCCCAAGACTGTAAGGGACCCGCCTCCTATGTTGACCCTTGTTAGAGACAGCTATAAGTCGTTCGGCAATTCAACTACCTAGGCAGTTGTATCAGTGCTTCTGAAATCGGAAGCAAAGTCAAACCTTGTACCAAAAGCACGAGGCGCTTCTGCTAGCCTTCCCCGCCTGTGGGGCCGGCGCGTCATCATTCTCTCCCTGAAGAGTAGAGTGTACAATGCAGTCGAACGTTCGACCCTACTGTAGGGTTGTGAAATCTGGCCCATTATATCAGCCGACATAAAGCGTCTAGTTACGTTCGACCACCGGTGCCTTCACGGTTTTACTCAAATTTGGTAGGAACACCATGTGAGCATTGAGCGTGTTCGACGCCTTGTTTGTCACTGGAAGAAATAAACCGGTCAGCACCGTTATATCACCAGGTTCCGGTGGCTGGATTACTTGTTGAGCATGCCAGCACATTGACTCCTGCATCGTGCGTTGTTTGCTCGCCGGGGGTGTGGATGGAAGGCGTGGCCAGGCGACGTTTTGGTAAAGAGGAATGAAGTCCCTTACTTTGTAGTTGGCCTCGTGATGCGTTGGACGGAGATGGCAAAACAGACGGAATAACACGGAGTAGGAAGTATACGCTTTACTCGTCGAACAACGGTACATCAGCTGAAAGATAAAAGAGTTGATTATAATGTGACATGTACAAAGGACAAGTTTATGCATACGACATTCACCCCAGCAGGAGAATGGCAGAGCTTTTCAAAAATGTGAGTTACAAGGGGAAATCCGTAAACTAAGTCTTCCTGTTCCGTAAATAATAAGGATGTGTTCTCTGTTGCTGGCTTAGAATATCGGAATGGGAAAATGCACGAAGAGAAGTGCGGTCGTCATCGCACGAGTAGCCATTCTCTGAGAGTTCTGGTGTTGGGTTGGTGTATTGTCGGTTTGAGTGGTTAGGCGTATCTGGTGACTCCTGAGTTTCAACTGCTAAAAGAGGTAGATCACCTCGAGGGGCTACCTGACTGATAAATACATTTTCTTCTCTACCATCAGGTAGTCGTATACGAGCGTAATGAGGATTGCAACTGATGAGGCTGACTTCTTCTATCAAAGGTTCCTCTTTTGAAGGCCTATTCATTCGTTAGAGTTAGACTGGGCCAGGGACCGTCAACCAGGATGGAATGGAAGTTCCGTTAGTTGACCGTAGAGCAAAACAAAAGCGACGTTCTTGAGGAGTAGTGTTTGTAGCAGTACAAAGCAACGGACGGAGGGAATGTAGCGCGTCATGATGGGCAAACTCCCACTGAGAAGGCGCCAGGTTTCTGTCCCGTAGAGCAAGTGAGGTGGTATTCCAAAGGGTTCTGTTATGACGTTCCACCTGGCCATTGGTTTGTGGGTTGTAGGCTGTTGTGTGACTAGTTGCCACTCCTTTGTCCATTAGGAATTCGATAAGCTCTGCAGACATGGATTAAGACCCTCCGTCAGTGTGTATGTACACCGGCATACCAAAAACAGCGAATAATTGACAGAGGCAATTGATGATGGTTGTAGCCAGCATATCCGGACATGCAAATGCGAAAGGAAATCTGCTGTATTCATCAACGACGGATAGTAAGTATCTGTTGCGAGTCGTTATAGGTAAAGGCCGTTTTGAAATCCATACTCATCCATTCGAACGGCTGCGTGGCTTTGATGAGTCGGCCTGTGGGATCGGGGTTTAGAGTTGCACAAACCGTACATTTTAAAACCAAGCTTTTGACTTCTGCAGTGGAGTAAGGTAGGTTTTTAAAACGAAGGAAATAAACCATTCTGGTTACTTCTGGGTAATAATGAGTTGTGGTGGTCTTGTAGCTTTGTGCCGTTAAAATTTGAGGCATACGTGATACGAGAAAGTGCGTCTGCAACCTGATTAGCTTTACCAGATCTGTAACTTATGTCGTATTGGTATACAGACATTTCCAGTCGCCATCTCTGGATTTCGTCATTCTTACTTTTGCTTGTTTGATCATCACCGTACACGAAGGCTACGGATCGCCGATCAGTGATAAGTTTAAAATGCATCCCAAGGAGATAGTCCCCACTTTCTGACAGCTTCTAAAATAGTGTACGCGTCTTTTTCAACAGCTGCATGATGTTTCTCACTTGGGGATTAGGTACATGAGAATAAGGCGATTGTTCGGACTAAGCGAGGTAGCTATACCTATGTCGGAGGCTTCTGTTTCGACAATCAATGCTATACTGTAATCCACTGTCACGACCATAGCATTTTCCAAGGCCGTCTAAGCTGTTCGAATGCACTTTCTACATGCGGTGGAAGGGGGGGGGGAATCCGGTTCTTTACGAGGAGACTGATTTTGTCTGAGAAAGAAGGGAGCCACTGTGAGTAATAGGCAAACATGCCAATAACGCGGCGTTGAGATTTCAGATCAGTTGGAGATAGAAGTTGACGCAGAGCTTTCATACGCTCTTGATCGGGCATGCTTTCGCCCTTAAATATCTGCTAACCAAGCAGATGAATTTCCTCACGAGCGGTTACGGTTTTAGCGTCCTTCAAAGTTATGCCGTATTTATCAACAGCTGTCAAGAACTTTTGGAGGTTTTGATTATGATTGTCCATAGTTAAACCACACACAGTAACGTTGTCTATATAAACAAATGTATCACTGAAACCTTCCGTTTTTAGTATCCTGTAGATAGTATGCTGGAAACAAGTCGGCCGGTGGCCGAGTGGTCTGCGCGTTTAGTTTGCAACCATAAGGTCACCGGTTCGAATCCGCGTATGGGTGGGCGTCCTCGCGGTATAATCAGGCCGCGCACGACTGGTGACGGTCGCGTAGCAGCGTAGCGCCGTTACGGCGTACAGCTGACATTATTTATTTATTAGTTATTATTATGCTGGAAACAAGCCACACCATTATTGGCTCCAAATTAGATACGGCAAAACTGGAAATAGTTACCGCATGCTTCAAAGGCGGTGTACGGCTTCTCGTGCTCAGCAATCGGGATCTAATGATAGGCATTTTTATATCACGCACCAGGCTCCGATGGCTGGGCCAAGTGTTGCGCATGTCAGTCCACCGACTGCCGCATTGTTCGTTGTTTGCGCGCCGGGGGTATGGATGGACGGAGAGGAGGGGGTGGTCCAGCGACGATTTGTTAAAGAGGGATGAAATCCTCCACTTCGAAGTTGGCGTCAGTTGATGTGTCCCGACTGCCGATCCGAAAGACGATTAACATGTTTGATTGGATACACTAGTTGATATGGCGAGGAGCTGGCCTCAATGGAATTTGTCTTGTGAGCCTTTTTGTCCCTCCCCGTTGCGCTTATCTTCCCTTTCGATCACGACCTCTTGATACATAATATTCTTGTAAGCACTGTGTTGGGTTTTTTGCGTCGTATAGTTTTCATTATCTTACTTTTTGCTATGTCCTATCTTTATGTATTGCGGTACAATAACTGAAATGTTTCTTACCTTCGGCTAATATGTACCGATGATGATGATGATGACGACGACGACGATGATGATGACGATGATGGTGATGATGATGATGATGGACGATGATATTGTTGCGTTTACTGAAAGCCCATTCTCTCAGCGAAATTCAGTGACTAGCTTTTCAAGTGTGTTCGGCATAGACTTTGACTCAAGCAGTTGGTATGCTTTATAAGAGACAAGCCAAGTCAGCTTCCAAGGACTATACTAGCTTTCACATAACGAGTGTCCCCGTTCTTGCACCGTTAGGCGAACAAGAGCCTCCGGTACTTTGACATCCGATAAGTTTTCGCAGCATCTGCAAAAGATTGAAGCAAAAACAAAAGCATTCTCTGTACTGTCATGCGGTACGAGTTTATAGCGACATGATGCAGTACAATTACAACAGTTCTGGAAAAGTACCGACCAACACCTATCTAGGCCTCTTTTGAAGGCCTCTACAGTGCTATACTCTACTAGTGCTTGTGTTAGCTTATTCCAGCTATTTCCTGCACGATTTGCGAAGAATGTCGCCCTTATAACCAGCCTAGATCTCTGATGCTTTAGCTTCAGTTGTTGTCCTCGCAGGTGATCTGACCCGGCTAACTCAAACAGCTCAATATACTGGATACTACTAAAACCCTACATGATTTTAATCTTCTACTAGGTCCCATCTTAGTCTGCACCGTTCTATTGAATACAGACCTAAGCTCCTTAGGCGCTCAGCGTCTGCTTTTTACCTAGACCCTCAATCACCCTAGTCGCCAGTTTTTATACCTTTTCTATACAGGCCACGTCTTTCCGTTGGTACCGTACCCAAGTCTGTACAGAGTATTCTAGATGAGGTCTTACCACCGCTTTGTATGAAGGAAGGAAAACAGCTCTAGTGCTGCATACAGATCTTTTGAGTCGAAACAACTCATCCCGCGCTTTGTTGACAGCATACTTACATTGCGCCGGTTTAAGTCGTTCGCCACAGTGATGCCTAATTTCCGTGCTTCATCTGCAAATCTAGGGGCCCGACAGATGTTAGCACCGTATCCCTTCATTTCAAGAAGTCAGTAACTGGTATTTGCTGGCGTTTAAACGCAAATCCCATTTAATCGACCAATCCACTACATTGCGAAGGTCCTTAGACAACATGTCTCGATTACCCCTGCTGACGATCTTCAGATCATCAGCGAAAATAAAATAGGGGTGATGGAGCTGAGGAGCTGTCGTTGATAAACATAAGGAACAATAATGGTCTTAACACGTGACCTCGGGGAACATCGCTGTGAGAAGTGCCGATGCTTGATCTAGCTTCGCCGACCCTAACGCGAAATGTTCTATCACAAAGAAACTGCATTTCAAGTCAAGAGTTGAGGAGGCAGTCCAAACCATTCCAGTTTCCCAAATAAGAGTCGGTGGCTAACCGAATCGAACACCTTGCTAAAGTCAAGGTAGGTTACTTCAACTGAGATCCCATCATCAAAACAGCAAGTTATTTCATCTAAGAAACAAAAGATTAGTAAGGCACGATTTCTTAACAAAACCATGCTGCTCGGCTCTTAATTGTGATTAACTAAGTGCTCATAAATTCCTTTTCGTATAAGCTTTCACAAGCATTTGAGTAAAACGCTGGTTAGACTTACAGGTCTATAATTGGCGGGTAAGGTTTTGAAACCTCCTATATGTATGGCTACAACCGTTGTCTCGTACTAGTCCTGTGGTAGCCTACCTTCACGTAGTGGCATATTGAACATCTCCAAGACGGTGTTAGAGTATGTCAGCCAGCGGTTTGACAATGACAGGATGCACATCGTCAAGTCCAGCCGACTTATGTGCGTCTAAGCCAGCCAGTACTCCGAAGACCGCTGCAGTAAGCGGAGTATCCAGCATTGTAATAGTATTTCGACAAAATGAAAGTGAGGGCATCGTCCGTACGATGCACTTTTTGCAAAACGGGCAGAAGCACTTCTGCTTTGGCTACTTCCTCTGTGGCATGACTACCGTCATCGTCCAGTCAATTACCAATTCCCTGCCTTAAAAAAGGCTTGGACTGAACATAACTATAATACATCTTCGGTTTTGCTTTTAAATTTTGGGCCAGTCTGATTTCATAGCAATACTTCGCTTGCACCAGTTGTTTTTTTCTCCTTTTTTATATGTGTTGCGGCACAGTAGCTGAGGTGTTTCCCACCTCTAGCTAACGTGTATGATGATGATGATGATTCGCTCCATCGCAATGAGTCTGGACCTTACCGTGGTGCGATGGTTTGTGTGCCTCAGTGATCCATTGAGCTATACTGCGTGGTGCATTTTTGCACCTTCAGAGTCACTCATACCAGATTGGTCAATGGTTGGGGGCCAGACAAACTCAGCCTCCTGGTCCTCCAGGTTGGGGGTTGGGATGAGGGTGGCACCTTATTCCTTAAAACGGACTCCTTGTAGCCCAGTGCCAAACCCGCTGCCTTGCGGTAAGGTTTTTGAACCAAAAGCTTTGGTTGAGAACCCTAATCGTTCTCCTGTCTAGGTCTGGGCAACCTGACAGTATCCTGCCCACGCAATACAATGAATCCCACTTCAAACAAATTTCTGATGCTCTGGCCACCGCAGAGAATAATCAACGGTGCCCTATCTGCTGCATCGAGCAGGGTGGATAGGGGTTTGGATGCTACTGCTCAAGCCTTCCCGTCTTCTTATTCCCCCTCTTACGCTTTTTCACCCTTATCGTTCCGTTCCAGCTTCACTTTTATCCCCCCTGTTTTCAACCCCCCCCCAATTCTCGGCCCTCCCCCACCTTGCTTCAATAGTCGCTTATCTTTTAGTTTCAACTCACATGTGAACGCGGAGCGTCATTCCTGCCCTGTCAACAGGCTCACATCCAACCAAGCGGTGAAGCCCAGTTCATCGGCTTCCATTTGGAGCTCTCGGTCCTCCTTCAGATTGGCATGCCTCAACGTTCGCACATTGCTTCAGATCGGTCAACAGGCAGCACTTGCCCGAACATTGGAGACTCTCTCGATCGACATCTGCTGCTTATCAGAGACCCGCCTGATAGACTCGAGCTCTGTGCTCACTGCGATCCCCTTCAGGTGACGCAAGCAGTATTTTCTCATTGCGCCTATCCGGTGACGGTGCAGCTTCGAGCACCGGCCAAGCCGGTATTGATGTTGCCCTGAGTCCCCGGGCTGAAACTGCTCTGATTGATTGGATTCCAATCAGTAGCCGGATATGTGCGGTCCGATTGGCTGGCTCGTTCAAAACTTCGAAGTCGCGTGGGACTAACAAGTGTCTATCCGTTATCGCTGCCTACGCACCGACAAACTAGCGATGACTCGGTAAAGAACGACTTCTACCGCCAACTGACCCAACTCCTTCGCCACAGAAGAAACACGGACACTGTTGTGCTGGCGGGGGATATGAACGCACAAGTTGGAAAATTATCCACTGATGAACTGCATCTGGGCGGCCAACATGGTGTAGGCTCCCGTAATGATAACGGTGAGCGGTTACTTCATTTGGGTGAAGATGCTCGCTTATTTCTTGTGAGCACTAATTTCCGACACAGCACCAGCCAGAGGGTGACTTGGCGCCCACCAGCCTTGGACGCAAATCGATCACATTGTAATCAGTTACCGCTGGAGAGGCTGCATCCAGAACTGTCGCTCGATTTGGAGCACAGGTGTGGACACCGATCATGCAGTTGTATGTGCTGACCTGCGGATGCACTTTGGCGGACGCCCAAGACGACGTTGTGAGCGCATTGACACCAGCCAACCGGCGAAGCCAGCTGTTTTGAATGCCTATCAAAGTACGCTGTCATGCGTGTTGGATAAAGGCTCACTGGATGCAATCGAAGGTCACTGGTCTCATATTCACCAGACCTTACTTGCAGCAGGAAAATCCTCATGTGGTATGTCTAATGGCCAACATGGACATTGGCTCTCTTCACAGTCTCTGGAACGTATCGATGCTCGCCGGCATATTCCGGCTGGAAGCGAACACACTGAAACTCGCAAAGAGCTCCGGGCAAAACTCCGTGCTAGCCTGAGGAGAGACCGCGAATCTTGGTGATCTCATCGTGCATCAGAGATGGAAATGGCCGCTGCCCATGGTAACCATCGTAAGTTATTCCGTCTGGTACGGGAAACGGACAGCAGGACACTTGGTGTTAGTGAAACAATTTGTGACGAGAGTTGACAGCCTATACATAACTTGTCAAAACGCTTGTAGCGTTGGGCTGAGCACTTTGAAAGGCAATTTAATCGCTGGCCACTGATCGCCCCGCTCCGTAGGCTGTCCCTTTGGATCCACCCTCTCGCTCAGAAGTCGAACGTGAGATCGGACTGTTGAAGTTGAACAAAGCCGCGGGACCAGGTGATCTTCCTCCAGCCCTCTTCGAATTCGGGGGACCTGCTCTTGTGGATAATTTACACGAATTACTAGTTAAACTATGGGAGCAGGAAACTGTCCCAACTGACTGGAGCCCCTCCGTCAAAGTCCCAATTTTCAAGGGAGGCTCACGATCGGAATGCGGCAACCATAGAGGAATCAGTCTGATCTCCCTCGCCTCCAAATTGCTTGCCTTTGTCATCCTTCACAGACTGGCACACGTGAAAGCCAGATTCGTGAAGAGCGGGCCGGGTTTCGTCGAGGTCGTGGCTGCATTGACCACATCTTCACCTTGCGTCAGTTGTTGGAGCACCGTCACATATATTGGCGGCCCACCGTTGTCGTGTTCCTCGATATCAAAGGTGCATTCGATTCGGTGGATAGACATGCACTTTGGGACTGTCTACTCAGGAAAGGTGTACCTGAGAAATATGTAGATATTATCCGAGCATTATATGCGCGTAGCTCGGGCAGAGTGAGGGCTTACGGCAAGTTGTCGTCGCCCTTTAATATCTCCAGCGGTGTGAGAGAAGAATGCCCGCTGTCACCTTTCCTCTTCAACTTTGCTATTGACGAAGTCATGGAAATCGCGTTTACAGGACACGACTTAGAAGGTGTGGATATGCTCTCAGGAGAACGACTTCTTGACTTAGAGTATGCTGATGATATTGCCCTCATCTGTGACAGCTCCCAGACGTGCCAAGCGGCACTGGACAGATTAGCACTAGCTGTGCGTCACTTCGGGCTTTGCTTCGCACCCTCGAAGGGCAAAGCGTTCCTCCAAGATTGGTCTGGACCGCCTCCTACGCTGACCCTTGGTGGGGATCAGCTAGAAGTCGTTCAAAAATTCAACTACCTGGGCAGTTGTATCAGCGCCCCTGGGATTGAAGATGAGATCACGAATCGTATAGCAAAAGCTCGGGGCGCTTTTGCTAACCTTCGCCACTTATGGCGCCGGCGCGACATCACTCTTGCCCTGAAGGGTAGAGTGTACAATGCAGCAGTACGTTCGACCCTACTGTACGGTTGTGAAACCTGGCCGCTTAAAGCAGCGGACCTGAAGAGGCTAATTACGTTCGACCACCGGTGCCTTCGTTATTTAGCTCACATCTGGTGGGAACACCGCGTGAGCAAAGAGTGTGTTCGACGCCTTGTTTACGACACAGGAAAAGGAACTGAACCGCTCAGCACCGTTATTTCACGCACCAGGCTCCGATGGCTCGGCCACGTGTTGCGCATGCCAGCTCACTGACTCCCGCGACGTGTGTTGTTTGCGCGCCGGGGGTGTGGATGGAAGAAGAGGAGGGGTGGCCAAGTGATGACTTGGTCGAGAGGAATGAAGGCCCTCACTTCTGAGCTGGCTTCGGTTGGAGCGTCTCGGCTCCCTGGTTATGGTCCGAAAGACGATGAACACGTTTGGTTGGACACACTTGCTAATATGTCAAGGAGCCGACCTCAGTGGCGTTCGTGCTGTGAGTTTCTTTGTCCCACCCTATCCCTCTTAGCCTCCCCCTCCAACTACGATCTCATCATTTAGCCTTATATAATTTTGCGTAGCAATTTTTTTGATGACAGTGGCCGGCTGGTAGCTTACCGGAACGATGCCCATTTGTTACCGGTAGCTCAGCTCAGAGTGTAGACTGTAGAAATGATTGAAAATAGCAATCAGAGAACCCGGGAATGTTGCGGATTTTCTCCAGATAGAACGGAGTTTGTGTCCATGGGACTAAATTTGGGCGCCTAGCGGGCGCTCGTGTTTGGAACAGTATGGGATGTCTAAGTGCGGTGAAATGGATGTAGGACGGAATTCCGAGAACGGAGTGATGCTGGTGAGTCTTTTTCCGACTGCCCGAAATTTGTAAATGGGACAACTTTCAGGTGCCAATCGTGCGTTTTGTCTGAGAGATGTAGCGCGTATAAGTGTCATAAAATGGATACAGCATAGAAATCAGAGTACAGCGGAATACTGGGAAGCTTTTGCTGACCACCCGATAGATTTTAGGTAATTAATTCTGAGCTCTATCATGTACGGTATCAGGCGTTCTTGCTAACGACGGTGGATGTGGAAATACCGTAGAAGGATTAGGAAATTGAAGTGCTAGAATGGCGGATGTGGTTCTGAGAACCAGAAGTTTAGTCATAAATGGAGCGGATTTCGGGGGTTTTCAGAGTGAGCCTCATATTTCCGTACATGGGAATAATTTATGGCGCCGAAGAGTGCGTTTGTGCACACCCCTACCGCGGTCATAGAACTGCTTCAGAAGTAACGGAAAATGTTATACGCAAATGCTGAGCGCCCGAATAGTCCCAGCTATGGCTAAATTCGAGCGCTCACGACCGCCCAAAATTTGTGTCATCCAGATTTTTTCGGCGCCAATCAAGCATTGTTGCTGGCCAGGTTGCGATCCCATCTAGAAAGGGTACTGCGAGTAGGTACTAGATTGGTCAAGGGTTTACGAGGACAAACCTACCCCGAATGCCTACTTGGTTCGGGGATGCATTCAATGCACTATGGATAGATTAGAGGGGAGGAAATCCTAACCTACCCTATTTTAACTGGGAAGGTTGGTATGCATTTGTCTTGGCCATTTAGTCCTGCTAGAGTGTCTGGTCTTCGTGGGCATTCCATCAAGTTAGACAAACCGCGGTCCGGACGGATTAGGTCAGAAACAGCTATCGCGCCATTTCGTAGATTGTCGGGGAGTCTACGACTCCCATCTTCCTATTTCGATCCTTTTTTTGTACTTTTCTTCACTGCTGTTACTACCTTCTTCTTTCAAACTACTTTCCTTATCCTTTAATTTCGGTTTCTCTTTCTATCTTGTTTACCTCAGGTAACTGGCACAGCCGGTCCATAGCCTTAAGGAGCTCCGTCCCGCAGCCTTAAGGATCACAAGCCTGCCTTGTTATCCGAGGGCCTGGATTCGAGCCTGCGTAGAGACCGGGCAACCCTTGCAGTATCCTTAGCCCACGTGTGACTGGTGGTAGTTGCGTGGCAACGAAGCATCCGTACTACGTACTTGCGTACTGCTGCTGGCTTTTTTAGTGGCACAACAGGGACCGCTAGTGCAGGGAACATGAGCGGTAATTGGTTGACCAGGGTGTGATTCGGGTGTTCCGTTTTAACTACATCATAAACTCCTTTCACCTTATAAACTTCTGGCTCCACGATCCGCTCTAGAAGGATTCTCCTATCCTTTCCGTCTTACCTGAACTTGAACTCTATCAGTATGATAATGCTTGTGCACTTTGCGATCGGTACACCAGTGTCTCTGCCCGTGTATCCTTCTTGCCACAATTTGCACACTTCTCTAGAGCCGCAGAGGGTCCCCACCTATGTGAAACTCTCATAACGGAGACTCAGGTCTTCGGTCTGTTGAATTTGCTAAATTCTTCTAGCGCTTCCATTTTTGATTCAGTTTACCCGATTACTTCACGAAGTAGTCACTGATCTAATGGGTCTTCTCCCGTACTTCTTCTTTTACTCGGTTGACAGTTGCACCTTACTTTCAGGGTGGAGGGAGCTGATATTCTCCAGCCTCCTGTCGGGGAATTAGTCAGCTTGTCGCCTCGGGAATGCAAGTTTCCACTGGGTTAGTGTTGACTATAATTACAAAGTCATGTCTTACCAATTTATAGTGCTTTTTAGATTAGAGTACCCGATGTCTGAATGATGGGATGTCGGTAGAAGTGTGCTATCCCAACTTTAGTTAGGCTTTCGACTCAGTGAATCATCCTTCCTTGTAAAGTTGACATAGTTTGAATTGCTTTCCAAACTGGTATCTTGTCTCTCAGCATTTCTTTGTGGGAGAACAGTTCGAGTTAGAATCGGCGATATGTTTTCGTGTGGGCTTTGTCTACAGTGGTGTCCTTCGTGGCTCGGAACTGGGGTCCACGGTCCTTTCTATGTTTGCAGATGTTCCTGACTCTTCTTGAAAACCCGCGCGACATCTTTGCGGATGGCTTCTACTAAACAGCATGAAAAATCGAGAAACAGTTCAAAAACACCAACCTGCTTAACTGGTCGAACTAATTGAATTTCTGACGCCAACAGTTGTTCAGCTTTTGGACCGCTAGGGGCGATGGGATTGCAGTGCAAACTTCAGCGTCTTTCCTTGCAGAATACTAACCAGACTCACGGTGACGGTGCTTGAAAGATCTGGCGAAGGGAATCGCCTGCCTCAATGTAGTCGATCGAGTGGTTGGGTGAGTTTCTAACATCACAGCTACTTGTACATTTCCTCAGACTTGTAAATAGGACGCTTGTGTGTAGAACCGGTGGGAGTTATTTCTCTTGACACGGCTGACAGACCCTGACTCGCAACATAGTGACAGAAGAAGCTAACTCGCTTTTGGTGGACAGCCGTCGATCCCGCTGCCGACTGCTCTACAGATGACGGAATGCACCTTACCTGTCTACTGGAGGAATGTGCAAGGCGAAGTGGACAGATTTTGTCACGCCGACTCAGTTGGATTCCTATCCGATGCCTTACCAGCTTGCTCTGTTCAGACACACTCTTGGCGATGAAGCCAGACGCGTACTTAAGACTTTGGAATGAGAGGATCTTATATGACTCTGGAATAGCACCATACTGCGGTTTTTGGACCTGGCGTCTCGCTAGTGGTGCGCCTTCCAACGGACCCCTGCTGGATTCCGCCCCCAAGACTTCAGGATGCCAGCAGTTAGTGCCAATTCGCCATGAGTGACAGCCGGCAGACCTGCATGATTGACAGTTGACTGTGATATAGCCCGGCTCATCTCCTACCATGCCAGTTACGAACTGTGGCAGAGGACAGCAGCTAGCCCCACGAGTTGGCATCCCGGAAGTCATGGAGACATAACCCGACAGGCGGTCCGCTGGAAGGCGCAATACTGACGAGACCCAGAAGGGTCAAAACACCTGTGTCTGGTGCTTTTCCAGACTAGCCGAAGCCTGCTGACTGAGAGTGACCGTGGTGAGCGATCTCTAATGTTATCAGCGAGGCCACGTACAGTGAATTCTGATGTTGTCTCATGGCAAATGCAAAAACTGTCCTCCTTCTTGCTTATTTTCTTCTTAGAAACAAAATAGCCAATCCAGCATAGAAGTGCCGAGGTTCTGATTTATTTGCTGGTGCAAGAAGTGGGACGCTCGTTAGTCGAGATCCTATCTCATCTTCGGATGACCTGACCTAACCTATCATCCGTCCGATTTTTCTTTTATCTACCAGCTAATTACCAGCCTGTCTGGACAGGCGTAGTTGTAAAGTTATTTGGAAAATTGATGAGAGTTTCAACGAGACACCACTTGAATAGATTCAACCTAAGTACTGCGCAACACGGAATCCGTAAAGGTTTTTCGTGCATTACTAATTTTCTTGTAGTTTATGATAGTTGAGCTGAGACGATAGACAACGGTCACGCTATTGACGTTTAGTACTATCAATTGATTGTGAATCTTGTTTAAGTCGGAATATCTGGTCGAGTCTTTAAATGTACGTTTACATTTCTGAAAGAGGAACGCCGTATGTACCCGTGGAGCACTATAACTTGGGAGAGCTTTTCTTATTGACGTCGCTGTTCGCAATTTAGGTAATTGACTTGCATGAGAGCTTGAGATACTGTCGCTATCGTTTGCTCCTGACCTTAGGCTCTGGGGTATTATTGATGTTCTTGGAGTTCTGAGACAGCTCAGCGGGCCTTGGATGTGCTCTGGGATCGGTCATTCTCATAGTTTATGCCCGTAAACTAGGTAAGGTGTTCCATCCTCCGCAATGAAGTCAGATCCATCACAAGCGAAGTCTCTGTTGTCACTCAACAGGCTGATCTAAGTCGCACTTCAGCCCTTCACTCTGGCCACAATTGAAAGAAAGCTGCATTTAATATGCTCCGAATGATGTGATTCATTCGCTACTCCTTCGAAGTTTTAATGATTAAATGTATTCTTAGTTTCCATGCGCCTCACATGGAATAGTTTGTCCTAACTTGTATACCATGCCTCTTACGAGAAAAAATGAAACAGCATAGGTTTTGCGAGTTAACCCTAGGTTAACCTAGTGTTCATGGGGACTGACGTATCCTGAACATGTGTTTAGTTTGGGAATGTACCCAATGCACTACTGTTGGATTACAGGGGACTTGCTCCCCATGGTATTTTAACAAGAAAGCTCGACCCGGACTTGCCTTGGCCATTTAGTACCGCTAAGTTACTGTCTCTGTGGTCGCAGCTCGAGGCTACACAGACCGCGACCTAACCGGATAAGGACGGAAGGTCGTTTGTCACACCGAATTATCGAACGCTGGAATTTGTTTCCAGATCATGTGGTTAGGGGACCTTTGACGTCACAGTTTGGGTTTTATGTTTAACTTGACGTGCTCCCTTTACCTTCCTTCTCGTTCATTGTTTGTCTTAAAATTATTGGACTGGTCTATCGAATGCTGTTTTCCCACCACTCAGCCAGGTGTTTCGTTCACTCACTCAGGAGATATGATTAAAACTTTTGTATCGTGTAACGCCCTCCGAGAATCAAAAATGAATACTGGGCTGCAGTTGGAATTTATTAAATCCAAAGACAACCTATTAATTATGGGGCAAAGTGCGCTCCGTTAAGCGATTCCAATTTGATCTTCCTTGCTCGGTTGCTTCTAGCGGAAACAGCATATTCATCAATTGATCATGCGGGCTTACAAAGCGATTCTAGCTCACACGTATGGGCATTGCTGATCGACTGGCGGTGAATGATCGATCACGAACGACCTCTTACCTGCTCGTTCCGCATGTGTAGGCGAATACCAACAGCCACTCTTACAATGCTTACACATTTCCTACAAAACCGTTTAGTTGGTATCGGCCAAGATGTGTTTATTTTATTTTATGGTGTTACTATAACTGGAGAAACTGATGGTTCTTTCTGAAAGTGTGTGTTCGACGCATTGTTTACGACACAGGAAAAGGAACTGAACCGCTCAGCACCGTTATTTCACGCACCAGGCACCGATGGCTCGGCCACGTGTTGCGCATGCCAGCTCACTGACTCCCGCGACGTGTGTTGTTTGCGCCGCCGGGAGTGTGGATGGAAGAAGAGGAGGGGTGGCCAAGTGATGCCTTGGTCGAGAGGAATGAAGGCCCTCACTTCTGAGCTGGCTTCGGTTGGAGCGTCTCGGCTCCCTGGTTATGGTCCGAAAGACGATGAACACGTTTGGTTGGACACACTTGCTAATATGTCAAGGAGCCGACCTCAGTGGCGTTCGTGCTGTGAGTTTCTTTGTCCCACCCTATCCCTCTTAGCCTCCCTCTCCAACTACGATCTCATCATTTAGCCTTATATAATTTTGCGTAGCAATTTTTTTGATGACAGTAGCCGGCTGGTAGCTTACCGGAACGAGGCCCATTTGTTACCGGTAGCTCAGCTCAGAGTGTAGACTGTAGAAATGATTGAAAATAGCAATCAGAGAACCCGGGAATGTTACGGATTTTCTCCAGATAGAACGGAGTTTTGTGTCCATGGGACTAAATTTGGGCGCCTAGCGGGCGCTCGTGTTTGGAACAGTATGGGATGTCTAAGTGCGGTGAAATCTATGTAGGACGGAATTCCGAGAACGGAGTGATGCTGGTGAGTCTTTTTCCGACTGCCCGAAATTTGTAAATGGGACAACTTTCAGGTGCCAATCGTGCGTTTTGTCTGAGAGATGTAGCGCGTATAAGTGTCATAAAATGGATACAGCATAGAAATCAGAGTACAGCGGAATACTGGGAAGCTTTTGCTGACCACCCGATAGATTTTAGGTAAATTAATTCTGAGCTCCTATCATGTACGTATCAGGCGTTCTTGCTAACGACGGTGGATGTGGAAATACCGTAGAAGGATTAGGAAATTGAAGTGCTAGAATGGCGGATGTGGTTTCTGAGAACCAGAAGTTAGTCATAAATGGAGCGGATTTCGGGTGTTCTGAGTGAGCCTCATATTTCCGTACATGGGAATAATTTATGGCGCCGAAGAGTGCGTTTGTGCACACCCCTACCGCGGTCATAGAACTGCTTCAGAAGTAACGGAAAATGTTATACGCAAATGCTGAGCGCCCGAATAGTCCCAGCTATGGCTAAATTCGAGCGCTCACGACCGCCCAAAATTTGTGTCATCCAGATTTTTTCGGCGCCTATCAAGCATTGTTGCTGGCCAGGTTGCGATCCCATCTAGAAAGGGTACTGCGAGTAGGTACTAGATTGGTCAAGGGTTTACGAGGACAAACCTACCCCGAATGCCTACTTGGTTCGGGGATGCATTCAATGCACTATGGATAGATTAGAGGGGAGGAAATCCTAACCTACCCTATTTTAACTGGGAAGGTTGGTATGCATTTGTCTTGGCCATTTAGTCCTGCTAGATTGTCTGGTCTCCGCGGGCATTCCATGAAGCTAGATAAACCGCGGTCCGGACGGATTAGGTCAGAAACAGCTATCGCGCCATTTCGTAGATTGTCGGGGAGTCTACGACTCCCATCTTCCTATTTCGATCCTTTTTTGTACTTTTCTTCACTGCTGTTACTACCTTCTTCTTTCAAACTACTTTCCTTATCCTTTAATTTCGGTTTCTCTTTCTATCTTGTTTACCTCAGGTAACTGGCACAGCCGGTCCATAGCCTTAAGGAGCTCCAGCCTTAAGGATCACAGGCCTGTCTTGTAATCCGAGGGCGCGGGTTCGAGCCTGCGTAGAGACCGGGCAATCCTTGCAATATCTTTAGTCCACGTGCGGCTGGTGGCAGTTGCGTGGCAACGAAGCATCCGTACTACGTACTTGCGTACTGCTACTGGCTTTTTTAGTGGCACAACAGGGGCCGCTAGTGCAGGGAACATGAGCGGTAATTGGTTGACCAGGGTGTGATTCGGGTGTTCCGTTTTAACTACATCATAAACTCCTTTCACCTTATTAACTTCTGGCTCCACGATCCGCTCTAGAAGGATTCTCCTATCCTTTCCGTCTTACCTGAACTTGAACTCTATCAGTATGATAATGCTTGTGCACTTTGCGATCGGTACACCAGTGTCTCTGCCCGTGTATCCTTCTTGCCACAATTTGCACACTTCTCTAGAGCCGCAGAGGGTTCCCACCTATGTGAAACTATCATAACGGAGACTCAGGTCTTCGGTCTGTTGAATTTGCTAAATTCTTCTAGCGCTTCCATTTTTGATTCAGTTTACCCGATTACTTCACGAAGTAGTCACTGATCTAATGGATCTTCTCCCGTACTTCTTCTTTTACTTGGTTGACAGTTGCACCTTACTTTCAGGGTGGAGGGAGCTGATATTCTCCAGCCTCCTGTCGGGGAATTAGTCAACTTGTCGCCTCGGGAATGCAAGTTTCCACTGGGTTAGTGTTGACTATAATTACAAAGTCATGTCTTACCAATTTATAATGCTTTTTAGATTAGAGTACCCGATGTCTGAATGATGGGATGTCGGTAGAAGTGTGCTACCCAACTTTAGTTAGGCTTTCGACTCAGTGAATCATCCTTCCTTGTAAAGTTGACATAGTTTGAATTGCTTTCCAAACTGGTATCTTGTCTCTCAGCATTTCTTTGTGGAAGAACAGTTCGAGTTAGAATCGGCGATGTGTTTTCGTGTGGGCTTTGTCTACAGTGGTGTCCTTCGTGGCTCGGAACTGGGTCCACGGTCCTTTCCTATGTTTGCAGATGTCCTGACTCTTCTTGAAAACCCGCGCGACATCTTTGCGGATGGCTTTTACTAAACAGCATGAAAAATCGAGGAACAGTTCAAAAACACCAACCTGCTTAACTGGTCGAACTAATTGAATTTCTGAACGCCAACAGTTGTCAGCTTTTGACCGCTAGGGGCGATGGGATTGCAGTGCAAACTTCAGCGTCTTTCCTTGCAGAATACTAACCAGACTCACGGTGATGGTGGTTGAAAGCTCTGGCGAAGGGAATCGCCTGCCTCAATGTAGTCGATCGAGTGGGCGGGTGAGTTTTTAACATCACAGCTACTTGTGCATTTCCTCAGACTTGTAAATAGGACGCTTGCGTGTAGAACCGGTGGGAGTTATTTCTCTTGACACGGCTGACAGACCCTGACTCGCAACATAGTGACAGAAGAAGCTGACTCGCTTTTGGTGGACAGCCGTCGATCCCGCTGCCGACTGCTCTACAGATGACGGAATGCACCTTACCTGTCTACTGGAGAATGTGCAAGGCGAAGTGGACAGATTTTGTCACGCCGACCCAGTTGGATTCCTATCCGATGCCTTACCAGCTTGCTCTGTTCAGACACACTCTTGGCGATGAAGCCAGACGAGTACTTAAGACTTTGGAATGAGAGGATCTTATATGACTCTGGAATAGCACCATACTGCGGTTTTTCGACCTGCGTCTCGCTAGTGGTGCGCCTTCCAGCGGACCCCTGCTTGGTTCCGCCCCCATGACTTCCGGATGCCAGCAGCTAGTGCCACTTCGCCATGAGTGACAGCCGCAGACCTGCATGATTGACAGTTGACTGTGATATAGCCCGGCTCATCTCCTACCATGCCAGTTACGAACTGTGCAGAGGACAGCAGCTAGCCCCACGAGTTGGCATCCGGAAGTCATGGAGGCATAACCCGACAGCGGTCCGCTGGAAGGCGCAATACTGACGAGACCCAGAAGGTCAAAACACCTGTGTCTGGTGCTTTTCCAGACTAGGCTAAGCCTGCTGACTGAGAGTGACCGTGGTGAGCTATCTCTAATGTTATCAGCGAGGCCACGTACAGTGAATTCTGATGTTGTCTCATGCAAATGTAAAAACTGTCCTCCTTCTTGCTTATTTTTCTCTTAGAAACAAAAATAGCCAATCCAGCGTAGAAGTGCCGAGGTTCTGATTTATTTGCTGGTGCAAGAAGTGGGACGCTCGTTAGTCGAGATCCTATCTCATCTTCGGATGACCTGACCTAACCTATCATCCGTCCGATTTTTCTTTTATCTACCAGCTAATTACCAGCCTGTCTGGACAGGCGTAGTTGTAAAGTTATTTGGAAAATTGATGAGAGTTTCAACGAGACACCACTTGAATAGATTCAACCTAAGTACTGCGCAACACGGAATCCGTAAAGGTTTTTCGTGCATTACTAATTTTCTTGTAGTTTATGATAGTTGAGCTGAGACGATAGACAACGGTCACGCTATTGACGTTTAGTACTATCAATTGATTGTGAATCTTGTTTAAGTCGGAATATCTGGTCGAGTCTTTAAATGTACGTTTACATTTCTGAAAGAGGAACGCCGTATGTACCCGTAGAGCACTATAACTTGGGAGAGCTTTTCTTATTGACGTCGCTGTTCGCAATTTAGGTAATTGACTTGCATGAGAGCTTGAGATACTGTCGCTATCGTTTGCTCCTGACCTTAGGCTCTGGGGTATTATTGATGTTCTTGGAGTTCTGAGACAGCTCAGCGGGCCTTGGATGTGCTCTGGGATCGGTCATTCTCATAGTTTATGCCCGTAAACTAGGTAAGGTGTTCCATCCTCCGCAATGAAGTCAGATCCATCACAAGCGAAGTCTCTGTTGTCACTCAACAGACTGATCTAAGTCGCACTTCAGCCCTTCACTCTGGCCACAATTGAAAGAAAGCTGCATTTAATATGCTCCGAATGATGTGATTCATTCGCTACTCCTTCGAAGTTTTAATGATTAAATGTATTCTTAGTTTCCATGCGCCCCACATGGAATAGTTTGTCCCAACTTGTATACCATGCCTCTTACGAGAAAAAATGAAACAGCATAGGTTTTGCGAGTTAACCCTAGGTTAACCTAGTGTTCATGGGGACTGACGTATCCTGAACATGTGTTTAGTTTGGGAATGTACCCAATGCACTACTGTTGGATTACAGGGGACTTGCTCCCTATGGTATTTTAACAAGAAAGCTCGACCCGGACTTGCCTTGGCCATTTAGTACCGCTAAGTTACTGTCTCTGTGGTCGCAGCTCGAAGCTACACAGACCGCGACCTAACCGGATAAGGACGGAAGGTCGTTTGTCACACCGAATTATCGAACGCTGGAATTTGTTTCCAGATCATGTGGTTAGGGGACCTTTGACGTCACAGTTTGGGTTTTGTGTTTAACTTAACGTGCTCCTTTTACCTTTCTTCTCGTTCATTGTTTGTCTTAAAATTATTGGACTGGTCTATCGAATGCTGTTTTCCCACCACTCAGCCAGGTGTTTCGTTCACTCACTCAGGAGATATGATTAAAACTTCTGCCTTTTGTATCGTGCAACGCCCTCCGAGAATCAAAAATGAATACTGGGCTGCAGTTGGAATTTATTAAATCCAAAGACAACCTATTAATTATATGGCAAAGTGCGCTCCGTTAAGCGATTCCAATTTGATCTTCCTTGCTCGGTTGCTTCTAGCGGAAACAGCATATTCATCAATTGATCATGCGGGCTTACAAAGCGATTCTAGCTCACACGTATGGGCATTGCTGATCGACTGGCGGTGAATGATCGATCACGAACGACCTCTTGCCTGCTCGTTCCGCATGTGTAGGCGAATACCAACAGCCACTCTTACAATGCTTACACATTTCCTACAAAACCGTTTAGTTGGTATCGGCCAAGATGTGTTTATTTTATTTTATGGTGTTACTATAACTGGAGAAACTGATGGTTCTTTCTGCTTTATACTATTCTCCTTTACTTCCAAACCGTTGTTTCGTATCTACATGAGTCGTTAGAAGTGTGTCCAACCTCCAATTCTGCCGACCGTTGTCATGTGGTGAGTACACCATGCCTTGGTGGCAATCAGGTCGCCCCGCCATAAATCTTCGTCTGCCTCTATCGGGTGGCAATTGCGTCATCCCGACCTTTTTCCCCCACGACGAAACTGCACCTGCCTGCACCAGCGATCTATTGAACTATCATGGGTGGTATCTTTTGCACCTTCAGAACCACTCTTACCATATTGGCTACTGGTTAGAGGCCAAACCAACGCAATTTCCTAGCTTTCACTTTGTGGGTCTGAGTAATGGTTGCTCCTCAATCCATATAACGGACTCTGTAGTCCAGTGCCAAAATTCCGCTGCCTTGCGCTTTGCTTTTCGAACCAAAGACTTTGGTTGCTGCCCTAGTAGTTCTGTTTTTGCCTGGGCGACCTAACAGTATCCTTCCCACGTAATAGAACACAATGACTACCCCTTCAAACAATCTTTAATTGCTCCGGCCTTTGCAGAGAATAATAAAAGATGCTCTGTCTGCTGCGTCGAGCAGGGCGTATAGGGATGCCGATGCTACTGCACAGACCGGAAGGTCTGAGAAGTAGCATCGTCATCCCTATAACAGTGCGGGGTTGTTCCACTTACATGAAGATGCTCGTTTATTTCTCTCGAGCACCGACTTCCGACACAACACTCGCAGTAGAGTGGCATCTTGCTAACATCCTGAAATCAGCCATGGACGCAGCTTGATCACATCGCGATCAGTTACTGTTGGAGAGGCTGTGTTTTAAGATACAGCTCGATTTAGAGCAAAAGCGTGGACTTCGATCACACACTCGTATGTACTGGTCTCCGAGTTCGGTTTGACGACTCTGTGAGCATATAGACGTCCGCCAACTGGCAAAGCCAGGTGTTCTGAATGCATATCAAACATCACTCGCATGTGGATTAAAGATAGGACGCCCAGAGCAGTCATTTTGACCGCTCAGCACTGTTATGTGGGCATAATTACTAAATTTCGTAAACATTTTTAAGGATCTTTCATGACTTTTAATATTTTTTTCGTGCTTTATAGCTGTGAAGTTTCACTTTCTTTCTATCTAGAAAACCCGTAAGCAGTCACAATAACCACATTTCTCTAATTCGGTGAGAGAAGAACAGCTTTTGAGATTTAAGAGCTTACAGCTGTCAATTATAACGCATCTGGGGAAGAGAATGAATATGATATTGTTGACAATCACTACCCAGTAGTCCACAGAAGATCACAGCAAATCTGATAGTCAAAGTTCTGACATTGCCACTAGCTGCGAGAATAATGGTGACGGCGAAAACCATGACAGTGTATCAGCCGTTTCAGTATCTTCCAGTAAATTTTCTGCATCAAAACATGGTACATCATGGACCCAGCAACTACTGTTGGTTGGATGGCAGCACAGAATGTTTTCAAGACAAGACCAGTATCAGTTGCATACGCTAAGGAATGCGTGAAATATGGTAAGCTATCAAGTGACTTTGACATCATAATTACCTCCCAGATTCTGAGCCATATTCAAGTAGGTACTGAAGCTGAGGCTAAGAACATTATAGATGTCAGTGAAACAAGTGTTCCTTTGTTACGTGTTTCCATTGGGATTGAAGAACATGCCACTGAATATGCTGTGGTGCGATAAATACGGATTGCCTGTTTTCAGGGAAACAGTTGGCAAGAGCAGATTCAAGGAAATAATGAGGTTCCTTCGTTTTGCTCTTCGGACTACCAGTGGTGAAGGATTTCAGACTGACAAGTTCGCTATGATTTTTGGAACGCATTTATTCTCAACTCTCAGCAGTGCCATATGCCAGCACAGGACCTCACCGTCTACGAGCAATTGTTTCCACTTTCCTGAAACCCGCTCTCGTTTTCTTCAGTGCATGGCTAACAAACCTGATGAAATCGGTATCACGTTTTGGATTCTGACAGAAGTGGATGGCAAATATTTCCTAATAATTCCATACCTCAGAAAGGACAAATCTCAGCCACGTGGAGAGTGTTCCAGCGTGGTATTGAGCCTTATGTCACCCTACTTTGGAAAAGACTACCGTGTTACATGTGACAACTTCTTCACACTGGCAGCATTGGAACTAATGGTTGGCGGCATCCGGTTTCGGGTTTGCCTGTCACTATGGTCTCCACAGGGCGCCTGCGCCTACAGAGGGATCATGGGTGGCTTGCGCTGCACCACCCACAGCTCCAACTACATACCCTATATCCAGTGTAAACCCGAAGGAATAAGACCGGGAGGCATACGGATGGGAACCACGTTTCATCAACGGAGCCGGCCCACACTCCTTCACAGGCAAACACAAGCACACATTATTTGGGAATCAATCGCGCCCAGGACGGTGGCTGAACTGTAGCCCGCTCCACACAAATCGTGTACGTAGAACCACTTTTCGAGCCTAGCACGGCCACGAGGACCGTGCACCCCGTCCTCTCCAGCAACGACCAACTGTCTTCTAGAGCCAGTATGGACGAGGTAGTGGGTAATAGACAGGTAGGCACCTTGTCAAGATGCACATCAAGCGCAACCACACCGGGGATGTCAAACAACAGCCTATCACTTGAGATAAAATAACCAACAAAACAGGTCAAAAACACCATACAGATATACCGCTAAATTTGCACATAGCATATGGGGATTATCAACATGGCCGCAATAAATTGGGGATCACAGTTTAAGTAATACTCCCCAGGAAAAATACAAATATGGTAGAAAATATTCGAGTTAATAGAAGTAAAGTGTTAACAAATCTGAATCAAGGAAGTAGAGAGTTTATCAGTGCAGTTATTACGAATAATAAAGCTAAACGCACGCTGACATCTTACCAGTGCAAAAAAGAATTAAAATGTTTTGGTTTTCAGGTCTTTGCACAGTAACTTTTCCATTCAAGAGCCTCGAAAGAAAAAAGCTGAAGTTGTTTTACAGCGCGACGAAGTATGGGGTAGATATACTCGACCAAATGGCAAGAGCAGTTACTGTCAATTCATCATCTCGACGACGGCCACTACAAGTATTCTACGCGATGCTGGATTTGGTGTGTATTAATTCCTGGATAGTTTATCCTTAGTAGTATCCTTAGAACTAAATTATCCCGCCGGTCGTATCTGATGCGTCTAGCGGAAGAACTGTGTGCACCTATACATGAGACAAGAAACGTGTCAACTGGACATACATCAAACACGTCAGTCCAGTCGGAAAGTCAAGGCAAATAAACGTCGTCAGTGACAGACTGTTCGCTTTAGATTCAACACGTCAAAGAACACGTGCTCTGTATGTGAAAAAGACAGGTTGTGGCTCATGTGTACCAATTGAGAGTTATCACCTGTTTCAAGTGCAAAGCTGAATAATAGGTACAACTTAAGAAGAATTTAATATTCACTACAATTATATTTCATTTGCACATATTTTTACTCCTTGTTCTTAATATGTGTAATATAAAAATAAAAGTTTGTATAAACCAATGCATTAATGCGGTCATTTTGACTGGTCTCGTGGGTTTTAAGTAGAGCGGCGGAGCGGTCTTTCTAGTTTTAAGTAATTGTTCGCCGAACACGGTTGTGGGTCATTGCTCTCGTATCCACCAGACGTTATTAACAGCAGGCAGGTCTTCATATAGCATGATTGATTGCCAACATGGACACTAGGTCTCTACGCACTCTCTGGAACTGCCTGATGCTCGCCGATGCGTTGCGGCTTGGAGCGAACACAACGAGACTAGTAAAGACCACAGTGCGAAACTGCGTGCTAACCTGAAAAGACCGCGAAACCTGGTGGTCTCGCCGTGCTTCGGCGATGGAAATGGCTTCTTCCCGTGGGAACCGTCGTAAGCTTAATGCGCGAAACGGGAAGCAATAAATTTGCTGTTAGCGAGACTATATGCGACGAGATTGGGCAGCAGAGCGTTGGGCTGATCACTTTGAGAAGCAAGTTAATCGACCGGAACTACCAGACTCGCAATCGCAAGTGACCGCCCTACTCCCTGTGCTGTCCTCTTGGATCCGCTCTCACGCGCAAAGATCAAACGTGGGATCAGACTGTAGGAATTGAATAAGGCCGCATATGCAGATGCACTTCTTCTAGCCGTCTTCAAATTCGAAGCACCAGCTCTAGTGCATGATTGACACAACTTACTGTGGTAGCGGGAGTGTTCCAGCAGACTGTGGCCGTTCCGTTATAGTACCACTTTTTAAAGGAGACTCATGCTCAGAGTGCGGCAACCATAGTTGGGTCAGTGTGACCCCCATAGTCTAATTTGCTTGCGCCTGCCATTCTCCACAGATTCGTGGAGAGCAACTCATATTCCGTCCAGGTCGGGGATATACTTATCACAGCTTCACATTACCTCAGTTACTGGTGGATCGCCAAAGTTGTTGTCGTTCCACTGTAGTCGTGTTCCTCGACATCAAAGGTGCCTATGAATCGGTGGATGGATGTGCCCTTTAAGACTGTCTGTTCAGCAAAGGTTTGTCTGATAAATCTTTTTATCTCATAGGAGCGTTGTACGCGCTGAATTCGAACAGAGGGAGGGTCCATGGCAACCTGTCGCCGCAATCAATGTTTTCAGCAGTGTGAAACATGGTTGCCCGCTGCCACCCTTTCATTTTAACTTCGCCATCGACGAAGTCATGGAAACGGCGTTCGGCCGGCACGACCTACAAGGTGTGGAGATTCTCCCAGGTGTTCGACCTCTTGACTTAGAGTACACCGACGACATTGCCCTACTTTGTGACACCTCCTAAACATGCAAAGCACTCCTGAACAAATTTGCGCTAGCTGTCAGTCGTTTTGGGCTGTGCTTTGCACCCTCGAAATGCAAAGTCCTTCGCGAAGATTGACGGGGAACCACCACTGCGCTGACTCTTGGTGGTGATCAGGTAGAAGTCATCCAGAAATTTAGGTACCTGGGTAGCTGTATTAGCGTTTGTGGAATGTAAGATGGCCTCGCGAATCGTATAGCAAATGCTCGAGACATTTTTGCCAATCTCTGACGCCGGTGCGTTCACTTTCGATCTGAAGCGCAGAGTTCACCACGCAGCCTTGCGTTCAACCCTCCTATACGATTGGGAAACCTAACCCATCAGATCGACAGATAAAAAGTGGCTTATTACGTTCGACCATCGCTTCCTTCGTAGTTTAGCCTATGTCTGGTGGGAACTCTGTCTGATCAATAAGGGTGTTGCGTGTCGTGTATCTGGTGCAGAAAGAGCGAGTGAACCTCTGCACCGTTATATCACACACCAAGCTCCTATAGCTTGGCTACGTGTTGTGCAGGCCAACCCACCAACTCCCGCGACGGGCGTTGTTTGCGCGACCGGGGTCTGGATGGAAAGCGATAAGAACGGCCAAGTGACGACAAGGTCAAGAGGAATCCAGTCACTCAATTCGAACTTGGCCCCTTTGGGAGCGTATCGACTGCTTGGGGTCGGAATGATGAACACGTTTGGTCGGTTATTCTAGCTGACATGACAGTAAGTCAACTTCATTGTCGTTTGTGTCATAAGTTTCTGTCCTTTCCCGCCCGCTTGCCTTTACTATCCAATCACGATGTCATTCCCGATGCAAACTACTATATTACTCTCTTTTATATTTATTGTGATTTTTCCATCGCAGTGAGGCTGGACCTTACCGTGGTGCGATGGTTTGTGTGCCTCAGCTATCCATTGAGCTATGCTGCGTGGTGCTATTTTTGCACCTTCAGAGTCACTCATACCAGATTGGTCAATGGTTAGAGGCCAGACAAACTCAGCCTCCTGGTCCTCCAGGTTGGGATTTGGAATGAGGGTGGCACCTTATTCCTTAAAACGGACTCCTTGTAGCCCTACGCCAAACCCGCTGCTTTGCGGTAAGGTTTTTAGACCAAAGGCTTTGGTTGAGAACCCTAATCGTTCTCCTGTCTAGGTCTGGGCGCCTTGGCAGTATCTTAGCCCACATACAACCATGACAATTTCCTCAAACATAAACTTCATCCTGCATCGGCCGTCGCGCAGATTATCAAGGGTCGCCTTATCTGCTGCATACAGCAGGGCGGATAAGCGAAAACATGCTACTGCTGGCGCCTCTCTTCTTTCTTTTCCACCTGTTACTCTTACTCCCATTACTAACCTTGCTTCTATAATTCCCAGCTTAATTGACAGCAACCGAAATGCCACTGGAGTAGAACCATCTGCAGCCACCATCCCACAGCACCTATCGGCAAAAGTCCCTTATAAGACCACGCTATCCCGTTTCCATGGCGACATTCAACGTTCGCACTCTAAGACAAGTAGGTCAACAGGCTGCACTCGCACTCACCTTGGACACACTGGGTATTGATGTGTGTTGTGTGTCCAAAACTAGGATTAATGACTCTAACGGGGTTATTGAATTGACTGCCCCCGGCTTATCCTCTCGTTATGGGTTGCACGCATCCGGAGACGCTGATGCAGCACTCACGGGTTAAGCTGGTGTAGGTATCATTCTAAGCTCCAAGGCTGAGCCATCGTTGGTTGATTGGATTCCGGTGAACAGCCGTTTATGTGCAGCCCGTTTGACGACATCAGCTAAGGTTGATTCACGAAGTAGTACAAAACGCCGTTTAATGTTGGAAGTTTGTGAGTAGGGTAAAGTTTGTAGAAAGTAGAAGTCACGATTAAAATTCACGCACAATAATATGCCTCGACGGGGAGTCGAACCCCGGTCCACGAACTTCCGGTCCGCTGCTCTACCACCTGAGCTACCGATGGTTGACGATTAGGTGCGCAAATTTTAACACATGACTTCTGCTTGGTGCGCGACGTATTGCCAATGGGCTGTTTGTTTATGATTTCCGCTTATGCTCCCACCGACTGCAGTTCAAGTGCAGTCAAGGATACATTCTATCACGAACTGAATGCGCTACTACGCAGTGCTACTAGTTCAGATATTATAGTACTTGCAGCGGATGGAAACGCACAAGTAGGGCGTCTGAGCTCTTCAGAAGCTCAGCTGGGTGGTAATTGTGGGCTTAACTCCGAACGGACTGACAACGGTGAGCGTCTGCTGCAACTGTGCGGAGCACCAGTTGTTTCTCAGTAGCACTGCTTTTAGACACAGGGGGCACCGAAGTACCAAATGGCGTCCTCCTGTAGCTGGCCAGCGATGGACCCAAATTGACCACATAGCCATAAGTTACAGATGGCGTGGTTCCATCCTGGATTGTTGCTCGTACTTGAGTAGCTGTGTCCACTCTGATCATGCCTTGGTACGCTGCCGTTTCTCCATGAACTTTACCGGGAGGCGCCCCAAGTGTGCCATACGATTGGCAGCGGAGAAGTTGCCCCAGTCCTCGGTCAGGCAAGCATATCAAGACGCACTACATACCGAACTTTCGCTGTCTTGTCCTAATGACCGTGAGCTTCAGTGGAATAGGATCTCGATCGCCATGCACAACGCAGGAGCATCTTCTTGTGGCACTATGCATCGTCACCGCACCAGTCACTGGATATCCGAGGGGTCGGTGAACGTGTTGGAATCCAGAAGAAACCTTCCGGCTGGCTCTGAGCACAGTGTGACAAGATGGGCTATTAGGCGTGAACTAAAGCAGAGCCTACGTGCTGACAAGGAGGCCTGGTGGACCAGTCGGGCTCAAGAAATGGAGGAGGCAGGTGCAGTAGGCAATTACTGCAAGCCCTTCCAGCTGATCCGCACCACTGGTCCCAGGAAACCAGGTGTCAGTGAGACAATCAGAGACAGTGCGGGTGCGCTGATACACAATAAGGAGCGCCGTATGGCTCGTTGGGCGGAACACTTTCATGATCAGTTCAGCTGGCCCCCTGCTCTCGGACCTCTTCCTACTCAGGTGATGCAGGACGAGCCATGGACGGTTAGTTTAGAGCCTCCGTCAGAGGCCAAGGTCCTAAGCGCGATCACAGCCCTCAATCGTTTTCGTGCCGCTGGCCCGGATTCCCTCCCACCTGCACTATTTAAGGATGGAGGTGAGGTCCTCTGCAAAGCACTGATCTTATTCAGATGTGTCTGGAAAGAAAAGAGCGTCCCGGCTAATTGGAGCGAATCGATTATAGTGACAATATACAAAAAGGGCAGCCGCACAGACTGTTCTAACCACAGGGGTATTAGCCTAACGTCAATTGTGACAAAATTACCGCCGTCGATTTTCGTTCGTCGCCTCATTGCGGAACGGGAATCTCGGATTAGGGAAGAGCAGGCCGGTTTCCGCCCAGGACGTAGCTGTATAGACCATATATTCACTCTGCGGCACGTGCTAGAACTGCGCCACGCATACCGCAGACCGACAATAGCTGTGTTCCTCCATTTCAAGAGTGCGTTTGATTCAGTCGATCGATCGATGCTGTTCGAAATACTTGCTCGGAATAGTGTTCCCACGAAATATGTGAACATCCTTAGTGCTCTATACTCGAACACTACAGGCCGCGTTAGGGTCTATGGTGTCCTATCGGATAGCTTTTCGACTACAAGTGGCGTTCGTCAGGGTTGTCCGATTTCCCCATTTCTGTTCAATTTCGTCCTTGATTCTGTAATGGAGTGTTCCCTGACGGAATCCAACGATGTAGGCGTTGAAGTGCTGCCTGGTGAGAGGTTAGTTGATCTAGATTATGCGGACGATATCGTCTTGCTTTTCGACGATGTTGGGCGGCACAATCAACCCTGAATAGCCTGTCCAGAGTGGTCCCATTATTTGGTATGCACTTCGCACCTTCAAAGTGCAAAGTGTTGCTGCAGCACCACCAGTCACTTGATGACCCCTTGACGCTTGCTAACGAGGAACTCGAGGTGGTTGATCATTTCACTTATCTTGGCAGCTGCATCAGCAATGATGGGCGCATAGAAACTGACGTCAGCTGACGCATTGCAAAAGCCAGAGCTGCCTTCTTGAACCTGCGGCATCTTTGGCGACAGAAGGGAGTTACCCTCCGTCTGAAAGGCCGTGTATACAAGGCCACAGTTAGGGCTGTTCTGCTCTATGGTAATGAGACTTGGCCCCTTCGGTCTGAAGATCTGAGGCGCCTTCAAGTCTTTGATCATCGTTGTCTGCGAAGCATTGCTGGAGTCGGATGGCACCAGCGTGTCCGCAACGATGATGTGCGTAGGCGAGTACTAGGTGGTGATAATCATGCTAGCTCCCTAGAACAACAGATAGCACTGAATAAGTTGCGTTGGCTCGGGCACGTGCTACGTATGCCTGGTCACCGCTTACCTAGGAGGACCTTGTTTAGTCTGCCAGGTGTAGAGTGGCGCAAGGCTCGAGGTGGACAGAAGTTGACTTGGCAGCGGGAAATGAGGTCACTGACGACCAAACTGGGTGCCGTTGGTCCGTCTCGCCTTCCGGGCTGGGGTCCACGTGACTCGCCTTGTGCTTAGCTCGAGACTTTACAGGACATGGCTCGCAGTAGACACCAGTGGCGCGTCTGCTGCCGTCTCCTAATCGGATTGCCTATTTAAAGTGTGCTCGGTACTGCGTGGTAATGGCTGATTATGACGCGTGGCAGTGAAAGCCGCAAGGAAGCTGTCTCGCCGATGCCG
Organism: Dicrocoelium dendriticum; assembly: GCA_944474145.2. NCBI lineage: Eukaryota > Metazoa > Platyhelminthes > Trematoda > Plagiorchiida > Dicrocoeliidae > Dicrocoelium > Dicrocoelium dendriticum. The sequence continues at coordinate 44,742,317 of OX104064.1, read as the reverse complement.
CCTTATCTTTGCACGATAGCCAGCTGTTTGTGACGGTTTGTTGTCTACACAAGGTGTAGGCGCCTTGACTCGGAATGTTTGCTTAGGGCATTAAGGTTTTCAGGTAAGTCCCCCTTCTCTCCCTCTTCTCATTCTTTATTTCATAGGTCCTCATGGTTGTATGGCAGTGAAGCATCAGTTCAAATGGCTGATGTACTGCTGTTGATGATGATGATGCAGCCTGGTCAACAGGCAGCACTTGACCGAACATTGGAGACCCTCTCGATCGATATCTGCTGCTTATCAGAGACCCGCCTGCACGACTCGAGCTCTGTACTCACTGCGATCCCCTTCAGGTGACGCAAGCAGTATTTTCTCATTACGCCTATCTGGTGACGATGCAGCTTCGAGCACCGGCCAAGTTGGTGTTGGTATTGCCCTGAGTCCCGGGGCTGAAGCTGCTCTGGTTTATTGGATTCCAATCAGTAGCCGGATGTGTGCGGTCTGATTGGCTGGCTCGTTCAAAGCTTCGAAGTCGCGCGGAACTAATAGGTGTCTGTTCATTATCGTTGCTTACGCACCCACAAACTGTAGCGATGATTCGGTAAAGAACGACTTCTACCGCCAACTGACCCAACTCCTTCGCCACAGAAGAAACACGGACACTGTTGTGCTGGCGGGGGATCTGAATGCCCAAGTTGGAAAGTTGTCCATTGATGAAATACATCTGGGTGGTCAGCACGGTGTAGGCTACCGTACTGATATCGGTGTGCAGTTATTTCATTTGTGTGAAAATGCCCTCTTATTTCTTTCGAGCACTAACTTCCAACACAGCACCCGCCGGAGGGTGACTTGGCGCCCACCAGCATCGAACTAGCCTTGGACGCAGATCGATCACATTGCAATCAGTTACCGCTGGAAAGACTGCATCCAGAACTGTCGCTCGATTTGGACACCGATCGTACACTTGTATGTGCTGACATTCGGATGCGTTTTGGCGGACGCCCAGGACGATGCTGTGAGCGCATTGACATCAGCCAAGTGACAAAGCCAGGTGTTCTGAATGTGTATCGAAGTACGCTGACATGCGAGTTGAGTAAACGCTCACTGGAGACAATTGATAGTCACTGGTCACATGTTCACCAGACCTTACTAGCAGCAGGCAAATCCTCATGTGGTATGTCTAATGGCCACCATGGATATTGGGTCTCTTCGCGGTCTCTGGAACTTATCGATGCTCGCCGGCATATTCCGGCTGGAAGCGAACACAATGAAACTCGCAAAGAGCTCCGGGCAAAACTCCGTGCTAGCCTGAAGAGAGACCGCGAATCCTGGTGGTCTCATCGTGCAACAGAGATGGAAATGGCCGCTGCCCATGGTAAACATCGTGAGTTATTCCGTCTTATACGGGAAACGGGCAGCAGGAGACCTGGTGTTAGTGAAACTATGCGTGACGAGAGTGGACAGCCTATCCACAATTTATCAAAACGCCTGGAACGTTGGGCTGAGCACTTTGAAAGGCAATTTAATCGGTCGGAATTGTTAGATTTCTCGTCGACCAGTGATCGCCCTGCTCCGTGGGCTGTTCCTTTGGATCCACCCTCTCGCTCAGAAGTCGAACGTGAGATCGGACTGTTGAAGTTGAACAAAGCCGCGGAACCAGGTGATCTTCCTCCAGCCCTCTTCAAATTCGGCGACTACTCTTGTTGATGCTTTACATGAATTACTAGTGAAACTATGAGAGCATGAGACTGTCCCAACCGACTGGAGCCGCTCCGTTATTGTTCCCATCTTCAAAGGAGGTTCGCGTTCGGAATGCGGCAGCCATAGAGGAATCAGTCTGATCTCTATCGCCTCCAAATTGCTTGCCTCTGTCATCTTTCACAGACTGACTGGCACTCGTGAAAGCCAGATTCGTGAAGAGCAAGCTGGATTTCGTCGAGGTCGTGGCTGCATTGACCACATCTTCACCTTGCGTCAGTTGTTGGAGCACCGCCACATATATTGGCTGCCCACCGTTGTCGTGTTCCTCGATATCAAAGGTGCATTCGATTCGGTGGATAGACTTGCACTTTGGGACTGTCTACTCAGGAAAGGTGTGCCCGAGAAATATGTAAATATTATCCAAGCATTATATGCGCTTAGCTCGGACAGAGTGAGGGCTTACGGCAAGCTGTCGCCACCCTTCAATATCTCCAGCGGTGTGAGGCAAAGATGCCCACTGTCACCTTTCCTCTTCAACTTCGCTATTGACGAAGCCATGGAGATTGCATTTACAGGACATGACTTGGAAGGTGTGGAGCTACTCCCAGAACAACCACTTCTTGACTTAAAGTATGCAGACGACTTTGCCCTCATCTGTGACAGCTCCCAGACGTGCCAAGTCGCGCTAGACAGATTAGCATTAGCTGTCAGCCCCTTCGAGCTTTGCTTTGCACCACTGAAATGCAAAGCGTTCCTTCACGATTGGCAGGGATGGCCTCCTGCGCTGACCGTTGGTGGGGATCAGCTAGAAATCGTTCGGAAATTCAACTACCTGGGAAGTTGTATCAGCGCCCTGGGATTGAAGATGAGATCACGAACCGTATAGCGAAAGCTCGAAGTGCTTTTGCTAACCTTCGCCACCTATGGTGGCGGCGCGACATCACTCTTACCCTGAAGGGTAGAGTGTACAATGCAGCGTTACGTTCGATTCTACTATACGGTTGCGAAACCTAGCCCCTAAGATCGGCGGACATAAAGAGTCTAGTTACGTTCGACTATCGGTGCCTTCGCAGTTTGGCTCACATCTGGTGGGAACACCGCGTGAGTAACGAGCGTGTTCGACGCCTTGTTTACGGCACAGGAAAAGGAAATGAACCGCTCAGCACCGTTATTTCACGCACCAGGCTCCGATGGCTAGGCCACGTGTTGCGCATGCCAGCACACTGACTCCCGCGACGTGTGCTGTTTGCGCGCCGGGGAGGTGGATGGAAGAAGAGAAGGGGTGGCCAAGCGATGACTTGGTCCAGAGGAATGAAGGCCCTCGCTTCAGAACTGGCCTCGGTTGGAGCGTCTCGGCTCCCTGGTTGGGGTCCAAAAGACGGTGAACACGTTTGGCTGGATACACTTGCTAACATGGCAAGGAGCCACCTCAGTGGCGTTCGCGCTGTGAGTTTCGTTGTCCCACCCCATCCCTTTTAGCCTCCCCCTTCACCTACGATCTCATTTCGTTGCATAAAACACATTATTTTTTCCTTTTGCCTAGTAGTCGGGTGGTAGCTTACCGAAACGATGCTTATCCGTTGCTGGTAGCTCAGCTGGCATGCAACTGTTGTATTTATTTTCCTTTATGTATTGCGGCACAGTAGCTGAGGTGTTTCCCACCTCTAGCTGACGTGTATAGTGGTATAATGATATTGTTATTTTTATATATTCTGTAATAATTAGTGTTTCTTTTTTCGTATCTTTTTGTGTTGCGGCACGGTAGCTGTTTCTCACTACCTAACGTGTAATATTGGTGGTGATGGCCCCGACAATCACATTTCGATTGCTAGACCAACCTTGCCATAAAAGCCAAGGTGTGCCGACTCTGAGGGGTTTTGACTAATGCCTGTAAAAGCGCTTGCGCTTAATATCACTGTCTTTTTCCTTTTGTGATCGCTAGTATTGGTGCGGGATTCCTGTTTGTCTCGGTACAACGACGTATAAACCGTTGGGTGGTAAATTTTCACGGCGTGTAAATCACAATTCGATCAGTTACTTTTCCACGCGAGGCAAAGTCCATCAGAGCTGCATCTTTTGCTCCGAGTGTGTTGAACCAATGTCCTTCACCTGAAAACATCGATTTTGGAGCAACAATTGTTCAGTCATTTCGAAGAATTTAAAATTGTTCTGGTCTTGTATGTCTAGACTGCGACCTAAGTGATTAGTCAACTACACCCGCTGCTCCGCTGCCTTGCGGGCAGACTATTCAGCCAAAGGCTCGGGGTGGTGTCCCCTAAGTCAACACCCTACTTCGGCTTGGGCAACCGGGTAGTATCTCGCCCTTAGAGGAAACCATGGACATTGTTGTGTTGTGTTTTATTTTACTGTTTCTGTACCTTCGTTTGAATCCCATGGTTTCTGATGGCATTATGTCTGTTAGCAGACTTTTGCAAATATATATATATGTATATATATATATATCATCTTGGTACTATCCTTGACGTAAATTGACGTGAAACATTTGGATTTCTCTGCTGTGCTTTCTACCTGATCTTTCCCCTAATGCTTACTCTAACTCTTAGGCAGCTCACCTTCACGATCCGTGTTTGTGCCCCAATACCCTTGAAGATTCGCTCTGGTTTTTACTTGTCTAGCGAGATCGTCATCCTCGCTCAGTTTTGCGATGTGTATTGCCTGTATGTGATCCCCAACTACGATGCGGATCCAATGGTTTCTAGACCCATTTACTAGCCTGTGCACATGACAATACCCTTACAGCCTCCTTGGCTTTGTCTCTCTAATTTCTTATATTGTTACTCACCCACACAGGCGGATGGCTGGTCGTCCCATTTGTGCGTGTTTTCGGTCACTCCCAAAGTCAAAAGAAAGAAAAGTCATGGACCAAAAGACTCACATATGTGGTTGTATGATATTATGCATCATTGACATCACCGGTCCTTATCTGGAGGTCTTCGCATTTTAATACAATTGTAATTTTAGTCAGCGCGAAAGAGTGCTTTGATTGACCGTTTTTATACCTCTGGTTGTCCCAGTGAGGTACATTTGGAACGAATGCCGGACACTCAAAAACATTTCGGTGTAGCCTTACGATTACAGTATTGCGTAATCACTATTTTTGCATCGATTTCTGCTTAGTGTAGATGATTGCAACCAGTAAAAATGCATTCACAGTATATATTTAGGTTGCACTGGAAAAAGTTTTCCGAGTGACAAAAATTTGCCTTAGATGTGTCTCACCGCGACGGTCAGCGGTACAAAAAATGATCATTTTGGGCGCTTCAACGGTCACTCCAGCGGACAATTTTCGATCACTTGTGTTATGCGGGTTTGCCACATTCATTCATATTGCAATCTCTTCGTTGTTTTTATTTTGTTGTATGTGTTGATGCGTGGTGTCTCATTGTCTTTTGCAGGCTGTCGTGTTTCTGAACTACTTTCCATGGTTATCTCCAGTAATAAAAGTTTGGAGGGTTGTAGATTGTCCGTACGTCTGCCTGATTCGGATCATTATCGTAAGTGGCTTAGTGCGAATTGTGTTATGTGTTCTCACAGACTCTGCGGAGATCTTAGGTACACGGGAAGCGGATTCCGTAACTTATTATTACGTTCATTATGATGACTGTAAGTTTGTCCTTTGGTCTACTGACAATCTCCTCCAGACAACAAACGACTCGATGAATGGGTGACGGCCGACAGGTTGAACTTTGATAAATTAGAATGGCCGACAAAAAGGTCAACTCGCGATCATAGCTGCCCTGTCTTCCCTTTGACCTCCTCAACCGATTTCCAATCGTTAGAATCACGTGGTTCCACTCCCGACGTTGAACCCGTACGTTTTGTGCAATTGTGCTTTATACGCTTGTTTAGAACGCTCCGCTAAAATCTCGCACCCCGAGTTCATCTAGTTTAAACCAGATCAAACGAAAGAAAATTTCTGATGACACTTGCGAAGGCCCCATCCACCTGTCCATTTCCAGCGATCCTCCTGATGGTGGTACTCCATTCTCTCTCGTTGGCCCGACAAATAATGGCAAACCCCGACAGACCGGCAGCATGGTATCCAGCCATCACGAACAGGACACTGTCACACGAATACGTAATCTGGAATGGATTGAGTTGGGGCGGTACCGCATGAAGCCATGGTACTTTTCACCATATCCCCAGGAACTCGTCTCAGTACCATGTGTATACATATGCGAATTTTGCTTGAAGTATCTGAAAAGCCCCACTTGTCTCAGAAGACATTTGGTACTGTGATATACTCTCCCTGATGAGACGCTTCTTTTGTAGACCAAATGCACTTTGCGCCATCCTCCTGGAAACGAGATCTACCGAAAACCACCACACAGTTTTTTCGAAATAGATGGTCGCAAAAACAAGGTATCACACAATCTGTGTGTTTCATTGTTGTTCCCTTCCAGGTTTATGCACAACACTTGTGTCTGTTGGCCAAATTGTTTCTCGATCACAAAACTCTCTACTACGATACGGATCCATTCTTATTCTATGTACTCTGCGAGATTGACTCCCAAGGGTTTCATCTGGTTGGATACTTTTCCAAGGAGAAAGAATCCTCGGAGGACTATAATGTGGCATGCATTCTCGTTTTACCGCCTTATCAATGCAAGGGATATGGCAAATTTTTAATCGAATTCAGTACGTAGGAACAATTTCTAGTCTTCGTTTGCATTCACAGACTTTGGCTCATGTTGTTACTTAATTGGTCCGCAAATAACTTATTAAATTGTATTTTATATTTTGATGTATTTCCTTCGATGTTAAACGGAAGTCTCTATCCCACTCAACTCATCTGTTGTAGTAGCATTCGGCTTATTCAGTTTCTTCATCGGTGTCCGATTAACACTGAAATGACGTCCGACATCTTCGGGTGTTACACTATGGTCCCAGTAGCTAACTTTTCAATTAGCGCTTCATTCGGAAAAAATGACCTGGCGCCAGTAAATTGGATAAGATTTTATTGGTATCACGGACGCAATACTCGCCTCTTTGTTCCACTAAGTGTGCAATCTTAGTTTCGATCCAAATGCATTTGTTACCCAGAGACAGTCCTCAGGCTCCTAGTGTCACTCTTGACTCTGCTAACTGAATTTCCAGAGACGGTGCAGTTATCGGATTCGATTCTCGTAACCTCTCACTTGATCTCTGTTGTGTGTTGGTAGGACCGACTGTCTCAAATCTTCATCACCCACGAAGCAAAACGGCGTTTGCTTGATTTTTCACTCCATGTTAACTTTTAGGCTCGCGTACATTATGGTAGGTGCATCTCTGAATCTGGCTGTTCTTGTGACCAGCTGGCCACCGGTTAGCAATTTACCACATGATGTACCGATTAGACTGCGTCGTTCGGAGCCGATTTCATTCCTCTTCTCATCGGGTAAATCCTGGCGCTGAGAATCGAGCAACCGTTAACCTCGGTTTACTTCACCATCGTCATCATCATCATAAATACATGTTAGCTGATGGTGAAAATCACAACTTAGATAATGTGCCGTAAAACAAAAGCTATCAAACATTACAGAATGCCCATCTCTGATTCGTACTGCGTGACTGGTGTTCCACATGGGTCCGTCCATCTTCTGCGTCGATACTCCGGAGGAGGAGAGGTTGGTGGAGCAGTGCGCTCATCTTGCTGTGTGGCCGCGGTCGTAGACATTGAACCCGTCCAGGAGCATGTGAAGAGGTATGGTCAAAGCATCTACTTCCGTATCGAATGAGTTGCACTTTCTGATTTGATTGATGAGGCGCATCCAACTGTTCTCGCCTGCAGCCACTTCACAGCAGACGAGCATATCTTTTGGTGACCAATTCATGTGTCCAAGAGATTTTGTCTTTCCGACAGTCCTTTACCAACACTATTTATCCAACATCAAAGTGCTGCGGTACAGCATGATCCCCTAGGTTGTAGATGCTCCATTATCGTATACTTTTCAAACTTTTTTCTGTCAGTCGGTTTTGTCAGATCAGATTTCATTCGAGGCTTCCCGAGTAGGCTCGATTCTGTTGTGGATTTTTTGACAAGCGTCTGTGGACTAGATGTAATCCTGTATGTCTGCAGAAAATACCGTAGCACTTTTGAATTGGTCCGTCTCCTTCAACTTTGAGTAGAGCTCTCTTGAAAGTGTTTACAACTCTCTTAGCCTGCCCATTGTACTGTGGACGATAAGGAGGTGAGCTCACATGTTCCATGCTATGTAATGCGCAAAATTCAGCAAAGTATGAAGAAGGGAACGAAGGTCCATTGTCGGATACTAGTGTTTCCGGAAAACCGAACCGACTGAATACATTCCGGAGAGTTGTGATCGTAGCCGATGTTGAAGTGTGCAACATTTGAAAAATCTCGGACCATTTGCTGTATGCATCGACAATAAGTAGGAATTTCTGTCCTTTGGTTGATCCTTCAAAATCAAGCTGAACTCTTGATCATGATTCCGGGGATGTCAGCCAGGAGAACAGTTCGCATTTCCGCGTTGACTTCGAAACTAAGGCACACTTTGAAAATCAAGCTCTAACCGCTGTGTCAAGCACCGCTCGCGTAGCTCAATGCCTTAGTGATCATGGACATCGCCGCCAAGCACTATGCGCCGAGTTCCACTCCCAGCTCGGTTATCTCTACCTGATGAGTCCAAGCCTGGACGTAACCGTCGGTTGTGGAGTGCAGAGTTGGGCGAGCCACACCGAAGCCTTCCACTTCTCGCTAGAGCCTTCATTCTGTTGGATCCGGGATGTCCAGCATGAAGGTGCTTTGGGATTTTTGGTTGGAGTTCGGCCGTGATGATGACGCATTCGCGAAACACAATGCAGTTTTGTACAATGGATAATGCAGTTCACCTCGGGAAAATCTGTTGTAGCTACGAGTCCGAAATGTTTCGTGGCCATTGCGAGTAGTGAAACTTGCTCACTTGTGTCAGCAATGGGCCGCGTAAGGTGGCGTCTCGAATTAGATTGGAAGATATTGGGAGCTGGTTTACAACATCAGAAACACCCGCGATTGACTTCCGTTTTGGTGGAGATATTTTTCACAGCAGTGGCTGGTGCTGTTCCTCCAACAGTAGTGACAGCGCATCGACCTGACAGATGTCGCTTATCGATCATTCATTCATTCATTCATTATACACCTTAGCTAGAGATGGAAAACATAGCTATTGTGTCGCAATACATCAGGAAAGTGGAAAACGTCTGCAACTGAGGCACGCCAGCTGAGCCGCCAGGAACAGATGGGCATCGTTCCGGAGAGCTACCAGCCGGTATCGTGCCACGAAAAATTATACTATGCAAAATTTATCATATGTTCGGAAATGAGATTGTGGTAGGAGGGGGAAGCTTGGCGGGAAGGGGAGGGACAAAGAAACACAGCACAAACGCCACTGGGGTCGGCTCCTAGTCATTTCAGCAAGTGTATCCAGCCAGCTGTGTTCATCGTTTTTCGGACCCCAACCTGGGAACCGAGAAGCTCCAATCGAGGTCATCTTCGAACTAAGGTCCTTCATTCTTCCTGACCAAGTCATGGCTTGGCCACCTCTCCTCTTCCATCCACACCCCTGGCGCGCAAAAAACACACATCGCGGGAGTCGGTGTGATGGCATGCGCAACACGTGGATCAGCCATCGGAGCCTGGTGCGTGAAATACTAGTGCCGAGTGGTTCATTTCCTGTGCAATAAACAAGGCATCGAACACGCTCATTATTCACGCGGTGTTCCCACTAGATATGAGCAAAATTGCAACGGCGCCAGTGGTCGAACGTAACTAGCCTCCTTATGTCGGCTGATTAAATGGACCAGGTTTCGCAACCATACAGCAGGGTCGAACGTTCGGCTGCATTGTACACTCTACCATTCACGGAGAGTGATGTTGCGCCGGTGGCGATGGTGAGCAAAAGCGCCTTGTGCTTTTGCTATACCTTTTGTTACCTAATCGATTCCACAGACGCTCAAAAAACTGCCTAGGTATTTGAATTTGTGAATGACTTCTCGTAGTTTCTCACTAAGGGTCAGCGCAGGAGGTGATCCCTGCTAACCTTGGAGGAAAGTCTTTCACTTTGAAGGTGCAAAGGTAAGCCCGAAACGACTGACAGCTAGCGCTAATCTGTCCAATGCAGCTTGGCACGTTTGTGAGCTGCCACAGATTAGGGCAGTATCGTCAGTATACTCCAAGTCAAGAAGTCGTTCGCCTGGGAGCAGCTCTACACCTGCTAATTAATGTCCTGTGAACGCAGTCTCCACGACTTCGTCAATAGCGAAGTTGAAGAGGAAAGGTGACAGTGAACATCCTTGTCTTACACGACTAGAGACATAGAAGGACGAATACAGCTTACCATAAGTCCCCACTCCGCCCGAGCTATGCGCGTTATGCATTCTGACAATGTTTACATATTTCTCAGGCACACCTTTCCTAAGTAGATTGTCCCAAAGGGCTCATCGATCAACCGAACAGAAAGCACCTTTGGTGTCGTACAACACTACTGTGGGCCGCCAATATATGTGACGGTGCTCCAACAACTGATGTAAAGTGATGATGTGATCGATGCAGCCCCGACCTCGACGAAACACGGCTTCCACCTCACAAATCTAACTTTCACGGGCGTCCTTCAGTCTGTGAAGGATGAAAGAGGCAAGCAAATTCGAGGCGATGGAGATCAGACTGACTTCTCCATGGTTACCGCGTTTCGAACGTGAGCCTCCTTTGAAACTAGGGACAACGGAGCAGCTCCAGCGGTTGGGACAGTTTTCTGCTCCCACGGTTTCACTAGTAACTCGTGTAAATCGTCAATAAGAGCAGGACCCCGGAATTTGAAGAGGGGTGGATGAAGATCATGTGGCCCCCCGGCTTTGCTCGGCTACAGCAGTTTGATCTCCTATTCGACTTCTGAGCAAGAGGGCGGATCCGAAGGGACACCCCATGGAGCAGGGCGATCACTGGCCGGAGAGGAATCTGACCATTCCGGTGGATTAAATTGCCATTCAAAGTGCTCAGCCCAACGTTTCAAGCAAGTTGACAAGTTGTGAATTGGCTTTCTACTCTCGCCACGTTTAATTGTACTACCACCAGGTCTCCCGCTGCCCTTTTCCCGTATCAGAGTGAATAACTTCCGATGGTTACCATGGGTAACAGTCGCTTCCGTCTCCGAGGAATGTTGAACCATCAGGATTTGCGGTCTCTCTTCAGGCTAGTATGCAGTTTTTCCCTGAAGTCTGCAAGCTTTATTGTGTTCGTTTCCAGTCGGAATGTGCCGGCGAGCATTGATAAGTTCCAGAGACTGCGAAGGAACCTAATGTCCATGTTGGTTATTGGATTTACCGCATGAGGATTTAGCTGCTGCTAGTAGCGTCTGGTAAACACGCGAGCAGTGGCCTTAAACTGTTTTCATTGAGCGTTTGCTCAACCCGGATGCTTGCGTACTTCGATACGCATTCAGAATATCTGGCTTCACCAGTTGGCTAGTGTCAATGCGCTCACAGGGTCATCGAGGGCGTCCACAAAAACGCACCCACTGATCTTCACATACATATGCATGGTCAGAGTCTACGCTCGTGCTCCAAATCGACGGAAAGTCTTGGATGCAGCCTTCCTTGCCTTAACTACTCGCAGTGTGATCGATTTGCGCCCAAGGCTGGTCTATTGCTCTTGAGCGCCATGTGACTCTCCGTCGGGTGCTGTGTCAAAAGTCAATATTCGTAGGAAATAAACGAGCGTCTTCACACAAATGAAGTAATTGTTCACCGTTACCATTACAGAAGCCTACAGTATGTTGACCGCGCAGATGCAACTCCTCTGTGGACAGTTTTCCAACTTGACCGTTCAGATCCCCAGCCGGCACTTCAGTGTCCGTGCTTTTTCTGCGACGAAGAAGTTCGTTCAGTTAACGATAAAATTCGTCTTTCAGCGAGTCATCGCTACAGTTTGTGGGCACGTAGGCAACGTCGAACAGATACTTACTAGTCCCGCGTCACTTCGAGGCTTTGAACCACCCAGCCATTCGGACCGTACACATCCAGTTACCGCTTGGGATCCAATCAACCAGAGAAGCTTCAGCGCGGGGACTCAGGATAATACCAACAACGTCTTGGCTGGCACTCGCAGCTACATCGCCTCTGAATAGGCAATGAGAAAACACCGCTGATGTCACCTGAAGGGAATCGCAGAATGAACGCAGAGCTCGAGTCCTGTAGATGGGTTTCCGATAGACAGCAGATATTGATCGAGAGGGTCTCTAATGTTCGGACAAGTGATGTCTATTGATCGATCTGCAACAGTGTGCGTACGTTGAGACATGTGAATCCGAGGGATGCTCGTGCGCTCTGAATAGAAGCCGATGGACTGGGCTTAACCGCTTGGTTAGACATGGGCTTGTCGATAATAATGATAATAAATAAGTGTGTCAGCTGTACGCCGTAACGACGCTTCGCTGCCGCGTGACCACCACTAGTCGCACGCGGGCTGAGTATACCGCTAGGACGCCCACCCCTACGCGGATTCGAACCGGTGACCTTATGGTTGCAAAGCAAACGTGCAGACCACTCGGCCACCGGCCGACTGGGCTTGTCGATGGGGCAGGAGTGACGCTCCGCATTTGCGTGTGAGTCGAAACAAGAATATAAACGCCTATCGAAGCGTGGTGGGAAGGGCCAAGTAATGGGGGAATGGACGAAAGTGAAGTTGGAACGGGACAATAAGACTGAAAAGGCGTAAAAGTGGAATACGAACACGGGAAGGCTTAAGCAGTAGCATCCCAACTCCTATCCATCCTGCCCGATGCAGCAAATGGGCCGCCATTAATTATCCTCTGCGACGGCCACAGCATCAAGAAATGGTTTGAAGGTAGTCACTCTGTTGCATTACATGGGCAGGATACTGTCAGATCGCCAAGGCCTAGACAGGAGAATGATTAGGGTTCTCAACCAAAATCTTTGGTTCCAAAACCTGAACCCAAGGCAGTGGGGTCGTGGCACTGGGCTGCAGAGTCCGTTTTAAAGAATAAGGAGCCACTCACTTCAACTCCAAACCCGGAGGGCCAGGAGACTTTTTCAGGCCTCTAACCATTGACCAATCTGGTATGAGTGGCTGTGAACGTACAAAAGCACCAACCAGCGTAGCTCAGTAGATCGCCGAAGCACACAAACCATCGCACCATGGTAAGGTCCGGCCACATTGTGATGGGAGACCAAGTGGCAGTAAATGTTCATCGGTGAGTGTCGATATTTCTCTCCAAACCTTAAAGTCATCGGCGAATAGCGTGTAAGTTGATGTTAACCGTCATGGCGAATCATCGTTCTGAAACAGCAGCTGCACTGGGCCAAGTACTATGCCCTGTGGTATATCACTTGAAGCAGGAAACCATTGTGTTCGGTAGTTACTGACCTGGACGCACTACTGTTACTAGTGCAGAAATGAATGAATGCATTTCGATTCGTTCCAACCCACACCGCAATCGCTGAGTTTAGATAGTACGCGTTCATAGTATACTATTTCCTACGTTCGGTACGATTGGTGTGACGCTTCAGGACAACCTTATCTCCCACTTTCCATTTTTGCTCTACTTATCTTTGAATGACTCCATACTGCTTTCTGGTTTAGATGTTTCATTCAGCAACCGACAGACAACCTTGGAGTATATCGACGACACAGCTCAGTTTCGATCGGACCCTTATGCCTTGCAAATGCTAATGCATATGCTCAGGCTGAGTAATGTGCTATTTGACATAAAGTTTGCGTCATCTATGTTCGTGATGGTCATGCAGGGCTGGATGATGGTCCAGTGGTTCTCATTCTTATGGACCATTCAGTTCAGGTCATATCTTCGTCACTACTCAAAGTTATCGGAAGTACTACGGAACGCTACAACCACGCAACCATATTTCACACATGACCGTTACCCTTTCCTATCTTTAAAACCTATCTTCACTCCTTTATCGGACAGACTTCTGCCTCCTTTGTAATGCTTAGCATATGACTTTGTTGTTCATGGAACTTATAAATGCCTGATATGTAACCATTTGAAGGCTACGCCAGATTTCATGCAGGCATTGACCGAAGTCATTGAGCTTACTCAGTGCTCATATGACGGTCTATAAAGGCCACTCTTACTTCTACCTACCTATACCCGCCCATTACTCAAGCTGCCAGAACTCAGTCGAGGTACCGATACGTGAAGTCGCCAGTAGCTTTTTGGACTACCGCCTATACTTGCTTTTTCTTTTGATACCCTAATCTCGAAGCACTCCTATTGGTCCAGTTATTTTTGTGCCCTCCAGCCATGTTCAAATGTGGCCTAGGGTTTAATTACTTCACCTGTAACGCCATGGAGGTAGCTCTGTTGTAATGCGGAACATGTGTTCTTTCCCCCAACCGCCTGTGTTTCACTGGATGCAAGGTTATACTTCACATTTAAACTTTTAGTCATGCGGGTCTTCTCGTGGGTCCTAGCTAGTTTCTGTTCCACGCAATAGAGTCAGATGGCTGTACTCACGTTTGCGTCTTCTGCCTTGCGTTTCGCCGCTGGGCCTCCTACCCAACAAACAAAGTTCCTTCTATCTTTCGTCCAAACCTCATGTTCTTTTCTATCTTTTACCTCTTTGAGATGAGCATCTTTATGACTCCATTTACTTCCGTCTTGCTCTTGAAATACTGTGTTGAACTGGAGCAGCTGACTTCGATTTACGAAATTTCCCTCACCCTGTCCCAGAAAGTGTAAATTACCTACTACAGCAAAACCAGAGTTGACTACCTCTCTACGTTGACCACATTTTTATAGCTTCTACGGTCACTATGTGAACCCTACGGGATCAGGCCTCTATAAGTTGACCACTCCTGTAAATTGTATGTTGACCACTTGTGCTATGACAGTCAGTCAATCTTCGTAAGTTGACCATTTGTGAGCTTACCATCTAATGGTTTCCCAATGGCTCGTTTGTTCCGATAACACAGTGTGCAGCGAGACTGCAATGTGTGTACTTCTGACTCTCAAATCAGTGAACTTTACCTTTGAGGATACAGTATGTTATATATGTATATATATATATATATATATATATATATATATTTGAATGATCAAGTGATTAAAAATAATATTCAATAAAATTCAATAGATACTAGGTACTTAGCATTTTAATTAAAAAATTTTGTGTGGTAATTGTTTATAGTGAACCCTTTTCGTGGGTAAGTCTAAAAAGGGTTGAGTACCAGCGACCTAGATCAATGTTTGTCCCCCCTGATCCGCGCCCACGGAATGACCTAGAACGGTTTGTGTTCCTCACCTGATCACATACACAGGCAAGCCTTCGTCTACCCCAAAGAACTTGGGTTCACTCACCGCAAAAGCCGCAATCAGGTGTTTGAGTGACTGTCGAACCCTCGATAAACCAACAAGTCTAAACTCCAGTACATTAGCATCTTGGATTGTGGCGAGATTGTCTTTTAGGCCCACATTAATTGTCGAGCATTTATCCGGCTCTTTTTGGTGTCAGCCTGACGGTGAAACCAATTGAGGTTAATTTTTATATGTAATTATTGTTACGTAAGTGGAACCCTAGACCTTAGACTCGTGCTTTAAACGATTTAGGAACGGTCATTACGAGTAATTCAATATTATGGCCCAAAGAAAAGACCTCAGAGAGTTGACTTTGAAGGAAAAGATTAGTCTGCTATATTTTCTGAAAAGCAGTTACCAAAGCGACTGCATCATCATGATGATGATGAATGATGGTGTTCTGATGATCTGGAAATCGCAGCAACTCCAAAAGAAGCCTAAGTTAGACATCTTTTAATGCAACTGAACTCATTTACTGTGGCAACTTGTCCAAGCACGCTGGTTAGTATACTTATGCTTTGAGTGCTTTTTTCAGTTACCTTTGTGATAAAAGAAAGAAATAGACAAAGATCTACTATTTCTTCGAAAAATGGCTTAACTTGCCTAATGCACACTGCGCTTTTTATTTATTATAGTATTTTACTGTTGAATTACATTTGCCGTCACGTGAGATCTCGTCTAATGTGCTCGAAACGGATGTATTCGATAATAACTTTCCTAATATAATACTCACAATGGGAAAGTAGATGACGCTAAGTTTTGGCATAGAATCTCCGTATGTGGACCACTTTGATCCAGTCCCTTTGGTGGTCAACTTACGAAGGTTCTACGTTATTTCCACCTCTGTCAGTAAATCTGTTCCGCTGGTATCTCCCACCCTTCAGGTTATGAACTAAGCAAGTTGGAAGGCAAATCTGGATCTCCCGAGAAGCCTTTGAGCGATCTTGGATTGCTATCGTACCGATCCTATTGGGCACAGACCATATTGGAGTTGCTGCTCACTCACAGATCCACCGAACCCGGTCAAGAACCTGCGCTCAGCATCAAGTGCGTTGCTCATTTCTTAGTCGAGACGGTTACTCAAGATGTAACCACTACTGCTTTCCTTTGATCTGTCGTGTTACTCCGCGCACATTTATGCTGCGCATCTTTTGCACACCCAATTCATGCCGTTGCCTACAACAAGTGGACACATTTGGGGGTTATTGCGGCTCCGTACTCCCGACTGGACAGACATTATGAACCTGAATCGGTGTTCCTATGCGTCCGTTTGTAACATCCGAACCACTAGCTGTGATGCACACAGGTTAATCGGTGTGTTCTCTCGCAGATGTTTTGTGATGTGCCAAAACACTATCCGATATAATCACTTCAACTATTGTCACCGCGGTTTCATTTATTACTATGTGATTGTCATTCTATTTCATCCACGTGCAAGAGCGTTTAACCAGCCGTCGAAACCGAGCTGGTCAGACGCTTTGATTTCTCTTGTCTGCTATGCGATCAGTTTGACCTGGCTTTGGTATACACTACCGGACCTCATTTGCTCGCACAGCTTCTACCACAGGTTAATCCGAAGAGTTATAATCGGCTAGGTTACTTTGGTGCTCGAGTTAACTCCATTTGTGCCTACTTTCTACCGACAATTCACACGATTTATTGAGCTGGTCAGATAGCATACGTGAAACGCTTTCTTGAATCAGTGTTCTCCCCGCAAGCCAACATAGCCAGGGTTAACTGGACACACCAACCATTGTGTGGTTTGCTTCAAGAAGGCCATAGGAATCGACGGTTGCTGCCTTATCATCCACTCGCTGGCGCCTTTATGTAACCCACTAATTTACATACGTTGACTGTATGAGCATTGCACCACATCACTGACCCCCAGTTCTTTGGGGTAAACGTTTAGTCATCGGTTGTGGAGCACACACTTTTCGTCCTATTCCTTGCAGCTTTGTCACAATGATCTCATTCATTATGGTTGCTCTCCTCCAGCTGAGTTGATTGCCTAATCATGATACCTCCTTTTATTGTTGGCCTCATCTTGTGCAAAATGTTTTAGGTCATTGTTTGTAGCGCCCTTGGTATCTCATGTAGTAGTATCTACTGCCATTCAGGCTCACCACCGTCTTAGTCATGTTGCTTCTACTGTCATTGTGTCTCGCGCTTCCAATTCCCATCCTTCGCCCCTCCCCTCCACCCATTTTACAGCGACATTGTGGAGAAGACATCTATCAAACGAGATGACGTGATTGCCACCCTGTCACATTTGAATGTGGTCTACTACGTCAAAGGCCAACACGTGATATATCTATCCACTGAACTGATCGAGAGCCACCAACGCTCAATGAGTCGTCGCATCTTGCGAGTGGATCCCAAACTACTTCACTGGAAGATAAAAGACTGGAGCAAACGGGGACGCTGGTAGACCACTCCACGATCCCTTCAGATTCGTATAGCCCCCCCCCAATGTGTATATATACAGTATCAATCCACTTGTGTGCGTGTCTTCTTTGTCTACTGTTGACCATGCGGCCACTAGGTTCGGATGAGGTATATCCCCTCAGCTACACTTGTGAGGCTTTCCATCATTCTACGCGGTTTCACAACATTTCACTGGTGTAGTGTATGGTGGGTGGACGTTTGCTTTGTTCTTAGCCACACATAGCTGTTTCGGCTTCATCAACGGCTGTGTTTCAGTGCACAATGCACGCGTATTATTTAAGAGGTGTTGATGGGTGTTTTTGCTAGATTTTGCACCTGACGTGACAAGCGTAAACGATCTGTCGATGGGATCTACCTCATTCTGCGTGGTTCCTCCCTCACTGACAGCGATGTCGCTATGACGGGAACAGCGTCGTTAGGGATGTCCTCTACTCAAACCCCTAGTATGCTTCCTTTGGTTTCTTTTTATCGACGTCTGTCATCGAACGCACTTGTCTACACATGCCATTATGTCGCCTGATGGCTTATTAAAGTTGTCAAGGGACGCCCTGACAGCGTTGTTTTGTCGTAGGCCACAGAGTATAGGTTTCTGCTTTCTAGACCCGTTCACTACATCCAGCTGTTCGCCCCCTGTTTCCTGTATCACAGTATCTGCTGTCCTTTTACTTTAGCCGATGCCTCTGCTTATGTTACAGGAAATTTTCCCAGTCAGGCTTTTACATCCTTCTTTTTGTTCGTAAGCACGCGCCGAGCTCGAAGATATGCGCAGTTGCATGTTCTTCACCGGAAGTCTCTTGTGATTAGGCACGATTGCATTAGAATGGACATCACCTTTGAAGGCTTTCCTTTAACAATTGCTATCAACTGCTTGCTCGTGTATATTTTTACTTTATACTAATCGATTGTCAGATCGGATCGGATACCACAGACAACAACTTGTACATCATCACTCCGCTGCAACTGTCTGTTTCTTCATCTACCTATGGTGAGGCAATGCTTGTGCTTCTATCGGTTTTCCTGTTGCCATACATCGGTGCTATGAAGCGACCACATTTGCATGGATACGAACTTGTCCTCTTTTCTCACAGTCGGCAGTTGCTTCCTCCAGTTTAGTTTGCGCTTAGTGGAGATCGCTAGGCACTACTCCATGTATGAAATGTGAGAAGATTTCATACGCAACAGCTAAACTTGATCCATCTCGTCGCGCTGATACAGTTCTGGAGAATATTCCATCCATACGTGTACTCGTTGGAGCCAGTCATGCTTGGATTCTTTTGATTTCTTGTCTGTTTTTCTTCTGAGGTACAATGGATCGAGCTTGTTTTTACAGCTTTGCTTTCTGTCACCCACTCTACGAGAACAGTGAGACGTTCTTGGGGATATTTGTGATCTGGCCAGGAATCCACTAGGCGCAACAATTACCGGCCGTCTTCAGGATACTCTGTTGTCGTCAAAACAGGTGCTTGCAAGTGTCGTGTTGCTTGGTACTATGACAAGCAGCGATCTTTAGTATGTTCTTTCGGCATACACTCGGCTACGTCATATTTTCGTGAGGCGCTTTAGGCGTCAGAACTGAGTTACGGAAGTGCGTGCTAAGATAATGGTCTATTGTGCCATTCTCTAGCTGGTTAAAAAAGATCAAGTAACTCTAGTCGTTCAGTGGATTCAAGATATATGATTTTTTAAAATAAAAACCAGCTATCTTATTACTCACCAACGTGCATTGTTTGCGCGCCCGGGGGTGCTGTTTGAAGAGAAGCAGAGGAGGCCAAGCGATGACTTGGTGGAGAGAAATGAAAACCCTCACTTCGAACTTGGTGTCGGTTGGTGCATCCCGACTGCTGGGGTCCCATTGACGATGAACACGTGTGGTTAGACACACTTGTTGATATGGCGAAGAGCCGACCCCAATGGCATTTGTGTTATGAGTTTCTTTGTCCATCCTCCTCCGCATTTTACATTCCCCCTTCAATCACAATCTCATACAAAACGCATAATATGCTATTTAACATCATGTTGTTTGCTTGGAATCTTTTTGTATTGCGGCACACTAGCTGAGGTGTGTTTCTCACCCTCGGCTAACGTGTATTGACTGATTGACACCAACTGAATACGTGAAAGTCATTAACATAACCCTATTTTCTATGAAATTGTCCCACGTATATCCCGGTTGATGCGTTGAAGCTATGAATCATGATGGTAGCGAAACGACCTTGTAGCATCATCCACTTATCACCGGCTCAATAAAGGATTGTAAAACCATCGGGTAGCTAGCTGTGATCCTGAATGGGGAATCAGGGCCATAGACCACACGTGGTACGCGTGTTTGGGTTAGTGTACCAGTTTTTTGTGGTGGATTCACCTTCTCTTGTCTGATGCCAGATTTCATGCCAGCTCACTGCAGCGCGCTGCCTTCGTCAGGGTCAGAGATTATTCGCGCATTTGTTGATTGTTTACATCGGTCAGCTTGTTTCCTCAGTATCTGTCCAGAACCACGGTAAATGTGCAATGAAATTGACCGGAGAAGTGTTACTAATGCTCCCTGAATAAGCGTTCTTTTATCGGTTACATCAAAGTCCAAAAACAGTCTGGTGTATCACAAAGGAGGAGCCAGTGCAGCATAGTTGCTCTCTCATCTCCAACAAGCACTTTCATACAAACATCGGTTGCCTTTGGATGCCTTTCTTTGTTGAAAAATCCACGCGCTGTCAAACTTGCACCCGTTGATCAGTCTCTGCTATAGTAAAACTCAGTCCTTCAGTGAAAATGACACATTTGGGGAAAGTCAAGGAACAGAAAAAAACAGCTTGGCTCGTTTACACAGCTCTTTCATGCATTGTCCAACCAGTACCATAACTAACGACACATCTCCACCAATAGTGTTCCCTTTTTACTCCCGTTAACCAACAGTCGGCAACCGCCATCCAATCAGCGGAGTTTGGCGCGGCCATTAGCCGAGGCCGCTCGTTTCGCACCGGATCGGATGCCTCGGAGGTCTGCTCTATCCGATACACTACTTCCATGGCATCCCGTTTTTCTTGTGCGCTTCTCTTTCCGCCTGTTCATGCACACCGTACGTTTTAACACTGCTATTGGGACCCTATCACCGCTCGCTGTGGAATGTCTCGTGTCTAATTCACTTTTTCCTTTCAACTGCACTCGGTTTTTCTTTAATATTTTAATATCTTTCATATGATCTTTTCCCGACCCTTGCGGTCACCACACCTTTCTTCCATCGCTCCTGAGCATCGGGTATCGGTTGAACCCACACATCCTCTTTCAGTGTTAATTCAGGTAATACCCAAACTCTGCAGTCGTAGTACTGCATTTAATTTATTTTCTGTTGCTGTCAATGTCTTCGCAGTTGTTCATATTGTGGCTAACCAGGGCACAAAAGCGTAACAGATGTGGACCTGAAAGCTCTTACCCTTCTGCAGTATATGCGCTGCACTGCGTTTAGACCATTATCTGAGGATAGAGCATTGCGGTTCTCTCAAAGGCATCAGGTATGAGTCCACTCTAGAGACTCCAGCACTGGGTTTGATTTATTGTGGCTCCGACCTTTCCGTTTGACTGGCTGATTTGTCAGTGTGTGAACTCCCACTTGACTGCGAAAACCCGATAAACTGCAATGGCAAACTGTTGTTAATTGCCTGGGACCATTTCTTTCGGTATCCTTGGTTTATCACAGCTTCCGAAGTGGAGACGGTGTTGAGTTGCTCAGTTTCGAAATACTAACTAGTAACTAGCCGTGATCTTTCCAGTTTACACATAATACGTTCACCACCATTTCCTGACGGGCTCGGTCTGGCACATAATGTAACATCATTGGTTCTTTCGTTTCGCGAGCATCATGGGAGCGGTAAGATGCACAGTTTGGCCCATGATCCTATATTTGCTTCGCCATCCTTTGACAAAACACCAGCTATTTTGCTTTGCAAACACTGCTATTATAAGAAAACGCGGTCGCAAGGAGATCTCTTTTCGGTAACACACATGCAAATACGTTTACAAGGATAACTTGGATAAGCATAAGCTAATGAAAACTGAAACGAAAGTAGAAGAGTCTGCATTTATTTGGACGGAATTTAAATTGATCGCGTCGTGGTAAAACCTGTGTTATCGATGAAAACTGACCTTATTTGACCCCACTTGACACAGTTCGCTGACCACTTCACGAAGCAAATTGGGTCAGCCGAGATGTGATGCCACCTTCGGTTTCATCAATGTTCCTTTCGGCGGCTTAAGAAATTGCATTAGCATACTCTGCTTGCAATGCTCCGATTGCGTTAACTTGATCGCTATCGATTCCGCAATCTTAAGGAGGCGTCTCTTAATCCCATTAGGATATCGTTTTGACATGATGTAGAAAACATTGGAAGCATCATTGCTCAGTATTTCGTATCCGCTTTGAACCAGATGTTTATGGATAAAACTTTTGGTACTTCCGGCAGTGCCTTTTCGTAGAGATCCGGGACAGTGCTCAGCTATCCTTGTCAACAGACGCCTGGTCGTATATCCGAGGTGCAAGTAAATTGATTTGTCACATACGATACGGACTTGGCCGGTAATCTTTCTTTAAGGCGCTGAGTACTAGATAGAGTGGTCTCAGCAAGAGAGTATAAATTCGCGGCTGGATAGGTTCTTGTCACTGCAGCGAAAAGTCTTCTGTTCAGTAGATCGAAAGCGATGTCACCCTTAAACGGAACCTTGAGAAACACCCTCTTTTTTGGAACTGTGATGACAGCTATTATATTCTAGGTGAGCGTGATATTCGGATTAGAATACGATTTCCCTTGGATATAACGCTATCGTAGATTGTGAGTTCGACCTGGAAATCGAAATAAAGTGTCATTTCTTTTGGGAGCTGGTGCTTTATCTCCGTCCGTCTTTCCAGCTCCATGTCTTATAAAGCCATACACCTTGTGTCTGCTCCTGAATGTCGCTTCATTTTTTAGGGTTTCCTCTGTCACAGCCGGATGTTGCAACCAGTTCGCTGCCTTCATATCTTCCTGATCGTGCTCGGCAGCCGGCTGATGTATTCTTGTCAGAGCAACTACATTGAACACCTGTGTACTTGGCGTGCTCGTAATATCTAGGACAGACATCTAAAGTTGGATAGGCATACATTGTGGGACATTTTGTAACGGTAGTTTTCCAAAAGTGTAGTTGAAACGCTCCATCGCATAAATTACTGCGAGAATCTTTTTAATTTGCATACCGCTGCTGTGAGAACATACTGCGACAGTTCAGGAGTATTTCATCTTGCATGAGAACGGCACCTATTTCGCTTTGGCTGTTGTCGCGCTGTACCTACAAAGTGTGGTAATAGCTAGTCGCTTGAGCAAAGCGGAGGAGCCGACCGTATCCATGCGAACCACTCGGGCTGTGACTGCAAATGAGTCAGGCGAGTATGCTACCAGATGGCCGATTGAGCGAAAGGAAGTTAGAATCGTATGACAAATTGGCCAATCAGTTGCACGCTTCAACAAACCAGAGCAATGAAGCGCGGTTGGCTCTTTGGCGGATCGGTTTAGCCGGGACACCCACACGCAGACGAGGTAGGAACGACAGACCAGACATACAAAGCGGAGCTGCGTACGTAGCCGTGACTCAAGGCGAATAAACGAAGCTGGAGCAGAAGCCGACAAACAAGCCAGGCGTGGGACCAACGAACGCAGAGTAACACGAAAGTCACAGCGGCCAATGTCGGTAGACAACCATTCCACATTTGTGTACACTATGGACGATGCCCAGGTTCTTCAATAACTCTGATCGTTGCCCAGACTTTCTTTTGACTCTCGGAGGGTGCTACTCGACACAAAGTTTACTTCAGATTGTAGTAACCGGGCATTGACACATTACTAATAAGGTGTTTGACGGTCACGAGACAGCCTCTTGCTCCTTTCCCCAACTCCACTTCAAGCCTTTACAACTCATTCTTCGGATTATCGTCATGACATCGGCAGTCCTTGGTGAGAAACTGTTCAGCTAGTTGACCATACCGTTCAAACGTCTAACTAGCTTCAGATCTTTCGGAGGTGGCATCACTTGTATCCCCTTAACTTTTCCCGGATCAACTTTGATTCCGAAGCCCGACTTTCACGTTTCACTTTTATGTTTGTTTGAACGCAGCGCTGCAAGTAACGATGAAGCCTGACATGATGTTCCTGCTCAGTTGAATCTACATCAATTCATTATCCGCTACGCAAGTTACACAGTCGACATCACCCACCACATGCAGCAGTCGTTCCTTGTTGCGGGCCCGTCAAATATCCCCGCAAAAACGCGCCACAAACTCCGGCGTAATGGCTGTGGAAAGCGGGGTCCAATTCCTCCCCACAACGTAGCAGTTTTCAGCCACTCCGAGACGCGGCACAACTGCGCACCTGTCGACAATGTTCTTTTACAAACTACCACCCCGTCGTGGTAGCTATTTTCCCTAACTTAGTGACCCATAGCATTGGCTGTGATTTGCCCTTTGTTGGTCGTAAAAGAGCCTTCAGAGGACCACTCGCCTTTCTTTCTCTTCGCCGTTAGTTGGGAGTCGGTCGGGTCACGTGATTTTGTGTGCGTCGATAGCCGGGCAACGTTCGCGTCTAAGCCACTAGCGCGCGTCTACCGTAACCCCCTCTCGTGTGCGTAGCCTCGTCCGTTACGAGGGCTCAGCGTCTACCCGAATACGTGTGGCTAGGAACGTTCTCACGCTCGCTCAATTTTCCGTCTCACCAGCGCGTACCCCGGGCTAAGCTAACGCCATCAGGTCAGCGCAAATCCGTTCGATTGGCCAGCGTTCCAAGCCGTTACCGTAGGCGTGCTCCAACCGTGCCAGTGACAATCTTATCAGGCGTCTCTCAATCTTAACATTCCTGAAATAACTCATTCGAAACTGTGAGATCAAACTCAACGACCGATAACGTCCGTAAAGTTTAGTGAAAGTTGTCAGAAATTCGGACTCCCATATAGCACCGCGTCTCAGAATACCGACCATGTGCCTGTCTTTGCGAAATGTTTATCGTTTACTAGAGCGTCTTCCAATTTAAACCGTGTATAATCTCCGCGCCGTGCTCCACTCAACTGCTTTGGATCGGTACGCATATGCTGTTCGCCTGTCTTCTTCGTAACGATTGCAACCTGACTGACCCGGTCTGCTGGTCAATCGACCTTAGCTATCACACCCGTCTTCGTCAATTCACTCATTTCGGCGGAACATTTATCACGCAGTGCAAATGGAACTCTTCTAGTTGGCAGTGCAAAGGTGCTCACTGATGGGTCTAGCGACGAATGAGCAGCACCTTCTTACACCTAGACTAAACACAGACGGATACCGGTTAGACATTGGTTTCTCCATGACAGACATGCACGAAATGATCATGAGTAAAGGTGACAAAACCAAGAGGCTGCATTGATTCAATGCCGAAAAACATGGTGAGCTCAGTTTCCACGGCGGCACCCTCTCGTTGATGTGTAGCTTAATCTTTTGGATTCGTTACTTCGATTGTAGCTCGCCGAACCACCTCCTCGTGATGCCAGCTGGGTGGTTCAAGTGTATCCCATTCCAGCGACAGTGTTTCACCTCGATGAGGCTTTGTAGTCCAGCAATTGTGCTGATTTCATGGGGAATATTGGGCGCCTGTTTGGTGATCTACCAAACGAAAGACTATGAACTGAACATTCAGTCAGCGACTCCCAATGGGCGCGATTCTCTGTATTCGTCCCGCTGCCTTGAGGGTAGCTTATTTAGCCAAAGGCTCGGGATAAGGTACCCTAAGTCAACTCCCTACTTCGGCTTTGGCAACCGGATAGTATCATACCATCTGACAAAACCATGGACTGTACTGCAACGTGCTCATCAGCTACCGTTTCTGCTTCTTACATTCACGCGACTTCATCACACGCAAATAGTTTGTTTGCTAATAATCCTTACTTTCCGTTACCTGATTCATGTGTTCGAAAAAATGCCTGAGATTCCGGTTACATCTCGAACCATGGAGTTCAACCTATGGCTCTCCTTCGTTCCCGATCCTTGTTCCATCTGGCTTGCTTCAACGTTCGGACACTCATGCAGCTTGGACAGCAAGCCGGTCTAGCGCGCACCGTATGGTCCCTCGATATTGACGTCTGCTGCCTTTCAGAAACCCGATTGCAAGATCCCAGCACTGTGCTTACATTGACATCCCTTACTGACCACGAAGCCAGATATCCCCTGCGTTTTTCTGGAGATCCAGAAACAGCCTCAGCGGGTTTGGCTGGTGTAGGTATAGCACTAAGTGACAAGGCCGAGGTGGCACTACCGGACTGGTTCCCGATCAACAGCCGACTGTCTGTAGATCGGCTTCGGGGTTCATGTAGAATCAACAAGTGCCGCGAGGAGAGACGCAACTTGTTTGTGATCTCCGCATACGCTCCAACTGACTGCAGTGGTGGCTCGGTCAAGGACGATTTCTACCGGGATCTACATCAGCTCTTGACTAATGCTAAAAAGTCGGATGTCGTTGTCCTTGCTGGGGCTTTTAATGCACGGGTTGATCGCCTGTTACCATACGAACGCCACCTTGGTGCTCATCACGCGCTCCATGAGAACCGCTCTGATAACGGAGAAAGGCTTCTCACATTGTGCGAAGACAGCCATCTGTCTCTCTTGAACACTAACTTCAGGCGTACGAAGAAGCGTTCCACAACATGGCGTCCTCCTTCGCCAACACAACCGTGGTCTCAAATTGATCACATTGCAATTAGCTTCAGATGACGTGGCAACCTACTGGACTGCAGGTCCTTTTGGTCCACGTTCGTTGACTCAGATCATGCACTGGTCTGTGCGAAAATCTGCATGTGTTTTGGGGGTCCCGAAACACGAAGCACCACAAGATTGATGTAAACAGATTAACTAATCCCTCTGTCGAGGCGAGGTATCAGTTTTTACTGGCATACGCACTCAGTTGCTATCCACCGCAAGAAGTGGAGCAACGCTGGACTTGTGTACAAAAAACGATGACCAATTCCGGACAGTCAAGCTGTGGCCTAGCTCGACGCTCCTTAAAGGCTTGGATCTGCTTGTTCTCTGGAGCTGTTCGAATGCCGCAAAAATATCTCGGCGGAATCAGATTGCTACGAGCGACGCCGCTGTGCCAATCGGCTGCTTAAGCAAAGCCTAGACAAGGATCGCGAGGCATGGTGATCTGAGCCCACTGCCCACTCTGGCAACACTCGCAAACTTTCCCAACTCATTCGGTCCACTGGCCTCAGGAAGTCTGGTGTCAGGGAGGTCATTTGTGTGGTGGATGCGTCTCCGCTCACCAACCAACAGTGGACCGCTGGGCCGAACACTTTCACTCACAATTCAACTGGCCTCCACCGTCTATCAGTACATGCAGTGCACCTTGTTGTCCACTCTGACTCGTCCCACTGAATCCACCCAGCGAAGCGGAAGTCTGCCTCAAGATTCGACGCTTCAAGCGGTTCAAGGCTGCCGGCTTAGACGGACTTCCTCCAAGGCTGTTCAGATACGGCGGCGTGGTGATCATTAACCAGCCGTCCTCGTTCTTCGCAAAAATCTGGCATGGAGAGAAAGTGCCTTCTGCTTGAGGCGAATCGGTTATTGTCCCCATTTTCAAGAAAGATGCTCACTTTTCATGTGTAAATCATCGCAGGATTAGTCTTATTTCGGTTGCCTCCAAATTATTGACATCCATTCTATTCACCAGACTGTTCACAGTACGTAAATCATCCTACCGTGAAGAACAAGCTGGGTTCCGTCCCGGCCGTGGATGCGTGGGCGAAACACGAAGCACCGCAAGATTGATGTAGACAAATTAACAGATCCCTCTGTCGAGGCGAGGTATCAATCTTCACTGACCTACGCACTCAGTTTCTGTCCACCGCAAGACAGAGTAACACTGGACTTGGGTACAGAAAGCGATGACCATTTCCGGACAGTCAAGCTGCGGCCTAGCTCGACACTTCTTAAAGGCTTGGATCTGCTTGTTTTCTGGAGCTGTTCGAACGCGGCAAAGATATCCCGACGGAATCAGATTGCAACGAGCGGCGCTGCTTTGCCAACCGGCTGCTTAAGCAAAGCCTAGGCAAGGGCCGCGATGCATGGTTGTCTGAGCGTGCTTTAGAGATGGAGACCGCTGTTTTGTCTATCAACTCTCGTAAACTTTTCCGGCTCATTCGGTCCACTTACATCAGGAAGCCTGGTGTCAGTGCGGTTATTTGCGAGGTGGATGAGTCTCCGATCACCAACCAACAGTGGACCGCTGGGCCAAGCACTTTCACTCGTAATTCAATTGACCTCCACCGTCCATCAGTACATGCAGTACACCTTGTTGTCCACCCTGGCTCGTCCCACTGAATCCACCCAGCGAAGCGGAAGTCTGCCTCAAGATTCGACGCTTGAAGCGGTTCAAGGCTACTGACTCAGACGGACTTCCTCCAGGGCTGTTCAGATACGGCGGCGTGGCGATCATTAACCAGCCGACCTGGCTGTTCGCAAAAATTTGGCATGAAGAGAAAGTGCCTTCCACTTGGGGAGAAGCAGTTATTGTCCCGATTTTCAAGAAAGGCACTCTCACTTCATGTGCAAATCATCGTGGGATTAGTCTTATTTCGGTTGTCTCTAAGCTATTGGCATCCATTCTGCCCCTTAGACTATCCCCAATACATGAATCATCCTACCGTGAAGAACAACTAGTTTCCGTCCCGGCCGCGGATGAGTGGATCAAATCTTCACGCCCCGCCAATCCCTCGAACATCGTCGCATTTATCACTGGCTCACTATCGTTGCATTCCTAGACATACATGCCGCTTTTGACTCCGTTAATCGACCTGCTTTATGGTGTTGCTTGCTAAAGAACGGGGTGCCAGAGAAATATACCGCCATCTTACGAGCACTTTCATACCTCCGGCAGAGTGAGGGTCTATGGAAACCTCTCCTTGCCTTTCGCTGTCAATAGCGGTGTGCGATAGGACTGCCCCATTCCTCTTCAACTTCGTAATCGAAGACGTTCTGTCGAGTGCTCTAGAAGATTTCTAGCATTTCGGCCTGGAGCTTCTACCGGGTGAGCGCGCGACCGACTTAGATTATGCTAATGATATCGTCTTACTTGGTGACGATCCTCAGGTTATGCAACCCATTCTGGATCGTTTGGCGGTTGAAGCATCTAAGTATGGCATGACCTTCGCCCCATTGAAGTGTAAATTACTGCTCAAGGATTGGCTTACACCTGCTCCCGTGCTCACTGTCGAAGGTGCACAACTTGAACGGGTAGATAGTTTCGTCTACCTTGGGAGCTCTGTTTCTACTGACGGCACTATCAGCAAAGCAGTTTCTTTTTGCATCACTAAAGCCCGATCAGCATTTGTCCAACTGAGGTACTTGTGGCGTCGTCGCGACGTCTCATTCTCACTAAAGGGCCGCGTTTACAACACATCTGTTCGCTGTGTTGTTGTATTGGGCGAGTCCTGGCCGATTCGCGTGGAAGACAAGCTTCGTCTTTCTGCCTTCGATAAGGGTTGTTTAAGGAGGATCGCTCGTGTTTGGTGGCAACATCGAGTTACTAGTAATGACGTTCGACGTCGCATCTTGGGGAATCCAAGTATTCCCTTCAACAAACTGATTTTGTTGCGCCAGCTGAGATGGCTCGGTCACGTCATCCGCATGGCACCTGAGCGTCTACCGCATCGCGCTCTATTCGCTCGTCAAGGACCTAGCTGGAGACGACCGCGTGGTGGTCAGCCTTCCATTTGGCGGCAGCACATGAAATCGTTAACGTCGTGTCTATCCGCTGTTGGACCCGTACGTATTCCGGGATGGGGACCCAAAGATGAGGAGTGTCAATAGCTTAACACTTGAAGGCATGGCCCGCAACCGGAATAAGTGGAATAATTGTGTACAGGATTGCATTGATTCACGTGTTTACTACTTCAAACATTGAAACTGACAAAAGTAGAAAAATAGGCGTGTGAAAAACAAACTAAAATTGTTTTGTTCCACTTTTTGTCAAAATGCTCCTTTCTTCCTGCGGCATAGTAGCTGAAGTGTGTTGCTCACGTTCAACTACTATCTCACGATGATTATGACTCAGTGACTTCTCTGTATCTGCTAATCTCTATGGCTTTGTTGGCTCTATGTTTAGCTGCTAGGCTGTTGCTATTACATAGACTTTCGGATGAAGTCTGGACTCATTCCACATGCGCAAACAAAGTTCATGGGGTCGAATATGCAACCCGGGATAATGCCTTCTGAGTAGAATGTTAATAGTAGCGCCCCTTTCCAACTGGAATCTACATCTCTGTAGTCGATCAAGACTTCAGTCACTTCAGACACCTGTTACTAATGGAATGTTCTGAATCTGCGGGCACCTTGTCACGAACAACAAGTACCCTCACGGCCGACTGACAGCAACGAGCGAAGTGATCTCTTTTTCTAGATTTGTCACACTTTCGTCTCCTCACCGAACACTGTTGGCAGCTGCTCGGGTCTCGTGCATTACAAAATTCGCAGTGGCTGCCTTCGTCGTGTTAACCTCCGAATTCACACACAATTCCGTATCAGTTTCGAGTCCCATTCGCCGGTATATCATATATGCTGGACGGCTCACTGTTTCACCTATCGATGCGATAGGTCGCCTTGTCACAAGCCGCCTGGTCGTACTTTCAAAACTGATTCCTAGGACGCTTCGGTTCCCTATTAGACTATCAACCATGCATTTACAGAGTTTGCAGGGACGCGACATGAGCGTCGATCGATCCATTTAGGCGTCCGCTTCGCGGAAAATGTTGGTAGCCTTGATAGGTTTCATTGGTTTGGCCTTCGCAAAATCCACTGAACTTTTCAATAATCATCTGCGAATCACTGGGATCTTTGTCCATTGCGCAGTGTCTCTAGCACATGACAGGCGTAGCCCCTGCTGCGTGTGGAAACATGGCCAAACAATACGCCATCGGTTGCTCGTCTAAACGTACCAATTTGCAGAATTTCATCCACTTAGTGTTCAGAAGAATGGAAGATCCACGTCAACAGTATGCCAGCACATCGAGCAGTTGCTTCGCTGCTACACAAAGACTTCCTGTCGCCCGTGGGCTGGGTGTAACCGTAGGTCACATGCGCGTACATGGATTCGTACCGATGACCTCAGGGTTACAAGATAAGCGTGCAGTTGTTTCGGCCGGGGCTAATTAATTGCCAGTTTTCGTTCACCCATGTTCACCGGGGCAACTAGTTGAACCAGCGGAGGCGATTCAATCTTCATCTTAGCGCCGCTTAATTGTTTCGTCTTCTCTGACACTATACAGCAAAACTTTATCTTTCAGGGATAATTTGTTTTATTGTAAGTAGCCCAAATACAGCACTATTACTAATGACGCAGTTCTCTCGGTTGAACTACAGTCGACAACCATCATCCAATAAGCGGAGCTTGGTACGGTCAATAGCCGAGGCCGTTTCGTTCGCACCCGATCGGATGCGTCGGAAGTCTCGCTGGTATGTCTGCTCTATCCGATACATTGATCCCACCATAGAAGCAACCTGGTTTCTTGTTTCGAACTAACTGAGCGACCAAAGCAGACAAGAAGTTGCTGAAGCTGGAACTCTGTTGATCTACCCTATGTGAATACTCCAGGTCTAGGCCAAATCGCTGGTGGAGTTTGAGATTGGCATCCAACAACACGACACGCCTACTTGGGAAGCGATCATTGGAATGATTACTATTCACTTCAGCGGCTTTTTATCGTCTAGATTGCGCTTGCTTCACGGTGAACAACCCACGCCCACTTTTCGTTCCACTGTCGGTACTTTTCCACGCAACATGAGGTAGAGCAAATCGAAATACTCGTCTCGGTGCTCAGATCACCGCTGGTAAACTGGAATACGCCACCTGGTGACTGGTTATTGTTCCAAGAGGCACGCTTATGCAGTAAATCCCCCTTTTAGTCCTACAAGCAAAATTTTGATAGTCTCGGCCGCTAAGTCTACGCTTTATTTACAGAATATCTATATGTGTGATGTACTTTCTGCTGTATTGCACAACTTGGAGCATGTCGTAACATGTTGCAGGTCGAGACACCGGTTCTAACTTGACATCAGCTGACCGATCTAAGAGAGCTACGAATACATGGTGTATCTGCCTTGTTCGGAATTCATTGGCGCTTAATTCGTTAAAAGTTTGATCCCTAAGTATACGTAGATTGTACAACCCACAAGGGGATCCACGAGAAATGTTGGCGGATTGACACACCGTAGACTTCCACGTGCTTGGCGTACCACACTGACAGTCAAGTGGTCTGAATTTTTGACATTTTGTTCTTCGAGCAGCGGGCAGCCTTCGCTTGGCAGGACATTTTACTTAGAAGGATAAACTACTGGTTCTTCTCGGAACATAGTAGTCGTTAGCTTTCATTCATATGCCCCAGTTCAATATGACGCATTCCTGCATGGCATCTTACCAACTTGCCTTCTTCTCTGTCCTACGTTTTGTCCCGAATGGCCTGGCTTCCACGCGCATACCTTGTTCGGTGAAGACAGAAGATGATACATTCAGAACCGCTAGTCTAACCTGAGCCGGTAAACAATACTCAAAAGCACCTATCTCTTGTTAGTGACTATTAGGGGGATTTACTGTGTTATTGAGAAGACTCGTCACAACTTGATTCAGCCAGACAGCCACCACTCTTCTGGAAAAGCGCTTTCCTGGATGTGTATTAGCATAATTATGGTAGCGCAATCAGGTGCAGGACAACCTTCATAAGCTGACAGGAAAATATATCAGAGGCTGTTCAGATATGGTCGGCTGAGAGAACATGTGTTGCGTAATCACGAAGAATTTCTCATCAAGGAAAGTGGGTGACTTATCTGGATACTTTACTGGTTTGTTTAAGCACGCGGTACTGCACCTACCTATAAAAGTATGATACTCTGTAACATAATTTTGTCGCTCACAAATAGGTTAATGGTTACATTTAGAAAGTGTTCATTCGTTTTGTCTTCAAACTGGCTGCACTATCAAAGTTTTGTGAAAGATTTTAGTTGATCAAAAATGCACACCTCTACGTGATTGGATAGCAAGAATAGAGAAATAGCACCCATGACGTCATTTGTACTTTCTGGTGGGTTGTTATGACGGAAGGCTACTGACTGTCATTTGTATACTCCAGTGTTTGTCTGCAGCTAAAGCGCTTGCGGCATTCAAATTGGCTCATAATTCGGTCCATTTGGTCACAAACTGCCACAGCCGTACAACAGGGAGGCATAGTCCTTTCATCCAGCTATAATCCAGATATAATCTCCAAAAAACTGTCCCATATCATGAATATTTGACAAATCTTCAGGCTAATCAGTTTCCAGTGAGGGACACTCTTTACTCGTTGGTTTCAGAGGCGTTGTTGGTTTGGGCATTCCCATCATACGCAGACTGCACGGCCGTCTCGGCACTTTTTTTCTGATGAATCTGACACTAGCTTCAACGACACCGTGGCACAATTATAGTCTGATAGAATTTTCATGACTTCATTGGTCAGCACTATGGCCTGTCTGAAACGGTGTGACTATAAGCCACACTTGCGGAGAGACCTTCCTTCATAAATCCTTTCTCTTCGATCTACTACTTCGTTCCAACCATCATAGACTGGTCCGCCACTATCTCAGACTAAAGGACCTGGGGTGACCGTCGCGACGGTGGCAACAAACTGCCTGTTCGCCTCATGTCATTGGAATGCTTTAGTAATATCCATGGTTTCTGGAAACCTGGTGATCTAATGTGCTCCGATCCCCCATGTGGCGCCGATCCAGCTGCCTCATGTCGCATTAAACAAAGTAGAGCAAAGGGCGGCGAAATCGATCCATGAAGTATGTGCACTGGACAAGAAAGTCGTCTGATAGAAGAATTCGACTTGAGAGAAACGAAGGCGAAAACAGAAGCGTCACTGACTTTGTGGTTGTCTTCTCTCAACGAGATTGGCCCTAACGAGGCTCGATGTTTTACACGTCTCCAGAATCTACTGAACTGCTTTTTCGTGGCAATTTCCATTTACCTCCAAAGCCACTCATAGCGGATAAGGCAGTCGTTAGAAGTAAGATAAATTCAGTCCTAGCTAGGAGAGGTGGATGATGTTCTCAGAACTCAATTGCACGAGGTGACAGTTTACGAGCACTGAGGTTGGTGACGACGACGAATTCGTCATACTTAGGCCGCTTAGTGAGAGCCTACCCTGTGTTCTGCACGGTAGTAACGTTCAAATAATTGGTTAGCGAGCGGTGTTATGTCATAACTAGTAATAGTCACGTCATTCATTACCGTCCCCCGTAGCTCAGTGGCCTTAACCCAGCTGGTAGCAGTCGAGTTACGATTTCAAGCCCCACAGGGTTGAGATGGAGTACGCACTGCTGACGATTCTCGAAAGGACGAAACGGCCGAACGGTGCTTCTCTGAGTGTATGATGGCGGTCGACTGAGTCCAAGTGCGATAAATTTCCAGTTACCACATTTCCTGGCCGATGTGCACAAGGACATCCACCATGACTGCGGCCTTCAGTCTTCTATGTGTGTGCTTCATATTCACCTCTAACCGTTTCCACGCGCCGTGCGTGGGCTGTCATTGATAGGTCACTGTGACTTCCCTAATAGTTCCACGCATGCCCTGTGTGCTTACTTTTCATCTGGCTGCCTGTCTTAAACGGGCGTTTCAGCAGCCCCATTCTTCTTCTCCACACATATAACTGCATCTGGTTGTCGAAGATGAGATACAGTGATTCTGAACGCTTTGCGCTTTTTACTTTACGATTTCGGGTTCATTGGCTACGCATCGCACAACATTCGACCGGCGAAGCTTACCAGCTCGTTTCGTTTCTTCCTAATGCCTCACGCGCATCATGGTCCGGCTGCTCACCGTTTTTCATAAAATTGGAAGAAAGGCTGGTTTCCACTTCGGTAAGGTGTTCACGGATCACGTAGTCGCGTTTCATCAAGAGCATAAAATTCCGCATGCCTACAGACATCCCATCATGGTAATCGTCGACTGCTTTTGCTTCTGTTCACGCATTCCATTGTAGCGTTGCCTATCTTTCAGTAGCGTGTACAATTAATCTATATTCATCTGAATATCATTAATTGCAAGCCACTTTAACAAGTGTGCGCCATAGGAAAAACCGATATCATGTATGAGTTGGAATTTCCTTTGCAATCGGCTTCTGTTGAACTCATGTCGTTTTGCGAGGAATTAACTTGGTAGAAAAGTACCGTTTTCATGCATAACTTCGCGAACGAACTGCGCCATGGTATTCATCAAGTAGTCAAGTCGCCACTGGCCATTCGAGGTGGATGAGGTGATAACTTTTATCGCACTAACGACTACAATTCACGGCATCTGTTCTGTCATACATAGAATCGTCTGCGCACATACCCTAAATGACTTACTGTCACACCCTGCATCAGTATGTGCAACACCACTCTACACCAATTATCCACTGGTTCACTTGGTCTGACGCGTCTTTCGTGTTAAAAGCGAAACGTTGCCCACAAACTGCCAAACGTTGTTTTTCAAACCCTTCTGAACTCATGGTTTCTCCATCGGTCCCAAGCTTATTTCAAGAGGTTGAGGACCTCTCGTTCTCTATGCAGCATACGACTGTTATTTTCACAGATTTCTTTGAATAGCCATGTGACACGTCTGTCATGGTCCATCGAAACACGACTTGTAGTAAACCGCTAATGGGTGCGAGTCGGCTGGCATCGATGTCACGAGTCAGGTGCATTTTATGCAACTATTGAAAGTAGATCTAGGTGGTGTGATTAAGAAGTCACAAATGACTAGTTGCCTTTGTTCTCGGATTTGCTGTCACTGTGATTACAAACGGAAACGGGAAGCCTAGACCAGATCAGCTTAATTTTCGGGTTTTGGAGCACCTGCCTTGGATTGCGACGCGCAATCTCAATTGCGCCTCGGTTGACTTTGAATTCAGCCTCTGCCAATACGACCACTGGGACCGTCATCGAAGTGGAGAGTTTCGGTGTGGCTCTCTCTCATCCCTGTACTCCGCGACCGACGTTTTCGTCCTGGTTTGGGCTCATCAGGTAGAGATAGCCGCTGTGTGAAACACTGCTTGCGGAGCTCAATGGCGTAGTGATCCTGGCGGCAGTCTCCAAGTACTATGCGCCGAGTTCCACTCCCAGCTCGGTTATCTCTACCTGATGAGTACAAACCAAGACGAAACCGTCAGTCCTGGAGTGCAAGGATAGAAGAGAACCACACGGAAACCCTCCACCAGATCAGCTTCGCCAACACACATGATTTCCTTCGCAAGCGCGTTGGCTAGAACCCAAATTACTCCGAAACCTACTGACACTCTTTCAATACGTATCCCAATCCTTATTAACTCGTTTCGCATAATATTACCAGTGAGTCATAACAAGTCTAAGAGACTGTGGGCGTAACACGCACCACAAAAGCACTAGAATTTCGCAAGCGCTTGACCTATTCAAGATTGGGGAACTACGAATCAGCTACCGATATAATGTTTGAACAACGCATTTACCAGGCACATCCCTACCAGTGGCTTCGATAGATCTAGTTTTCTGATGAGAAACACTTTAGGACTGGCGCCAACACGGAGATTAGGCACTTCACATGTCAACGCACGGTTGGAATTTCCGTAGAACTGGTGCTTATGGTGTTAAGATATTGACACAGCCAAATGTGAAGTGCTAGGTGTTTGCTTGTATGTTTAATCCTCGAAGCACACTTTGTATTAATCTAGTTCTGCCCTAGGATAGCACACACTTGTATACTAGGCTTAAGGATAGCCCACCAGAACCAGCTGTTGGTCACGATATCGCTGAGAGATGGTTTTCACCCGTTGCTCCAGTGATTCGCCAAAATGAGATGTCACTTATCCGTTACTTTATCAAGGGCACGTATGGTTGGTCCTTGTCATTGCACAAGGAATCTAGTCTTGCTGACGTTTTACGTTACCAGATTTGTGAAACGCCACATCTTCTGATGTCCTAATCACGGTGGTAATTTCGTAGGCTGAACGAAAACTTTGTGCACCCATCTCGTCGATGGCGACACATTGGTACTCAGTCGTTTGCTTGTGCGTTTTCGATTATCAGCACCACTTTTCTTGCATCATTGATCTCATTCCGTTTCAGTCGAATACCTTATGCTTTGATCTCCACGATTCCTACCCGTGATGCCGAAAAAGGAATAATATTTGAGCAAAAATTATGAAATATACGTGAAATCGTAAACTCAAGTGCTTTAGAAGCAATCTATTATTCCCATACCTCTGAACTCAAGAGTTTGTCATCGAAACAGGTGTTCTTTGAGGCTAGTTATATATTTTTGCTATTTAGTTGGTCCTTGTTGTCAACACTATCAGTGAACATCGAAGTGATTCTGACTTAGTCAAGGAGCCTAGCAAAATGATGGCGATACTGCATGGTTTGGGATACCGTTCGTTTGAATGCTTTATGGTAAATGCAGAACGATGGCGTTGCGCCAAGTAGAGTCGCGAAACCCACGGTACGTTGGCAATTCGTGAATCATTTAAGTACTAACAGTAACCCTCATATTTTCGATGAAGTGTTGGTATCTTAGGTTCCATACAGCGTGTCAGCCAAGTTGAAGCTTGATGAAAGTATGTAGAGCATGTATTACATTGGCTATCGCAGCGAATCACTACGCATTTAAGTGCTCCGCGCAAATTTCCCAACCTTAGTGCGACAATTTTCTGACAGTCATGTTTTGGCTGTCTACCGTTTAGCAACAAAGGTTAATAGGCAAGTGCGCACAGATGCATGACACAATGAAATCAACCATTACACCAGCACACATTCGCCATATCACACAGCAATGGGTTGACAGATGGTTCAGTTTCTAAGAAAAAAGGCCGGTTTTCGGGTTTGTCATTCGACATCGCTCTCAGTATCAGTCTGGTCGCGTAGGTTGAGAACCCTGAGACAAAACGCAGGACAACATCTGGTGCAAATCTCTCGCCTCGAAATAGTTAAGTATCAACTCCGTACAGTAAAATGGGATAAAACTGCTTCGAAACTAATCCATAGTGGGTCCGACAAGTGTAACGTGTCGCGCACTTATTGAAGCTGTAGTTGTTGCCGAGGACGGTGTATTACCTTTTCAGATGCATTCGATGGTAGATTCTTCCTAATTTTGTAAGCATACATGAGTAGCAGGGGAGATTATGAATCAAATCTGCCTTCAAAACTCGCATATCCAGTGCGCTACTTAGCTTGCACATGCGTATCTTGATGGTGTGCGATCACCTTATTTCGTATCTTGTGGGGTGTGTGTATTACAGTGCTTATCGAAATACGCTACTAGCCTACAACATGAATTCCTCCGGAAGGACCGTATATATTGTTCGTCGAAGCGGTACCCATATAACTGTAAAACCGCCGCTGTCCAGCTCCATCAAGCACACACACACCGGATCCATGGTTGGCGGCACCCGCTTTCGGGTTTGCCTGCCACTGTGGCCAGCCACAGCACGCCTGCGCCTACAGAGGGACCATGGGTGACTGGCGCTGCACCACCCACAGCTCAAACCACACACCCCATCTCCAGTGTAAACCCGAAGGAAAAAGTCCGGGAGGCATGTGGATGGGAGCTAAGTTTCATCAAAGCAGCCGGTCCACACTCCTTCACAGGCAAACACAAGTACGCTCTATTTGGGAATCAAGTGCACACAAGGCGGTGGCTGGACCGTAGTCCGCTCCACACTGAGCGCATGGAACAGCTCTACAAGCCTAACACGGCCACAGGGACCGTGCACCCCGTCCTCTCCAGCAAAGATCAGCTGTCTCTTGGAGCCAATATGGACGAGGTAGTGGGTAATAGACAGGTAGGTACCTTGTCAACATACACATCAAGCGCAGCCACACCAGGGATATTAAGCAACAGCCAATCACTTGAAACGACAATATCAAATAAAATACATGGAATAATGCATACAAATATGCCGACATAGCTCTTTATTAAATGAGCATTTGAAATAAATTGGTTGCCAAAATATCCGCTATAGTTTCAAGAAGTCAGAAAATATATTTTAGGAAAATGCCACAAACGCGAAAATATTATCAAAGTTAATACAATTAACTTGGGCGATGTGTGCAAGTTCATAGAAAATAGTGCAGGTGCACATAAAGGAGGCAATAAAGCAAACCCACCACTTGAAATAAAGAGACCCAGCATGCAAGCAAGCGGTTACTACATTCTAATGCAGCGTACCTACAAACGCTGCGCCGGTTCTGCCTACGTTCTCTGCAAGACCTGTCGTCGCTTCGGTGTTGGTCCCGAGTGGCCTCGCTCATAGCTCACTAGGCCTGCTTGACTCAGGCACTCGCGACCGCATGTGCTACAGCACCATGCGCTGGATGTCGATGGAGTACAACCCATCAGTGCCTTTCGCTTCCGCAATTGCCGCTTCTTCTCCGCATGCATGAAGGCTTTCTTCTGAACCTCGGCAACGGCTTTCGTGATCAGATCGCGCCATGCATGCCAATCAACCGCCTTCGATTCCCATGATCTGCAATCAAGATTAGAAAGTGAGAGGCTCACTTTGCTCATGTCCTGGTAACGTAACTTTAGTTTTCCCACATGCCACTTCCCAATAGTCAGCTGATCATATAATAGTTGTTTCGGTATCCGCGTCGAATCCAAACGGCTCACATGCCCGATACACCTCAGGTGTCTCAGAAAAGGTATGCAGTCCACTGCATACATTCCACTTCGGCGCAGCACCTCCGTGTCCGCAACTCTGTCTCACCAATCGATGCGCAGAATCCGTCGTAAACACTGCTGATGGAACCGCTCGAGATATCGCACATCCCGCCGGTACATCGTCCACGTTTCACTGCCGTATAGAAGAACGGACAGCATCATGGATTTGTATACCACCAGCTTCGCGCCAACGGGAAGCCGATGGTTATTCCACACTCGGTACTCAAGCTTCTCAAATGCTGCCACTGCTTTGGAGACGTGGATACCAAGCTCACTGTGAAGCTGCTGATCAGTGGACATCACACTCCCAAGGTAGCAGAAGCGGGAGATGGTTTCTAACACTTCAGCGCCAATGCTAATTTGCAGCAATATTGAAGAATGCACCTCCGGTGAAGACTGAAAGAGACAGACAGTTTTGCTTGTGGTGATGGTGAGCCCGAATTTGGCCGCTGTCGAAGCCAGAGCACTAGTCATGTGCTGCAACTTATCCACGCTGTGTACAAACAACACACAGGCGTCCGCAAATCGCAGCATACGGATAGTTGTCTCACAGACTAGAGTTCTCGCATCGAAACGACGGATGTTCAGCAACCCACCATCAATACGGTGCTCCACACGAACACCGTAAGCACAAGCGGCATCAAAAGCACAAGACAACATTGCATGAAGATATTTATAAACAGGGCAGGAGGTAAGACATAGCTTTGCTTCACACCAGAGACAACTGCAAAGTCATCCGAGGTCTCTCCACTCAGCTGCACCCACGCTCGCATACCACTGTGCAGACATTCAATTAAATCTACAAACTTTTACGGGCAACCAAACTTACTCAACACCAGCGACAATGCCTCGCGGTTCACCGTATCAAATGCCTTGGTGAAATCAACAAAAAGCTAGTACAATGGATGGTGTCGTTCTCTGCATTTCTCCAGCAACTGACGAGCCGCAAACACCATATCTATAGTGCTGCGACCCGAACGGAATCCACATTGCTCTTCCGCCACGTTCGGTTCTACAAACTGACTGATGAGGCGGTTGAGCAGGATTCGAGTAATCACCATGCCCACACAACTCAACAAGCTGATGTCACGATAATTCGTGCAACATTGCTTGCTCCCTTTACCCTTGTACAGTGGTAGCACAAGGGCATCCTTCAGCTCAGGAGGCACCTCATCCTCAATCCATACACGTTGCGCCAAATGGTGCAGCGCAGTCAACAACGCGGGTCCGCCGTGTTTCAATACTTCAGACAGGATCTCCTCGTCACCGGCACATTTGCCGTTTCGCAGCTGAGCAAGTGCTCTCCGCGTCTCATCCAGTGTCGACGTGTCCACCAGACTCGCCTTCACATCGTCCTGCTTCAGGCCGTTCAATGTAGGCCACTCGATCTCTGAACGGCTGGTCAAGAGACAATCAAAGT
Organism: Dicrocoelium dendriticum; assembly: GCA_944474145.2. Lineage (NCBI taxonomy): Eukaryota > Metazoa > Platyhelminthes > Trematoda > Plagiorchiida > Dicrocoeliidae > Dicrocoelium > Dicrocoelium dendriticum. Next base: position 44,701,707 of record OX104064.1, on the reverse strand, counting down.
GTTTCCGCCAGATCTTCATTATGTCTGCAGTCTGTGTGCAGGTAGCGCCCGAACTACCATTGATCAGCGTCCTCAGCAGCTCCAATCTCGGTCCATACACCGCCTTCAAGAAGTCAAAGAATTCCTTGTGTTGGCGGCGTTCGGCGTAGCATTCCATCGGCCTCGCCTTCTCCGTCCACCATGCATTTTTAATGCGACGGAGTTCTCGGGTTAGTTGCCGTCGAAGATTGCAAAACTGACTCTTCTTTCTCAAGTCCCGGAGGTCTGCCACATGTACAGCAAATGTTGCATTCTTCTCGGATACCAATGCGCCAATTGTCGCATTGTTCTCATCAAACCAAACAGGCCGCTTACAGTTTGCACGCCCTATGGTCTCCTCGATATCAGCTGTCACCTGATCGCGAATGTCGGGCCACTGGTCACCCACTGTGGCTATGCGTTCCACACAGTCGTGCAGCCATCGCCTTCTCCAGCTCAATACGTTTCTCTGCAGTACCGACGGAATGATACATTTACGCCGATTCGCGGCGGGAATGCAACACATAGATTTAAGAAAATATATGTACAATTTGGACCGCACCCATTTATGATCAGTGTCACACACAGCTCCACATGTTACACGTGTCATACACACTTCACGCATATCACGCTGAGGTATAATGACATAGCCGAGCAGGTGAGCGTGACCACTACGTGGGTGCTTCCAAGTTGCTATATCACGCGCATGCAGTGCAAACCGAGTGTTCGTGATCGTCAGGCCATGAGTAGCACACAGTGAGAGCAGTCTGTCACCGTTCGCATTCGCTGAACCAATGCCTTGCGGACCGATAACATCTGTCCACACCGATGCATCACGCCCAACGCGCGTTGAAATCACCCAGCAGAAATAGTCGGCCGCTCCTCGGCGCAGACCGTATCACGGAGGATAACTGAGTGTAGAATTGATCACGCGTGTCATCAGGATAACACATAGTCGGACTGTACGTGCTTATAAAAGTGGCAAACTTACCTCTTCCGAGTCGTATGCGAGCAGTCATTAGTTGCGCGCTGATGCCTGTTGGTTCACCCACCAGCTGGCCATTTAGTCGATCTGGTATTGCAAATCTGACCCCATATTCACTTGGTGCCTAGGCGACGTTGCCCATCCAGTAGAACGTATAGCCAGTACCTGTTTCATGCAACTTACCTTGCTCAGCGAGCCGGGTTTCACTGAGCGCCGCAATATCGATGTTATGGCGCGCCAGTTCCATCGCGACCAGTGCAGTGCGTCGCTCGAGGATCTCACTCGCGTTCCGGTCCAGTAGTGTGCGCACGTTCCACCACCCGATGCAGAGTGCTTTGCGCGCAGGCATACGATTGCATTGGTGAGCAATGGCACGCGAGGTATCGGTTGTACTACGGAGGTTTGCTTGAAAGATTCCGTCCGGAGCCTTTGGCTTAATAGCCTGACCCACTCGGCAGTGGGGAGCAAATCCAGCTGGTGAATGTGATTGCAGAGGCAGATTGGGATTTGCTTTACGGTCGTCACACGCAGCCTTTGAATTAATGGGACGATTCATATATGTTTGCGACCGTAGTAGAATACGTACCTGCGACCACGGCCAGACTCCTGTGAGGTTTTGGTGGGTTTGCACCAATTTGACCAGGGACTGCCTGACTTGAGGTGGGCGGTAGCAAGCCATTAAACACCCGCTGTTACCCTCCCACCATCAGACACAATGCGTGGCACTCGTGCTCTACTCCAATCGAGCTGTGAGCTTATAATCCGTAGACCTGTTGTCTCTCATGTCTAGGTTTTACGGGTAAAGGGCCATCGACCATTTCCTAACCGCCGAAGAGGATGGATTAGGATACTAGCAGGGCACCCATACCTGACAGGAGAACGACACGTGTCCTCATCCAAAGCCTTCGATTAAATTTACACCCGAAAAGCAACAGGTCTAGCACATAGTCAGTTCACTGACTTATGCGGACTGGTGTCCTGGATCTTAGTAAGGAGAAGGGCGTAACCCAACTCCCACCCAGCGGTCGCCACGTGGAATCGTCCAGGACATGAGCCCATGGCACAACAGTAGCAGCAGTGGGTAGATCATCTGTCAGGATCTAGCCACAACCAGCCACAACGCACCATAGGCTCTCCCGCCACCGGATCCAAATGCTGCTTGTATTCGGACTCGTCGATTTTTCAGCAGCTTCTCGGCTCATACACGGAATGTGCAATATAGTAGTGGTTGAGGGAAAATCTCACCGCTTTGGGGATACCTCAATGGCGGGCAATGCAGAGCGTCAAAGACTTGTATCATTTACCGTATAAACAAAAGTTGTGAGTGCTCGGGGTCTTCAGTGGACGATACCGACGTTTTCGTGGGGCGTTTCCATGGCTTACCGGATTTTCAGAGACCTCAGCCACGTGTGCTCCCGTTTGCTACAGCTTGGTTACAGCAGGGATTTGTTAGACCACCTTCACAAGCTGGCAGAGCAGTGCCGTCGTTTGGAATGCCGTCGGAATTCCTTTTGCATACTCGCTTGCAAGCGTGAAACGCCTTTCCAATAGCTGTCATTTGTGTTTCTTCGCTGGTGGAGTTCATTTTTCTACACGACCTCACATGACTTACCGACTACTGCCAAACACGAGTGTCTGCTATGGAATTCACTGTCGGTCAGCTCCCAGATGACGTTCCACCTTTCTGTTTTCCTGCACATGATCGCCAGGGGACATGGCTCATAAAAGTATACGTTTTTCGTCATTCCATGTGAATTTACAGTGGATTTACAGTTTGAGATATCCACCCTGACCACCCTACAGGACCTGTCAAGCTTTTGCTTTTTGCATCAAACCACTGTTCCATTTATGTTTTTGGTATAGTTCAATACTTTCAATCTATGGTCTGCTGTGGATGTAAACCAATTGTTTAGAGGGACTCGCCTCCGGTCCCGAGTACCATTTGTTTTGTCGTGTTAAACCATGCCTTGTGGTTTTTCCATCACGGAATCGCTCATTAGAACAAGAACAAATACTACGTGGTACACACATTGAGGTAATCATATCATTTATTACTCCACGTCCGAGTTTTGCTATTTTTCAACTGTTTTTCTTATCGGACACCTCCATATCGCTCAGTGGTATTTAGCCACAAGGTAGACAGTGTAAGTGTTAGTCTTTTCTGAGTTCAGTCCGACGAATTCGGCTCAGCTACAGTGGTTTTGCAAAACTTCGTGGTTCGCTACTCCAAAGCATTGTCTTACCCGGTGTACCTAAGTAACATGTCACCGCCGGATAAGAAGTAATTCATCTCAATCTGATCACTGAGTCTATGATATACACAAACAGTTAGTTCAATTTCAATACATTTCCACTCACTCCTACGCCTATCCTAGCCAATTTCTACGTTACTCCTCCAGAAACCTGTTACGGCTTCAGCTGAAAGCAATTGCTGTGGGACGGCTACCGATCTGCCTGCTGTAATTGTCGATCGGCATCGCTTGTCGGATGCAGGACAATTATAATGCCCTCCGTCCCGGAACAAAATTGTCCAACGTCTTTCTTCCTCACTTCAATTATTCGGTAGATTTCTTCAATAACTACTCATCCCGTTTGCATACACGTTAGTATGCTATTACAAGTCACCCACCACCGTGAATCAGCTCAATACACTCAGACTGATCAAGCACACTTCTTCTGTTCGCTATTCCATTCTTTTAAAACCATCCAATGGAGGACAAAATACTGACTAAAAAGTGGATATTTACTTTGCACATTTCATTCCTCCAGCTCATTGACTATGAAGGCTTGGTACACGCCTCAACGAACCAAAGTGCTTCTGCCGGAAATTCCACATGAAATACGGTAATTTTTAGACAAAGTAGAGGACAAGATTGTCTATTTGAACATATACACCACATAAAGCACGGTTAATGTATCGACGAGAAACCTTTCTGAAGACTTTGGTATTGACGATGCACGTCGTATGCTCCGAACGGACATGAATATCAGCATCTGCGGCTTGAGTGATGGTCAATTCGGTTCGGTGATCGTACTGAACCGACACTTCTCTGATTTTTGGATTTACCACTCACAGTTCTCGATGGATATTATTGTGCTTACATTTATCCAACTCGGATTTTCGATTCAAGGCGGAACTACTAGTGCCAATCGATGGTTCACCGTTGTACAACCATGCCACTTCCCCAACGCGCTTCAGGACAGGAAACCAACTGGCAATATCGGACCTCGCTTTTACTAACTAGGAACTCACGATCGACGTAGCAACATCATGACCTCATTTAGATCTCAGCGATCACGTGACACTAGTGTTCCATTACATGCATTATACAATATAGCTTGGAGAAGGTGCTGAGGAATCTCACGCCATAACTAATTATGATGACCTGTCTGACCTCATTGGTGCAACAAACTACTATTTTCATTAACACAGTAAGAAGACATGGGTTGCGATATGTTAACATTCCGATTACTGTCGTCAGTCGCGACATTTCACAGGCAGAATAAAATGCGAATTAAATACGGTCCACATTTAGTAGCATAGTGGATATCTCTAACCCGTCAGAGATTTTGCTTAAGTCGCAACAACATGTGGCAATCAAGGAGCTGAAGGAAATGTAGGACGTGGTTCTCCTGCAGCCGGATAAAGACACGGGTGTGACAATCACAGCAAAAGCTAATTACGTTGCAAAAAATGAACTGCATTCTAGGCGACGGACGCAAATTTCATATTGACAAGACGCTGGAGAACAATATCTTGGTGGAGAAGCAAAGTTCAAGGCAACTAAAAATGTTTCATGCTTATATCTCTGAGTCGCAATATCGGCAGCTAAAACCGACAGGGACGGAAACACGAAGGATGAAGGGTGCGCCGAAGCTGCACACTGCGGGAATTTCACTACGCCTAATAATGTGTGTGTGAATAACTTACCTTGACACATAGTAGACCGGTGGTTGGCAAAGCTCTTAGAACCCATGCATAAGCTCCTGAGCACGCATTGTTTGAAAGACGCTGTTGAATTGGCGAATATACTGGAACGAATAGGCTCTACGTACAGCTCATGTATTCCATAGACGTGGAATCGCTTTTTACGAATGTGTCCCTACGACCTATGCCAATTCCTTTGGAATCGGAACCTCTCTGTGTGCCTTCCTCTGAAGTACCTGAAAGACTTGATACTGTTGTACACTGAGAATGTGCGATTTGAGTTTGAAGGGGCGGCTTACAAACTGATCGACGGTGTCGCTATGGTTAGTCCTTTGGGACCAGTTTTGCAGATATCTTCTTGGGCGTGGTCGAAAGAAAAGCTGCTGCCTGCATAGGTGAAGTAAAGCTTTATAAGCGCTATGTAGACGACAATCTCGTCTTCACAAATGGTGAACATTTTACTCATCTTTTTGTCCTCCTGAACCCAATTCACCCCAACCTTTCTGTATCACAGGAGAAAGAACAAAAGGACAGGCTGTTGTTTCTGGACGTGCTCATAAAGAGAAGGACCGATGGCACACTGCAACGCACTGTATACAGGAAAACGACGGGGGGAACAATATATTTTTCCAGCTTCGCCCCAGTTGCATACATGCGCAGCCTAGTAAAAACTCTCTTCTACAGGACAAGACAAATTTGCAATCCGGGATTGCTTAAGGTTGGAGAATTATTTTTTATATAGGACTCTTCTATCCAGTGGGTATCCGGAACAATTCATTCAGACCCACATCAGACGTCCCAAGGAGAAGCTGCCAGTAAAAACAGCGGAGAAGAAGAAGAATGTTTATTTGTTCTTACCGTTCATGGGAGATCATGTGCCAAATGATGTTGATCACAAGCGCAGGCCCGCTCTAATACTCACCTACTGTACCGCCCAGCTACGGCTTATCCACACTGCACGAAGGATTCATCTCCACAGCCGTCCTAGTAGCTCGCTAATTGGCCTCTATCATCTACCAGTTCACTTGCAGTTGCGGGGACTCTTGCATCGGTAGGACTGGTCACCGGCTGGCTCAAAGTGTGGCTGTACACTTCTCATTATGGCTAAGGCAGTTGCTGTCTCGCTAAGGCGGAGTATACCAAAGAATGAACCTGGACCCTGCCTGGTCTATCATAATACACCTAACGACGACTCGTCAACTGATGAACCCATTCGATTCATTCATGGTGCTATTGCGCAAAAGGAATCCGAGCTTGTTGGCAATTGGCGAGGCGCTACTGATAAGGTTGAATTGTCCCTGGCTCTGTGCCCAGAGACAACTGAGGCAATCAATTAGATTGCCATGAACCTGCTTACGTCATTCACATCAATTTTGTGTGTTTATCTATGTTACTAAGTGTCGGCCGTATTCAACGCGTATTTTGTTCTGCCTGTATTGCGTCGCGAATGACGAGAGCAATCGAAGTGTTAACATATCGCAACCTATGTCTTCTTACTGCGTTAATGAAGATATTGAAAGGGACTCAGTGTTTCAAATTAATCTTTCCTAGCCGAATGGTCCCCTGAGGTGACTAGCGGGGAGTTTATCAACAGATTCGACAGGCTCGTGACAAGCACATAGAGACTAAAAACCGCAGCTCAATAAAGATGAAGTCGTTTCTAAGGAGCAGGAATCGTAAGTGCATGGCATTGAGGGACCTGGCATGGCTCGTCCACCTAGCCCCTCCAAGCGAGGACATCTGGGATGTCTACACAACACAAAGGAACCGCTGCGCCAACCTCGTCTGGGAGGATAAAGTGAACAACCAACAAGACCTGGTGATAGAATTTTGCATAAGCCCCAAACAGGTATATATGTGAACAAACTTTGTAGGGTTGAGATTGGAATTCCTGCTCTGCACAGAGCATGCAGGTTAGCGCACAAGGCACAAAAGGCGGCCAACGTTCTTGGAAAACAATGTGCTTGTAACTTCCAAAGTGTGCAATCATTCTACATCCTGCCTACGCAGATCATAAGGCTTAATCATCTAACTTTTACAACCACTGCTGTACTGAAACGGCTGATGTCCTTGCACCAGTACAGCTCTCCTGGTGCAGACGGCATTTGACCGAAAGCGTTGAAAGCGGCTGCCATGAGCTTAGCTGAACCTTTAGCTATACTCTTTCAGCGGTATCTTAACGATATACACGTCCTCACGGTGAGGAATCATCACTCCAATCTGAAAAAGTGGTAACCATGCAGAAACAGCAAATTGTCGCCCGGTAACACTACTTCCGGCGATCGCCAAGATCATGGAGTCCACTGTAGTTGACGCGCTCGTGTGGTACCTAGAGAGTAACAAAATTCTTGTTTCAGAGCGGCACGGATTTCGCCAAACTCGGTCATTTACTACTAACTTGCTGATAACTCGTACAATCTGGTCGGCATCTGTGGATGCTGGTGTAGGAGTTGATACTGCCTATCTGAATTTCTCTAAGGCATTCGAACGCATGAACCATCGCATTCTACTGCACAAACTCCAAAATTATGGAATCAGCGATCCCATTCTGTACTGGATAAGGGACTTTTGCGTTCAACCTCACCTGAATGTGATGGTTCGCGACGCCCTGACAGAACCAATCGAATTTCAATGCGACGTACCTTAGGGCCTGTCCTTCGTCTTCATAAAGGATCTTGTGAGAATCTTCAAACTGCGTACTTTTTGCCGATGATCGAAAGATATGGCTGCTGCCACTACAGTGGAGTATCACGCAGCCCCACAAGATGAACTGGATAAAATGTACAGCTGCGCCAACGAGAACATTCTGCAGTTCAACACCACCAAGTGCACATTGCTGAGCAAACGCTATCAGAGTGCTCACAACTACCGGCTAAGACCAACAATAGTGGGTCCGCTTTTCTGCCCCTTCTCGTTCATCCATTCATTTTCATTACATTTTCTTGGTCGAGAGTATCAACAGGGCAATCGTTAATCATAACTGTACGTACGTTTTCCTTGAACCTACGATTCTCGACTACAGAAGAGTAGTAGGGGGAGTTGAGTGGTATAGGTAGAAATTCGTCACATCTAGACTTACTCAGATAGCCATCCCACACCCGGAAAAGCACTGTACGCGCGTTTCATCCCTTCGGGAATCGTCAGCATTGCGCATTCCATCGGACCCGAGTAGGGCTCGAACCCGCTACTCGACTGTTGCCAGGCCGTGGTTGAAACCACTGAGCTACGGGGGACGGAAACGATCAGTTCTCAATCTTTCCATTCAATCGCGTATCGAATGACTTTGCTACTTCATCCATCGCAGTAGTATGGATTTCACAAATTTTTCGCTTTTGCCATGACACCGACTGTGGCGAGTGCACGCCTCGAGAATCGTGTGATTGAGCACCATCCGTGAACGCGTGCACCGAGTTTCGAAGGAGTACGGTACACATTCTAGTAAGACAATAGTTTTCTTAATCCCACTCTCGCGCATAGCCCAAACTTAGGGCCAGTTTAGTCAGGGAAAGCCAGCAACTTTTCCCAATTTCACGTCATCTGCCAAATTGTTTTCTGCTAGTTCGCATCCTATTTGAAATGACTCACCTTACCTAGTCTCGGTTGCTTGTGACCACGACCGTTTAGACCGCTCGTGCACTGCAACGTCGTAGTCATTGTCATTGTCGAAGATTATATACCATTACTAAAGTTGGTGAGCAGCGACAGGGGACTTATTTATTACGTTTATAATCGTCTCGTATCACATTGCTATAACAAAATCTTTATTTTGCCAAACTGTGTACCCTGCCTACATTGTTTCAGTGGAATCATGCTAATCAAATGGTTGAAGTGTCATCTCTGGCTTGAGATCCACCTCCGTGCTTGGTTTGCTCTATCAGGAAGGAATCCGGGCGTGGATAGCTGTAGTGATTTACTTCCGTTTGCCACATATTCGCCCACCTTGGCTGAGTATCCAAACTCAAGTTTGATCACCTACGCAGGCAAACGTACATGTACCTGCCCCATCCTGACCTGCACGTACTTAGAGGTTGATTACATAGTGATCTGTTCACTAGTTTTCTTCCTTTTGAGTTACGGAACAGTTGGAGCATACTCCCTAAACTAATCGTTTAGACCCAGTTTTACCACTGCTTTGCTTCAATTTGATAAGCAACTAACAGTACATTGTATAGTGGCTGCTGGCAAAAGAACAACAATCACCACATGCTGACCTTCTGCTTGCTGACCTCGACGTCTCCAAATCAACCCCGATTGAGCGCATGGATAATACCAAGAGTAAAATTGATTTGGAATTGCACGAAGAGCGTTCAAGCTAATGGCATGAGGGAAACGGCCGAGGGAAGTACGCTACATGGTAGGTGCTTCTAATTCATGCGAAATATAATATGACCATGTTGTACTTTAATCAAGGCCAAGCTTTCGTTTTTGATCTTCAGACGGCTAGTACGACATCTTAGTGGGGCGTTTGTACCCATTAGTCTGGTGGCGCATCGTGTCCGACCCCATTTCAAGGACACGTGCCACAGAACAAAAGAGTTTTATGTCCACTAAACAAATATTTAAGTCCCTGCGGAACATTACCACTTGTTTTGTTTAGATAGTGGAGAAGCATCATACTTCTGTTGTGTGCAACTTTCTGGGTTTTAATCGGGACCACTTTCCTACCATATGGGAGCCCAAGATAACCAATTCGCTGCACAAAGAATAAAGCGCTTCGGAGCTTTCCAAGCACCACCCAATAACTTCTTTTCCCTTGTTGTTCAAGGTCATGTACCCCCTCGTTGCCGATGCATCGAGTAATTACTTTAGAAAATGCAACATTCTCTTTCCCGAGTAACACGGTTTTCATCGAAAGCGATTGTGCACTACGTAACGGCTAATAGACCAGAGCAGTTTGGTTGAGTTTACTAATGTTAGAGATGGCGGTGATGTAATCTGATCAGGGTTATGAAATACATTTGGTCACTCAGATCATCGGATCCGCAGTTCTCATCCCTAGTATTGCGCTGTCAGTGGTCCTTTCTAGATTTGGATCCCAAACTTTTTCCTCCAGTTACAGTTGATGACTAATGTCCAGCGCTCCCTGGCCCAGTGGCTGACACACATCCGTTTCTTGTACTCATGCGTGATCTCGCGCAAATTATCTTTTCAGGTTCCAGGATTTTTGCCGGCAATCTCAAGACAGCGAGTAGTTAGGATAACTGCGAACCACAAACTTGTCCAGTGTTGCCTAGATACGATGCAGCGGTGATCAGTCCAGAGCACCCTGCAATATAACATGACCGGATGCAAAATGTTATCCGCATAATGCCATATCAAATGTTGCTACAGGATCGGCGCGAATATTCTACAAATATCCTATGGAACATGACATTGATGCACTTGTTCAGGACGACTTGGATTGTTTTGGGCAATCGAATGAGGTGTCGAAAACTGATAACCAACGTTATGGATTCCTAAGGAGGACATTCGGTATATTCCATCAAATGCACAGTGCGTATATTCGTCCTAATGTCGAAAACGAGCTCCACGTCTCGTATCTATGTTTAAAACATGATAACACTGATCTGGAGCCTCTTCAACATCGAACTGCCAAATGCATCATTGGAACGCACAATCCCTCCTTAGGACCGTTCAGTAGACAGTGCCACCGATTACGATAAAAATGGCTTGTCAGATCCTATATAATCCAAAACATTTGGGTATCTCTATTCCGGAGCACATTAGTATAACATGGGCCTAAGCGCCCACTCACTAATACCGACGGAGCATGATAGTGGTTTGGAATGTAACATTAATCGGTTTTTTCTTCATGGATGTCATCCGTCGAATGCACTCTCGGATAAGTCGCCTCAGTGTCGACGTCAACCCTACTTAAAGGTTGCATGTGTGACGCATTAAGTCGTCTACATTTCGCTACTTAGCCGACATCAATGTATGCTGTAAAATGCGGTGGGAGATGCAAAAGTAAAAGGATGGTCACTTCTGGACCAAATATCGTCCGTTTTCTCTTTCCCTGTTTGTGAAGAGTTTCGCCAGACCATCTGATGAGGCTCGTAAAATATATGCTTCTTCATCCGTTGAAATTGGCTGCAGTAAACCTGGTGGACCCACCCCGCAATTTCTTCCAACGAAGTCTCGATGAGATGCGCGTGCCAACAATGTGGAAGCAGGGCATCGTCACTCCCATCCATAAGGGGGAAGTCGTACTGATCCGGCCAACTATCGCCCGATAACACTACTTCCGGTGCTCTTCAAAATCATGGAAGCGATTGTTACCGAAGCGCTCATGAACTACTTGGAGCGACGCAATATCATAGCACCAGAACAACATAGATTTCGCAAGCACCGATCTTGCACTCCAAACTTGCTACTTGCTAGATCCAATTGGACTAAGACCGTTAACAGCGGCGTAGGTGTTGATGCAGTATACCTAGACTTCTCAAAGGCCTTTGACCGTCTGAACCACCGTATCCTCCTTCACAAGCTGCAGTGTTGTGGAATTGGTGACCCAATCCTCGGTTGGACAGGTAACTTCTTTCTTCAACGACATCTGAATGTGAGTTCGCGGCGTCATCTCTGACCCAATCGACGTTAAGTGCGGAGTGCCCCAGGGCTCAGTATTTGGTCCACGACTATTCCTGATTTACATAAACGATCTCGCGATGGTAACAACCACCAATTCCTTACTGTTCGCTGATGATCTCAAGGTATGGCGAGCCATTAGAACAACCAACGCCAATGCAGCACTTCAGGATGATCTTGGCAGGGTCTACAAATGGTCAGCTCAGAACCTGCTTCAGTTCAGCGCTACGAAGTGCAAGGTGTTGTGCATACGCGATAAAGCCACTTGCGAATGCAGACTGGGGGGTTAAATATTGCAGCGCAGTTTAACGGAATGCGATCCAGGCGTGATAGTGCAGGAAGATCTGAGCTGTTCCCGTCAGGCCAAGAGAGCCTCCAAAAAAGCTAACCAGCACCTTGTCCTTTTGAGGAGGGCATTCGGGCGCTTTGATCCCTCTAGCTTTTCTCAGATGTTCAACGCCTACATTCTACCTCATGCTGAGTACGCCATCCACGCCTGGCAGCCATGGCAAAAGCAAGAATTTGGCGCTCTTGAACAGCCACAACGACGGGCGATCAAGAATGTACAGGGTCTGTTTCACCTCCCTTACCGATTGAGGCTGAATACCCTCGGGTTCTACAGTGTACAATATCGACGCCTGCGTGGTGACTTGGTAATGACTTATATGATCCTGAGGAATCCAAACCATTCTTGTCGTCACCTACTGAAGCTGAATCGCAATATCACACTCAGAGGACACCAGACAAAGCTGGCCACACAATATAGGCGGTTGGAATGACGCCAGAATTTCTTTTCCCTTCATGTGTGCCAACACTGGAACGCTCTTCCCACATACGTTGTTTCTTCCCCCACGCTAATGGTATTCAAAAGACGTCTGGATGATTCGCGTATCCACTTACATTACACTAAATAATCAGTGATGTCTACATCAACCAAACGTGAACAAACGGTGCACATTCTCAGCTTTTGTGTTTCACTACTTACACATTGCTGCTGTGGAATATTGTTCGGATATAATACAACTGCATTCATCAATTATCTCAGTCCAAGAAAGCGGCGCGCGAGTAAGCGTTGTCGTTTCTTGTGTTCCTAAAACATACCTTCCCCATATTACTTCCCCATATTATTCTACAGTAACAATTCAATACGCATTCCAAAATGTTTTAATGAAGCAGAGCATCTGAATCGCTAGATGCTTAAACTGACGATTTACACTTAAGTTTGTTTGCACTGCAACCATCCTACGAGACTTGTAAAGCAATCGTTTTTAATTTAAGATATCATTGTTCATTGTTCATAGTGTTTATAATTCATTGAAGTGAAAAGGAACGTGTATGAAGTTTGCTTCACTTTCTGTACCAGTAGGGATCCAAAGGCATCCCATCCATTTAGTGGAGGATACTGAGGTGTGAGTATATTAATGGCATTCTAGTCCCCAAACAACTCGAATTATACATTCTGCTTCCTACTGAAATTCCACTTTCAATCAGGCACCATTTTCACATTGCATCCGTCGCGAAGCTAGAATTATTGCCTTGATGAGGATCTGTTGCTTTTTAATCCAAATGGGTAGTTGGTGGGGTCGAGGGCTAGAAGTAGAAATTCGTCACACAAAGATTCAGTCCGACAGCCATCATACACCCTGAAAAGCACTGGACGGTCGTTTCATTCTTTCGGGAATCGTCAGGAATGCGTATAACATCTGACTTCGTATGGCTCGAACCCGCAACTTGGCTATTGCAATTATGTGCTTGAGAACACTGAGATACGGGGAACGGTAACGTCTATCGTGACTAAGTTCTTAGCTCTGATATAACGCCGCTCACTACCTACTGACTGGCACGTTACTATCGTGTGGAGGGCAGGGTAACTCCCTTACCAAACGACGAACTTACCCAACTGAGGCCACCAAGCAGTTATTATCTTCTCAGTGCATCAAGGAAATCGTAACAGAATTAGTTAAATAGCAACCACACAGGCAGAAAAAACGGCCTTTTTCCGATCGTAATTATTCGCACCAGATAATGTGTAGCAACTTGTCTTGCGGGTATTTGCTTGGAGGTTACTGAGTCAGTCCCTTTGTTTATGGACTGGTAAACACATGTTGTGTCAGGTTAGCGATGCGTGATGGATGGATGACACCCTGGCTTGAATACGGAGTAACAGTGGATCTCACATCGATGAGTATACTCGTGGTGTTCGGCAAGCGTTGACTAAATCTCAACTGCTTATGGGGCGTAGCATAATCTCCAAGCTAAGCGTGTGAGATCCATAGGAAGTGTGGTCTAGGACATCACCCGACGTTTTATAGTTCGTCATCGATTCGGCGTATGCTATCTTGTTTTGGTCTAGGCACTATGGAACGCTTTGGCGCCTATACGTGCCGTTTTGAGTTATGTATACCCTACAGACTTTTTCGTACCACTAAGACAGTAACGAGTACACCGACTTTGCCGGAGATACAGAATAGCTGCAGTTACCGTTTGGCAGTATATTGCTCGCAAGGTGAATGCCAAACACGTCCGCTCCTATTAACGTTCCAACGGTATCCGTTCAGGCCCTTATTATCGGTGTATTTGAAGTGTAACAAGGGATTTCGGAATTAGTGATTGCTTTGAATTAAGTTCACGCGTGTTGCAATTCAGACGCATGCTTAGCATTGCTAACCAGAATGGAAATCTAAACAAACGTCAAATGCGCTTTTCGAGAAGCCATGTACTTCAATGGTGTATAGGCCGACCGGCACAAAGCGACCACAATGTCAAGCCTCATCCAAAACACCTTCACCTGACGCATCCAACCAGGAGCAAACCGGGCGCGCAGGGCAGTAATCATAGAGAGATAGTGGCCCTCCAAAAACATGGCCCCAGTTTCAAATGAAACTGCTTTCGCATTCCGTCGGCGTCGGCCTCATTCACCGGTAATCGTATTTAATTGTCTCTCGTTGCAGTTACTACTGCCCTTATCGTGCTTCGGTCGGTCTGCAGCAACGCAAATCCGGTCGATTAGGTTTCGCCAACTTTGTTCTTCAGCATGCAGATTTACCAATATTTTGTTGTCTGGTGGGGTTTGCTTTCCAACATACCCATGAAAGTGACGTAACTTCATTCACTGTTCACGTTTTTTTCCCCTTTATGCAGATATCTGGTTTTAGTTCTGCGGTTCACTGCACCGAAACATGAATATCACCACTGGTCCAGTTCCCTTCATAGAACATTTCTTGGTATTTTATATGCATCATTGGAGCTAAGGGTATCCGTTAATTCAGAGATGTGAATATGTGCATGAGCAGAGTGCATTGGTTCGCTAGGGTTACAGGGAGTGTAAGCACCTCGGTCCTTACCTATCATGTTTTCCCGGCTATTAAGTAGTGGAACATGACTTTAAGAACCTGCACAACTATATATATATGCCGGGAGCCACATCGACACGGAATCCACATGACCACTCTGTAGACAGTTTCTACCCGTAGGATAGCCATGAACCTAGACGATATGCAGTCAGTTCACCTGCTCACCGGTTTATCGTTTCATAGATCTCAAGTCCAGATTGAGTGGCCCCTGTTGATTTTAATTTGTCACCCCAATGGTATTCGGTTGGTCACTGATGATCGAATCTGATTTATTCGCGTCACTGAAGTATGAGCTACGTCCTGAATGTTCCAACCATGCTTGTGATGTTCATCCGTTACACCTACCATTACGGCTGAGATCAGCGACTGTCCACAGTTTGGGTACTTTAGGCCACGCGTTGACTGATCGCGTCCAGTCACCGGCCTGTGTGCATTTAACAAGTTTATCATTGAGTGGTTAGTCACCACCGATTCCACACAAGACAGACTCTGTAAATGCGAGCACTTACTCGGGGTGCAGGTCACAATTACAGCCCGTTGACATGATCAAGGCACTTGCATGTTGCTATGTTAAAACCCCGGACAGTATGCATGTGGACGAAATGTGTGCCTACCCCGCAGCACTCC
>OX104064.1:44653821-44685711 GCA_944474145.2 Dicrocoelium dendriticum | reverse complement strand
CCGTTTGCCACATATTCGCCCACCTTGGCTGGGTATCCAAACTCAAGTTTGATCACCTACGCAGGCAAATGTACATGTGCCTGCCCCATCCTGACTTGCACCTAGTTAGAGGTTGATTACATAGTGATCTGTTCACGCGTTTTCTTTCATTTGGGTTACGGAACAGTCGGGGTATACTCTCTAAACGAATCATTTAGTCCCAGTTTTACCGCTGCTTTGCTCCAATTTGATAAGCAATTAACAGTACATTGTATAGTGGCTGCTGGCAAAAGAACAACAAGCACCACATGCTGACCTTCTGCTTGCTGAGGTCGATGTCCCCAAATCAACCCCGATTGCGCGCGTTGATAATACCAAGTGTAAAACTGATTTGGAATTGCACGAAGAGCGTTCAAGCGAATGGCATGAGGGAAACGGCCGAAGGAAGTACGCTACATTGTAGGTGCTTCTAATTCATGCGAAATATAATATGACCTTGTTGTACTTTAATTAAGGGCAAGCTTTCGTTTTTGATCTTCAGACGGCTAGTACGACATCTTAGTGGGGCGTTTGTACCCATTAGTCTGGTGGCGCATCGTGTCCGACCCCATTTCAAGGACACGTGCCACAGAACAAAAGAGTTTTATGTCCACTAAACAAATATTTAAGTCCCTGCGGAACATTACCACTTGTTTTGTTTAGATAGTGGAGAAGCATCATACTTCTGTTGTGTGCAACTTTCTGGGTTTTAATCGGGACCACTTTCCTACCATATGGGAGCCCAAGATAACCAATTCGCTGCACAAAGAATAAAGCGCTTCGGAGCTTTCCAAGCACCACCCAATAACTTCTTTTCCCTTGTTGTTCAAGGTCATGTACCCCCCCCGTTGCCGATGCATCAAGTAATTACTTTAGAAAATGCAACATTCTCTTTCCCGAGTAACACGGTTTTCATCGATAGCGATTGTGCACTACGAAATGGCTAATAGACCAGAGCACTTGGGTTGAATATACTAATGTTAGAGACGGCGGTGATGTAATCTGATCAGTTATGAAACACATTTGGGCATTCAGATCATCGGATCCGCAGTCCCATCCTCAGTATTACGCTGTCAGTGATCCTCTCTTGATTTGGATCCCAAACTTTTTCCTCCAGTTACAGTTGATGACTAATGTCCAGCGCTCCCTGGCCCAGTGGCTGACACACATCCGTTTCTTGTACTCATGCGTGATCTCGCACAAATTATCTCTTCAGATTCCTGGATTTTTGTTGGCAATCTCAAGACAGCGAATAGTTACAATAACTGCGAACCACAAACTGGTCCAGTGTTGCGTAGATACGGTGCAACAGTGATCAGTCCAGAGCATACTGCAATTTAACATGAGCGAATGCAAAATGTTATCCGCATAATGCCATACTAAATGTTGCTGCAACATCGGCGCGAATACTCTACAAATATCCTATGGAACATGAGATTGGTGCACTTGTTCAGGACCACTTGGATTGCTTTGGGCAATCGAACTAGGCGTCGAAAACTGAAAACCAGCGTTACGGATTTCTAAGGAGGGCATTCGGTGTGTTTCATCAGATGCACAATGCATATCTTCCTCCTAATGTCGAAAACGAGCTTCGAGTCTCGTGTCTATGTCGAAAACACGATAACGCTGATCTGGAGCCTCTTCAACATCGAAATACCAAATGCGTCATTGGAACGCACAATCCCTCCTTAGAGCTGTTCAGTAGATAGTGCCACGATTTATGAGACTCAATAAAAATGGCTTGTCAGATCCTCTATAATCCAAAACATTTGGGTATCTCACTTCCGGGGCACGCTAGTGTGACCTCGGCCTAAACGACCACTCACTAATACCGACGGAGCATGATAGTTGTTTGGAATGCAACATTAACCGGTTTTTTCTTCATGGATGTCATCCATCGAAAGCACTCTCAGATAAGTCGCCTCAGTGTCGAAGTCAACCCTACTTAAAGATTGCCTGTATGACGCACTAAGTCATCTACATTTCGCTACTTAGCCAACATTAATGTATGCTGTAAAATGCGGTGGGATATGCAACATTGCCACATGCAAAAGTAAAAGGATGGTCACTTCTGGATCAAATATCGTCCGTTTCCTCTTTCCCTGTTTGTGAAGAGTTTCACCAGACCATCTGAGGAGGCTGGTAAAATATATGCTTCTTCACCCGTTGAAATTGGCTACAGTAAACCTGGTGGACCCACCTCGCAAATTCTTCCAACGATGCCTCGATGAGGTGCGGGTGCCAACAATGTGGAAGCAGGGCATCGTCACTCCCATCCATAAGGGAGGAAGTCGTACTGATCCGGCCAACTATCGCCCGATAACACTACTTCCGGTGCTCTTCAAAATCATGGAAGCGATTGTTGCCGAAGCGCTCATGAAGTACTTGGAGAGACGCAATATCATAGCACAAGAACAACATGGATTTCGCAAGCACCGATCTTGCAATTCAAACTTGCTACTTGCTAGATCCAGTTGGACTGAGACCGTTAACAGTGGCGTAGGTGTTGATGCAGTATATCTAGACTTCTCAAAGGCCTTTGACCGTCTGAACCACCGTATCCTCCTTTACAAGCTGCAGTGTTGTGGAATTGGTGATCCAATCCTCGGTTGGACAGGTAATTTCTTGCTTCAACGACATCTGAATGTAAGAGTTCGCGGCGTCATCTCTGACCCAATCGACGTTAAGTGCGGAGTGCCCCAGAGCTCAGTACTTGGTCCACGACTATTCCTGATTTAAATAAACGATCTCGCGACAGTAATCATCTCCAACTCCTTACTCCTCGCTGATGATCTCAAGGTATGGCGAGCCATTAGAACAACCAGCGACAATGCAGCACTTCAGGATGATCTTGACAGGGTCTACAAATGGTCGCCTCAGAACCTGCTTCAGTTCAGCGCTACGAAGTGCAAGGTGTTGTGCATACGCCATAAAGTCACTTGCGAATGCAGAATTGAGGATCAAATATTGCAGCGCAGTTTAACGGAATGCGATCGAGGCGTGATAGTGCAGGATGATCTGGGCTGTTCACGTCAGGCCTAGAAAGCTTCCAAAAAAGCTAACCAGCACCTTGGCCTTTTGCGGAGGGTATTCGGGCGCTTTGATCCCTCCAGCTTTTCGCAGATGCTCAACGCCTACATTCGGCCTCATGCTGAGTACGCCATCCATGCCTGGCAGCCATGGCAAA
Organism: Dicrocoelium dendriticum; assembly: GCA_944474145.2. Lineage (NCBI taxonomy): Eukaryota > Metazoa > Platyhelminthes > Trematoda > Plagiorchiida > Dicrocoeliidae > Dicrocoelium > Dicrocoelium dendriticum. The sequence continues at coordinate 44,682,506 of OX104064.1, read as the reverse complement.
AGCAAGACCTTACCGCTCTTGAACTGCCAAAACGAAGGGCGACCAAGAATGTACAGGGCCTGCTTCATCTCCCTTACCGATTGGGGCTGAAAACCCTCGGGGTCTACAGTGGACAATATCGATGACTGCTTGGTGACTTGGTAATGACTTATATGATCCTGAGGAATCCAAACCATTCTTGTCGTCACCTACTAAAACTGAATCGCAATATCGCACTCAAGGGACACCAGATGAAGCTCGCCACACAATACAGCCGGTTGGAATGCCGCCAGAATTTCTTTTCCCTTCGCGTGTGCCAACACTGGAACGCTCTTCCCACATACGTTGTTTCTTCCCCCACGCTAATGGTATTCAGAAGACGTCTGGATGATTCGCTTATCCACTTACATTACACTAGATAATCAGTGATGTCTACATCAACCAAACGTGAGCAAACGGTGCTCATTCTCAGCGTTTGTGTTTCACTACTTACACGCTGCTGCTGTGGAATATCGTTCGGATATAATACAACTGCATTCATCAATTACCTCAGTCCAAGAAAGCGGCGCGCGAGTAAGCGTTGTCGTTTCTTGTGTTCCTAAAACATACCTTCCCCGTATTACTTCCCCATACTACTCTACAGTAACAATTCAATACGCATTCCAAAATGTTTTAATGAAGCAGGGCATCTGAATCGCTAGACGCTTAAACTGACGATTTACACTTAGGTTTGTTTGCACTGCAACCATCCTACGAGAATTGTAAAGCAATCGCTTTTTTAATTTATTATATCATTGTTCATTGTTCATAGGGTTCATTTTCATTGAAGTGAAAAGGAACGTGTATGAAGTTTGCTTCACTTTCTGTACCAGTAGGGATCCAAAGGCATCCCATCCATTTAGTGGAGGATACTGAGGAGTGCGTAAATTAATGGCATTCCAGTCCCCAAACAACTCGAATTATACGTTCTGCTTCCTACTGAAATTCCACTTTCAACCATTCAACATTTTCACATTGCGTCCGTCGCGAAGCTGGAATTACTGCCTTGATGAGGATTTGTTGCTTTTTGTTACAAACGGGTAGTTGATGGGGTTGAGGGCAAGAAGTAGAAATTCGTCACACACAGATTCAGTCTGACAGCCATCATACACCCGGAAAAGCACTGGACGGTCGTTTTATTCTTTTGGGAATCGTCAGCACTGCGCATAACATCTGACCTTCGTATGTCTCGAACCCGTAACATGGCTATTGCAATTATGTGCATGAGAACACTGAGATACGGGGACGGTAACGGCTATCGTGGCTAAGTTCTTAGATCTGATATAGCGCCGCTCACTACCTACTGACTGGCACGTTACTATCGTGCAGAGGACAGGGTAACTCCCTCACCAAGCGACGAACTTGCCCAACTCAGACCACCAATTGGGCTTTAATACCAAGCAGTTATTATCTTCTCAGTGCATCAAGGAACTCGTAACAGCATTAGTTAAATAGCAACCACACAGGCAGAAAAAACGGCCTTTTTCCGATCGTAATTATTCGCACCGGATAATGTGTAGCAAATTGTCTTGCGGGTATTTGCTTGGAGGTTACTGAGTCAGTCCCTTTTGTTTATGGACTGGTAAACGCATGTTGTGTCAGGTTAGCGATGCGTGGTGGATGGATGACACTCTGGCTTGAATACGGAGGAACAGTGGATCTCACACCGATGAGTATACTCGTGATGTTCGGTAAGCGTTGATTAAATCTCAACTGCTTATGGGGCGTAGCACAATCTCCAAGCTAGGCGTGTGAGATCCATAGGAAGTGTGGTCTAGGACATCACCCGACGTTTCATAGTTCGTCATCGATTCGGCGTATGCCATCATGTTTTGGTCTAGGCACTATGGAACGCTATGGCGCCTGTGCGTGCCGTTTTGAGTTATGTATACTCTACAGACTTTTTCGTACCACTAAGACAGTAACGAGTACACTGACTTTGCCGGAGATACAGAATAGCTGCAGTTATCGTTTGGCAGTATATTGCTCGCAAGGTGAACGCCAAACACGTCCGCTCCTATTAACGTTCCAACGGTATCCGTTCAGGCCCTTATTATCGGTGTATTTGAAGTGTAACAAGGGATTTCGGAATTAGTGATTGCTTTGAATTAAGTTCACGCGTGTTGCAATTCAGACGCATAGTTAGCATTGCTAACCAGAACGGAAATCTAAACAAACGTCAAATGCGCTTCTCGAGAAGCCATGTACTTCAATGGTGTATAGGCCGACCGGCACAAAGCGACCACAATGTCAAGCCTCATCCAAAACACCTTCACCTGACGCATCCAACCAGGAGCAAACCGGGCGCGCAGGGCAGTAATCATAGAGAGATAGTGGCCCTCCAAAAACATGGCCCCAGTTTCAAATGAAACTGCTTTCGCATTCCGTCGGCGTCGGCCTCATTCACCGGTAATTGTATTTAATTGTCTCTCGTTGCAGTTACTACTGCACTTATCGTGCTTCGGTCGGTCTGCAGCAACGCAAATCCGGTCGATTAGGTTTCGCCAACCTTGTTCTTCAGCATGCAGATTTTCCAATATTTTGTTGTCTGGTGGGGTTTGCTTTCCAACATACCCATGAAAGTGATGTAACTTCATTCACTGTTCACTTTTTTTACCTTTATGCAGATATCTGGTTTTAGTTCTGCAGTTCACTGCACCGAAACATGAATATCACCACTGGTCCAGTTCCCTTCATAGAACATTTCTTGGTATTTTATATGCATCATTGGAGCTAAGGGTATCCGTTCTTTCAGAGATGTGAATATGTGCATGAGCAGAGTGCATTCGTTCGCTAGGGTTACAGGGAGTGTAAGCACCTCGGTCCTTACCTATCATGTTTTCCCGGCTATTAAGTAGTGGAACATGACTTTAAGAACCTGCATAACTATATATATATGCCGGGAGCCACATCGACACGGAATCCACATGACCACTCTGTAGACAGTTTCTACCCGTAGGATAGCCATGAACCTAGACGATATGCAGTCAGTTCACCTGCTCACCGGTTTATCGTTTCATAGATCTCAAGTCCAGATTGAGTGGCCCCTGTTGATTTTAATTTGTCACCCCAATGGTATTCGGTTGGTCACTGATGATCGAATCTGATTTATTCGCGTCACTGAAGTACGAGCTACGTCCTGAATGTTCCAACCATGCTTGTGATGTTCATCCGTTACACTTACCATTACGGCTGAGATCAGCGACTGTCCACAGTTTGGGTACTTTTGGCCACGCGTTGACTGATCGCGTCCAGTCACCGGCCTGTGTGCATTTAACAAGTTTATCATTGAATGGTTATTAACCACCGATTCCACACAAGACAGACTCTGTAAATGCGAGCACTTACTCGGGGTGCAGGTCGCAATTACAGCCCATTGACATGATCAAGGCACTTGCATGTTGCTATGTTAAAACCCCGGACAGTATGCATGTGGACGAAATGTGTGCCTACCCCGCAGCACTCCTGGTTCCTACTAGGATGCCTTCCAGTTGCGGTGGATTCAGGGGTTGTTGACAGAGCCTCAGTTAGTGCAGCTCAAGTCGTCATGGGCGCTCTGTCTGTGCAAACGCCTTGTGGATGCCTGCAATCCTGGTGACGGATAATTATAGTAAGAGGCGCCGCAAACTATGTGCCTACGAAATGTGTTAAGTGTGTCTTCAGTCGATAAGTTCAAATGTGACGACGAAACTCGAAGTGTTCACGGATGCCACGGTTCCTTGAAACTTCCTCCAACCCATGTTCTCGGCTTCGGCACACGATATGTTACCAAGACGATTTGAGGACTACATGTACTTTGCTGCTGAAAAGATTACAATTTGGCCAGAATATGATTACTAAATGTAGTAAACGTAATGTTTGTCATGTCATCCGTCATATGGGCTGAACGTCAATATTTTAGCCCTCCTCGACACTGAATCAAGCGCTACGCTGTCTGACCGTTAACCATTTTCCACCATGGTGGTTACACAGCAGACTATCAGCACGAGAACCATACGAAGCAGTTGGAAGTTATTTCAGAAACACAGTGTGTCAACGAACTCAAAGGGATGGTCTGTTGCCTGGGCGGGACACATTAGCGGGCGGCCATCTTTACTTCCTTAGAATCTACACAACAACGAAGGGAAAACGGGGAACAAATGTGGTTGGAGTACATGTCCTTAATCTGCTCTTCAGCGACTGCTTCTAACAATCCAAGAACATAGCGATCAAACTCATCTGGTGTGCGTCACATTATGAATGCGAAATTTTACTCCTCGGACTTAATAGGAAACTGCCGGCTGTAGCTATCAACTTCAGGTTACGACCTGGGCACTTCACCGCAAACACTCAGATACATGCTGAAAACTATACGATATGACTTTGGGTTGCATGTTGTGGCTAGGAGTTACTACACCCCGTATTAGAGCACTAAGAATTCGGGCGTTTCAGAGCAAACCAGTTTCATTGAGTCGGTTAATGCGTTTAACGACCCACCACCTTACGACTGCTGGTCCGTACTACTGTCAGTTTGGGTGTAGGAAGAATTTAGTCTTTTCACTTTCAATCTCCAAGGCGAACTGTGGACATACCATAGAAAGTTATACCGTTAATTAACACGGAAACTTCGAAGTCCGTTCATCACCATGGGTGGCTGGTAGGTAAAGCTGTCAGCACTGTCAATTAACTATGGTTGAGTATCTTCAACCAGGACTGTACCAACTGCAGGGAACACATGATGACCTAATTGACCTGTAACGATAGTTCGTACTTCGTTAGCACTCCGTTTGAACGCGGTCTTTTTAGTGGACGCAGCCCGACCGCGTTGAGATGTCAACGTTATTGCTAGTCCCATAATAGGCCGCTGTGTGACTAAATGGCTCTGCATTAATGGTGAACGTAAGGCTCTTACCAGGTGTTTTATTCGCTTCCATACGATAATATTCTATATAAAGCCCTTGGTCTGAATATGCCAAACTGCCCGCCTGGGTTCGCGATGTTGGCAACACTACTTATTGAGTACTACGCGACGTGTAAACCAATTTGGCAACAACTACAAAACAGATCAGAGCCCTCAGCAAACGTTTCCCTGTAATGCGGCAGGGACCAATCGCACAATATGCATATGGTAGCCGGACAGTAGTGATCTACTTCACAAGTCATCACCTCATCACATAAATTATTTTCAACTTTCACTCCGGAATCAGTCCTGAGGTAGTCGCAGAATGCCTCCGGACTGAAACGCAACAGTGTTTTACAAAATCGCATCAGCACGACTGGTTAGTTAATGTGACCCAACAGGTAGCACTGAGCGAAGGCGTAGCATAGCGGGGGGGGGGGGGTTCGACCCGCCCCAGAATGCACGTGACGGCAGGTGGTATTGTTAGTACCGTTAATTGTTGGATACCAAATATAAAGGGTAAATTTCTATAGAAGCTGTGGGTTGAATATTTTAACGTTACTCTGTAGGACCAACAACAACTTTGCGCAATGTGTCACACCTGTGCAAATCTTCTTCCCAGCAAATCTCTTACTTTCCCAATTGTAGTCACCTTCACTACATTTACCTGTGTTCCAGACGATCATCCAATTTATCGGAAACGAATGTGCACTTTACCCTGAGCTGATTGTGTGGCCCTCACGCGCCTATTCTGCCTTCAGTCAGGACGAAAATTTTAACACTGCCCCGGGCGGCAAGTTGTTACTACGCCACTACCTTAATTTATCTCGTCTAGTATACTACCAACCGCGTTACCTGATTGCGGGTTGGGTGAATCCGATCACTTGATCCCCTAGTGCGATAGTACCAGAGAGAAAAGCTCTGACGATCTTGAAGTGATGCGGGCTCGTTATCCAGGCAGTCCAGGTTCGGGTGACTGGAAACCTTCGACATGGTGAACCAAAACCATATATGTAACTCTTAATAATCCTACTGAGAAAATCCGTTGTTCGTACAATGGAAACACGTCTGAGTACTGTAATGGGACTGCAAGATCACCATACATAGAGGTCGCTGAGCAGACTGAAATACGTCTTTGGTAGGCAACCCGGCGAGCTTATAAAAAGTAACTATGTAGTCTCGACAAAGCCAAGCATGCCTTTTGGACATGATCATGGGTCGGTGCTAGCTCCACCACTATAGCCACACTGTCTTTAAGGGGTCTGAACTCCCACTGTCTTCGCCGGTAAGTGGATCGGACAGGTTGGTTAAAACCAGACTGCCTGTCCCAATATTAGTATGCCACTTGTAGTTCGCCACTGAGCTGAAATGATTACACTGTCCCCTTCCATGTCGCCGAGAGTAGAATGTTGTGTCACAACAGCTCATGTATGAGAATACGCACTAAGCGCATCCGCTGCTAGAGAGTACGCTCTCACCTAATTTCTTCTCCCATTCGAGTCAGCTCGACGCACCCTCCTGGTGAGAACTGCGATGCAAGGTCAACTTGGCTTCATAAACGGAAATATGAGCCAATCAGCATTGAGCTCGCCCCCTTCTCATAGTGGCTTTTCTTCTCTTTTCATCCCCCCCCCCCATGGGTAAACTATTCTCCTTGTAAGTTGACATTACATCAGTCAGACAAAACATATGGCCAGGCAATCAATCGGGCAGCCAAGTGACTTCAGGCGTCCTGACTTTCCGGTCACTCAGATCTGCGTGGGCAAGTGAAACGTTTCGGGTAGGCTAATGGGATTGAGTTGGATTCATCATTGAGACAGTTTTCCAGTCTTAGCATGGAACTGAGACGTTAGCCTCCAATGTCGATCAGCTCAGCGAATGCAAAAGGTGAGAAAGCAGGATGCCGAATGGCAGTTGCCCTTCCACTGAAAAATGAATCGGGGACACGCGCAAGTGAGTCCTCTGGAGTTTTTCTCCTGGCGAATGAGATCCCTTGTCTAAACCGCGACTCTTATCATTGTGAACAATAGTTTTCTGTTACTTTGTGGGTAGTTTTCAGCCTCAGTTTACTGATCGCATGTCAACTACGCGTTGATAACATTTCTTATAAGACGCTGTCGGGATCACTGTTACTATTCTTAAATAAACAAATGTTTTATTTCTCGACAATGGGAATGTTCCCGTATAAGGACAAATCAACAGGTACATAGTTTTCACAAACGAAGTCATCCAACATAGGATTGGAGAGAATTCCCTCCAGCATGCGAAGCTGGTATGTCTAGAGGGAATTGGGTAGGTTATATCATTATTGAAATATATGGTAAGCTCATACCAGCATCACGCTTTCATTGTGCTGAGTGGTGAAAGTAATTCAGTGTGCATGCAGGGAGGTGCTGAGGGATAGGTTCCTTGTATTCAAGTGAAGGCGCCTATAGGTCTGTTTTCATCAAGTGCTCATTCGTCCTCAGTCTCGTCGATAAATATACGCATATACCAATGTGGGCTTCTGTCACAATTTTCCACAAGACAATGCTTGACGATATACTTGTTTCATCCTGCACAAATCGAAGCAACTTGCTTTCGCATGCAGTTACATAATGTGCTAAACAGCCATTAGGTTCCTATCTGATGTCGACACTGTTTTCGAATTCCTTTTCCCTAGGCTAAGATATCCGTAACATGGATAGGATATTTTACACAATTTTCCGCAACAGACATTTTAAACCCATGTAGATTACCGTACTTCTCGGTGTTGTGGAGCGATTTTCTCCTACGCTTGGAGTATTCAATGTGAAAGAAGTTTCTTCTAATTTATGTTTTTGTCCTGGAAATTATAATTTTGCCGCGTCACATCGCCTATTGGATCTCCGCTATACTACCTGATGCACAGATTTACCCCCGCGGTGTGAGTAAAGTTGTTATTCTAAACAAAAATACAAGGGTTCACTATCATTCTTCGCAACTATATGATCTTCTGTCCAAGCAAAGCACAGCGCTCCCTGTAAGTCAGTTTTGTGGAGTATCTAATTATTCCTTCTGTTAATCGGTGTTAAAAGCGCCAAACAGCCATTCTGTCAGACTTTCGCATGCTTGTGCACACCATCGAGCAAGATAAAATGCTTGGCAGTGCGTCTGATGCTGAAATAACTCAGAAGTATGCCGTTGGTTGTATCAATACTTTGACTGAGGCACATTGATTAGTCACCTGTACTCACAGAGGGTGAAAATGTAAAGGAAACGCTTGACTCTCACTTCATCCTCCTATGTCTTGGTGTCGGCTGCTTCACCGAGCGTTCTCATACCGCATAGAGTTATTCTTAAAACAATGGAATTATAGATTACACAAGGTAGATGTACATTCGATGAGTGGAGTGCTTCCTCCTCATCTCACGCACAAGTAGCAAGAACTAGTTGCCGAGATGGAGACTTTTCTTGTGCTCTTTCGATACCAATAATTGAGACAATAATTACACTGTTCAACAAAAAATTATCTTCTATAACAAAAATCCCAATGTCTACTTTGTGGAGTACACTCCACTGGTCATAGAAATGTATTCCCAGGTTATCTAGCACGTCACGTTGCATTGCTATTAGCTATTTATTATATTCAGTAATGTGCAGTCTAGATCGTCCGAATTTTTTGTACATATACTGTCACGACGTATACACGATGTATGTGGATGGTAAATACCTTTAAAACATCACTGTAACACGCCCCTAACTACTGACTGCAGCATGGCACCGGAAACTGACAACTTCGCTGAGATCGTCGCTTGTATTATACACCACACTTCCGCTGCAGAAACCAGCAAAAGTCACCCATCAGAGAAGGCGTGTACTTGCCACTGCAGCGCTGCTCCATGACTGAAATATCTTGGTGAAAGCAATCACCGTGTTCATTACTAACAGATCCCAAGTTCTCATGGAACAACGATATATTACCGGCAAAAATGTGCCTGGCCAGAAAGAGAACCACAACATGGTGAATAGAAAAAGGTGACAAAATGAAAATCGTTTTTGTGGACTCACCACGGTGTTAAAGCCGGGGCATACAGTAAGGGGCAAGCTCATTCGTGTAGGTTAATTCTGGTTGTGCAACTTTCGTCGCAGTATATCGTCTGTCGAGACACAGTCTTTAGCTCGTTATGTAGGTGGGTTAGAGGAGTTTTTAAACAGTTAAAATGGGGACAGAAACACGTAATTTGGGAGGGCGTTTCATGGCTGACACATGTCGACATTCTAGCCGGCCGTATTGCGCGGCTAACTTGAACTGATGGCCCCTCAAATTCGTGTGGTCCAGTTGTAGTAGGTGGCGGCGGACGTGGTTGGGACTCCTTAGCATCTGGTAGGCCAAAATAAGATCGTCACACAGGCGCCGGTACCGGCCGCCGTATAATTTTAGGGTCCTCAGTTCAAGTTGATAAGGGAGATTGAACAATTCTATGACGTGTCTCGTGACTCGTCGTTGTGGAGTCTCGGGCGCTGTAAGATCTTGCTTGTGCCAGAGCTGCCATACATGGGTTGCGTATTCACCACGTGGCCGCATGTAGGTGATAAGCAACTTCGAACAGACAGACGGGTCAGACCACCCAAATGCCCTCCGCAGCATGCCAAGGTGTTGGTTCCCAGTATTTGACGTCTTTTCGGAGTGTTTTATGCATCCCAGATCAGCCTGGACTAGTACCCGAATGTCATCCTCCTGGGTGACTGCTTGCAGGACGTGGTCTCCAAGCTTGTATGTGATGTTCGGCTGGTGGCTAACGTGAACCACTTTACACTTCCGTGAATTGTACTGGAATTGGAGTGAACTGGAGTGGGGGAGTGACCACCCATACACTCTGTCCAGGTCTCGCTGAAGTGTATCGTGATCCCCTCGGTCGGCGATCATCCGCCACATCTATACATCATCAGTGAACAGCAAGAAATCTGAGGCAATCAAGAGCCTAAACTCGTTAAAATACACGAGAGAAGCGGCCCCAGAACTCATCCTTGCGGAACTCCACATTCGACATAAATCGGATCGGACACCACACTTTGAAGTCTGATCTTCAATTGCAGATCCTGCATGAAAATCCTCATCCACCCAACGACAGGATAACCAACTCCATAGCTTCTGAGCCTGTGAAGCAGAATGTAGTCAGTCGTAGGTCTTGGAGAAGTCGATGTAAATGACGTCTGTTTCTCTGTCTTCATCGGCCGCTTCCTTCCAACTACTGCGTGCAAGCAGTAGGTGGGTAGTGCATGAACGGTACTGGCGCAAACCGTGTTGCTCGGATGTTTTGATGTTGTGCCGTTGTAGATGTTCTACTAAAGCCTCAGCGGTGATTACCTCCATCACCTTCGAGAGCACAGGGAAGATGACCCCTAGGCGATAGTTGGCTGGGTCCGAGCGATTACCGCTTTTAAAAATTGCACTGAGGAAGCCATATTTCCACGTGGTAGGCACAATTTGTTAAGCCAAGCACGTTTGAAAGAAATGCGCTAATAGCCCGGCCAGCGTTGTTGCTGCTACTTTCAGCGCTCTCGGGTGAATATAATCAGTGCTGGGAGAGCTGTGGATGTGTTGTGAGAGCAGTTTCTTCAACACAGCTGTGGCACTAAAATTGATGTTAGTGAGTGTTGAAGTTGGGGCTAGGGACATGGGTATGTAACACTGGCGGACGTCTTTTTGGAAGGTTGGGGCACACTGCATTCGTAGGGCGTTGACTGCCTATTCGGCACTCCGTGCCACTCCGGCTGGCTTGGTAAGTGGGGGGATACCGAGCCTCACTTTCCTGATAGTGTTAAAGTGCCTGTATAGGTGCTTTTTGTTATTGGCAAATCTACAGGCCAAATGTTGTTGGTGAGTCAATTCGTCCTGACGGACAAGCGTGTTACAATGTTTGCGCTGGGTCACATAATCGCTCCAGATTTCGGGACTAGGACGAGCTCTGTAAGTGCCAAGCTGTATTCCTTATTAACATGCGTTTGCGGGTTCTAGTTCTGAGGAAAATGAGGGATTGGGGGAGCGAATCCTCTTCTTTTCTGAAGCAGTTGCAAATAGATTGCTGAAGCGTCCAACGAACTGAATCCAGGCGCTGTCAGGTAAGCTAACTTTCAAGAATCCCTAATCTCTCGTCTCAATTAGGTTGTTCAGGACGTTGTAATATGTGGTATTACGTGTTAGTTCTGTGTGTTCCTCCGGATATTCAGCGTAAGTATAGTGACATAATCGCTTATCCCTAGTCAAGGTGATTATGTAGAAATGGAATCTTGAGTAACATTCAAGCACCAAGAGCCTGATAGTCTGCAATGAGCTTTTTAATAACGTCTTTGAAGTTATCTGCTTTTGTTCTACCCAGAAATCCTGTACACACTGCTTTGAATGATCTCCGTACTTCTAACGCAAAGGAAGTCAGCTGGCCTTCGATAGCACTGTCTGCCATTATCCGACGAATAACAGGCTCATCACCGATGTTCGAAAACATTGGTTTCAGATACTGAAACGAAAAATTATCATCCTTAAAGGCTTTGTCCGAGTTTTTAATTAAACCAAGCCTGATGTGCAGGGGTGGTAGATAGATATGATCAGATTGCGCAAGACGTGTATGCTTTACACTCATTTTCAATACAGTATACTCCGTCCTCTCTGACCTTGTTTTCTGTCGTGTAGTCCTGTTGAGTTGCCCTGCTGTTCCATAGGCATAAGAAAAAGCAATATTTTGTGAAACTTCATTGCATACCCGGTAGGAGTCGAATGACTGCAGTTAGCACAGATATTTCATTGGCACTTATCGTAGTTGAGTGCAGCGCGTAGCTCTTACATACTTTCCGAAGTCTCCTTCATATTAGTGGCATGCAACCGTTGGGTTCACATTTGCATTGTGTAGCGGAATGGCTTTAAGGTTACCCTTTGAAAAGTCGATGAACAAGCTGTTGTAACGCTTCTACTTTACCTCTGCTCCCTGTCCAAACGACTGTCGTACTGCTGATAGCTGCCCTTTGAGACTGCGACTGTCTGACTTCTCAGTCACGCACCCAGCCAACCGACGGAATACAAAAGGCCAGAACTAGGTAGACAGAGAGACGCATTGTATGAGAGCATGACGCAATAAATAGGTTGTGCACAACTACTAACATGATAATATTAGAGATGCTAATTGATGTTAATTAATACAACTCAAATGGCTCAAGTTCATGACCCAACTTTCCGCTGATTCCACATCGATTCGTAGTTTGATCTGTACTCGATTTCGATCTCTAGTTGTAGATCGATCCGCTTCTACGCCACTGCTCTCGGCTTGATCGCTGGCTGTAAGCTTTCTCTCCGTAACACAAACGCCATTCATCACTGACATTCCTCATGCCAATCTGCTTCATCACTCGTTCCACGTCGGAACAGTAACAAATGGTTTCTCTCATGTCATAGAAACCGCATCATTTAATACAGTGCTTGCAGCAAGTAAGTGCCACTGCTACTGCCGAGATGCCAACAACTCGGCCTTGTCTTTAGACAAGCCCAGGTCATATACCAAGTCATCCAGTTCTGGTTGTTCAATAAGATATAGACTGATATCATCAGCTTCAACATTTTCACAGTCCTCTGAATCAGATGAAGCCGACGATGCAGAATCACTACTCATCATCAGTGACATGTTCACTGGAGGCACTGAAGCGGGTAAGGTGCAATCATGAGGAACAGGTCGAATAGCTGATGGAAGATCGAGGTAATGAATTTTGTCCTTGTTTCAGTTGGAGATTCCAGTGACACTGTTTAGGCAGAAGTAGCAGTCTGTCGGGTGATCCTTCGGCTTCCTCCACACCATGGGGATTACAAACAGCATCGTGACTTTGCCCTTTAACTAATGAGTCAGCTGAAGATTTCACGACACACAAACAATAGGTGGCGCCCAATTCTTATCCTGGTCTTCCAGTTTCATCCCGAAATATGCGTGATAGGCAGACTTCAGTAGTGAAGAAATGGCTCTGCACTGCGACGTTGTGCTTGCAGGCGTAATAAAAATGACTTCGGTCATTGATACAGTAGCGTCTTTGAGCCCTGATCAATATATCAATTAAGGGAACACAGATCTCAATCGACTTTGACCATCAGGTGGATACTATGGCCAAGATCACTTATACAGTTACACGGACCTAATGGACCAATCACAGGCAAGCATTCGATGCGTAGAATGCACTGCTTAGCTGAAATGAAAACTGAAATTAAACAAAAATCCAACGTGATGGAAACATTTTTTCTGCATATTTGTAACCAACTTATGTGGTACTACTAGCAACACCCTATCCCATTACATTTATAAATATGATGTTGAACAGTGTTCTCAGATGCGAATATGGGCCCCGTCACTGTGGGTGGTTGTTGGACAGCGCTGAGCTTGCTAACCGACAGCCCATCACATGACACCATTGGGAACTTCGTTGCCTCGATAGCTAGCCACTGAATGTGAGTCCATTCTATCCAATCCAGGTTTGTGCAGTCGACCACTGTCGTTCCAGTTAGAGATGAAAATTTGGGCCTGATTCTTAGATGGGGCTCCATAACACATGCGTATGAGTATTTCGTGGTGAAAACCACACATGAGAAGGGGCTGTACATATAGTTTAGTATAGAATTTTATTCGCTTAAACAACAAGCAGTCTTCTTACCGTCTTCCAGCTAAGTGTGGTGTTTAGTAAGCTAAGCAATATACTTTTACGTCGCTAGTACCGACGGCTTTTTGCTACCCTTTCTGAGTGTGTTTCTTACTCTTCGTTACAAAGCCCATCTTGTCTGTCTCGGTTCTTCAAACGGGGACTAGAACCAGGTATGTGGTGGCCCTTTACTACGGCACCTTCGAGCCGGATGGGCGCCCTATGACCAAATGAGAGCAACCAGCACCTGATATTTGTTTGCCTCAGGTACCGTCCTAACAGTGTACCTGACCAAGGTCCTCCCAAAATTGTCTTCAGTCAGATTGCAACTTCCATGTCTCAATCTGCAGACAATGTAGCATCCATGCGCTTCCGCTAGCCATATACCAGTTACCTAGGTTGGTTGCATCTGATTCCAGATTTGCATGTCACGGCAGCCTCAATGGGAATAGCCATAGAACGCCTACGCCTACAGAGAGACGATGGACGGCTTGCGCTGCACCACCCACAGCTTCACCCACACACCCCATATCCAGTGTAAACCCAGGAGAATAGGACCCGTAGACATGCAGATATCAGCCACATTTCATCAACTGAATCGGCCTGCACCCCTTCAATAAGCACAGCAGCAGTATTTCTCTCTACGTATGTGGGAAATGATGCGTACCAAACATACGCAACTGAGTGGCTGGACCGTAGTCCGCTCCACACTGAATGGAACCGATCTTTGAGTCTAGTGGGATCACGAAGACCGTGCAACGCGTCCCCCAGCAACGGTTAGTGGTTTCCTGGAGCCAGTAATCGAAGTGGTGGGTATTAGACAGGTAGGCACTTAGTCAACTTTCACATCAAGCGCAGCCACACCGGGTATATCATTCCGCAAACACATAACATGAAAGCAAATAAACACCCAAGCTGGACGGTAACTGTGTGATAGAAGGACAGAACAGAGCAAATAAATAGGTGTGTATTATGCCTGATCTTGTGTAAGAGTGATGTTGGGAAAGTAAAAGTTAGGGGATGTCAACCGATTAACATCGCAAGTGTTTGAAAAAGCACACATAAAGTAAATGGTGGATATGCGGAGGATTAACTGAACTACTCAAATAAGCTAAAATGGATTCAGCCAGATATAGTATGGTGAGGAACAAGCGTAATTCGGTTTAGGCCAACTGCTGGGAAGAAGCTAAAAATATGCAACATCAACTTCAGTATCAGGCCAGTGTTAAATGCATAAATTGTTGTATTTAGCATACGCTGAATTCCCCAAAAACGCGCTTGTTTGCTAAGCCAACTTTGTAGCGCGGAAGAAGAGACAAGTTGCTCCCACCGTTTCGTTATGAAGAAGTAGGAATCCCATGGCGTCTTGCATGAGTCTAGTAACATAAGCGAGAGATCCAGCCAATGGTATTTTTTTAGTGAATTCTACCTTTACTCGGTTATGGTTGGCAATACTTATTGCATTGGGGACAGATAGGCGGCTGCCGAACTGTTGCATTCAAGCGAAATACCAAAGTGTGAAAAAGCCTCCCCAGACAGGACAAATCAGGATTGGTTTAAAACCTGTATGTCCTTAGAGCTTGCGCATCTCTGCACTGAAATAAGCTTGCTGCATAGACATTCGTTCACTTACACTCGTACAGCTCTAACCGTTTGGCCGGTGCTTCCGATCCAGTGCAATCCTATGTCTGTATTGACATAAACTAAGCTCTTAAGGAGTACCGTAACTCTTCTTATACTTTGATGCAGCTGAAGTCATTTGATAAATTGGTCAGACGACAGCCATTTAAGAGCATGCTAACTTCATCGATAGTTACCCAACTGACCCTTTCCTCTTTTGATTCTCACTTTATGCCTTTGCAGCCAACTCGTAGCCCAGTCACCTGTTCGAAGTAGCAAATAAGCTGTGTAGAGTGAATTCCAATCTGACCCACTACTGACACTTGGCAAGCATTAGGTTGCTTCAAGCCGTCCATTTAACACAGCTTCTAGCCGCATACGTCATCATGGGATGTGCAAGTCAATCCTGGTAGCCATAGCTGAAGAAGAAACTCGACGCTCTGGAGATGTAGAAAGGTAAAACTACCAACAAAGTTATAAGCACGCGTTGTATTCCTTACTAACATAGGTTGAGATCGATAGGAATTTACAACGGACGACATCAGTAACTTCAAACGCAAACCTCAGCAGAGGTTTCGCTCATATTCAGAATAATGAATACGGAGGGAGTTTCAAAGTAAAGGGACAGTAACGTGGTCACGGAAATAATTTCTACAAGTCACTCATTATCACGTCCTTGGGATGCCATTCTGCTACTTGTGAGTTAGGTTCTCTGCTGTACGGTACGACGATTTGCAGTCGCATGAATCCCTTTATTATTCAGGAGAAAATTCATGTGGTCAGTGAAGTTAGGGTCTTCAACATCAGACAGTGTGACTTTTGCGTTAGGGCATGCGGAACTCCCATACATATTGCTCCAACATGCATGGACATCTTTGCAACATTTTCCTTTTGTGCTGAGGAAAAATTGTCTTCAAACTTTCCTTTTACCGTTTTTGAAAGACCACAATGTGCTGATGTTTCATTGTCTCATGACTCTAGCAAATAGGAGCCAGTAATTTGGCGAATTCCCCAGCCTGCTGGCCACATTGGCTACTCGCCTCACTGACCTAGTTATGTCACCGCCGCTGTCGCACCGAACACATCTTGTATGCTTCCGGTTTATCCTGGCTTGCATGGGTACTGAGCAACGTGTTGTACTGAAACGCGTGCACTTGACCTTGCAACTCCCTCTTCTTTTCATACACGATGGACTAGTACTCTTTGTGTAAGGCGCCTTGCATACCAAGTTATTTATTTCAAAGGTTTCTTCCCGAGATCACCTGTCTTCGTACTCATCGGATCCAAGCATTCTGGCCGAGTTGTGTTAGGCATACGTGATTTTCGTCATCTAGTTCCAAGTACCATCAGATCCGGAAGCAAGTACCAGATGAATCCACGACCTCTTGATTAGGTTGCCAGTTTGCCGGTGTTGAAGGAAATCGATGGGCAAAAAGCCAATGCTTGACGTTTCCCGTGGGATGGTGAGGTGGCCAGTTCTGGAAGCAAAGTAGCGTAAATGAGATAAAGCAATTATTGGTGAACTCATTTGGAAGTTCAGCAAAGCATATCGACTGCATGTTTTGCACCTATGCCTAGACGAAAAGGTTCTATGGCGTAAAACATATGTGTGAGTCCTTCATCTGGTTTCTGGATATTTGTTATGTAAGCGATGTGTGGAGAGGGCGTTCCAGTTTGAACACAAACAAAGGTTAAAGTATTTCTGGCTGCATTCTAACCTGCTATACTGTGTGACCACCTTTAACTAGTGACATCTCAGAGTGGTAGTGTGATTGATTTTCAGGAGATGACGACAAAAGTGATTACGATTTTTCAATATCTGATATTTCACCATACATTCGCCATGCAGTCGTCCACATTGTCCACTATAGACCCCAAGGTTTTTCAGCCGCAGTTGGGAAGTGAGATGTGACAGACACTTTCCACTCTTAGTCGCCCTTCGGCGTCGCATTTCAAGAGCGGCGATGTCGTGCTTGTGTCAAGACTGCAGGGAGTGAATGGGTGCATTCCTAATGGGCCATAATGTCGGTCTTGAACATCTAAGAATACGGTGGGGTTCGATCAACTGAGTGCATTAATGACGTATTCCCAATATTTTTCATTTGCCGTGTTGCAATGGAGCAGATTCTGTATCATCTACCCATCCTGCAAAATTACGTGATTACCCGTTGTCTTGATGGTCTACCAAATGCTGAGATCATTAATAAAAAGAGAGAAGTTTGCGGTGATCGCTGTAGCAGGATACTTCGTATAAAACAGCAGTAGGTATGTACCTAAGACTGATCCCTGTGGCACTCCACGCAGAAGTAAATTTGGGTCATATATGACACCGTGAAGTCTCACAATCAGGTGTCATAGACTGATGAAGCTAGCGATCCAATCTAGGACTGGATCACTATTTCACAGTTCCGAAGAGTATGAAGGAGAATGCGATGGTTCAGACGGTTGAAAGCCTTTGAGAAATCCAGACAAACTGCCTTAGCTCCCACACTACTCTCAGCGATTTAAGTCGAGTGGGCAAGCAACAATTTTTGATGCAAAACCAACTATGACGATATCCATGCTCTTCTAGTGCAATAATGTTCCACGTTTCTGAATAACCTCTAACCTTAGTGGTCTACGTGACTTTGGGGAGCACCGGAATGAGTGTTGTCGTGCAGTGGTTGGCTTGACGTTCACAACTTACCCGGCGTACATGATAGTGACGATACCGCGCTTCTACATCCTTATAACCCGTGTCGCATCGAAAGCGGGAAAACTGAGAGAGCAGTTCAACTAAACGCATGGCAGCCACCTTCAGCGTTTTTGAGCGATTATCGTTTTCACTAGGTGCGGTGGGTTGGTACAAGGCAACGTGGAGCGCTAACCGCTTCTCTTGCAGTTTGTTCTTGTCCACCTGATGCGTGTATGACAGAAGGCCCACGCTGCGCTTTACGAATCTTGTCGAGGTGTCAGTAAAGGAGTTTGAAGCGTGAACAAATCTTCACGGCTTGATGCTGTTGATTCATCGGTCTACCATTACGTGGCAGGTTCAAACAATAATTCTCGAGACACGCGTCACTACCTCGTCGAATTGAGAGCCAAAATCTTACTAGACGACATTGGAGGATTGGTAAGCTGGTTATGATCAATCATTTGCATTAATAAGTGTAGTCAGAACGCCACAACCTGTAATTAGCTGAGAGTCGTCAACGCTGTCTTCGGCATACTCTGCATGACAGGTGTAGTTGAACAGCAGCGTCGTGTGAACTCTGCAGCCCAAACTACTCTATATACTGGTTCGATCATAAGCTCCTCGTTGATGAACACAAGGTCTAGGATAGCCGGTTTGTTCCTTGTCCTGAATCTTGTGTTCGCAGTAACCTGGTAGTAAAGTAGTTATCGAAAAAGCAGCTCCTGTAATTCTTTTTTGAAACGTTCGTCGATACATGCTGAGTTTCTAAGGCCCAACGATTGAAGTTGTCCATCCGGAGATGTTTGCGTGATCGCATCACAATAATTTTCCGAACGAAGTCTAGATGATTGACCATTTCTGAATTAGACGACGGAAGGCGGTACACGACACCCAATACAGATGTGTCAACTCGTTTTAGATGGAGACGGAAACAAAGCACACTGCTAATCTGAACTTCTAAGTTGTCAATGAGAACAATGTGTAGTACACTGGGACAGTAAAGAAGCATACCACCTCCTCTACTGACAAATGTAAACAGGTACTAAACCAGTCGTAAAGCGCAGTGTTGCCTGTTGGCCGTGCTCAACATTTCTCTGCTTCTGACGCGGTCTCAGTGACCACCAAATTGACCTAGAATTGCCTCAACAGTAATCAGGGTTTTGATGGAGATTGTGTATCACGAACCATACACAAAACGATTGCTTCACAATGATTCATCCAGACAGTATGTTGGTCGGCTAGCCGTTTGGAGAATAGGGAGGATGACCGTGTAAACATGAATAACGATTATTAGTCTGAAAGTTATAACCACTCTTTAGGCGCTTGCATAGTCGCTGTTTCTATAGAGGAACGGAAGTAGAATCTCCTTGGCTGAAGCTTTAATGTGCGCGAACAACAGTAGCTAGCAGAGTGAGTTTGCGGCAGCTGTCTTTGTTCACAAAACGAGAATGGTTGACTCATAGCAAGACAGCCAATTTCCAAACAAACAAACCGCTTATTGCACCAAGGTTCGCAATGAAATTACACTCACTGTATACTTTACAAGCGAACTGAAGCCAGCAGGGTGTTATTTCATTTGTATACAATTTGCAGGTCGCACATGAAGAGCGGAATGCAACCTCGTAAATACAACAGTATTTGCTTCAGTGTATACCGTGAGAAACCATGAATCAACTGTACAAAACGGTATATGAACGCGTTATTTTACTTATTTCATTTTGCTTAAAATACCGTGTTGAAAGAGATTCCCAAGTAGAATGAATTTCTTCTGCTAACCTTTCACACAGTCCAAGCACACTGACAATGTCCAACATCTCAGGTAGTTATCACGCTTCCCGACTCCCTGGGGTTACAAACTTCTGTGCTTTGCAGAAGAGTTAATGCAGGTGCGGGAGGTGAACATCATGTCAGACCACTAAATGGCATTTAGCCTATTTTGTATCATTTCTTTAATTATATCAAAATTATACTGAATTTGATCAATGGGTCACCAAGCAGCACCTCTTACTTTCAAAAAGGGTGGCAGATTGAATCTCGAACCCCTGAGAACCCTGCCTATCAAGTAGGCGCCTAGACCACTCCATGATTTATTCAACTTAACTACAATCTGATTGATCGCAGTAACAACGAATAGCCACTATAAAGCTCGTTCAGGGTCCCAGCGATACTTTCTAACCAATTGCTAGCCTGAGCTAATAACAAGAGATTTATACTCATCTATGTTTAACAGGTTATATTTGATCTGAAACGGGAGCCATGACACACATCTACAATCCAAACACGTTTCATCCCAAAATTTACACTTCGGCATGTTACCGGTTCTACGTTTCAGAGTTACTGTGGCTATTTCGACCATGCTTGTTGAAATAAAGCTACCCAGCAGTTAACACCCGATATCTGTATGTCAAAGGTGGAAACTTAACAGCTTCGACCGATGCAAAGACAAAGCACACTGTGCTCAATTAGTTAGTATGATCGTATTTATGGTGAACTTTCTGTTCACGATCGGCTTGGACTCCGCCTCTTCTGCAAGCATTTGGAACAATAATGGGTATATTTCTCTTTAAGTGAGACGCTGCGTCCAATGGTTTACGAAGGGGATAAAAGCGAATATTTGTTAAGTCCCGTAGGATGTTTGGGTTGAAAATTACACGAGATAAACAATAGAGAGCAGCAGTTTACAGTGTAGGTAACAAAGCTGACTGGATCTCGATTTAAAGTAGAGAGCTTCCAGGTTATCCACTCTGAAACAATCTGTTTTCATCTGTTATGACAAGTATTTCCTCTCAGTTCACCGTTGTACTGGTACGAATGACAGCCGGCAGAACTAGTTCTCGTGTTTGTGAGCTGCAGTTCGGCTGTCTCTACCTAAAGGATGCAAGAAAGCCAAGAAAGGACCTGTTGTTCAGTGTTGAGGTCGTAAAATCACCACCATTTGTCCAGTTCCTGACCATTTAGAAGTTCCACTAATACACTCTTAACGTATGTGAAGTCTTGTTCAACTGGGTTCACATGTTCCGTTAGGGTAGCTTGAGCCATGTAAACATGTGGCTTTGTCGTGCATTGTGCTATGCAATGACCACTTTCCCATAAATCCGGTTGTCTCAGCAAGTTCACCGGTGAAGAAAACCCAAATGTCCCATGCACTTAACTGGAGAAAACGAGCACGTATACCTATGTGAGTGTCGCTTGCTCAGCGTCAGATACATGTAGCGGGTTAGGACTGGGCCACCGTCCTTGCGGCTAAGCTGTTGCGTGGAAGTTACCAGCTGCACGAATCTGAAGATTGGCTACATGGACAAACATGCTTAGCAAAACGTTACTACCTTTCTGCTTGGAAGATTACTTCAAGGGTGAGCACTTGGATTGACTGGCCATTGCTCGCGTGCCCACCTGCGTGAGTGCGTGGTTAGAGGGGAGGAAAACGTGATGCGATTCGACTAAATGATTTTGCCTTCGGTCACTCTTCTCAACTGTATGTGTGTTCCATCGTTCCGTTTGCTTGTTGCACACGCTTCACCTTCGAGGTGGATTGTGTGTTCGCATGTTGGCATGAGAGCCGCTGCGCCTTGGACACTGGCAAAAGGGGGATTCAGAGAAAAAACTGAGTGTCTACTTTCCATTAATCCGATTAGATGCTGTTCGAGTGACCAGTTGTGAGGATAGTCCGTTCAATTGTTCCCAAGTGTCGACAATGCGATCACTTTCCCTGCAAGTATCGAAAGAGCTAAACATGTATTAGGACGCGTTGCTGAAGCATAGGAAGACAAAGGCGCAGTCGGTTCGTCGCTCTGCAACAACCTATGTACCCTCAACCAGGAGCATAGACGTAGAGTGGCAAAAGCGATTCCCTGGAAGAATTTTGCTGCCAATCTTTTTGAAAAGGAGGTTCGCTGACGGTGGAACACACCATTAGGTTTCCATGTAAAATCAGTACCTTAGATCCAAACAGCCTGCGTAAGCGCAGTGAATCATAATAAAATGACCAGCTAAGCTCCCTTAAATGAGCTAAATCGTCCGCAAACAATCCATGCCTCAAATAGTCCCAACTACCCTGCAAAAACAATCACGGATTTACCGGCCTAGAAACTGCCTGTGATGTAAAAAAAAGCTTAGTAATACATGTCAAATGGTGTTACATTAATGTTTTAGACAAGGACTGCGGCATTTTCTACAAAACGATCCTCTTTCACTTTCCTTCTGGATACTTTTCGCAGTAAAGTAGCAGCGGAATAGCGACAATACCGAAACTCCGCTTGAGTGTATAATCCCTATATTTCCCTAAATGTGCAGATATGTTGTTCCAACGCTGCCAGATGAGACAGTCGCACTTTCAGTTGTTTAGACAATTAGTAATGGTTTATCGTAAGTAAAAGGTCGGATGCTTGACAAGTCTTGGAGTATGGCCAGAATGAAAATTAATAAAACAAGCAAAGGATAAGTGACACCTCAGTTTTGGCGTCTACGGATTTAACTACGAGGTCACAGACTGATAGTTTGGATTAGGAGTCGAATGCACGCACACAAACTACTACTCCGTGAGGAGAAACTAAATAAACCTCAACCCTCACTTGTGCGCCGCTTCATTGGACCGATATGATGTGTAAATCCGGTTTGGTTACATCTGTCGGGAGCTACTCAGATGCTAGTCGCAGGCGGTGATATGGATGAATCGTCAAAGCGGCTGGACCAAACATGTATTGGTAAGAGCTAAAAGAATGAAAAGCAGTTAAGCAAAAGCAGCAAGCAGTCTAACAACACGACTCACGGTGAAAGCAAAAATTGATCGAAATTGTATCATCAGTAACACAACTCGACGACAAGAATAAAACAAACTCTCACCAAATACCGAAATCCTTCATGTTTCGTGTTCAGTACACTTGCAAACGATAAGCCACAGTAAGTGTTTAAACTAATAAGTGCTTGGAACGAAATTGAGCAAGTTGTTTGCTAGCTTTAAATTGACGCACGAATGAAAAGCTATGTAACGTACTGTAAAGGCATGCGTATACCAACGAGGTGTCTTTTGAGTAGCGTTAGCGTGAGCGAAGAAACGACGTAACTTGGATGTTCCAAGGTTGACACACACTGAGTGAAAAGAAATGCTGGCTGCATTCCAACCGGCTATATTGTCTGGCCGGCTTTATCTTGTATCATGTAAGAGTTATTGCCACTCAGGTTCACATGGTGACCACAAACGTAATTTGGATTCCTCATCATTAAATATGTCGTTGTCAAAACGTCACACAGGCGTCGGTATTGCCTAGACTCTAGACCAACAGTTTTCGACCCCAGTTGTTAAGAGAGATGTAACAGAATCTTTCCGTTATTGGCTGTCCATCGTTGTCGCATTTCAAGTGCGGGGAGGTCCTTTGTGCTCCAGAGCTTCCAGGTGGGAATGGCGTAT
Source organism: Dicrocoelium dendriticum (assembly GCA_944474145.2). Lineage (NCBI taxonomy): Eukaryota > Metazoa > Platyhelminthes > Trematoda > Plagiorchiida > Dicrocoeliidae > Dicrocoelium > Dicrocoelium dendriticum. Next base: position 44,659,277 of record OX104064.1, on the reverse strand, counting down.
TCCAAATGAGGTATAACGTAGGGGTTGCGCACCTCAGTGAAGATGGAAGAATAAAAATGCTCCAACGCCCTCAGTAAAAGCTCATGTTTTTGGTTGGCCTCTTTGGAGGCCTGCTCGGTATGATGCGAGTACTATCGTACCTAGGTCGCATTCAGTAGAAGCGCGCTGTAAAAGCTGATCCCTAAACTCATACTAGCAAGTGGATTGACGACGTATGCTTCAGGTCTTACACTTCGTGGCATTGCAATGAAGCAGTTTTTGCCTCGACCATTCGTATACCCTATCAAGTTCATCCAGAAGGGCTACATGGACATCCGTTGTTTGGACGGCCCGCCGTGTCTTGAGATCATCAGCGGAGCGTAAGAACCTGAAAGTGAGCACTCACGCGAGGTCGTTTATGTAAATCAGGAATACGCGTGGACCCAGTAGTGAACTCAGTGGCACTCCGTATTGAACATCGGTAAAGTCAGACATTGCCCTGCGAACTTTCACATGCATATATCGTTAAATCTGGAAGTTACCTATCCAACCTAGAACCGGGTCACTAATTCCACAGCTCGGAAGCTTGCGAATGAGAATGTGATGGTGCAAATGATCGAACGCCATTGGAAAGTCCAGATAAACTGCTCCAACGCTCACACCACTGCGGACGGTCTCAGTCCATCTAGAGCGAGCAAGTTGCGGATTTGTGGTGCAAGACCGGTTCCGGCAAAATCCGTGTTGTTTTTTGTCATTTGATGCTGCACTCTTCTAAGTACTTCGTGGGCGCTCCGGCAATGGCAGACTCCATGACTTTGAATAGCGCCGGAAGGAGTGTGACAGGGCGATAGTTGGCTGACTGTGCAACCTCCCCTTTGTGAATAAGGCTGACGATTCGGTTATTCGACAATGTTGAAATCCCCATCACATCGAGACAGCATTGGAAGAACTGAGGGTGGAGCCACCAAATTCATTGTAGCTGACTTCAGGGCATTGAGGCAGAAGTTATGATCACAAAGAGAGGCCTGCTCACCTAGGAAAATTAACCTTTTCAAAACATCTATTGCTGTAAACCAGATATGGTTAGCTCATGGCGGTGGTACAACTTGCGTGAACAGCAATGGTAACGAAGTCCTGTTCTGGACGTTTGTAGAGTATTATAGACGTAGGGTATGGGTATATTCGCCACTGTGGTGAAAGTGGTCGCTGAGAGCCGCATAGAGCAGCGGTGCACCATATTCAACCTCGTCACATGGCATGGCCACAATGACATGTTTTTGGTAGCTTTTTGAGCATTGACTGACCAGCCAACGGGATCACAGCTGCTTGTTTCCTAGGAACAGTCAGTAATAATTGCAACCATATTCCTTCCTCTCATTTTCAGGAACACAAGTATCCATATACTGACAGTGATAAGCACCGTATTACCATGTTGGAATGTTTATCTGTTGCCCCAGTCATCACAGCTATAGGGATAGTGGTACCGATCGTACGTCGTGTTATTACGATGTGCGAATCCACATGGTGATCCCCGGAATTAACTGAAATATAAGCTGTCCGCAAAGTGCGAAGGACAGCAATAGGCGTTACGTCGGCATCTGCATGGGTCATTAGGTTGATCAATTGGCATAATTGTTCACTAACGAGGTATCTTGTGGTTCGCATTTGAGCAGAGAAAGACAATTTAATGACATATACACTTATCAGTCATCACTTAGCAGTTATTAGTCTCTAATCCCATCTTTCATAAATGTTTTCCTGCCCAATTTTTCACAAAGGTGAAGTATGTAATCTGCTCAACAGCCATTCAAATACTGACGTTTCCAGCTTGCGTTGTTCAATGAATAAGAGTGGCGTCAGCAAGTGATCTAGGTGATATCCTGAGATGTGTGCTACTCTACACCAACAAGGTGAAATTCAGCATTTGTTGCATCTTATCCGTAAGTTGCAGCAGACTATACGGAAGGCTCTGTTACCTTTCCGGTGAAGCATTCGGCTACAGCTCAGCCGTTCTGTTAGCGTCAAAATTGCTTGCGGTAGATGCACTTGGGCACATTTTTCAGTGCAGAGGGAAAAGTGGTCTATGTTGCAGTTTAAATGTTAACGTAGACGATGGGAGGTGTTACTTTTCTCTGCCAACTCGTGTCAAGTCAAGTTTCGTTCGCTTGTGAACTTGTCAAATAAAGATGGCTGGAGCTGGTAGTGGAACCCGACACAAAATAATTTACGACCGACACTTTAGTCACCATCAGTAGCTCTAGGAAGGGCAGTTAAGAATTCACTACCGCTGTTGTGGGTTTATAGGGAAGAAAAACCAAAAAACGCTGTACTTCGGGGGCGGTTCAGGTGCTCGTGATCCCAACTGTGATTGCGTGTTGCAATCCACTTGGTGGTGGAGATTCAAAAACCCAACTTTGCGTTTTACAATTATCCCGTTGTTTGCTACAAATTAACAACTGTTTTTCTTGAAAAACGCAAATAGTGAATAGTCATTCTTAAACTACTTTCACAGGCTGCGTTCAGTCACAAGTTGTGTGATCATAAGCGTGAATTGGCCGACCCCACAGCGGCAAGAGGTGGTGGAATTGTGGGCACACCTGTGCTGTAGTCTCAAATTCCTGACGGAAGTTTCTCATTCATCGTTTACCAGAATGCAAGCTGGTCCGGTTGATTGCACGCGTGCAACATCAGGGAACATGTTCACTTCAATTTGCTGAAAGGGTGGTCTGAGGTTGCTTTAACCCCGCAACTTGTCTATCATTCAAGTTTGATCGAGCGCACCTGGACACTTTCCCACAAAAGAACAAGAATCCTCTACTTACATTACGCGCCTAAGTAGATCGGGGGGGAAGAGGCAGCTTGGCTGGGACAGTAGTGTGTGGGGTGTCGAGATTTGATTCTTTCTTTAACATGGCTTATAGGTGCAATCCAGCGAGAACGACAAGGAACTAATGGAACAGAGTGGAACTCGACGCAGGAGTTATGAGTAACTTATCGGATTAGACAGTTCACCATTAATAGTCACTCATTATCGAACCGATGGTGTACATCGCAATACCAGTGGAGGAGTCTCTCACGTTGCGTCTCAGAACACAGAAGTCATCCTATTTTGGAAGAATGGACTGATAGCATGGGGTCTTAGACAATTAAGGCTTGCTTTGGGAGTCAACAGAAAACTTGTCATCCTGTTATGTTAGTGTGGGGTTCGGTTTCTGACATTCCTAGACAAAGTGATCACGCCGATACCCTCAAAACACAAGTCTTAATGAGCAATGGTTTATCACGGGTTAAAGAGCATGTGCTTGACAAGTCCCGTAGGATGGTTGGAGTAGAAATTATAATTGAATGGATCAACGAACAAGTACATCGTCATTTTAATCGTATACCGATTTAAATGCACTACTGTATAGCAATAGTTTGAAATGGGAATGTGATATGCACAAAAAATGGTATAAAGAGCTATTATAGTTCAGTAAGTGTGTGAGAAATAAAAATGCAATAACAACGCTTACTGCTGTGTTGCATCATTTGTCAGATGCGTTACATTAATCCAGTTTAGGGGCATCCATACGACTCACAAAGACCTACTGCATGTATCCTCATCGCCACGTTGCGGAGAGGGCCATTAGGCACACGATTTGATTCGCGTTCTTTCCTCCTCCAAGTGAAACAAACTACATCAAATAATGCATGTTGGAAAGCGTGTCATCAAGGCGGTTTTTGAATGGCGTTAATGTACGAGCAAGGATGACATGAGTAGGAAAGGCGTTCCAGAGACAACATTTCGTCGACAATCTAGTCGACTGTAGTGCGTAGGCCAGTATGAGTTGATGGCGTCTCAGGTTGGTATTTTGGCTCAGCTGCCATAGACTGCGAATTGGGTGAATTGGGCTCTTCAATATTAAGGAAACCATGATGAGGTCTCTTCACTGACGTCCATATTCACCACTGTACAATCTCATGGACTGCAGACTGCCCTGGTAGAAAAGATAAAACATTCATCTAATGAGTTTTGGTTGCCCTACATTGTGGAGCTTCAAGTGCATTGATGTCGCGCTTGCACCAGAGGCGCCGGAGCTGGATCGGATATTCCACGTGAGGCCTCACGTAGGCATTTTAGCAATTGCGGAAAGGTTGATGGCTCCAAATTTCCGAAAGCCCTCCGTAAGTATCCAAGATGTTGACCGGCTGTTTTTGATGTCCCTTCAGCCTGTCTCGAGCAACCAAGATCGTACTGCAAGATCATCTCGGTTGTTTTACTGGGACGCAAGTTGCAACAAGTTGAGTGTGGGCAAAACTCATGAATAATCTATGAATAATCCATTGGGTGACAACGCACCCTCAGAAAGAGTTGGAGTGTATTTCACTTCGACTGAACGAAATTGTGATAAAGTGGAATCAAACTAGCAATAAACCAACTAGACAATTATCGCAATGGGACAAATAATACGCAACCATTTTCGGAATCCATGATAAATATCCGCCGTTGAAGAACAACTGGACACCGTGCAATACTTTCGAACTGCTTTTGGGTGCTTTTAGTGTACATGGGGTTGGTTAAGAATAACCTTTTCCTGAGTTTACCAGCGCAGCCCCAAGCTCGGAGCTAGTCAGTTTCTCATAAAAAACGAATAACGGCCCACATCACGTCGGTCGGCACTCCAACACACCTGACTTCCTTGATCCCGTGGGGTCTACATGAGACCGATAAACTAGCATACTTCTACATGAATGTGTAGGGTCTCTTCAATAAGCTGGTCGAACTGAAAGAGCATCAAGTTTCCCAGAAATATGATATCATCGGCATCACCGATACGTGGTTACACACTGAAATGATGGACGGTGAAATTTTACTACCTGGCATGTCACTCATTCGGAACGACAGATTGACAAAAGAAGGAGGCATAATTCAGTCTTACCGAAGCGACTTACAGTGCGAGGTCATAGAGGATTTAGATTAGCGGATTCCTGATTTGCTTTCGTGTCGCCTGCAGTTAACAGGCAGGAGTACTTGTATTATAGCATTGGTGTACCGCCCCCCTATACATTTGTAACAAACTACCGAATTGCGACTGTCATACTGCGAACTCTAAAAGGATGATACACTCACATCTTGACCGTGGGTGATTTCAAGGTGCATTGTTTAGAACCCCCTGCCAAGAGAGGAGAACAATTTTAAGCCGATTTGCAGGAGCTCTTAACCAGTGTTCCGCTTTATAATCATGACACTTCACCCACTTGGTTCAGTACAGATAATCGGCCATCTGTGCTTGATCTTGTGCTTACCAACGAAGCGCAAATGATTGATGCGTTGGTTGTAGACTGCCAGTTAAGTCGAAGTGATCACACAGTTTCAATCATGCGCTGTGCGGAATACCGAGATGCGAGCCACGAGACGACGCGAAACATCACATGCTACAACCGATTAGCCCACGTCCTTAGTGCTACAATCTGGTCGTTCCTCGTCGAAGCTGCCC
>OX104064.1:44572278-44653325 GCA_944474145.2 Dicrocoelium dendriticum | reverse complement strand
TGGTAAATTGTCTTCAAACTTTCCTTTTACCGTTTTTGAAAGACCACAATGTGCTGATGTTTCATTGTCTCATGACTCTAGCAAATAGGAGCCAGTAATTTGGCGAATTCCCCAGCCTGCTGACCACATTGGCTACTCGCCTCACTGACCTAGTTATGTCACCGCCGCTGTCGCACCGAACACATCTTGTATGCTTCCGGTTTATCCTGGCTTGCATGGGTACTGAGCAACGTGTTGTACTGAAACGCGCGCACTTGACCTTGCAACGCCCTCTTCTTTTCATACACGATGGACTAGTACTCTTTGTGTAAGGCGCCTTGCATACCAAGTTATTTATTTCAAAGGTTTCTACCCGAGATCCCTGTCTTCGTACTCATCGGATCCAAGCATTCTGGCCGAGTTGTGTTAGGCATACGTGATTTTCGTCATCTAGTTCCAAGTACCATCAGATCCGGAAGCAAGTACCAGATGAATCCACGACCTCTTGATTAGGTTGCCAGTTTGCTGGTGTTGAAGGAAATCGATGGGCAAAAAGCCAATGCTTGACGTTTCCCGTAGGATGGTGAGGTGGCCAGTTCTGGAAGCAAAGTAGCCTAAATGAGATAAAGCAATTATTGGTGAACTCATTTGGAAGTTCAGCAAAGCATATCGACTGCATGTTTTGCACCTATGCCTAGACGAAAAGCTTATATGGCGTAAAACATATGTGTGAGTCCTTCATCTGGTTTCTGAATATCGGTTATGTAAGGGATGAGTGGAGAGGGCGTTCCAGTTTGAATACAAACAAAGGTTAAAGTGTTTCTGGCTGCATTCTAACCTGCTATACTGTGTGGCCACCTTTAACTGATGACATCTCAGAGTGGTATTGCGATTGATTTTCAGGAGATGACGACAAACGTGATTACGATTTTTCAATATCTGATATTTCACCATACATTCGCCACACAGTCGTTCACATTGTCCACTATAGACCGCAAGGTTTTTCAGCCGCAATTGGGAAGGGAGATGTGACAGACACTTTCCACTCTTAGTCGCCCTTCGGCGTCGCATTTCAAGAGCGGCGAGGTCGTGCTTGTGTCAAGACTGCAAGGCGTGAATGGGTGCATTCCTAATGGAGCCTAATGTAGGCCTTGAACATCTAAGAATACGGTGGGGTTCGATCAACTGAGTGCATTAACGGCGTATTTCCAATATTTTTCACTTGTCGTGTTGCAATGGAGCAGATTCTGTATCATCTACCCATCCTGCAGAACTACGTGATTACCGGTTGTCTTTATGATCTACCAAATGTTGAGATAATTAGTAAAAAGTGAGAAGTTTGCGGTGATCGCTGTAGCAGGATGCTTCAAATAAAACAACAGTAGATATGTACCTGATACTGCTCCCTGTGGCACTCCACGCAGAAGTAAATTTGGGTCATATATGACACCGTGAAGTCTCACAATCAGGTGTCATAGAATTCCGAAGTTAGTTATCCAATCTAGGACTGGATCACTATTTCACATTTCCGAAGCGTGTGAATGAGAATACGATGGTTCAGACGGTCGAAAGCCTTTGAGAAATCCAGACAAACTGTCTTAGCTGCCACACCACTCTCAGCGATTTAAGTCCAAGTTGAATGGGCAAGCAACAGTTTTTGAAGCAAACGACGATATCCATGCTCTTCTAGTGCAATAATGTTCTACGTTTCTGAATAACCCCTAACCTTAGTGGTCTACGTGACTTTGGGGAGCACCGGAATGAGTGTTGTCGGGCAGTGGTTGGCTTGACGTTCACAATTTACCCGGCGTACATGATAGTGACGATACCGCGCTTCTACATCCTTATAACCCGTGTCGCATTGAAAGCGGGAAAACTGAGAGAGCGGTTCAAGTAAACACATGGCAGCCAACTTCGGCGTTTTTGAGCAAATATCGTTTTCACTAGGTGCGGTGGGTTGGTGCAAGGCAACGGACTTCTTCAGAACGTTCGCAGCCAAAACGAGATATGGCTAATCCCTGTCGGTGGTATTACCTGTTTAAACAGTATAAGTAACGAAGTTGTGCTTTGGGAGTTGTAAGAGAAATGCTGACATAGAGCGCTAACCGCTTCTCTTGCAGTTTGTTCTTGTCCACCTGATGCGTGTATGATAGGAGGCCCACGCTGCGCTTTACGAAGCTTGTCGAGGTGTCTGTAAAGGAGTTTGAAGCGTGAACAAATCTTCACGGCTTGATTCTGTTGATTCATCGGTCTACCATTACGTGGCAGGTTCAAACAATAATTCTCGAGGCACTCGTCACTACCTTGTCGAATTGAGGGCCAAAATCTTACTAGACGACATGGAGGATTGGTAAGCTGGTTATGATCAATCTTTTGCATTAATAAGTGTAGTCAGAACGTCGCAACCTGTAATGAGCTGAGAATCGTCAACGCTGTCTTCGGCATACTCTGCATGACAGGTAAAGCTGAACAGCAGCGTCGTATGAACTCTGCAGCCCAAACTACTCTATATACTGGTTCGATCATAAGCTCCTCTCCGGTGAACACAAGGTCCAGGATAACTGGTTTGTTCTTTGTCCTGAATCTTGTGTTCGTAGTAACCTGGCCGTAAAGTGGTTATCGAACAATTAGCTCATGTAATTCTTTTTTGGAAGGTACGTCGAGACAGGCTGAGTTTCTAAGGCCCAACGATTGAAGTCGTCCATCCAGAGATGTTTGCGTGCTCGTATCACAACAATTTTCCGAATGAAGTTTAGATGATTGTCCATTTCTGAAGTAGACGACGGAAGGCGGTACACGACACCCAATAAAGATGTGTCACCTCGTCTTAGATGGAGACGGCAACAAAGCACACTGATAATCTGAACTTCTAAGTTGTCAATAAGAGCAATGTGTAGTACACTGCGTAAGTAAAGAAACATATCACCTCCTCTACTGACAAATGTAAACAGGTACTAAACCGGTTGTAAAGCGCAGTGATGCGTGTTAGCCGTGCTCAACACTTGTCTGCTTCAGGTGCCGTCACAGTGACCACTGAATTGACCTGGACTTGCCTCAACAGTAATCAGGGATTTGATTGAGATTGTGTATCACAAACCATTCAACAAACGATTGCTTCACAATAGTCCATCCAGACTGTTGGTCAGCTAGCCGTATGGAAAATATGGCGGATGACCGTGTAAACTTGAATGACGAGTTTTATTGTTATTATTATTATTATTAGTAGTAGTAGTAGTCTGAACATTACAACTACTCTTTGGGAGCTTTCTTCGTCGCTATTTCTATAGTGGAACGGACGTAGGATCTCCTTGGCTGAAGCGTTAATGTGTGCGAACAACAATAGCTAGCAGAGTGAGTTTGCGGCAGCGCTCGTTGTTCAAAAAACGAGAATGGTTGACTCATACCAAGGCAGCCATTTTCCAAACAAACAAACCGCTTATTGCACTTAGGTTCACGATGAAACTACAATCTCTGTATACTTTACAAGCGTACTGAAGCCAGCAGGGTATTATTTCATTTGTATACAATTTACAGGTTGCACATGAAGAGCAGAATGCAAGCTCATAAATTCAACAGCATCTGCTTCAGTGTATACCGTGAGGAACCATGAATCAGCTGTACAAAACGGTATATGAACGCGTTATTTTACCTATTTCATTTTGCTTAAAATACCGTGTTGAAAGAGATTCCCAAATAGAATGAACTTCTGTTAACCTTTCACACAGTCCAAGCACACTGACAACATCCAACATCTCAGGTAGTTATCACGCTTCCCGACTCCCTGGGGCTACAAACTTCTGTGCTTTGCAGAAGAGTTAATGCAGGTGTGGGAGGTGATCATCATGTCAGACCACTAAATGGCATTTAGTCTATTTTGTATCATTTCTGTAATTATATCAAAATTATACTGAATTTGATCAATGGGTCACCAAGCGGCACCTCTTACTTTCAAAAAGGGTGCCAGATTGAATCTCGAACCCCTGAGAACCCTGCCTATCAAGTAGGCGCCTAGGCCACTCCGTGATTTATTCAACTTTACTGCAATCTAATTGATCGCAGTAACAACGAATAGCTACTATAAACTTCATTCAGGGTCCTAGCGATACTTTCTAACCAATTGCTAGCCTGAGCTAATAACAAGAGATTTATGCTCATCTATGCTTAAAAGGTTATATTTGATCTGAAACGGTAGCCATGACACACATCTACAATCCAAACACGTTTCATGCTAAAATTTACTCTTCGGCATGTTACCGGTTCTATGTTTCAGAGTTACTATGGCTAGTTCGACCATGCTTGGTGAAATCAAACTACCCATCAGTTAACACCCGATTTCTGTATGTCAAGGTGGAAACTTAACAGCTTCGACCGATGCAAAGACAAAGCATACTCTGTACTCAATTAATTAGTCTGATCGCATTTATGGTGAACTTCCGGTTCACGATCGGCTTGGACACCGCCACTTCTGCAGGCATTTGGAGCAATATAATAACAATAATGGGTATATTTCTCTTTATGTGAGACGCTGCGTCCAATGGTTTATGAAGGGGATAAAAGCGAATATTTGTTAAGTCCCGTAGGATGTTTGGGGTGAAAATTACACGAGATAAACAATCCAGAGCAGTAGTTTACAGTGCAGGTAACAAAGCTGACTGGATCTCGATTTAAAGTAGAGAGCTTCCAGGTTATCCACTCTGAAACAATCTGTTTTCATCTGTTATGACAAGTATTTCCTCTCAGTTCACCGTTGTAGTGGTACGAATGACAGCCGGCAGAACTAGTTCTCGTGTTTGTGAGCTGCAGTTCGGCTGTCTCTACCTAAAGGATGCAAGAAAGCCAAGAAAGGGCCTGTTGTTCAGTGTTGAGGTCGTAAAATCACCACCATTTGTCCAGTTCCTGACCATTTAGAAGTTCCACTAATACACTCTTAACGTATGTGAAGTCTTGTTCAACTGGGTTCACACGTTCCGTTAGGGTAGCTTGAGCCATGTAAACATGTGGCTTTGTCGTGCATTGTGCTACGCAATGACCACTTTCCCATAAGTCCGGTTGTCTCAGCAAGTTCACCGGTGAAGAAAACCCAAATGTCCCATGCACTTAACTGGAGAAAACGAGCACGTATACCTATGTGAGTGTCGCTTGCTCAGCGTCAGATACATGTAGCGGGTTAGGACTGGGCCACCGTCCTTGCGGCTAAGCTGTTGCGTGGAAGTTACCAGCTGCACGAATGTGAAGATTGGCTACATGGACAAACATGCTTAGCAAAACGTTACTACCTTTCTGCTTAGAAGATTACTTCAAGGGTGGACACTTGGATTGACTGGCCATTGCTCGCGTGCCCACCTACGTGAGTGCGTGGTTAGAGGGGAGGAAAACGTGATGCGATTCGACTAAATGATCTCTCCCTCGGTCACTCTTCTCAACTGTATGTGTGTTCCATCTTTCCGTTTGCTTTTTGCACACGCATCTCCTTCGAGGTGGATTGTGTGTTCGCATGTTGGCATGAAAGCTGATGCGCCTTGGACACTGGCAGAAGGGGGATTCAGAGAAAAAACTGAGTGTCTACTTTCCATTAATCCGATTAGATGCTGTTCGAGTGACCAGTTGTAAGGATAGTCCGTTCAATTGTTCCCAAGTGTCGACAATGCGATCACTTTCCCTGCAAGTATCGAAAGAGCTAAACATGTATTAGGACGCGTTGCTGATGCATAGGAAGACAAAGGCGCAGTCGGTTCGTCGCTCTGCAACAACCTATGTGCCCTCAACCAGGAGCATAGACGTACAGTGGCAAAAGCGATTCCCTAGAAGAATTTTGTTGCCAATATTTTGAAAAGGAGGTTCGCCGACGGTGGAACACACCATCAGGTTTCCATGTGAAATCAGTACCTTAGATCCAAACAGCCTGCGTAAGTGCAGTGAATCATAATAAAAATGACCAGCTAAGGTCCCTTAAATGATCTGAATTGTCCGCAAGCAATCCATGCCTCAATTAGTCCCTACTCCCCTGCAAAAAATCACGGATTTACCGGCCTAGAAACTGAATGTGATGTAAAAAAAGATAGTAATACACGTCAAATGGTGTTATATTAATGTTTTAGACAAAGACTGCGGCATTTTCTGCAAAACGATCCTCATTCGCTTTCCTTCTTGATACTTTTCACAGTAAAGTAACAGCGAAATCGCGACAATACCGACACTCCGCTTGTGTACATAATCCCTATATTTCCCTAAATGTGTAGATTTGTTGTTCCAGCGCTGCCAGATGAGTCAGTCGCACTTTCAGTTGTTTAGACAATTAGCAATGGTTTATCATAGATAAAACATCGGTTGCTTGACAAGTCTTGGAGTATGCCCAGAATGAAATCTAATAAAACAAGCAAAGGATAAGTGACTCGTCAGATTTGGCGTCTACCTACTTAACTATAATGTCGCAGAACGATAGTTTGGAGTAGGAGTCGAATGTGCGCACACAAACGACTACTCCGTGAGGAGAAAATAAATAAATGTCAACCGTCCCTCGTGCGCCGCTTCATTGGACTGATGTGATGTGTAAATCTAGTTTGGTTACATCTGTCGTGTGCTACTCAGATACTAGTCGCAGGCGGTGATATGTATGAATCGTCAAAGAGGCTGCACCAAATATGCATTGGTATGTGTTACAAAGAATGAAAAGTAGTTAAACAAGAGCAGGAAGCAGTCTAACAACCCGACTCTCGGTGAAACCAAAAATTGATCGAAATTTTACCATCAGTAACACAAATCGACGACAAGAATAAACCAAACTGTCAGTAACTACTGAAATCTTACATGTTTCGTGTTCAATACACTTGCAAATGATAGGCCACAGTAAGTATTTAAATTAATAAGCGCTTGGAACAAAACTGAGCAAGTTGTTTGCTTGCTTTAGATTGACGCAAGCAAATGAAGAGCTATGTAACCTAGTGTAAATGCATGCGTATATATCAGCGAGGTGTCTTTTGAATAGCGTTAGTGTGAGGGAAGAAACGACGTAAGTTGGGAGGGTGTTCCAAGGTTGGCACATACTGTGTGAAGAGAAATTTCGGCTACATTCCAATCGGTTATATTGTCTGGCCGGCTTGTGACATCCAAGGGTGTTATTGACATTCAGGTTCACAAGGTGACAACAAGCGTAATTTGGATTCCTCATCATTAAATATGTCATTGTCAAAAGATCACACAGGCGTCGGTATTGCCTAGACTCTAGACCAACAGTTTTCGACCCTAGTTGTTAAGGGAGATGCAACAGAGCCTTTGCGTTATTGGTCGTCCATCGTTGTCGCATTTCAAGTGCGGTGAGGTCGTTTTTGTTCCAGAGCTTCCAGGTATGAATGGCGTGTTCCAAATAAGTTATAACGCAGGGGTTGCGCGCCTGAGAGAAGAAGGAAGAATAAGTATGCTCCAACGCCCTCAGTAAAAGCTCAAGTTTTTGGTGGGCCTCTTTAGAGACTTGCTGGGTATGATGCGAGTAACCAAGGTTCTCTTGTACTATCATACCTAAGTCACATTCAGTAGAAGTGCGCTGTAAAAGTTGATCCCTAAACTCATACTCGCAAGTGGATTGACGGTGTATGCTTTAGGTCTTACACTTCGTGGCGTTGCAATGAAGCAGTTTCTGCCTCGACCATTCATATGCCCTATCAAGGTCATCCAGAAGGGCTACATGGTCATCCGTTGTTTGGGCGGCTAGTCATGTCTTGATATCATCAGCGGAACGTACGAACCTGGAAGTGATCACTCACGCGAGATGGTTTATGTAAATCAGGAATAGGCGTGGACCCAGTACTGAAACCTGTGGCACTCCGTACTGAACATCGGTAAAGTCAAACATTGCCCTGCGAACTTTCACATGCAGACGTCGTTAAATCTGGAAATTACCTATCCAACCTAGAACCGGGTCACCAATTTCACAGCTCGGAAGCTTGCGAATGAGAATGTGATGGTTTCAGACGATCGAAACGCTATTGAGAAGTTCAGATAAACTGCTCCAACTCTCACACCACTGCCGACGGTTTCAGTCCATCTAGAGCGAGCAAGTTGCGGATTTGTGGTTGCAAGACCGGTTCCGGCAAAATCCGTGTTGTTTTTTCGTCATTTGACGCTGCACTCTTCCAAGTACTTCGTGGTGCTCTCCGGCAATAACAGACTCCATGACTTTGAATAGCGCCGGAAGGAGTGTTATAGGGCGATAGTTGGCCGACTGTGCAATTTCACCTTTGTGAATAAAACTGACGATTCTGTTCTTCGACAATGTTGAAATCCCCCATCTCATCGAGACAGAGTTGGAAGAACTGAGAGTGGAGCCACCAAATTCATTGTGGGCTGGCTTCAGGGCATTGAGGCGGATATTATCATCACAGAGGCCTGCTCACCTAGGAAAATTAGCCTTTTCAAAACGAGATATGGTTAACTCATGGCGGTGATACAAGTTGCGTGAAAAGCATTGGTAACGAAGTCCTGTTCTGGAAGTTTATAGAGTATTCTCGACATAGGGTATGGGTATGTTCGCCACTGTGGTGAAAGTGGTCGCTGAGAGCGGTACACCATATTCAACCTCGTCACATGGCATGGCCACAATGACATGTTTTTGGTAGCTTTTTGAGCATTGACTGACCAGCCAACGGGATCACAGCTGCTTGTTTCCTAGGAACAGTCAGTAATAATTGCAACCATATTCCTTCCTCTCATTTTCAGGAACACAAGTCTCAATATACTGACTGTGATAAGAACCGTAATACCATGTTGGAATGTTTATCAGTTGCCCCAGTCATCACAGCCATAGGGATAGAGGTACCGATCGTACGTCGTGTGTATTACGATTGTGTCTAGCACTGATGGTCGAAAAATATTTGTCCCCGACTATAGTATCGAATCCACATGGTGATCCCCGGAATTAACTGAAATATAAGCTGTCCGCAAAGTGCGAAGGACAGCAATAGGCGTTCCGTCAGCATGCACAAAGGTAATCTGCATGGGTCATTAGGTTGATCAATTGGCATAATTGTTCACTGACGAGGTATCTTATGGCTTGCATTTGGGCAGAGAAAGACAACTTAACGTTATATACACTTATCAGTCATCACTTACCAGTCATTAGTCTCTGATTCCATCTTTCGTAAAATTTTTCCTGTCCAATTGTTCACAAAGGTAAATTAGTATTGAAGTCTTCGTGTAACCGCCTGCTCAACAGCCATTCAAATACTGACGTTTCCAGATTGCGGTGTTCCGGGAATAAGAGTGGCGTCTGCAAGTGATCCAGGTGATATCCTGAGATGTGTGCTACTCCACACCAACAACCTGAGATTCAGCATTTGTTGCATCTTATCCGTAAGTTGCAGCAGACTATACGGAAGGCTCTGATACCTTTCCGGTGAAGCTCTCAGCTACAGCTCAGCCGTTCTGTTAGCGTCAAAATTGCTTGCGGTAAATGCACTTGGGCACATGTTTCAGTGCAGAGAGAAAAGTGGTCTATGTTACAGTTTAAATGTTGACGTAGACGATGTGAGGTGTTACTTTTCTCTGCCAATTCGTGTCAAGTCAAGTTTCGTTCGCTTGTGAGCTTGTAGAGTAAAGATGGCTGGAGCTGACAGTGCAACCCGGCTGTTGTGTGTTTGTAGGGAAAAAAAACAAAAAACGCTGTACTTCAGGGGCGGTTCAGGTGCTCGTGGTCCCAACTGTGATTGTGTGTTGCAATCCGGTTGGTGGTGGAGGTTCCAAAACCCAACTTTTGGTTTTACAATTATCCCGTTGTTTTCTACAACTTAACAACTGCCAACAGTGAATAGTCATATTTAAACTACTTTCACAGGCCGCGTTCAGTCACAAGTTGCGTGATCATAAGCGTGAAGTGGCCGGCCCCTTAGCGGCAAGCGGTGGTGGCATTGTGAGCACACCTGTGCTGTACTCTCAAATTCCTGACGGAAGTTTCTCATTCATCGTTTACCAGAATGCAAGCTGGTCCGGTTGATTGCACGCATGTGACATCAGGGAACATGTTCACTTCAATTTGCTGAAAGGGTGGTCTGAGGTTGCTTTAACCCTGCAACTTGTCTATCACTCAAATTTGACCGAGCACACCTGGACACTTTCCCACAAAAGAACAGGAATCCTCTGCTTACATTACGCGCCTAAGTAGATCGGGAGTGAAGAGGAAGCTTGGCTGGGACACTAGTGCGTGGGGTGTCGAGATTTGATTCTTTATTTAACATGGCTTATAGGTGCAAGCCAGCGAGAACGACCGAAACTAATGGAACAGAGTGGGACTCGACGCAGGAGTTGTGAGTAACTTATCGGATTAGACAGTTCACCATAAATAATCACTCATTATCGAACCGATGGTGTACATCGCATTGCCAGTGGATGAGTCCCTCACGTTGCGTCTCAGAGCACAGAAGTCATCCTCTTTTGGAAGAATGGACTGATAGCATGGGGTCCTAGACAATTAAGGCTTGCTTTGGGAGTCAACAGAAAAATTGTCATCCTGTTATGTTAGTGAGGGATTCGGTTTCTGACATTCCTAGACAAAGTGAGCACGGCAATACCCTCGAAACACAAGTTTTAATGAGCAATGATTTATCACGAGTAAAAGGGCATGTGCTTGACAAGTCCCGTAGGATGGTTGGAGTAGAAATTATAATTGAATGGATCAACGAATAAGTACATCGTCTTTTTAATCGTATACCGATTTAAATGCACTACTGCGTAACAGTAGTTTGAAATGGAAATGTGATAAGCACACAAAAACTGGTATAAAGAGCCGTTATAGTTCAGTGAGTGTGTGATAAATAAAAAATGCAATGACAACGCTTACTCATGTGTTGCTTCATTTGTCAGATGCGTTACTTTAATCCAGTTTAGGGGCATCCATACTACTCACAAAGACCTACTACATGTATCCTCATCGCCACGTTGCAGAGAGTGGCCGTTAGGCACATGATTTGATTCGCGTTCTTTCCTCCTCCAAGTGAAACAAACTACATCAACTAATGCAAGTTTTATAGCGTGTCATCAAGGCGGTTTTTGAATAGCGTTAATGTACGAGCAAGGATGACGTGAGTCGGAAGGGCGTTCCAGGCCGGGACACACGGAGGGGGACAACATTTTGTCAACAGTCAAGTCGACTGTATTGCGTAGGCAGTTTAAATTGATGACCTCTCAGGTTGGTATTTTGGCTCAGCTGCAGCAGATTGCGGCATGGGTGAATTGGGTTCGTCAGTATTAAGTAAACCATGACGAGGTCTCCTCACTGACGTCGATATTCACCACTGTACAATCTCATGGACTGCAGACTGCTCTGGTAGGAAAGACAAAACACTTCTCTAATGAGTTTGGTTGCTCCATGTTGTGGAGCTTCAAGTGCATTGATGTCGCGCTTGCACCAGAGGCGCCGGAGCTGGATCGGATATTCCACGTGAGGCCTCACGTAGGCATTTTAGCAATTGCGGAAAGGTTGATGGCTCCAAATTTCCGAAAGCCCTCCGTAAGTATCCAAGATGTTGACCGGCTGTTTTTGATGTCCCTTCAGCCTGTCTCGAGCAACCAAGATCGTACTGCAAGATCATCTCGGTTGTTTTACTGGGACGCAAGTTGCAACAAGTTGAGTGTGGGCAAAACTCATGAATAATCTATGAATAATCCATTGGGTGACAACGCACCCTCAGAAAGAGTTGGAGTGTATTTCACTTCGACTGAACGAAATTGTGATAAAGTGGAATCAAACTAGCAATAAACCAACTAGACAATTATCGCAATGGGACAAATAATACGCAACCATTTTCGGAATCCATGATAAATATCCGCCGTTGAAGAACAACTGGACACCGTGCAATACTTTCGAACTGCTTTTGGGTGCTTTTAGTGTACATGGGGTTGGTTAAGAATAACCTTTTCCTGAGTTTACCAGCGCAGCCCCAAGCTCGGAGCTAGTCAGTTTCTCATAAAAAACGAATAACGGCCCACATCACGTCGGTCGGCACTCCAACACACCTGACTTCCTTGATCCCGTGGGGTCTACATGAGACCGATAAACTAGCATACTTCTACATGAATGTGTAGGGTCTCTTCAATAAGCTGGTCGAACTGAAAGAGCATCAAGTTTCCCAGAAATATGATATCATCGGCATCACCGATACGTGGTTACACACTGAAATGATGGACGGTGAAATTTTACTACCTGGCATGTCACTCATTCGGAACGACAGATTGACAAAAGAAGGAGGCATAATTCAGTCTTACCGAAGCGACTTCCAGTGCGAGGTCATAGAGGATTTAGATTAGCGGATTCCTGATTTGCTTTCGTGTCGCCTGCAGTTAACAGGCAGGAGTACTTGTATTATAGCATTGGTGTACCGCCCCCCTATACATTTGTAACAAACTACCGAATTGCGACTGTCATACTGCGAACTCTAAAAGGATGATACACTCACATCTTGACCGTGGGTGATTTCAAGGTTCATTGTTTAGAACCCCCTGCCAAGAGAGGAGAACAATTTTAAGCCGATTTGCAGGAGCTCTTAACCAGTGTTCCGCTTTATAATCATGACACTTCACCCACTTGGTTCAGTACAGATAATCGGCCATCTGTGCTTGATCTTGTGCTTACCAACGAAGCGCAAATGATTGATGCGTTGGTTGTAGACTGCCAGTTAAGTCGAAGTGATCACACAGTTTCAATCATGCGCTGTGCGGAATACCGAGATGCGAGCCACGAGACGACGCGAAACATCACATGCTACAACCGATTAGCCCACGTCCTTAGTGCTACAATCTGGTCGTTCCTCGTCGAAGCTGCCCACGCACTTGAATTCCTAAACGACTTCTAGCAGATGAATACCAAGCGTTAGCACAGGGTTGGGTCCCTGCCAATCTTGGAAAAGTACCTTGCATTTCGATGGAGCAAAGCATAGCGCAAAACAATAGACAGCTAGTGCTAATGGGTCCAGAGCTGCTTGGCATGCTTTGGAGCTGTCACAGATTAGGTCACTATCGTCCGCGTACTCCAATTCAAGAAGTCGCTCATCAGGATGTCGATGCTATTCGCCCAGATACACGGGGAGCAGCAGCAAGTCAACAGGCAGAGCCACTGGCTGTTCTTCCAACGCTGCTTAGATCAGAACCAAGTTCCTGCCATGTTGAAGCGTGGAGTAATAACACCCCTTCACAAAGGTGGAAGCAGAACCGATGCTTCAAACTACCGCCCAGTATTCCTTCTCCGTGTACTGAGAAAGGTGATATAATTCAGCATAGCCAATGCGCTGGTGGACTATGTGGAAAGGTCAAATTTTATTATTTGTGAGCAGCACTGCTGCTGTCAAAGCGATCGTGTACAATGAATTCGCTAATAGCACAGAGTAGTTGGACCCAGGCAGCTGACACTGGAGAGGATGTTGGTTTGAGCTACCTAGATTTCCGAAAGCATTCGACTGTCTAGATCATCGGATATTCCTTTCCAAGCTACTACGATACGGGATCGGTGCCCCTCTTCTAAGCTGGATCGTTAACTATCTCCTTCCGTGGCAATTGGTGGTCAGAGTTCGGAGCTCCTTCTCTGACCTCACACAAGTTGGATGTGGTGCGCCTCAAGGCTCGGTACTAGGTCCCTGGTTGTTTTTGGTATTTAGTAAGGACCGCACGAAGGCAATTACATTTAACTTCCTGCTGTTTGTCAATGACATCAAGATTTGGCGCATGGCTCAGGGGAATATTGGTTAGCATCTACTTCGGAGTGATCTAGACGCGGTACATCCAAAATGCACTGCAATTCAATGTGAGTAAATGCAAGCTGCTCTCCATACGACACAAGAGCAACCACTGTTACAGGCTAGGAACTCATGTGCTGCAGTGAGCTGCCATCAAACCAGATTTGGGCGTACTGGTTCAGGATGATATGGGTTGTTCCGGGCAATCCGCGAAAACCTCCAAAACTGCTAACTAACTTGTGGGCCAGTTACGACTTGCGTTCGGAAAAATAGATCGCCCTGTTTTTCGGCACATGCTTACTGCGTATGCTCTTCCTCATCTCGAATTTGTAATTTATGCCTGGCACTCATGGCTAAAACGTGACCTTAGTGCATTGGAGCAGCCCCAACGTCGAACATCAAAGTGCCTTATTGGAATACACCACCTCCTGAACGAGGTGAGGCTGGACCGATTGGGAGAATTCAGCGGAAGTTACCACCGCTTGCGTGGTGACTCGATAATTCTGCGCGATCCGCATCATGTGAGCAGCTCTTTACTGTAATGCAGCAGTAATAACAAGTTGAAAGGTCACTCACTTAAGCTGGCAGAACAGTACAGGTGCAGGAACTTCTTTTCTATCGGCGTGTGTTACCCGTGGAATGCGCTTCCAGATTCGGTCATTCACTATTCATATTCACTATTCATATTTAAAAGATGCTTGGATGACGTACTTACTTACCTACACTTTATCACTTACTACTACATTTCCATCCCACTCCAGAAACATACTTTGGATTTATTTGCTGTTACACATTTATGCTGTGATATTACACGAATCACAGGAGTACAGCGAAACAAACGATAAGTCCCTCATTTAAACGCGAATAACCCACTGCTTGTTTTTATTCGATAACCCCACAAGACCACCCAACGAGACATGTAAAGTGTTGCTGTTTACCCGGTATAAATTCATCGTTCATTGTTCACCAGCAACTGTCGGTTCCTCTGTGGCCTGTTAGCTTATTTGGCAGAAATCGATGTACTGTGCAACACACCTACTTCGAAGCGCTATCGTTACTGGAACCCATTTTTCCCAGGGTGTCTACGGTTGATGTGATGTCACTATGTTAGTCGGCCAACTGGTACCCTATGCGAGCGGTGCTGATTGTACTAGCTGTTTCGGTTGTTGTCGCAGCATGAGACCTGCTTTCTTGATGCTACTTGTTTCCACCCACGGAAGAGAGTAGCCTACTTTGCTGGTGGTTAACTGTGGTGGTTAACTGTTTGCTACGCTGACGACATCAATGATCGGCGTCTGTTCAAAGTGTCAGACAATCGCATACAGCTTCGAAACGACCTTGACATGATACATGATTGGACAGTCAAGAAATGTCTCCAGTCCAACGGAGCTAACTAGGGAGTGCTCCATAAATGGTTCTTACCTATAACTTGAGCGACCAGTATCTCCAGCGTTATTCTCGTGAAAAGATCGCTGTGTGCTGGCCCGTGAAGCCTTTGGTTGCCCGGTTCATTTTGAAGTAGCATCAAAACCTATCAACAACTTGGGACTCGTAAGGAGGTCTCTTGATCCCTTTGACCGATTCCTTCTGTCCCAACTGCTCTTTGCGTACTTACATCCACACGCGGAATATACGATTCAAGCAGTACAGCCATGACAGAAGCGGGATGTCACTGCCTTGAAGGTGCCACTGCGCCTGGCAACCAAAAACGTCAAAGGACTATACCACATCGTACAAACAGCGCCTGAGTAGTTTGGGCATTTTCAGTGGACGCTATCGGCGTTTGTATCATGATCTTATCATGGTTTTCCAGATTATAAGCAACCATAACCATTAGCGCTATTATCTTAGCGAAATGCAAGATTCTGGGAATGCGACACTCATGTACTCATACATATCGAATGTGACAGCAGCAGCTGCAACATGCTACCCAGGAAAGCGATCTAGGAGTAATCCTGCAGGATGACCTTGGCTGCTCAAAAATGGCTGAAACAGGCAAGGAGAAGAGCCAGTCAGTGCCTTGGACTCCTACGAAGGTGGTTTGAGAAGTTCGCACCATCAATCATCCCACAAATACTGAACGTCTAGGTGTGATCCCACGCGAAGTATGTGATCCAAGTCTGGCGAACATGATGCAAACATGACGCTGCTGTAATTGAAAAACCACAAAGTCGGGCAACGAAAATCGTTAGATGACGGTTTCGTCTCGCCTACTAAAGCAGACTGCAAGCCCTAGGGTTGTACGTCGGCGAGGATGAGCGCCTGAAAGGAGATGATATCATGGTGTACCCAAAACTAGCTAACCCGAATCACCATTTTCGTGAACTGTTGCAAGTTAGACGCAATACCAATACCTAAGAGGCCATCAGCTCAACCTGTCCACACACCACAGTAGACATGATTGTCGACAAGACCTTTTCTTCCTTCGGGTCTCCAGACCTTGGAACGCTCTTCCTTTTCACGCTCTTTTCGCCTCCACATTAGCAAGATTTTACATTTACATTAAGTGACGTAGTCTGTTGCCATCGGAATATGAATTAAAGCAAACGGTGTGCTCACCAACCCTCTCTGTTACGTAGCGATAAGCACGCCAACGTACGTGTGCGAATAAATCGAGGTAACAACTTAAACCAATTTTCCCTCTCTCCTGTGGTTTTAAAGCCTCATTTTATAATCCCCACACCGGTCGTCCTATAGGGCGCTTCAGTTAATCGCTTTTTTGGCCTTTTTAAACCATTGATCATTCTTCACCTGCTAGAACTCCGCCACAGCAGCAGACAGAGGCCCTGGTCTAACGCGCCGTACAGTGCAACCGGCTGGAGTGTAGACAGAATTTCTTCTCGCCGCACGTTTGCCACACATGGAATTCATTCCCAAAACCGATTATTCCAGCCCCTACATTAGTCGCGTTAAATGCGTTTCAACAATGTGCTCGCCGCGTTAACCGCCCATCACATAACACACACGAATCATGCGTACGTTAAGAAAACCAAACCACATCAACAAACATCTGTTTTTTTGTAAAACTAAAGGCGGGGACACTTCGATTTGCAGAAAACTATAGCTGAACTAGTCAGATGGACAAAATGTTGTTCGGTAACTTCACTGTTTTTTGTTGTTCGCTGCTTATAGTTCTATTTCGTTTTATTCTAAAAACTCGCACCTAATGTCCTGCCGGGCATATTAAAATTAGGCTTGTTATCCGCAGTATACGATTGCCCATGGATCTACATTCAACTGTGACCAGATCACGCAGTTGGCTTGGGGACATTGGTAATGTCCATCGCACCTCAGCCTGCGTACCACAGTAAGTGTTTACCGCCTTCATTAACTGGCATGATTCGGTTTGACCTAGATACGTTACTATTAGCGCATGACATCTCGATTACTTTCGACATTGCGTGCATCGCTCACCGTGTGCAAACTGATCTCTACGCATTGGGTACCACAATCTCGACCGTGTGCGTTCTTCCATTTAAGTTTTAATGATATTCCATGTGAGCACTTATACCCAACACAACTCACTTCCCGAAAAGGTGCAGTCGACAGCCTCGTAGAGCCATGCCCTCAATGAGTCCAGCTTTAAGGTATAAATCTGTTGTACAATGTTTAGTGGTGGTGATATAGTTCATTCTGTGTGGCTCATATTTGAGCTGAAAAAGCACGTTGAACCAAAAGCGGAGCTAATACCGCAGTATATTCGGAAGCCCTAGACTGCGATTGCATTCTGAAGCAAGTGCACGCAATTGTACACAAACTATTGACTATATAGCCGTAACCCGGCTACCAAAGGAGCACCTGAGTTGAAAGACGCATGGCCGATTTAGGTCAAAAGTCAAGAAATGTTGAAATAAGAGGAAGAGGAATCAGTGGTAAAATAAATCTGTTATGAGATCAACACACTGGGGAATTAAAGAACCCGCTTAGAGCGTTCCGTTTATCTGGCTCCATTGGGATTGTTAGTCATCCATGATTGCAGCGAATGCGTCGAACGATGGAACAATGGCTATAGCGGTTAAAAAGCACAGGCTTAACATATCCCGTAGGTTGGTAAGGAAAGAAATTGCGAGTTAAATATTACATAAATGAACCAAATAAAATGCTTACGGGCCAAGCGATAGAGTAATTATGTTAAGAAGGATAGTTATGAAAGTGAGTTAGTACAGACAGAACCAAATAAAAAGCTGTAGGGATTGATACTTATGGCAAATAAAAACAAATTATTCATCCCGCTGCACAAATTTACATGTGTCACTCTGGGTCATAATTCCAAGGTGGCTAGTTAGCCAGAATAAATTAGGAATATCCGTTCACGTAACAAAGTATTGGGCGTTCAAGTCGACCTCCAATCGTTTTTAAACAGCTAGTGTGGGGACACAGACAACTGGGTTTGGAAGGGCGTTCCAAGCTTGACAGACCCGGAGGGAGAAGTATTCTCGTTGACCGTCGAGACGACTGTGTGTTTGACTCCGTTCCAGGCTGTTGCCTCATGTTGGTATTCGGACTGTTACAGTAGGTGGTGGCATACTTGAGTGGGGCCACTCAGTATCTGGTAGATAAATATAAGGTCTCCACGTAGCCGTCGGTAACGTCCACTGAACACTCCGATTGTCTTTAGTCGTTGCTGGTACTGATGGTTGCGCAATGCCGTGACAAACTTTGTTGTTTGGCCTAGGGGAGTTTCTAGCGTTGCAAGATCACGCTTTAGCCAACCATGCCAAGGCTGAATTGAGTATTGGACGTTGGGACGCAGATGGGTATTACGCATCTGAGAGAAGATGTATGAATCCAAACTCCCGAATACCCTCCGCAAGAGCTCAACCTGTTGGTTACGTCTTTTTGATGCGGATTCTAGCTCTGGAGCAACCGGGTTCGTCCGGTATCAACACACCGAGGTCATGTTCCTGAGGGCCTGTCTGCAGATCGTGCGCCCCAAGTTTGTAGAGATAGGCGTGTCGATGACGGGCTTGGACAACGTGGCACATGTTCACATTGTATGACAGTGCATTCCTCACCGACCAATGCCAGGCCTCATCGAGGTCGCGCTGGAGGATCCCCTGTTCGTCCATTCCCTTGTTCGACAGCCGAACTTTAATGTCATTCGCGAAAACTAAAAATTTTGGGGCGATAGCTCACGCTATTTCGTTGCTGAAAACTAAGAACAAGCGAGGTCCAAGTACCGAACCCTGCGGTAGGCCGCACTTCACTCGAATCGGGTCCGACAGAGAAGTTCGGACTCTAACCTCCAGTTGCCTTTCAAGGAGAAAGTTGACAACCCATCCTAATAATGGATTGCCGACACCGTAGAGCTGCAGTTAGTGCAGGAGAATTCGATGATCCAAGCGATCGACAACTTTCGAAAAGTCCATTGTTTCGGTCCAGTTGTCAGGTGCTGTCTGCAGATTCGTGGTACATTCTCGATGTTTACGTAGTCCATGATGCACCGGCGTTATGATGCCGGAGCCTTTTAAGAAGCTCATCAGGACATCCGGGATGATGACTACCATGATTTTGGTGAGCACAGAGCGAAGAGTTACCGGACAGTAATTGGCAGTACAAGACCGATTTCTTCCATTATGAATGGGGGTTGTAATACCTCGTTTCCACACTGAAGGAGCCATCTATTTGTCTAGAAAACGCTGAAGGAATCCGGAAAGTGGTTGCGCTGGGTGCATTGCTGTTACCTACAGTCCTTTAGGGTGAATGTTATCCACTCTAGGAGAGCTGTGTGTACGTAAGGATAGTAGCTTTTTCAACGTCATTTCTGCTGTGAATGCGATGCTGGATAACACTGATGGTGTGGTGACAGAAGTAAGTATAGGTTTCGAGGCTTGAACCCCTTAGATTGTAGTTAATTACTGAACCCGTAAGGCTTTGGCCACCACTTTCGCTGTGTATTTACACACCGGTCATATTGAGTGGTGGGAATCCGCGCTGCAACTTTCGAAGTCCATTCACGTTTCTGAAAGAAACTTGTGCTTTGAACAGAATCGCTTTGCTTGCTTCTCTTCTTGTGATAAGTTGTTTTCAGGAACCAGCTGTACAAAATAATTGCGCTGGGCTACGTACTCTGTCCAGATTTCTGCGCTGGGTTGGATGTTCTAAAGGCGTTTTGTCCGATCCCACAAAGCCATAAATGTTGGTCTTCGGAATCTCAAGAAGGATGTTGTTTTGCTGAGACGGTGGAAAGGTTTTGGCTCTGAAGCTTTGGTGACTAGTGAGGTGAAGGTTTCCAAGAATATTTCCCCGACTATGTCTGAGGTGCACTTAATCATGAATTCCCAACTAGCCTCTCCAACTAATGGGGACAAAATCTGATAACGGGTAATAGATTGCATCTTTTCGTGCTCTGCATCGGAGTAGATACTCAGCCACCTCAAGCTCACAACGATTAGTCGTAATGTAGGGAGGTGGAAGGCAGTAATTACGCGTAGGAAGACCACGAAAACCGAAGCGAGTGGAATCAGGAAAAAAGTGGAACCGGACGGGGAGACGTGTGTGTCTGATGAAACGAGCTGAGACGGGGTACCGAACGGTGGCTGGTAGCGAATCTGAGCCTGGATGAACAGAGAAGGCCCCATGCAGGGGGATGCAACTACAACTAAGCAAATTCCGAGCTTTCCAACGAACCCTAGCCGACCAGTATATGAACTACAGTAGCGCAGCTACGGGATGAAAGTTGTCCGAATTGTTCAACGACACGGGTAGCGCAGGCGCCTAGATGTGTTGCGAGCGGACCTCAGAGAAGGGGGCACGTCGTGCAAAAGAAAGAGGGTTCTTTAGCTGTTCGGCTGCATGAGTAGCCGGAGTGATTGTTGTTGCGTGAATGTTGTGATTTTTGCCGCGTGGTTCCGCTAAAGTAAGCAGGGAAGTGGAGGGTATTTACTCATTGTAGCTGCCCTATTAGTCGAGGAGTGAGAATTCGCGGGGGACCGGGACGTAGGTATATCAACGAATTAGCCTAGGTCCATGGACCACAACTACTAGCCGGACAAGGAGAAGCGGCATCTGAAGGCAATGACAAGTAACAGTTATGTATGTGGGCACCGAAGGACATGAAAGCGGACGGAAACGAGTATGGATGTAAAGGTTTGGTGGGTCAGCAAAATTTAAGAATAGCGTGTGCATCTTGGAAATAGAAATATGGTATTTTCGTGATGCCTTCGGTACCTTCTTTCCTACATCATTAAAGTACGTTTGTTTCAAAGTAGAAATAGAACCAACCTTTTGTGAACTAGTCACTAATCTGTATGAATGAGCGATCCCTTATTCATTGAAACAACCGGATTCTTGGGTCGCTTTCTGATTGCCCTACCACAGGTTCGTCGCAGCGCGGAACTTTGCTTCAATGGTAAAGTATCAGAAGGTGCCATGGACAGTTTCCATGTGATTGAAGGATTAGCGCCGCGTGAATTAACTCCATCCCATAACATTATGGGCAATTAGTTGAAGTATCTCAATTGGCTGTTCTTCTCAATGATCTTTGCACACGTGCCGTTACGCTCGCGTTCGCCAAGGGTCCTTCCCGACTGGGTTAATTGTTCTGTCCTTAGGAGATGTTTTACTAGTACCACAGCATCAGGGCACTTGCCGACAGCTATGGGAGGAGCTGATGGAGGTTAATCTCTCCTATTTGCAAGATTGCGTGAAAACTGTATTAATCTGTTATATAACTTGAGTGACTGCGGTACAACCATAGTAAAGCCCGTTGTAATACGGTTATTTGACACACAGACACCTGTGTCCTCTGATTGTAAAGAGGTAAAATTTCAAAACGAAATTGGTAGATCAAGCTTAGTTACGACATTATTAGCCATCGTCTAGCAAAGCAGATATCTTTTAGCTAGGTATTTAACTGCAAACGTTTCTTTACCAGGCAAGGTAACACCACTACTACAGTTTGTCTCTGCCTAGTGTGCAGGACTGAAGCGGGAGTAAGTGTTTCCAAGTTTTGCAGCGTTGTACCTAATGTGTTTCCCGTGCTCAGATCCTTTGAGTGTGCCTAGAAACATACACACTCTTTTGTTGCTAAAGATACACTGTTTCACGATGCACAACACATTCCATCGCCTGTAATACTGGATCTATTATCCTGATTTGGCACAATTGAATGCATAACAACTTTACAAAATGACTACCTGTCCTTGAACACAGAGGTACAGGTGGAGCGACCCAGATACAAACCCACTGTACTGTGCATACAAAGCCACCAAATTACTTTGTGCAACCGATAAATGCGAAGAAACCTCTGTCCGAGTATCGCCACTGTTACAATGAATTCAGTTCACAGCTAACTATTCGCTCATACTCCTAGCTGTAGTTATCAAAAAGCCGTGAATATCGCATGCAGCTGTGATCTAATACAGCTGTGTTCCGCAACGCAGGCATTGGTCTCACGGCACTTTCCAAGGTTAACTGTGTTATCCTATCCAACTTTCCGGTGCTATTGGGCTAGTCGACAAGACCTTACGGGTAGATTACTGCGGTGCATTGAGTCGGTTGATTTTCTGGTGTGAAAATGGTTGGTGAATAACGTTTATGCACAGATGGAAACCCCCTTGTACAAATTGGAAGCGAAGCATTTACCGAAAGACAAACTGGATACTTTCGGGAGTGCATTTGAATGAATATGGGGGATTGTAAATTACCGTGCAATCATCAACTGCGCCAACTTCCCTACAAAAGTATGCGACCTGCTGCGGATGTTACTCATGTTGATTCTGATGCTGATAAGTACGAGATGGAATTAAGCAAATTTATCTTACCCCGTAGGAGTGCAACGAATATGTTTAGATTAGATGGGGTTGGAGACACTATGATACAGGTATCCATAGATGAGTGCAATCGCTGGGAATTAGGCCATTGTGTTGGTCACTGAACGTGTATCAATGATATTCATGGCAGCACTAGCTATACTGGTTTGAGCATTGTGAATACACTATTACCAAGTAACTTCAAATAGTTTGAGTGCGTTCGCTATAACTGTGCGATGGTACATTCTTAGCTGTGATACACCACATCTGGTGACACGATCACTTATCATGTTGATATGGCTCGAGAGTGACTAGTTTTGTTACTTAAGGTTTTAGTCACCGTGCCGGCACTTGATTTAGAGTATGCTGATGATATTGCCCTCATCTGTGACAGCTTACAAACGTGCCAAGCGGCACTGGACAGATTAGCACTAGCTGTCCGTCACTTCGAGCTTTGCTTCGCACCCTCGAAGGGCAAAGCGTTCCTCCAAGATTGGTCTGGACCGCCTCCTACGCTGACCCTTGGTGGGGATCAGCTAGAAGTCGTTCAAAAATTTAACTACCTGGGCAGTTGTATCAGCGCCCCTGGGATTAAAGATGAGATCACGAATCGTATAGCAAAAGCTCGGGGCGCTTTTGCTAACCTTCGCCACTTATGGCGCCGGCGCGACATCACTCTTGTCCTGAAGGGTAGAGTGTACAATGCAGCAGTACGTTCGACCCTATTGTACGGTTGTGAAACCTGGCCGCTTAAAGCAGCGGACCTGAAGAGGCTAGTTACGTTCGACCACCGGTGCCTTCGTAATTTAGCTCACATTTGGTGGGAACACCGCGTGAGTAATGAGCGTGTTCGACGCCTTGTTTATGGCACAGGAAAAGGAAATGAACCGCTCAGCACCTGTTATTTCACGCATCAGGCTCCGATGGCTCGGCCACGTGTTACGCATGCCAGCCCACCGACTTCCGCGACGTGTGTTGTTTACGCGCCGGGGGTGTGGATGGAAGAAGAAGAGGGGTGGCCAAGCGATGACTTGGTCCAGAGGAATGAAGACCGTCACTTCTGAGCTGGCCTCGGTTGGAGCGTCTCGGCTCCCTGGTTGGGGTCCGAAAGACGATGAACACGTTTGGTTGGACACACTTGCTGATATGGCTAGGAGCCGACCTCAGTGGCGTTCGTGCTGTGAGTTTCTTTGTCCCACCCCATCCCTCTTAGCCTCCCCCTCCAACCACGATCTCATTACTTAGCCTTATTTAATTTTGCATAACAATTTTTTTGGGTGCACAGCAGCCGGCTGGTAGCTTACCGGAACGATGCCCACCCGTTACCGGTAGCTCAGCCAGCTTTCACCAGTTGTTTTTTTCTCTCCTTTTTTCTTTGTATTGCGGCACAGTAGCTGAGGTGTTCACCACCTCTAGCTAACATGTATGATGATGAGGATGATGATGATGCCGGCACTTCAAGTGATCACAGCACACCCAGTGAGAACAGCTCTAAATGGAACGATATTGCCGTACAACGCTTCCAGTTTCTAGGTTGTTGGTATAAGTCTGTTGGTGAGACACTTCCTTATTTTCGCTTGTGCACAGCGCTGACAAGAAAGCATTCATAATGAGTAGATTTGGGTTTGAAAACTTAATGCGACAACATGGCTGTCCGAATCGAACTAAGAATGTGGACGTCCTGAGGTCACATGACACTTAACTAACTCATTGCCCCGGGTTAATGATAGAATGAACTATGCCATGGCAAAAGTTTACGCCTTAAGCTGATGCTACTGAGTCCCAGTGTCAGATGAACCATCCACGCTGTGTTGTCTTTTGGGATAGGCCAACTGCTTATCATGCCTAAATGTCTCGATCTTGAAACTGTTCATAGAGGAGTTTGAAGAACATATAATCAAGAAAAAATTATGGATTTCCACCCTACAGGAAGACATCAAGTGAACCGATCAGGATGCTACATAAATGATCATTGAAACGGGCTGAAATGCACTTCATGTGAGTGAAGTGAGGAAAGAAGTGAAGGATCGAGCACACAGTGCTTACCTTTACTACCAAGTGATGGACAAAGAGGGCGTTTATTGTCACTTGGGACATCAGAACTTGGGCATTGTAAAATCGAACGAAACAATTAGACCTAGTTCATTGAGTATCAAAGTCGCGAGAATGGAAAGTACACTGTAGCTTCGAAATGGCACTCACTTAGCACTAGATTTACAAAATCGTTAGGAAGAGAAGTACAGTGGTGCCTCCAGACTGCACTGAAGTGACCTTGGTGAGCAGATCTGGAGAGGACGGAATGAAGCAGATTATAACAGTGAAAAAACAGGCCACATGGTCAGTATTATGAACACAATTAGGCATCCTCTGCTGGTCAGATGCACACTCGCGAGCACATGAAAACACTGGACTGGCGGGTTTATAAAGTCCCATAAAAACAGCAAGTCATTTTATACCTCATGGTTACAAGCCAATAATGCAACGATGGCTTGACTCTGCTGAGGGGACGATTCCATTTCAATAGACCACAGACATTTTCATGCTTTCCCGAAGTACTCATCATCATTCTTGTAATATGAGAAACCATCTACATATCTTTCATTAGCATTCCCGACGCCACAACTAGATTCTGGTAGCTTAATTGCCAAGGTGGTGGCAATGGTGGTGAAGTCTGTGGTTTGAACCAAACAGAAATTTAATGTACGGAAAGCTCTGATTTAGGCGCTGATTTTTTCGATTTATAAGCTTTGTGCTGTTTCGACTAATTCGTCTCGGACCGTCGTCTAGAGAATTGTGCACATTCTTTTATTCCGGAAAGGAAAGTTCCAGGCGTCGGCATTGTGACCAGTGTCGTAGCATGAGGGGGGTGAAGGTGGTCCGCCCCGTGTGGCATGTGACACGGAGCGGCATGTTTAATACCGTCGATTTTTCGATACCAAATATAAAGGACAAAATATCCGGATAAGCCGAGTGTTGCATATTTAAATGTTGCTTTGTATGACTAACAACACATTTGTGCCATGTGCCATGGGTGTGCAAACGCTCTTCCCAGGGATTTCCCTACTTATCCCACTGGGGTCACTTTCACCACTTTTACCTCATTGTTCCAAATGATCATCGATTGCATTGAAAACTAATGTGCACTTCACTCTGAGCCAGTTGTGTTGCTTTCACTTGCCTATACTGCCCTCGCTTAGGTCGAAAATGTTGCCACAGACCCGGGCAGCAAAAGTAGTTGTTACGCCACTGGTTGTGACAATGGGCGCACTTTCAGCTTAAGCAAGCCAGACTGCAGCGGAGTTTGAAAGGTCAAGTGACTAGGTAATTGAGGAGTAGCTATTTATGCGTCTAAATTTCCATCGTGCGCGATCAGCTGAAACATATTTGAAATTGCCAGTGTCCCACGTAAATAAATAAATAAATAAATTTTTAGTATCGACTAAGCGAGGCATGCCCTCACAGACATGATCATGGTAAGAGTACAACAAGTGAGCAAGGAATGTACAATAGTGTAATAGGATTGTCATATGTGTTGATACTTGTGTATGTGTGTGTTGGCGTGCAAGCGTGTGTAGCTGCATTGCTTGGTTTTGTAAATATGTTGTTGCACTACTTGTGTTTGAACGTGTCGCAAGTGCTAAAGGCATGTTTGATGTCCGTGGATCGGAAACGATTTTACAGATGAGCAAGGAGTGGTGATTTCACTTGGTGACGAATCACAACAGCCACGTCACAGTTTTTTAAATGTACCTATATGGCTTTTATAAGGAGAACGCTTATCAGTCGCAAACCCACCACGTCCTGGAACACTGCCGCTAAACTTTTGCTGTAAAAGGTAAACCCACCCAGCTGGTACCCGGGGGTGACTGTTCGGCAGCACGCTATCTACGAAAGCTTCACACATTAGCCGTGTTTCACACCTGGTCTGATATGACGTGTGGCATGATTAAAAAGTTCGTTTCCTTTGCTTTTTTCTCCTTCAGATTATCGCGCCCTGGAGATTCCATGTGCAGTGTGCGGTGACCGTTCATCTGGAAGACACTATGGAATTTACAGCTGCGATGGTTAGTATTCAAGATCATTTTCTGGGGTTGGATAATTCACATAACAGGTTTGAAAGGCCTACCTTACGTGTACGCTTTGCAAGATAGCACCATCTTTTGATTTGCCGCTCATTCAGGGGGTTTAGTTGTCTCATTCTTCAACGTATATCCATTCTGATTGACCAAACAATTTAAAGTGTCCAAGTGCTTTTGCAAATAGTTAGACAAGCACCCTAGGTTACAAGCTTTAGTGGCACATACTTGTAACTCACTTGAGCTTAAGTCTATCCCTTTTGAAAGTGTAAATGTGGCACACGTATACTCACAGGACTGGTGCACTAACTTATTTCGTTTTTGTCCGTCGCTTCGGTTACATTCGCTATAACCAAGAAGTCACTTTTACCATGGACGTGTGGTTTGGAGCGGTGACTGTCGGCAATAAAACCGAACACTATAATCTACATTTCGTTTCACAGGCTCTTACTAGTTTTTGGTATGTAATGTTGGACAGAGCCGCAAGCAACCATGCTCTCTGTGTTGCGTAACATTCCAACTTATGGGGTATCGGTATCAAATTGCTCAATTAACCATTTCTCCGTTGCACGTCACATGGCAATGTTGACCGTTGTAAAACTTAAGGAACCTTTTGGAGGAGAATGGTACACTCGCCGATGGAGTTTATCTTGAAAAAACAACCACCATGAGTAGCTGGAGCAAAAGAGAATTAAATATTCAAGGTGTTCCGAGTTTGGGTATTTTGCAGAGTTTGCAACATCTGGATGAAAGCAGGCCCTTGTTTTACTTTGGCCAGGCCAGGGAGAAGTGATTTTCGCTAAGCAATAACTCACTTATTAGTATCCAGCTTTGAGCATATCTGCTTACCAATTAACTTGCTCCATCAGTTTCTTCGGATTAAGCATCAGCTTGGTCTGTGCTCCGCGCAGCTAGACTTAACTCATCGCTAAGGACAACGGATGCCAGCCAATGAGGCACAAATACGTAACATCACAAATGCAGACAGATAATCTGCGAAACTAAGTAAGTGATTATGTAAGAGTCATTTGCGCGTATTAAGTCGAAGAAAACGTCATCTTTTACACCAGGCACTGTTTGACCTTTTTCGTGAGCACTAGCAAACTATCATTTAGTAACAAATTAATCACCCTGATGACATGTTCATTCGTTGTTTTGTCACAATTGCAGGATGTTCCGGGTTTTTCAAGAGGAGCATCCACAAAAACAGGACCTACACATGCAAGATTGTTGGGGCACTCCGAGGACAATGTCCGATTGATCGAATTAGGCGCAATCGTTGCCGAGCTTGCAGGTTAAAAAAGTGCTTCCAGGCTCAAATGAACAAAGATAGTAAGTGGCAAGTCGGTTAGCGTTTGTGTCCCGGTGACAGACTAGTTTGCAACGTTTGTCTAAAGAGCAGAGCACGAGCGAAGTGTTGCAGAAATTTACATTTGTCTAACCAGAAATAAAATAGCACAGTAGATGAAGGTTCGGCTGACATATAGTGCTCAACGTCTCCATACTCTTTGAAATCCAACTAGTTATCAGACCATCGCTTTCTGTTCACTTTAGCTGCGAGATACAGTATAACACTCTAAGCACGAGATTTATCGGGAGGTTATCATCAATCATTGTATGTTATAAAGTGCGCACATCAGCAAACGCTTCGTGCAAGACTTCATAGGGTTCGACGAAGCTCAGTGTAGCCGACCGCATTTTAGGCATAAACACTATTGTTATTCTCATGCCTACCCTTATAGTTTATAGTTGGAGCTACGGACTTTATTACTACGCCCAACTTGAGGCCTGCTTATGTTACTGCTACGTATCTCTATAATAAAGACAGACGTTATGGTGCGTAAATGGCTTATTATTTGGTATTCTTGGACCTAAAACGCCATACTTACTACCATGGTATTACTGTCTAGTATACCTAACCTTGTCATGTGTGACTCTTAGGGTTTTCCGTTTCATGCACTAGTGTCCATCGGTTGGGTGAGTCAAATATTTCCTATGGAGGAAGCCGGCAACTTGCAGGTCTGTTGAGACGTTGCATGTGAATACTATTATTTAGGGCTTATTCTGGTCACTGAGGAACGCTTCATACTGATTGTACCCTGTAAGGGACTCTGACATAAATTCAACATACTTTGTACATCTCATCTTAGGTGTTCAACATGAAAGAGGCCCAAGAAAACGAAGGCTCACTAGAAACGAATCGCCTACAGCTGCCACACATTCCATGGAACTCACTGTACATGACAGTGAAGTACTTGATCTGAGTATGTATAAACGAGAAAAACGAGAGTATTTATCACCAAGGGACTTTACGTTTAACTGCAAGGAAGGTACGAAAGTTGGGCATACGCATGGAGATTACATATGCTACCAAAAGCATAGAATGGAAAGCTCGAAATCGACTTCATTCAGGTGCTCTTCGACAGAGTTTCTGGGCCAACGCATCAACGTGGCTGACATGTTGGGGGATACTCAGGAGCAAAGCTACTCAAACCACAATTATTCCTCAGACCACAGGAACCATTCCACACCTCAACCAAATGCTCTACAAGACTGGACAACCTATCTTTGTCTGCAAGGATTCCTCAACAGAGGTTTCGAATTCAACGATCATTTTACTTTCAAGTGTGAACCTAGTCTCTATCCTACAAAAACTGGAGTTTATTCGTCTGATGCGGATATTCTGCTCAAGGCGCTATGCGATAAAGCACCATTATGCACAAGAGGTAGGCGTTTTACTTCAATTTTGGCCCATTGCTAGGCTGTTTTGAGCAATTAACTGACCAGTCCGTCTACCATTTTTTTAGTTTTGTGAT
Organism: Dicrocoelium dendriticum; assembly: GCA_944474145.2. Classification (NCBI taxonomy): domain Eukaryota; kingdom Metazoa; phylum Platyhelminthes; class Trematoda; order Plagiorchiida; family Dicrocoeliidae; genus Dicrocoelium; species Dicrocoelium dendriticum. Next base: position 44,623,986 of record OX104064.1, on the reverse strand, counting down.
AATATACTGTCGACGCACTTACAACCTTTCATTGGAATTCAAGCTGCGTGAGGACGTGGCTCACCTTTAGCTAAATAGTGTTATTCCTGTTCAACTCCACAAGAAGTTGATGTTGCAATAGGTCAGGGCAAAATACACCGAAATTGTATACTAATGTAGGAAGAACTCAGCAATAAATGAGCATCATTTTATACAAAAATTAGACAAAGCAAACGAATGAAGGAACAAGTACTTTTAGCTTAACCATCATGCTGTGGCATGTGGAATGCTGTGAATGTTGTAACATGGACCGAGATGAAGTATGAAGAGCATTATTTTTATCTCTTGCCCAGATAACTGGACACGCTCTGTTTCCATCTTCCTTTTATGTTCAGACTCCCAAGGTTGATTCAGTTCAGTGTCTTGAGGAAGTCTGTATTAACAGTCAAGCCATGGAAATATTTTAAAGAATGAAGAGGAAGGAAGTGACTCTTGGTGGCAGGACTTAGCGTCTACAGTACACCAGTAAGGTGGTACGGTGTTATTGGGCCAGCAGTTTTAAGCTCATTGCTCCATAGCTACATCAGTTACCTCACTCTGGGAAATCCCGAAGTACTTACAACTTTGATTTTTCTTAACTGTTTGTTCCTGTGGTTCCGTCGGGCGCATCGGTTGCGTATTCTCACGGTAGTAAGCAGAACGAACACATCTCATTTATCTGCGCTAAATCCCACCAGGACTACGGTTGCACATCAGCTTACTGCGGGCACGTACTACAGTAAACGTGTATTCTGTGTTCCAGATGCAACAGGTGGAGAACATGCAAACCAAACGCATTGTGACACTGGTGTCTACCATCACAACCTATAACGGTAGCTGGTACACCGCGATGCGCACAGTAAACTTGCTGCTCAAAGATCGCTACGTGAGGATGGTTAACGTTCCTAGCCACAAACTATTTCAAAACAGATTATTTACGCCCACACAAACAAAGTCCCCTTTGGAATCCTTTCTGGTTTCCTTGGGTCCCAGGTTGCCGACGCCTCCAGGCGGGTGCCCCAGAACTGCACATGACACCATTCATGGTGTCGGACGTTAGGAGACGGAGTCATTAAAACTTACGCAGTGGGGTCTATTGAAGTCGCACTTGGATACTCATCTTTCGTTTACGCTTGTTTTATTCAAAGAAGTCCTTGCTCCCATAAAATACCTCAAAAATGTCGGGCATCGATCACACGTAGGTGAGCTTCAACATGATGTACTGGCGGTGAAAGCAGCGACGGTAAAAAACGCGTTTGTCCACAAGTTACTTGTGAGTAGGCGAAGAAAACAACGCATTACTACTAGCGTCATCTGCCCTGCTTACCGTCACCCGAGCTGTGTACCTAGTGATGACGAAGTGGGAGTGAATCGTCATTGCCAACACCCGAAAGCGCACTAGATGCGCGTAACGTCAAGATAAAGAATCTTATGGAAAAACGAGTGAAAACGACTGATACTTATTTGAAATGCAGTTAATACTGTGCTGGAGCATTAGGTGGAACTACAACACAGCACAGTAAACATGGAACTTCAAGTGGTAGATGGTGAATAGATATTGCTCGAATTGTGCTCGTCTGGTCATTTATAGAACACCCAGAGTCCGGATGGATGTTGGGCGTTGTCCGTCTGAAAACGCTGCACCCCACGACCAAGTTCAAACTTATTTGATTCCATTAGGTGGAGATAGCAGGCAAATGGACCCAGACTTTTGGGATGTTAACTCAGGCCTCCACCTCTATGTCACCGTGTCACGGTTGGAAATCCATGTAACGTTTCCGGACGAACAACACCGGATATCTGTCTGCCCCGTCAGTTACGGTCCCAATGATCGAATTTTCCAAGACTCGCTTCGATACGAATAGTGGTCAGTAAATATGTTGCACATCGCAGGCCATTAAAACAAAGAGTGCTTCAGAGTACCCCTGTATCCAGTTTCCACCCTCTTCAGAGGAGAACCTATGTTCTCGACCATCCGTAAATTTAGCCGATGCGATGTTCAACGTGTTATTTGTTGTCTTACAACCCGTTATGTAAACTCTATAGATAATGATTCTTTCTATCGCACTGATATAGAGGCAAATATTGTTGGTCCACGTTTCCGATTTGTTTGTCGAACTGTTCGCTGAGCTTTGTAGTTTTGCTGCTTGCGTTTCATTAACAATGGAGTTGACATCATTAATCCGATAATGTGTAGCGAAACGGTGATGCTTGAGCATCGCGTTGATTTCGCCTCGATTGGAGATGAAACGCTTTCCGTAAAATTGAGAAGCTGAATACACAAATAGAATAATAGAATCCACCTGTTCACAGTACCGGTACCCTCTTAACAGTACAGTGTAAATATATAGCGTTGGCATATTCCGTACAATTACATTGTTTCTACTCTTGTTTTATGAGGAGGGAGAATGGTTTAAGTTTAACGGAGGTATAAACTTAAGTATTCTTCGTGTTTCTTCAGTGTGGCAGGACGAGAAACTAATTGGTACTAAAGGGATAAGATGTATTGTATGGCATTAATTTGAGGATATTCGAAGGTTACTGTTTGCCAGCTAGCGTGACTTGTTGATCACAAGCTGTGCCACCAGGGACGCAGCTTGTATTTGGCGAATTGAGTGTTTTAGCGTCCTTTGAAGTTGAAAGATTATGTATTGGTGGTTACTTAATACATATGCTGACTGATTACTTGAATGCTCATTGATTAGTTTCAGAAAGGCGAACGTTTAACAAGGACGCGTTTGGAGAAAAATTCTCAGGATCAGCTTTTCACTTCTCAAACTTGTGGAACAATGATATCATGTGTGTTTCTCAAAGTCTTCGGCAATTTTTTTCGTGCACCACTTGAAACGTTCAGCACGCTCGCAATAACCAGCTGTCAGTTGAATAACTACTACAAACTAGCAGGAGGAGGATGTCCTAAAAATATGAAGTAGTTGCATCCCATTTAATGCTTGCTCTGTGTTCAGCATATATGTGTAGCTACTAGATAAAATCATACGGAATGATACTGGGTAATTTTGCCTGTGAATTACTGCAACATTATATCCTCAAGGGACGTGGAGAATCTTTTCCTCTTTTTCAAAAGCTTAGCCATTTCCACTAAAAATCTTGCCTACTGATTGCTGTACGCCACATTAAAACGTTTGTATCTGTGATATTAATATACAAAGTTAACAACAACATCTTCTGAGTACGTTTATGTCGCTATCGCAACAGCCTGCAGATATATTGCTCCTAACAGGCCAAACTATAGTAAGTATAAGGCCTTATGATATGGCTTCGGCATTGCTTCCGACTACATCGACATGGTTGATGGGTGGTAAAGTGGCCCGAGAGGGATTGTTTACAACCAAGTTTTGGAGATGCACCATCCTTTCTAAACAGACATCCTCAGGATGTGAGGAATATTGTGTGCGGCCCCGCAAGTCCAAGTGATGGAACTGCCTATCGCTGACAATCCATTCAGACAATGAGTGCACCAACATGACCGTTCTGATCCTCAGAATGAGGATACAGCAAACGGTTCCGAAAAGGCGCTTTGTTCGATGCTGAACGAATACGGCGATAAGCTCCATGAGGGTAACAAGATGTTTGTCGCATATACATTAATGAAAGACGAACGTTGTTAGGGTGCTGCATTCAATGGGGTAGTCACATGTTGCTCGAAAAACGCATGAACCGATGTTATATGTTGAAACACGCTGTAGTAAAAGGGGGTGGTGCGTTCATACTCTCATGTACTAACGTGGGATGGATACGGTAGGTATTTGCTGTCAAACTTTGATGTTGGTCGCATTGCTACATGTGTAGCAACCACGTGATGAGGCTTAGTTGAAAATAATATGGTTGTCAGAGATGATTACACTTGGGTTGGTCGGAAACGCTAACATGACGCAGAAGCTCATACTTTAACAAGAAAAACAAAAAATTTTGATTGTCAGATGGAATCTGAAGGACAGATAGCGATGCAACCGTAAGCCGAGGATATTCGTATCTGCGTGAGTCATAGCATATCATAAAATGAAGTCACAAAATGGCACCTAAAGAAAGAAAGGAACAATCTCACTAAAACAAATCTCGAAGATGACAGAACGGCGCTAGCAGTCGGGGTCACAAATTGTGAGGTGCTACTGCAATACTGCTCGGAAGCGGTGGCACCAAAGAGGCGTGCTGATTACGGGAATACAGAGAACAGTTTGCTCGGCTGGACCCAGCGTGTCTTGACAAAAGCTACAAAGAATGGGGGCAGGTGAACAAGAGCAGGTAGTAGTGTAACGGCGCTATTTACGAGAAGACCGTAAGTTATTTAAACAACTACAAGAATAAACTCCAGTCTCCAAACAGTGAAGATTTGAAAATTTATATTCACTAGATACTTTCGTGTCCTACTGAGAGGACTTCATGTTCCCTAACATTGCATTGCTGTAAATATGTGGCTGTCCGTTGATGTGCCATGTATAAAACAAAATGAAATAAATGCTTGCCTATAATCAACAGAATCTTGTGCCATATGTTGATACCACCTGCAAACACCAGTAAATTTGCAACGATTTGCTGGTTGAGGTCGTTATTAACTATTATAAGCAAGCGTTGCCTTAGAACTGGGCCTTGAGGCGTTCCACACCGGAAGGTTATTGTATCAGGTAGAGAGCGTCGTTCTCCAGCGACTAATTGCCACTGGAGTAGAAAGTTGCCGATCCAGCTTAAGAGGGCATTACCGACTTCATAATACTGTAGCATTGCATGGAGAATCTGATTACTTAGATGATTGAATACTTACGAAATGTTCATTCAGCTGACGTAAACGTCCTTTCTGACGTCCTCTGTCTCAATCCAACTAGTTCGCACCTTACTATATTCATTGTGTTAGATTGTTGTCGACGAAAGCTGCAGCGCACGGATGTAAACAGGCTACAATTTTCCAGAGAGCCCACCAACTCCTCAGCAATGGAAGATTTCAAAACCCTGAACAGTACATTGAGAATAGACACTGGACAGTTGGTTAACGGTTCAGCTCTGCTTTCTTCCTTATTCACAGTGTTTGTTCGAAGCTTCCAAGTAGTAGGAGCCAGTTTCTAGCATAAGGAAGGCTGGAAGGACTCAGCCTGGAATGTATCTTACCACTACTCCCAGGGCTTCTGTGCGAATGGTACTGCTTTCAAGGGAGCTATTGTCCCATAGAGGGTTCAGATTTTGCAAGAGATTCTGCAGTAAAATAGGTGTAGCGAATTCCTGATAGCTGGGTAATAAACCCAGGAAGTCATCTGATATCGAGATTCATTGAAATGTGGGGCACACGGTGTCTGCAACGTTTTGTTGCATCTAGAGCCTTTCTTGTTGGGTCGTCAATTGTCCGGAAACGTGGAAATTTCCTAGTCGGCTTTGTAAAACAATTGCCATACTTATACAGCAATGTATGGCTGGCTCTGAGATTTCTACATTCTGCTGATGCACCAATTTGTCTTCTCTGAGCAGCTGGATGCCGTGGTTAGTTTGGGTTACGTAGTCATCCTAACTAGCTGGAGTTGGAGGTAACCTATACGCTCGCTATGCGACGCTTCGTACTATCATCCCTTTTCACTTTCTGCCTCATAAAAGGTAACAGTTTGACGTCCATTACGAACCTTGATCTCTGAAGGATCTTTAGTCATTCAGCCAGCCAGTCAGCCATATGACCTCCAGTGGGTCGTGTGTGAGGAAGTACCAGATTGTGGACCTACAGAGTGGGCTTACCTTAAGTAGCATTTAATGGCGTGCACCATTACAAGTTGTTCATTTTAATATTTCGTATTGCTGCTGCATTTAGGGTCGATGATTGCATGGTCACTGCAGCTCAATGAGTAGTTCACAACCAATATATGTTTCTCTTTGAGTAACGCAAGGCTCAGTCCAAATGGTTTGTTAACTGTTCTGAACCCACTAGGCGTTATACCGTGGCTGTTAGCGAAATAGTGATACCAATCCCTTGCAGATTATCTCTGGATTATTCACAGACGGTGGCGGATGTTTCCAGACAATGTACGTTAAAATCAAGCATGATATGAATAGGAGTGTATATTCTATGTGGAGTGTCGTGGGGCAGTTGAAAGGTAGTAGTCTATCTCGGTGGTAAAGTTCTGGGGCGATTCACCAAGACTGCAAAAAAGGTGTTTATGCCTTCAAAATGGAGGAGACACAAAAATAGGAGAATCGGTGAATCAGGATCCTCTATGGTTTTGCGTTCTAGGGCGGTTTATTAATGCCAAACAATCCTACTGTTGTGAGCCAGCCTTTTCTGACGAGCGCTTGATCGGGTAGCGAGACCACAGCACAGAACCACGTACACTAACAAAGATGACATCTTATGATTTCGAAACTTGGCATGCTTTCAGTTCCACCAGCTTGGTTGGAAGGCCCTGAACATTCGTATACAGTCAGGCTAGTCTCCCTGCCTCAGGAATTCGACAGCGAACTAAAGGTGTAGGGTATTGAAGAATACAGGATGATGTATGGTCGGCCGTTATTCGTGTTTTTGGATGAAATATTGACACCTCAGATGCAACTTGATTAGGCCACAGTAAGCTTGTGTGAACGAGCGGTCAAGTAGAGCCCCTGCGTAACAGCCGGTATGTTTGCTTTTTCAACTGCTTTTATGTCTAATCTTCACAAATGGTTCTACAGCCTTCACACGAAGTTCAGATGGAAAGCTTTTCTATGGTTTTGTCAGCTTTCTAATGCGTACACTGCTGCTTGTTTTGTTTGAACTACAAGTGTGGAGGGTTTTGGTGTTTCCGTCTCCTATTCCTGCGCAAGGAACAACGAGACTTTTTATATTCGGGCAGCATCCTCTATAATTTGCAAGACAGGTAGTAAGTTGAGTACTTCTGGACACATTGGCTAAACAGTTTCGCGGCTAAATCTTCATTGGTTTAGTGTGTCGTCCTTGCTGAAGCATACTGCAGGAAGTGAAACGTTTCCTACATCAATGGCGAATTCCAATGTCAGTCTGATAAGTTAGGGTTCACCACAGTGTGCAATGTCCGAGTGAGAAGTAACTCGTATTAAATTTGTAAGCTGGGTTTTGGTATTCACTATAAAACTCCTTGAGTAGCATCGGTCTAGGAATTAAGACCATTTGCCCAGTAATTTGATAGCGGTAAGTTCGGGAAAGTTGTGCATACAACAGTCGGGAGCTATTAGTTGATACCTTTCGTGTAGCTGCCAAGGTATTGTGAACATTTGTCCTGGCTTTCTGCTAACTGCTGAATGCTGACTGTATATCTCTTCATTCGCGCTAACGGTGCTTGTAAAGGTAACTTCGACATGGGTGGTATGTGGGGTGATCTCTGCAACATTCTGTATATGTGACAGATGCCCTGAAGGATTTGGGTTAAACCATCGTTCTTTCAGCTGTACATGCAAAAGCTTGGTGCTCGGTTGCGCCGTCTTTACTAATCACATAAGTTGCTTAGACAGACATGAGTTGATTGATCACACTTTTCGGGTGGTGCCACATCACCGTTGTTATGAGTACAACTTGACTAGCAGAGCTACAGTCTACTTTCGCTTGATGTTCCGACAGAATTAGCGAAGACAATGGGGATGGGAGCCAAGTTGATCTTGGGTCGTGGGAAGCAAACTGCGTGGTATTACGTCGTTTGGAAGCTACAACACTCCGGACACACACACTTCCAGTAAGCTAATCTTAGCTTTCATTTGCCGTTCGGCTTCTGATGCTAACTGGTTGCACCTCCGGACAAAGCTAGGCAAAACTTGACGAAGATGATGATGGAGCAAACAGGGCTAGACATAAGGGCGTTCGGTAAGCTGGTACGCTGTCTCATCTACGGTTGGGAGAAATTAGGTGAAGCTATATAGAACAATGCAAGTAAGCCATTCCAAATACCACGAACCTAATACTTTTTCCCTACCCACTGGGACGCATTTGGATCGGCATTTACTGGACTTCTACTGCTATGCATAGTGTCGTTAACCTAACTGGGCCAGCTAGTTGAGATGTTGTGCAGTTACGATTTGGGTCGGATGTGCACACCGGTTGAATTTTATCTTGCAGTGGCACGACGCCTGCAGAAGAGATATGATGGCCAAGGAAATTGACTGAATCGACACCAAACGAACACTTTTCTGCGTTGATCGTCACCCCGTGTTGAGATAAACGATCAAATAGTGTTCGCACGTGGCGTATGTGCTGTTCTCGTGAAGAGCTTGCGATTAATATGTCGTCAAGATACGCGTAAGCGAAGTCTAAACCGCAACAAACTTGGTCGATGAAACGCTCAAAAGTTTGCGCGGCGTTCTTTAGGCCAAATGGCATGCGCAGAAACTCGAACAAACCAAATGGAGTCGTCACGGCAGTTTTAGCGATGTCCGCTTCGGCTACCGGAATTTGGTTGTATGCGCGTACCAAGTCGATTTTGCTGAAGATATTTTTACCCGCCAGACTGGCGGTGAGATCCACTATGTGTGGGATCGGATAGCGATCGGGCGTGGTTAACGTATTCAAGGATCGATAGTCGCCGCAAGGACGCCTGTCCCCCACTACCTTCTTCGGGACCATGTGCAGAGGCGACGCCCATGGGCTGTTGGACGGTCTGACGATACCAAGTTGAAGCATGTGATCAAATTCGGCTCGTGCCGCCCGTAGTTTGGCTGGAGCAAGCCGTCTTGGCCGTGCACTAACTGGTTGACCGCGCGTAACCATGTGGTGAGCGACCTCTGTTGTGACTGGTGGAAGCTCTGCAGCCGGTCGAACCAGTCGCGGGTATTCGGATAGGAGGCTCAAGTAGTCGGACGGTGAGTCTGCGATCCGAAATACAGGGCTGATTACCGGGGAATCTGAAAGGACACCATCAACACCTAGTTTCGTACGGTCGTCTAAAAGTCTGTGGCGACCAGCATCAACAAGCAACCCAAAATGTCGGAGGAAGTCGATACCGATAATTGCGAAGGGTACAGACGCAACCATGAAAACCCACTGAAAATCTCGGCGAAGATTGAGGTCTAGGTTCATCATGCGCTGACCAAATGAAGCTATCGGAGAACCGTTGGCCGCACGCAAATTGTACGTAGGCTCCGAGTGCTTGTCGCTAACGGTCGCTGGGATGACGCTGACTTCCGCTCCCGTGTCGATGAGGAACGTGATGGAAGAACGTCGATCCTTAACGTAAAACAGTCGGTTTACTTGGTTAGTAAATGATACGTTTGTAGTGCTAGTATGCGGGCTATTCGTTTTCCCTGGGTCGTGCCTAACGCATGGAGCCCGACAACGTCTAGCTCTTCCACCGTATTGGCGTGGATACCAACAAACTTCTTCGACGGGCTTGACCTTATCTGACTGAGAACTTGTAAGAAAAATGTGGCGCTTTCGTGCCGAACGTGACGTACTCGGTGCAGGCACAGACGAGCCGCAATGAACGGTAGCCAAAACGTGGTCAGCATTTGACCGTGGCACACGCTGCTTTGAAGCCTTCATTGCTGCTATCCTGTTGCGAAGTAGCGCAATTTCCTCGTCTTTAAAGTCAGATCGGTCTAGCGATTGGGAGCAAACATGGGATTCGGTTTTCATCGGTGAGAATACGTCACCGGAGTTACTGGTCGTCTGCTGCGGAAGACGTTCGAACGCAGCGTCTGCCTTGGTAGCTAAGTCTTTCAACGGTGCATCTATAAACATGGACAGCATTACCGGCAATGGCTCTGGGAGACGTGCAAACCACAGCTCCTTTATCCCTTCTTCGCTCAAGAATAAGGGACCAGCGATGCGCTGAAGTTCGCGGAGCAATGCCGACGGCTTGCGATCTCCAAGCTTAAGGCCATTGAGCTGCTCAAATCGTGTTCGTGCGCTGGGTCGTAACTCTTTCAAAATCGCTTGCTTCATCGTTTCATACTTTGCCTCATTCGATGGGCAGAGTAGAATGTCCTCAATCAGGGTCACTACCGACGGAGGAAGGCGTGGGACGAGCTGATTGTACCTTGGAGGGTCCGCCGTTATGCCCTTATTTTCTAGTTCGATCTCGAATATCATAAACCAAACTTCTGGACTGTGTTCCATGTAACTTGGAACAGCCAAAGGAAGCACGGTTACGCTGTGAAACGACTCAGATGCAACTCTCGAAATGTGAGTCGAAAGATAAAGAACGAACAAAAAACGATAAAAGCACTAAAATTATGCAATAAACAAATGAATATAGGTATATAATCGAAAAAAGGAACGAACTTACCAAAAAATACCAACGAGAAAAAAAGTTGAATTCGTGCGTGCGAATCGGGGTCACCAATTTGTAGGACTAGTTAATACTAGTCCGAGACGATGCTCGTAATTAAGCGCGGATATCAGAAGGCAATGGGAGTCGGACACAGCGGACTGTATTCGATGGGCTACAACAGGAAGCGGACGAATGAAGCGAGGCAAGAGCGTACACGTGAGCGCGGGGACTTACAAGGCAGTTGTGTGTCGAGCCGGTTGTAAGATTAAAACAAGAAGGAGTAATGTACAATCGGTCAACAAGTAAATTGTACATGAAAGATAAGAGTTATCTTTTTTGGCGCTACACGGTCAGGCTTGTGATGTAGTTAGAAAAAGCATTTAAATGCTGAACTAGCAGTCCGCGTGGCTACCCTGGTCGGTTCATGTGTCGCACAGGCGTGCGGGTAGAGAGGGTCGCAAGGGTGGCGGATGACCTTCGGTTATCGATCAATTCCGAGTAAACAATAGTTGAACAGTGATGCACTGTACACTTTGAGGCAGCTACCTGATCCAGTTTGGATCTTGCGAAACTATGGCTCAAAGTATAACGCGGTCTTTGGCCCGTAGAACAAGACAACAGTACATGTCAATTTCGTTAGTTCGAGAAATGTATCCTGACTAGCATCAAATCCAACGTTTTGCACAAGCTGGAACAGTTCAATCGACTAGATTGGTTTTAAACTGGCACTCCAGACGTCGGTAAACATAGGTAATTAGAAACAAGTGCATACAATGCAATCAGTGCTTGGTCTAGCACTAACTCCAGTAAGCCCAGACAATAGGAAGTCGGCTTTCAGTTCGGCCGTTGTTTGTACCATCAGGATATTACATTTTATGCCACTCACTGCGGTAGTTCTGTTTTGCAAAACTACTTTACCACGTGTATAGTGAATCAATTCCATAATCTCCAATAGCTTACTCGGATGTAGCTTACATCTAGTTTCGAACGACTGTGTAACCACCGCCTCTATTTGAGTACCGCAACATGACCAGAAAGACTGTCATAAGAATTGTCAAGAAAGGCCTAGGAAATGTAAAAAGCATCGCGCTAGCTGGCAAGAAGACTAAAGCTCTGTCTCGTGAACAAAGCGCATATTTTGCTGATTCTGTCCAGCAACCTCCAATAATTTCTCGTGAAAATTGATGAGCTCGCAAATATGTTGTGGCAAAGGGAATTCATACATACAGGTATTATGATGTTGTAGAAAAATTGGTTGCATTCTGACATTCATGAGCAAGACGTTATTCTCAATGGTTACCACCACCTTAGGTCCGACTGCTCGGGAGTCCCAGAACAAATCACGGTGGCATTTTTAAATCGGCCGCTGCCATTTCACTGGAACACCACTTTTACTTTCTCTGCCACGGATTCGACGACTTTTATTGGACATTATTGACATCTTCTTTGATTATCTTATTTCGTAGGCACTAGTGCTTGGGTGCGCACATTTCAAAACGTACTTTGTGCTTCCGCGCATATTGCACGTAAATTTATCAAAGGTGCTTTTGTATCGTATGGAATCATCGTTCCGTTTGACGAAATGGGATCCGATGCTGTAATTTCAATCGGATGTAAATGTTAATTATTCACTTTTCAACGGAAAGTATAACCTATATACGAGATGGTGTTCGGACGGAACCAGTGCACCGGATGATAAATTTTCCATAAATAAAATTGCATTTTGAATTTGCCAATTAAATGCTACGCGGTATGCATGGTGAAATATTGAAATGCCCACTTCGGGTACATAAATTTTATACTGACATGACGGGACTTGAAGTGAACATAGTGTAAGAGGTGTCATCATGTAGGGCTAGTAAATACTAGTCCGAGGCGGTGCACAAAATTAAGCGCGGATATCAGAAGGCAGTTAGATTCGAACACAGTGGACTGCATTAGATGGGCTACAAGCAGACGCGGACAGATGAAGCGGGACAAGAGCAACACGTTTGCGCGGGAACTTACAAAACGGTCCAGTGGCGAGCCGGCCGTAGGTCAATATGTGCGCAATGTAAGCGTTAATCCCACAGGAAAAAATAGTGCACAATTGGTCTTCAGCGAAATTCTACACCAAAGACAATAGTTACCTTCTGGGGCGTTACAGAGCACCCCCTTGAAGGCTGAACATAGAAAGCTTCCGAAGTCGGAAAGGACGGTTAAGTAGAAGTTGGTTGGGCAAAATCGTGCCGATTGATTAGGCGTTCAGGTCAAACGGAGGTTGACCGGAAGTCGGAGTCCGCTGTACCATTTGTGAGTTATTATTTATTGCTTATAGGGCAGCGTGTATTTCGGCGAGCCGTTAGAGCTGGCTTGTTAGGCTACAAAATCTCTGGCTAGCCCAGAACAAGGCTGACATGACCTCAACCTCCGCTGCTGCCAAACGGTGCGCTTAGGAGTGTTCGCTCCCCCGCCGCACCCTGCTCGGCGCCAAAACGACCCTCGTCTCACACAGAAACGACCGTCCTCCCACGAAGAAGTGACCAGCAATTGCGTCAATACCTTTGGTAACTGCGTTGAGCCCCGAAAACATTGCCCATGTGGGACAGTCAATCGAAGAAGAGGGTAAGGGCATGCGGAGACGAGAAAATATACAATGTACGCAGAAAACGCCAAAAAGAACGGACAAATGATCTGCGAGTTTAGCTATTATGGTTTCTGAATATATTAAAAATTAGGTTTTCAGAATGTTTTTCCTTTTTTGTTTCTAAAACGTTAAGCGACAATAAATGGGGCAAATATATACAATATCTAAGAACCTAAACCTACTTATCCTTTACATAGTCGGCAAAATGACCGGGCTTACGCACCTCCAAATGACGGCTATTCGTTTTGGGAGGCAGCGGGCTAGGTTGGGAAGGTTTCGGGACGGCTGATGTTTGCAGACCGAGCTCGTCGTCTGGACGAACTACGCTATGATGCTGAAAGTTGGTGCTGTGAGTCGAGACGTAGCACCAAGCACTACCAGCCGAAGTGGGCGAGGTGGTTTCCTCCATAAAGGCAGAATTTAGACGGTCAATGGGGAGGACTTCGCATCGGCCACCGCGGTCTTATTCGCAGGGTTTAGCACTTTGAATGGTCCTACGTACGGCGACTGAAGTGGCTGTCCAACCTTGTCTGCGAGAAGCCAGACGTGTAGAAACATAGACAGTTTCTCGGGTACCTACACTGGTGTCTCCTGCGATCAGGTAACACGTCGACATAGCTCACGCATCTGGTGAGCCAAACGATCGATGTAACTCCGTAGTTAAAGAAGGCCATAAACGAGACTGGTGCTACTGGCTGTCCGAGCAACTACAGCGTACAACCGCGACTAGCTGCACTCGTGTTGTGTCGAAATCCGTTTTAACTGTGTTTCTTATGACTAAGAGGACGAGAGGATGTGTCTCGGACCATGTAGGATCTGCGTGCGCACGTGGCACTGCCTTCAGTTGGCGATGAAAAGGCTCCAGCATGCCGTTAGCGGCCGAATGATGCACCGTCATCGGAACGTAGCGACAGCCTAAATCATTAAACGACGTGGCAAAGATCGACGTGAAATGTGACCAACGGTTGGTGGACACGATGGCAGGACAGCCGGATTGAGCTACCCAGCACTCCAGAACAGCTTTCGCTACCGTTTCCGAAGAGCAGTTAGGTATTTGAATAACTTCCGACCACCTAGTGAATCGATCGACACAAGTCAGCAGGTATACAGGGCAGTTCGAAGGCGGCAGTGTACCTACGAAGTCCATGTGCACGTGGTGAAAAGGTTCATCAGGAGTAGGAAACATTTATACTGGGCTGTTTTTGTGCTTATAGACTTCCGCACGTTGACACGAAGGCAGGCAGCTGCCCAAGTACGAAAGTTAAGATTGGCAATGCGTCAGCCGAACCGTGTGGTTACGAGTTTAACAGATGCACTAAAGCCCGGATGAGACAAGTTGTGCAATGTGTCGAACACGGTCTGCGGAAACTCGCGTGAGACGACTGGGCGCGGCGTGTCCAGATATAACCCGCAAAGTATACTATCGTCTGATGATGTCATCGGAACGCGTGTGTCCAGTGCGGGAAACCTGCGTATTATTTTAACCTCAGGACCATTGAGTTGCGCCGCGGCAATGGCTGTCAAGTCTCTAGCGGTGCCGACGTCGACAGAGATTGCTTAGAGTTCGGAAAAGTGCATTGGCGACAGTGTTGTGTACACCTGTGACATGACGCATATCGGTCGTAAACTGAGCGATATAGTCAAGGTGGCGCGAGTCGCTAGTAGAATATCCGTCAGTAGTCGTGCTAAGCAGGTAATTCAGGGTTTGTGCTCATTGAAGAAGGCAAGAAAGCGTCTTACTAAAACATATTAGGAAGGACGTATGGAGAAATAGCTAGCTAATAGTTCCCTACCAAAACTACTATAACGAGGTTCTACAGCTTGCAAAGTTTAGAGAAAATGACAACGACTGCCAAGCGTCAGCTACCTTGGATTGTAAGACCGCCCCAACTGCAACCTCAGAAGCAACTGTACTGAGCGACAGTGGGGCTGTCTGGTTTTAATGCGCTATAGAAGCTATGGTGGCGATAAGTTCTTTCAACTCCTGAAAAGCTGCGCGTGCTGCAACAGGAATAACAAATTCCTTAAGCTTCCTTCGGAGAAGGTCCGTGAGCATAAGCGAAACGCAACTAGGTTTGGAATGGAGATAAAAGATGACGTGACCAACAAAGCGTCTTAGCTGTTTAAAATAGTGACGCCCGGGTAGTCGATGTTGGCCTTAATTTTATTCTGCAGTGGTACGAATCCTGCAGGAGAGATATGGTTGCCAAAAGCTGACGGTATCGACAATAAAAGAACACTATTTCGCGTTGCAGGTCACCTCGTGTTGAGATAAATAAGCAAAAAGCTTTAGAACGTTGCGTGAGGAGCCCGCAATTAAGATGTCGTCGAGGTAGGTATAAATGACGTCTAGGCTGCGACATACTTGGTCGTTAAAGGGCTGAAAAGTTGGCACGGCATTCTTTAGATCAAATGGCGTGCGCACAAACTCGAACAAACCAATTGGAGTCGTCACGGCGGTTTTGGCGATGTCCGTTTGGGCTACCGGAATTTGGTTGAAAGCACGCATCGAGTCGAATTTACTGAAAACCTTTCTGCCTGCCAGACTAGTGGTGGGGTCTATGATAGGTTGGATAGGATATGGACCAGGTGTGGTTACGTTGTGTAACGATCGATAATCGGCACAAGGACGACAGTCCCCCATAGTCCTTTTCGGAACCATGTGGAGAGGTGATGCTCATGGGCTGTTGGATGATCCTATTATACCGAGCTGAGGCATGGGGTCGAATTCAGCTCTTACGACAAATAATTTGTCGGAGGCGAGTTGTCTTGGTCAGGTACACATTGGCCGACCGCGGATGACAGTGTAATGTGCGAGCTATGTCATGGCAAGCGGAAGCACTGCAGCTGGTCGTAGCATATGTGGGTATACAGACAGTAGGTGCGCAAAACCTGTAGGTACGTTAACGAATCGGTAAACGGGACTGATTATCGGGGCATCTGAAAGGACGCCATCAACACCTAGGTTTATACGGTCGTCTAAAGTCTGTGGCGACCAGCAGTAACAAGCAAACCAAAATATCGAAGGAAGTCGATACCTGAGGATTGCATAGGGTACAGACGCAACCATGAGAGCCTACCGAAAAGCGGCAAAGATTGACGTCCAGATTTAGCATGCGCTGACTGAATGAAGCACTCGGAGCACCGTTGGCCGCACGCAGGTTGTAAGTAGGCTTTGAGTGCTTGTCATTAGCGTTCGCAGGGATGACGCTGACTTACGCCCCCATGTCGATGAGGAACGTGGTGGAAGAACGTTCATGTTTAGCGCAAAACAGGCGATTGGTTTGATTATTGTGGGATACGTTGAGCACGTTAGTATGCGGGCTATTTTAGCTTTCCCTGAAGCGGCTGAGTCGTATCTAATAAAGCGTGCTCAACAACGTCTAGCTCTTCCACCATATTGGCAGCGATACCAAGCTGCTTATGACGGGTTTGGTATGATCTGTCTGAGAACGTGCAGGGAATATAATGCCCTTTTCCTTCGAACGAGACGTACTCGGTGGAGGCACAGACGAGCCGCAATGAACGGTAGCAAAACATGGTCTGCAGCTGGCGGTGGCATACACTTCTTCGAAGTCTTCCTTGCTGCTATCCTGCTGCGAAGTAGTGCAATTCCTTCCTCTTTCGGGTCCGATGGGCTTGAACACGGCGAAATGACTAAACTCTGTTTGCATTGGTGTGAATACGTCACCGGAATTTCTGGTCGTCTGCTGAGAAAGACGTTTGAAAGCAGCGTTTGCCTTGGTGGCTAGTTCCTTCAGGTACGTATTCAGAAACATAGCTTTACCGGCAATAGTTCTACAAACGTGCAAACCACAGTTCACAGAAGAGTAGTAGGGGGAGTTGAATGGTATAGGTAGAACTTCGTCACATCTAGGCTCACTCAGACAGCCGCCACAAGCCCGGAAAAGCACTGTACGCGCGTTTCATCCTTTCGGGAATCATCAGCAGT
Organism: Dicrocoelium dendriticum; assembly: GCA_944474145.2. Taxonomy (NCBI): domain Eukaryota; kingdom Metazoa; phylum Platyhelminthes; class Trematoda; order Plagiorchiida; family Dicrocoeliidae; genus Dicrocoelium; species Dicrocoelium dendriticum. The sequence continues at coordinate 44,607,188 of OX104064.1, read as the reverse complement.
GCGCATTCCATCGGACCCTTGGTAGGGCTCGAATCCGCATCTCGACTGTTGCCAGTCCGTGGTTGAGACCACTGAGCTACGGGGGAAGGCAACGACCATCGTGAATAAGTTACTAGATGTGATATAGCGCCGCTCTTCTGTAATCAGTTCGCAGAACAAACTGCTTATAATGCCATAAGATAATTGGCGGCTTAAGTTTGTTAAGCTCGTCGCTTGGTGAGGGGGCTACCCTGTCCTCTGCATGGCAGTAACGTGTAAGTCAGTGGGTAGTGAGCGGCGCTATATCACATCTAGTAACTTATTCACGATGGTGGTTGCCGTCCCCCGTAGCTCAGTGGTCTCAACCACGGACTGGCAACAGTTGAGTTGCGGTTTCGAGCCCTACCAAGGGTCCGATGGAATGCGCACTGCTGATGATTCCCGAAAGGATGAAACGCGCGTACAGTGCTTTTCCGGGCTTGTGGCGGCTGTCTGAGTGAGCCTAGATGTGACGAAATTCTACCTAAACCACAGTTCATTTATCCGTTCGTAGCCCAAACATAAGGGAATAGCGATGCGCTGAATTTCGCGGAGCATCGCCGACGGCTTGCGATTTCCAAGCTTGAGACAATTGAGCTGTCCAAATGCCGCTCGTGCGCTTGGCGGTAATTCTTTTAGAATGGCTTACTCCTGCGATGTGCAGAGTGCAATGTACACCACCAGCGTCACAACCGACAAAAGAACGCATGGGACGAGCTGCTTGCTTCTCGGACGGTGCCTTGTAATGCCTTTATTTCCAGTTCGATCTCAGATATCTGAAACCAAACCTCTGTGTTGTGTTCCATGAGACTTGGAACGTCCAACTTAAACATTTTTACGCTGAGAAAGGAGGCAGATTCTACGTCCGAAGTATACATCAAAACGTTAAAGTAGGAACCAAGAAATTATGAAAATACTAAAAATACGCAATAGACAAAGGAATACACCACTATATCCAAAAAATGATCGGGCTCACCAAAAAATGAAAACGATGGTGAATAGCTTAAATTCGCGCGTGCGAAGCGGAGTCACTAATTTGTAGGACTAGTAAACACTAGTCCGAGGGGGTGCGCAAAATTAACGGGAATATCAGGAGCCAATTGGAGTCGGATACAGTGGACGCTATTCTAAGGGCTACAAGAAGACGCGGACTGATGTAGCAAGTCAAGAGGTACATCTTAGCGCGGGATCTGACAAGGCGGTAGAGTTGCGAGCCGGTTGTAATTAGGATTAAACCAAGAAACAATACTGTGCAATTGGTTAACAATTAAATAGTACATAAAATATAGCAATTATCTTTTGAGCACCACAAGTCACAATGAAACTATTTACATTAGGCCAGAACTGAATGAATTCACCCATAGAATCGAGAAAAACGAAGGAACTCACCAAAAAGCACAAACGATGAAAACAGCTTAAATTCGCGCATGCGAATCGGGGGCACCAATTGGTAGGACTAGTAAATACTAGTCCGAGACGGTGAAGAAAATTAAGCGCGGATATCAGAAGGCATTGGCTTCGAACACCGGCCTTTATTATATGGGTTAAAAGAAGACGCGGACGGATGAAGCGAGACAAGAGCAACAGGTTAACGCAGGAACTTACAAAACGGTTCAGCGGCGAGCCGGCTGTAGGTTAACATGGACGCAATGTAAGGGTCCTTACCACAAGAAAATATAGTGTACAATTGATCCTCAGCGAAATTGTACACAAAAGATACTAGGTGTCTTTTTGGGCGCCACAATCACGTACGTTAACAAAGCTTGGCGTAAATCCGTTTAAAACCTCTCGCGGTACTGAACAACTACAATAAGCTGTCATCTACTAGAACGTAAACCAAGGTTTCGGAACGGTTTCCTAGCGCTTGCACTTGGGACATGTTGCTGATCCGGCCACGTGTCCGGGGCGCTGTACACAGCTCTTCCAGCTGCAGTAGTTTGCAGCTCATCTTGCCTCGGATTGGTAACAGAAATTAGTATGGTGCCTTTATGTTCTTGTTGGCCACTTCAACAGATGTGACACAACTCCCATGAACACCATAACTTCAGCCAGTGTGTTGAAATTCCCCAACAGACACGAGGCGCATCCAAAGTTAGTTCTTCCAGACAAACCTGAAGTAGTTTTTACACCAAAGCGGGCTCCTTTGTTATTGCTGAACATTGTATAGTAAAGCTATGTCTCAGGTTATCCAGTAAGCCGAACCTGGTTGCACTGAGAAAAAGAACCAGAGGCTTCTAGACGAACGCATTGCTCAACGGAGAACATCGAGAACCCAAAACAACACTGTTTAACTAATTTCATTTTTGGAAATTAAGACCTTTTAGCTCAATTCGAGCACCTCATAGACTTTGTTTGATCGGTGTTCCCCTTGAGACAATCCAGTTGCGAAATGGCTGCTTTTCATCTTCCTTACTTAAACAACCGCGAAGGAAGATAGAACAGGTCAACCAGCACCTGCTAACTAACTGCGCTAAACGTCGTCCTTAGCTATACAAGCTAATAACTAGGTAAACACTGTACATGAAGACAGTTTTAGGCAAGCCAATTTGCTGTGACCTATGGAGACATCTGTGACATAGCTCCGGAAAGACTTTATCCGGAGCACTCGTCACTGAGGAGGTAGATAAACTCAATAATTAGTTCAGCTCCCCACTACTTAACACACCGCCGCTGCCTTCTGTCACCACTACTGAGCCTCCCACGTTAGTTGATTGCGCAATTGTTTACAAGATCAAGAGTCCAAAGGAAAAGCCTAGTGGACTGGGTGCCCTACCAGTGGTCGCCCTATAAGTATATGCAGGTTTATTAACAACGACGCTGACAGAGACCTTGTATCGGCACTTAACGACTAGTACCATCCCCAACCTTTCGAACGCAGACAGAATAATACCAGCTCCTAGAAAAGATCATGCACCTGCCGGCCATTAGCATGCACGTCCGCACTGCTGAAGTCACTGGAAATTCTACTGGTCCCTGCGGTTTCACAAGCACTCATACTGATGCGGTAAAACCATTTGTCTAGGAACCAGGGACTCTACATTGGATACCGTTTCTTACCTGCTGCACTTCATTACGTTCGCGTTGGACAATAGGTGCAAGTGCGTACGACTCCGTTCTCATTCACAACAACCACTTTAGGAGCCTCGATAGATTAGTACTTCTCAACATGTTAACCGAAATTGGTATCTCTACTAAATGTGGTGTGGTGCGTGCTTACTTAACAAATCGCACCCACTTCACGCAGCTAAGCGACAGAAAGGCTTCTGTACTCCCAGCCGATCGTGATGATTCACATGGAGTCATCCTATCCCTTTTATATCCTTCACCTACGTGAAAGGTCTCCCTATTCCATCGAAAATCATACGCTGTATATATATTGATAACATCTTCCTTAGTTGCCCAACCGTAAGCAGCGATGATTCTTCAAATCTCTGAAGAGGGTACGCCGAACCAGTGATTTAGTCGAGCTCCCGATTCCCTGTTTTCAAACATTCAAAGTATTATGACGCAACCTTTTGCATGCTACATCCCAGCAGACTGCACTCGCTTGTAGCTATCTTCACTGCTACCTTTGTGAATGATCAAAGCATACCTCGTTCCTCCCTCCTAAAATATCTAGGCGTCTTTCTATCTCATCATTTACCTAGGTCTAGACATGTTCTTGAAATTTATAAAAGTTTAAGACTCACTGTATTCCCCACAGGCTTCAAATGCTTTCTGTTCATTGCGCTTTAATTCTGAGGTTTGTACCTGTCCTCTACAATGCAAAGATCTTAGGAAGTGTCATGAATTGTAAGTATCCGCCCTCGATGGTTATACTGTTCTTCGGATATTTCCCAGGAACGCTACAAAAAGATTATACCATTGTACGTAAGCAACCACTTATTTTTTACTGCTCCGGTTCATGGGAAGTATAGCACATAGTTTTCATTGCCAACAATCATTTTGATGCATGCGCCACCTTTTCATCCAGAAGTTTCAACGACCTCTCTCATGCGTTATATGTTATCTTGGCCAGCAATATGGCTACTTCTTCCACGCGGACAAAATTTAAAGTTTTGTATTCTGCTACTTCGCCATAGCGAAACTCCATTCTATCTTATCTATCGCGTTTACTAACCGGCCGAACATCAAGGAAACACTGCTTTCGTAACTGTACGCTTGGTTGAAGATGTACATTTCCGTTCACTTCCTAAAATTGTTATTTTTAATTGGTGCTTGATTTTCTTATTTACCGCAGTGCAAGGGTGGAATTGCTAACCAGGCGCTCACATTGGCGGATAAAACGAAATCTAACTTGACTTGAAGTAGAAGCGCTCCATTGATGCAGCTGTCCTGTTCACCTTCCCTCTAATTGGAACAACAATAGCCAGCTTGGTACTAGCTATCTTGGACTGGTTAGCGTACTCGGCCTATGGGTGGCATTTCTCAGCTATGCTTTTTTACCCGTAATAAACCATTGTTCCATTGTTCCAAGGTCGACTGGCATGCCGCGCCTCACAACACCGTAACCAGGCCTGTCTATTTGTGGATGGTCGGAAGCGAAATAGAGCAGTGATCTATACGGCCTCTGTACCGAATGACTACTCTACCGTGTGGTATAGCCGCTTCCGTACTTTGCCTCGCTGCTTCGCGCAGCTTTCCGGACAGCCAAGTCGCTTCGTTAGGTAACTACCTAAAACGAAGAATTAGCGCACGGCTGTCGCCATCCAGCCATATTTGGCGTGAATATATACTTGCTCTGTCTCGATACGCAGCCTCTGATAGCGAAATAGCGACGAGAAGCTTCAAAGTGCTTCATTTTGTAAACATAGGATGCCAATCTGTCACAAATGCGGCAAGTTTGGACAAAGAACATTTCTGACGCCGGTAAGCACAGGTAATGGGAAACACGCAAACAGGGTTAAATTAGCCGTTGGCATAGCACTAATTCAAGTAAAGCTTTACAACAGAACGTAAGCGACTTCAGTTAGCCCATTGACCACACTAATGAAAATTTTATTGAAGTAGCACGGTTTTAAAGCAGCTAAATCGCCTTGAGCTGTTTGGTATAAATATACAAATTCCAGAAAGTGTTTGCAACTCGAGGTGGTAGCACGCGTGAGCTTCAGTAAAAAATCAAGCACAAAAACAAAAGTGAACCAGACGCTGGAACTAATCCGAATATTCAATAGGTCCAAATTGTAGAGCTGGTAAACCTGAGTAGGATGAGTGAAAGCTCAATGGTGTGCAGCAAAACGGTGCGGGCTTAAGCTGTAAAAAAAGGTTAAATCGGTGTTACCGCAAGGTAAGATCCGCTAGTAAACGGAGAAGAGCAGATTTGCATCACACGAACAGCGGACGCTAAAAAGCTTGAAAAGTAAACTTGATGTTTAACCACCAGTATAAATCAGCTGATAATTTTAGGGTAGTAATGTGTTCAGTGGAAGCAGTGTATTCCGCTATAACAGCGTACCTGAACTGAGGTTGCGAATTTGGCATGGATGGCTCAGAATAAAATTGTACTTGCAGTAGCAGAGCGTTTAGGTTCCTTCACTAAAGTTGGATTGCGCCTGTCAGTATGTGCCCGTAGCCTAAGGGATCACAAGCCTGCCTTGTGAACCGAGGGACTAGGTTCGAGCAAGTTTATGGGGCCGGGTAACTTTCGCAGTTTTCGGAGCCCGCGTGCGATTGATGGTAGTTGCGCGGCAGCGAAGCGTCAGTACTGGTTGCTGGCGTACTGCTAGTACCAGATGGTTTTACCATGGCGACTTTTAAGCACCACGTGAAACAAGAAAAGTGTCAATATGGGTAGATTGGCATGACCAAGCTTTGCCGTCTGTGTGAACAAACACGTAGGCGTAAGAAGGCAGGCGCTTGTTCATCGTGGCACTCATTTTTATGCGTTGGATTGTACTTGCTATATATGTCTCACGTGGTGAGACGGATGGTCAGCTCACACATCCTAGTTGCTCGTTGTTATGGTCTCTAGTGCAACACGGTAGCTAGGAAAGCCCGGTTTAAAGTGAAGCTGGAGTGGCATTCCAACGCGTTTCAAACGTTAAGCATGCTTAAAAACAGTAGAAAAGTTGCATTTTAGGAAGTTCAATATGGGTCGCAAAGTGAGGTGCAGTGTTGTCTGCAATTTCTCTCTGCCATCCCGTTAAGTGCCACGCGGTATACGGCCGTTCAAGTATTTAGTAAACGAAGTAATTTATATAATTTAGGACAACGTGCGACAGTGTTATTCTGCGTAGTCAACTTCTGCACCATAGTAATCGACTTCAGGTATTCAGCATGCTGGTCAAGCTGTAATAAATATGAAACATTCACACCTTTAGTATTTTAAAACGGCTTAATTTTATGTTTATTTCCGATTGTCCGTTTGTTTGACTGATGATACGTTCCAAGCACAGGCTCTCCCAGTGTGCTTCTCGCCGTTAGACTGACATTTGCTGTTGGGATGAAATTACCTAACAAGGACTTATCTGAGGCGCCCATTTGGTCTGCAGCTCATAATCTGTCCGGAAACGCAATTAAAAAACTGGCAAAGCCATGTTTCCTATGGACACTCACCAGTACTCGCTACCTCCCTAACACAACTCCAGTGTATTTTGCTGGGCACAGAGAGGTTACAGTCCATGCGCATGCTTCATCGTAACTGAAACGACAGAAATGTCGCGACATTCATTGACGTGGATCCGCAATCCATAGTTAAAATTACCACGCGGCCAGGCACACAAGATCCTTCCGTTGCCTAGATTATTGGCAACAGCGATCCTTATTCCATGAAGCAAACTTTTCCACAAATATCCCTGACCCTGATGACTTAAGCAACACCAGATAAAAGACATACCACGATCCTCAAGCAATTTATAGGATGCACAAAAACAATAGTTATTATGTCATATTACTTGCTTCATCATTTTCACGTATTCATTCGCTGTTCAGCCCTGCATGTTACCTCCGCTCTTAGCATGTTCATTGCCTGTTTCGCGGACACAGGCTTCAAGCGGTCTGAGACGGTGACATTCACCAGTCGGATGAACTTGCGGGCGTGGACAAATCTTCTATTGCCTGTAGAGACTAACTAAATGCTAAAACCGGGTTAAGCAGCTTTGGTAACCCATAAGTGCTTTACAAAGTGTATGGAGCTCTTTTATTTTTACTATCTGCTTTACTGTTGTGTTGGCGGACGGTTTTTCGGTTAACTAATATGCGGCAAGCATTGCCCGAATATAGCTTAGTGGCAGTGAGCCGGATTTTTAGTCCTGCGGCGGGGTTAAAATCTAGGTTGCGCCTCTTCATGTCATCGCTCCGGCTGTACACATACCAAAAGTATAACGACACAGAAAAGATTGTAATGGTTATGGTACAAGATTATTCAAAATTTAAAGCTTTATATGCTTGAGCCTTTACAGGAAGGCTTTTTCGCGTTCCAACGTCATTCTTGCACTTTATTCTGGGTTAGGATGGAACACTAAGGCATACATTTGTGCAACCTTGCTTATCAGCTATACTGTGAGCCAGGTGTCCTTCATGGTTGGCTCCTACGCCATTAACAAGCTATTACGTGGCTTACGTGGCCTTCATTAACTCTGAAGGCTCACACGAAATAGTCACTTAATATCCTACAGCTTCTGGTTTATGCGGTTTATCGGGGTGTTTGGTGCTCACTTCAGGCATAAAAGTGTGCATTTAGTTTGCTGTTAAGCGGAAATCCGCGGTAGAACAACTTAAAGTTTGAATATCCGCCGTTTTCTCATCCACCGCGTGCATTCTAAACTTCGGGAAAAGGAAACATTCTTTGCTACGTGAAATTGCTGGTCATAATACATCGTTGTGCACTTTTGCCAGCGTGTACGACTGATGTTGTATTCCCAAAAGTACTTGTTCCTAACTGTTTCTACGGTTCATGAACAACAAGTTACCAGTTTTATAACGATGCAAGCTTTGTGGGTGACAATTCATCAATGCTGTAACCTTAGAATTGTGACTATCGAGGCGTGCATCGTATTTTTAAGAATAATGGCTGTTTATTTGCCTAATTATTCTTTGTAGCCGTTGCCAAGGCAAGCTAAACCCAGCCTATCAAACTGTTCTCTGTATTCCCGTAATCGACACGCCGCTTACGTGCCACTCTTTGCGACCAGTAGCTTAGTAACACCCCACAAATTGTGAGGTCGACCGCCAGCGCGGTTCCATCATCACCGAAATTTGTTTGGATGGGCTCATTCCTTGTATCCTGCAAGTGCCATATAGCGCCTTTCATTTGTGATATCCTATGGCGCACTCAGATAAGAATATTCTCGGCTTAATTATTATGTTTGCGTCTCTGTCTGTCTATCACATCCTATTAGATGACCCATGTTATTTTGCCTTGTTAGCGTACGAGCTTTTGCGTTATGTTACCGTTTTCCACAAATCTATTTGTATTCAATTGTTAGATTGTCTTCGTAAGGAGGTCGTTTCACATCTCTGTGACCGTTGTGAGTCTAAGTACCGATCTCCTTTGGTGGCAAATGACCCGACTGGAACAACCAACGAGGACGCTAAGCAAACGGTTTTTCAACGACTTGCGTTTAGACGATATGAGTCAATGCACTCTCCTTGGTGAGATGAATTGTTTCCTCGTCCCATAAACAAGTAAGAAAAATTAGCCTTTTGAAACTCTGGTTGCAGCAACTATCTGAAGTAGCCCAAACTTTTATTATGTCTACCAGCACGTGTTACTTCACTGAAGCCGCATAATTGGCTGATGCGATCGTGGATTATATCCATAAGCAAATATATTAAAGAAAGAAGTAAATATTTATTCCGGATTATGTGAGACAACCACGTGGATGTGTGATCAGTTAGGTGCATTTGTACAGAAGTCTTGTGGCAAGTGTAACAACGACAGTATAAAAGCATTCAAACTTTAATGATTGGAAGTGTACCATGGTGCAACTGTTAAAAGCATAATTGGGCTGTCTTGAGAGCGCGATCCGTTTGTAAGGCCATAATCAGTCTGACATATATTGCAGTATTACATCAGTTAACAATACATGAAGCATCCCGGATGATTGGTTAGAAGCTACTCGAAGAGCAAGATCGAGAGTGAGGTGATTATATACTGATTTCATGAGTACTTACCGCAACAACCAACGGTGGAATTTTAGAAAGAAAATAGGCGACAGTATGTGCTTGGAATCGTAAGACGAAGCGACGACAGTATATGCAGACGTAAAAGTGTCAGTGTAATGCACTCTTCATTGCTGATGAAATGTGACGCTAGTAGTCTTGCCAGTGTGAAGTCATGGGCTATGGCTTTATTTGGTGGTGAGTCACACCTGTCACGTCGCAGTGTAGTTTAACGGACATTTGTAGCTATTTATAGGGAGAAGGCTTGTTAGGCAAAAACCCACCAGTCCTGGAATACTGCCGCTGATCCAGTGAATGACCAGTTGTAGCTAGCTATGCTTCTTGTAGAGCGAGCAATTGTTGGTTTATGCGCAGTCAAGTTGCGTTCCATTTTGGGGTTGGCTAAAGCAGGTTACGCTGGGTGCCTATTTCGTCCCTGGGTCCTGTTCTGTCCTGACCGAATGATCTGGACTACTGGGTAAGTAGGCCATGAAGTACATACTTTTCGAATGTGATGTGTTGCTTGTCTGTAGAACCGCGTATAGTTTCTAAGACTATCCAACGAAATATGTTAATGTGTTGTTTAGGTCCTGAATTATGCCGAACCCAACTGTTCAGGCCCTGAAGGATCGAAAATTGTTCCGAAACCCAAATCGAAGGTCTTCCTGGGTAAGCTACAAAATGGCTTGGAAATATAAGCATCCACGGCCAATTGAACGGTCAAAGAAGAGTGAAGAACGCCGGATGAGTAGTAAGCAAGAAGAGATTATCCATAGCGAAAACTGGCCTAACACCGTTGTTCTGGGTTTAGTGTATAGTAGCAAAGAATCCGAATATGTCCAATCGAGAAGTGCGTGACCTCCATGGGAGAATCTGTGTTCTGAATTCAAATGAAATGTCCTTGTATACATGTTCACCTTAACTGTCAACAGGAGAACAAGTAAAAAGTATGGGTAACTGACATTGTTAGGCAAACTGAACTCAATGGTTCAGGTCTCCGACAAATTATAGCCTTGTAAAATAAAGAATAATTTCGCCGGTCAGTAATTTATAACGACGACAGATAATCCTCTAACTATAACCAGGTAAAGGAACAATATGCCTCAACTTGTATGGTTAAAGTCGCAGCGATGGACGAATTCATGAGTGCTTGATGCTGTATCGGTGACAAGTTCGGGAAGAAAGGCAACGAACAAATACAGCCACACAAACTGATGAAAGAAATATACCTGGAAAGCAGTCGAGCACCTGCTCCGTTTCCACGGTGGTTGAACTATTGTACCCGTATAGCATGTAATTCTTAGTTAAATATCTCATGGAAGTGTCTTCCATAAAAGGGACTAAATACAATCAGATGCGAGCAGACCACGGCTCGGTCGAAAACGGAATCTTGTTCCAAATTAGGGAGGAAAAAGACGGGGCAAAAAGAGTTTGAGGAGTGCTAAGGCCTATATGTCCAGATTGTGGGACATCCGAGGGCAACGGACGCGGTGTGTTGAATGTGGAACGAAAATATCGCTCAGAGACGGTGACAGTGACACGTTGCCTCAGGCGCAATTTAGTACTATTGGAAGAATTCGGTGGCAAGCGGTCACCAGTAAGTTAACGTAAGCTGGAGAAGGAATGCAACCAGAGAGCGCAGAAAGGAAAGCATAGGGTCAGGAGGGATAAACTTCTAATCAGGAGAACATACAAAGTCAACAACGTTCCTGAGGTGAGGTGAACAAACCGTTGGGTCCGCCGATCCTTCATCTGTAACTTCTCAGTAGGCGGCAAGCAGGAAACACTCAAGACGAGTTTCAGCTGTATTAATAAGGTCGGAATAGAACAGAGAGCGTCGGCGCAACGCCACCCGCTACCTATTCGCCGAATGATTCTAACGCGTCTCAGCAGTCACCCACTTCATTCAGTTATCAGGTAGCCACCACCTCAAAGCACATTAAGCTTACAATAATACGTAATAAACTAGGGACATTACGTAGCGACTTCTACTCTCTTCTGCACTCGATGAGTCGCCGGCACCTCGAAGCAGGTTGGCCAAGGAGTGAAACTTACCACTTAACAAACAAGGTTTGTATCATAGCCACTTTAGCCCCCAGGCAAAGCGATGTACTGTGGCTTGTATATTTCAAGCAAATCAATCGAGGTAATTGCCAGACCGCAAAGCGCATACCAATAGCGTCACCTGTCACATCTTTGGCATCAGCCTCCTTCGCGTTTAAGTCGCAACCGCGTTCTTGGTTTATACCGGTACTGAACTAAGCATGTCCCTACTACACCTGGGTAGACAACTCAGTCGGTAACTCTCAGCTTTCTTGCAGCCAAAGGTACGCTCATTCCTATTTACAGAAAACGCGTTAACCATTAACTTGTGTCCCTGTAACATTTCACTAGGCGTTTACTATTGCTGTCGCCCCGTTTGCTACCATCGCATTAGTTTCAAAAAAATATTTGACCTCGATCGATGCCAATTAACAGAGTCTATTCGACCCCTCATTTATACATACAGCCTCAGCAACAACGCCGGCATATCCGTTCTCAACCCAGTCTACGTTCTTTCACCGACATCTTCGATTGTGCCAACCCATTCACTTATTCCCCAAATCTGCTTCCACTAATGAACGTTGCTTTCCCCGAGGCAACTCAATTGGCAGGACATATTCTGACTAAAAGGCTTATCCGTCATCACTCCTGCGCTGAATTTCGTTAGAGAAAACAAGGCTAGCTAAGTCGGAGTTCGAGCTCATACCCGAACGCGGAATAATCCGTCTTTCGGCTAGCCCCCGATCCTATCCATTCCAAGTGGTCTAAAACAAATTTGGAGGGCGTCCTTTCGGTGCTTACCCGGGTATTAAACTGACTTACGTTCCCAGACATGTACCATATCCCATACATGAAGGAGCTTACTTCATGCTCTACAGTTAAGATGTCCTTCAGCATGATTGATGTTGTTAATGCCTACCACTAGGTATCTGCAGTGGTAAACGACTTACCTTTCAGGCGATCTAACTTTGCTCCATTTTCCAACACTCGGCACGCCTTTTTCGTGGCAACTGTAGCAAATATTATCTGCGCAACACCCCAGAGATCAGATGCAAATATTTCTCAGTTGGCGTCCGGTGAACAAACAGCTTTTATTGTGCATGTTATTTAGTTATTGCTGTCGAGGCAGCTAGCTTATTGTCAAATTTGCATTCGTAAATAAGCCTCATTGCCATATACTTCTAACTTTCGGACCAATTCTCTAGCACAACATGTAAAGAACAAAGCCACAGCTTAGTATACCATGGATCCTCATGAACGTGCTCATTTGTTTTGGTAAAACAAGTGATTGACTAAATTTTGACCAACTTCCACTCGATTTTACCTAACGCATCATGCCTTTTTGGCGTGCTTCATGTGACATCGAGAATGCACATCGGTATTGTTACTATGCGCAGCACGCCTGTAAATGCATGATCATTTAGGTAGAAATTTGTATCATAATTTCGGAATATATTAAATAGTGATAACTGTACGTCGTTCGGATTTTGACTGTGGAAAGTACACATGTGTACGCTTGGGTTATGGTAGTTAATCTTAAGATTGTCAAAAAGGTTGCTATCCGCATGCATCTGCCCCCGATATTTAGTAACCAGTGTCGGGTCATCATTTTACCTAGCTAGTCTACAAGCCCCAGCCAGCATAGCGCTACGAACATGCGCTAACAATAGTAGACACCATGGAAAATATTGCACTTGGAAAACTAGGCTTCACGAAGAAACAGATCCAGGAATTGCTCCGTATTCTATATACGGAATTTAATCAATTCAACTTAAATTAAAAACATACAATGCTGATGCTTTTGCAAACGTAGACAACTCGCACCAGCTGCATCGACTTGCATTCGGTTGCTTCAACCATCTTTATGCTCGCAAAAGAAGTTGCTCTTTGCCTTGCAGTTTCCCTGGCTAGCTAGAACGAAGGATGCTAAGGTCGCTTGCCACAGATCAAGCTCGGTACCTTGCGATCGACCCGCCAGGTCAAAGATCAACTTTTAGCATCCCTCACTGAACCGTTTATTAACTAGGTACTTTGAGCCAGTGAGACGATTTCAGTTTCTTATTATACCCTTAACTATGATTGTACTGATCTGAATAGAAGCATCAAAACAATTGTTCACCTATGGCCTCCTGTACTTTTGACATTAAATGGGAATTCTCAAGTTACTTTATATTTTGTTTAAACTTTTATCCGACATAAGGTTGAACCGTAGCGCTTGTCTCAATTAGCTTTCCTCTTGTCTACGCGTTGACTTGTGTTATTCCGCCTACCGTTTTCCTTTTCCAACCGCAGCCAACAGGACGGAATACACGGTGAGCTGCCGCCACGTTACAGTACCTTGGATATGCACTACCGCCTCGTTGTATCCATTCATCGTATTACGCTTTAAGTCAAAGCGAGTTTCGTCGATGGCGTCGCAACCTGCGGGATTAGTTGTTCGTCGATTGTGTTAATGCTGCACAAGCACCTGACTGTCGTTGTCTTTCCTTGTGAATTCCTGTGGAAAAATAATTACAGCATTATTTGATTTGGTTCACCGCAATTAGATTCCAAACCGCATACGTAAGCTACCGATCCGGAAAAGCAGCAGACGCGCGTTTGATGGAAAACAAGCGTCACGATAACCACGACGTAGCGAATGAGGCGACGGCAAACCAGACCGCTAATACGTTAGATGTTGATGCTCCTTTACTATTAAGTTGCAATGCTCATGCCTTTACAGTCTTTGCAGAGGAACACACCATCCTGCCAGTGAATGATATTGATAATGTATTCTTGCAGAATAGAGAGTACACATCTTTGGCTCTGTAGATGCACTTACGTCAATGGATTGTGCACTTCCGCTAGTCCGGTTAGGCTGTCATACGGTCTTTCATCTCGGTTTATCGAAAGACTATGGCACCGTAAGGAATACCACACGTCGCACAATCAGCTTGCGAATGAATCCGGAGACGTATCCTCACCTGCGTGTGGTCAACGCTCCTATGCCAGCCTACAGAGCGGAACTTATGATGTCCGCACAGCAGGTGCACATTCAAGTCCACAAGAATGAATTCCGGCCGTTGTATTCATCATCAAGACAAATGTGGTCTATACTCCGTAGAACAATATCTCTGCTGCGCAATGTTCCAAGCGCCGTAGAGCGGTGGCGTTGAGTCTTCTAATGAGAAGCAGCTTCTTAGCCCACGGAGTGTCGAGTTACTTGCTTTGAATGAAAGCGGTGTAATGTACCTGGGTAGTTCTGTTGTCTCTAGATTTCATTGTCAGCAGTTACTTGGCATACCTTACCCGGGGTACCTGTGAAGAGAACAAAGGGTCCTTCCAGGAGCTATAGTTAAGTGCTTTTAGAGAAGTGTATACCCGAAACCGAAGGTGACATTTCCTACCAGTTCTTGCCGCCCTCGCATAAATGAGGGTTCTGGGGCGGTCCAAAGAACAGTTATCACGTTTCAAATATCATCCGGTGGACATGATCCACGTTTGCCCTATGGCATACAGGCACGCCGTGTGCCTTGTTGTCATGCGTTGCATGGGTCCACAGCGGTATTCGTCACCTGCGGCAGAAAATGTTGGATAAAACATGACAAAATCCGTGAGCTTAATGCAGCCCTTGAAGGTGTTCGTCGCTTTTGGACACAGGAATTAGGCAAACGTTGCCGAGCTCTTAAACTATTTAGTTATTGAAACGCAGCTGAATTTCTTTTATTCCTTTTAATGCGGGTCTCGCAGTGCTAGTCAATAGGTTGCCTTCAAAATACTGTAAAAATGGATAGGCCTACATATTGCGATCTATATTTTACGCTGTTCAGAGCTTTCTGTAATACATGCGCCCTTCACGGACTCCTTACAGACGGTTTTTGTACGCAGTTACATTAAGCTACCCTGGGCGCAAGATGTGACGTTCAATCTGCATAGCCTTACTCGCCCAATGCATAATGTAAGGATACATGGGCCATTGGACAAATTCTCCGCTTTGGCAGTTGAGTCGCATTTATACAATTTAAAATGTTGCTTAGGAACGCTACCAAGCCTGCATTGCATCTGTTGAAGCGCACAATGATGTGGGCCAACGTCTTGCCTTCCCCGACTACCTCGTCGACCAGCACCGTGGAGATTTTCTTTAGAGCTATCAATGGCAGTGGTTCAGTTCTGCAGGGGCGTAACGCCCTCTTCTGCTTAGCCGGACAGTGGTAAATGTGCGTAGCAAAAGTACCGCATGCGTTGTGTACAGCAAGTTGGGTCTTCCCAGCGGTCTCCTCTCGTGCCTAACATGCATTGGCCTTCATGAAATGCACGTTAAGGGAAATAAAGTGAGGTGATCTAGGTTTGGTCGCCGGCATCTGATTATGGGATGGAGTAATTCATTTTTCTACTGAGGCCTGGAGTGTAGGTATACTAAAGTTTCAAACCAGAACTACTCCATCGTTAGCTTCTAATTGCACACATTTCAGGGTCTCTAGGGCGAGTACTTTAACTAGTGTGAACGTGATTCACTTACCTGGACCCTTGTGCCCATACGATGCGTTGTAGCGTAACTATCAAAAAGACAACTAACAAGGAATTGCAAGTTCCTCGATTTTGTTTCTTTCTAAGCCACATTTGATCAAGTTGGTGTAATCTACACAGCTGTTACTTCATGCAACGCATATTCCCCACGTAAACGGCGCAAGGTATGCTGCGGTGTCTTATATTTACGGAATGCGTTCACCCTACAGAAAATTACTCTCCAGCGGTTGTGCTCATGATTAGCACGTGGTACATTCGTAAGCATAACACTGTGGTTGTTGCCCCTAAATCTGACGGGGCACTGTGGCAATGCTGTAGGCTATACATAGTGACCTTAGTCAAGCGGCTACGTCCACCATGGCGTGTGCAAAGCGCACGGCGCAAAGTAAATATGTAGTGCACAGGGAGAGCACCACGCATGTGCGATTCCGCACTATAACCTTGAAAATGCGCGTGTGTCACAAATGTTCCTGCTTCAATGTGCGCAATGAGTAATGCCAGAGGATGACCTTAGTAGCATTGATGTAGTTCTACACAAGCTGTCAACTTTGGCTAATTTGAGAAAATCCTGATAACGTTGACCTTTGTAAACTGTGTGCACATTTCCCTAAAAGGAATGCAGATCTTATTGGGATGACGTTACGCATGCTGCATTATCTCCGTTCGTGTTGCATTGCAACAGTACCCATGTAACCATTTGTTTGAGTTGCATACGGTTGATGCGTATGCGGGGTTTGCCTCCTGCGGTGTGTGACCTGTTTTCCGTAGAATACACATTGTTTGCACGGCTGAGCACCTCGTAGCTTAGAGGTCAAGGCCTACATCATCGCCATGGCCTGAAGGTGTTATGAATTCTGGTTTCTCAGTTTCCCATTCGGATGTGGTTTTGCTGATGTCTAGAGCAGGACTGAAAAAAGGAACGCTGGTACAGGGCTACTTACGGGTATCGTTGACACCATTCGCATTCGAAGCAACAGTCACATAATTTCGTTAGACAGGAAAGTGACTCACACCAGGGAATGCAAATGCACACTGCATCATGTGGTCATAAGGTTGCAGTACTAGTGGCGTATTAGCTGATCGTGGACAGTTCCTGCTTTACTTGTGGATGAAGAAAACGCGTGGTTAGCATTGACCTGAAGTTGTTGAAAGACCCTGCTGTTTACCGCCATTGCTACCCGTGGATTTATATAACCGCTTTATTTTCTCGGCTACACAGGATATAAGCGACACAACACAAGAAAGCTACGTGTAACGGTGTAGGTCGGCGCTGACGGTGGTGTATATGGTGACCGGCATGACAAAAGTAGTGAAAGCATAACCTTAGCAAGATTTTAGTCACATTTCCGCACCGTCTACAAGCCTTGTAAAACAGAAGGACGTTCCGTTCTTTATAATTTGTTTGCACGTCGCTTGCTACAGTATTAGCCATAGCCGGACCGGAATTCCGCGTTACCTCCCTGAATGTGCTTCGAAGCCCGGTTACAAAGTTATCAGCGGCACATTGCTGCTGAAGCACGGGTGCACTGCTATGCTGCCATCAATATCCTCCGTGCGCTTAGGATGAGGCGGCGAACCGCCATCTTGCTGTTACAGACGGAGACCGCACCCATTACGTGAACGTACTAACGCGATCTGGTATGTACATGTTCCTTTATTGCCTCAGTGAAGTACTTTGAGGACGCAAAACTCTTTTGTGACCATCTTCCAACACCCCAATTTCAGAGGATACCGAGGATATGGTGCAGTTTGGTACACCATTTTGACACCTCGTAGATGCTCTGTGGGATGTGGTTCGGCAATGAAGCATTTCCAATAGGCCTCCAGCTCTGCCGTCGTTAACTTCTGAGGTCAGCGCACACACTTACAAGGCGCAGGTGCCTCCGTGGATGTACAAGACGCCATCAAAGGTCGGCTTGTTTGCAGGAGGTTCCTCGTTAAGACCATAGTATATTTCGAGTGAGCTTCCATTGCAAGCACTCATCCACACGGCATGTTTCATACTTGCAGCTCAACTTCCCCAACATCGTAGATTTAAATTTCCTCACTGCCAACGATTCCTTGGACTTATCGCTGCGACGTGTGTACACCAATCCAATGTTTCGCGCTATTTCTTTAAAGTAGAAGTTCTTTGCTCTCCGCAGCACCTTCGAGATGCACGCGAACAATAAGTGAACTGCCATGGTCGCAACGTCCTTAAGGACGTGACAAAAATGCTCATTAGAGCATACCAGACCTTCGTCCTATTTCAAGCTATGTTTAGGCGCATTATGGGTAGATATTTTCGATACGATTGGCTAGCCTAACAACGTCATCACGTTGCTACCTATGTGGTCCGGGTTTAAAATGTCATAGCAAATAGTTCGTCGGGCAGAGTTCCAGGACGCGATGGGTTTTTATAGCCTGGCAAGCCACCTATGCATAAAAAGCCACAGATACCTGTTTAACAATAATGTGACGTGGCGGAGGTGAGTCGTCACAAACTAAGTTCACTGCCTCGTGGACATCCGGATAATGCTATCCAACCCATGGACGGCATTCGTTTATTTTCACACTCCTGACGATATCGAGGAGTCAAACAACAGCAAGACGTTTACAGACGCAAACTACCCAGATGCATACATAACAAGTATGGATTGCGGCATCTGGTTTCGGATTTTCTTCTCAATGTAGCTAACCACAGTACATCTGAGACTACAGTGGGACCATGGGTGGCTTGCGCTGCACCACCCACAGCCCCAATCGCACACCTCATATCCAGTGTACACCCGAAGAAATAAGACAGGGAGGTAGGTGGATGGAAGACACATTTCATCAATAGAGCTTGCCCACACTTCTTCAAAAGCAGACACAAGCACACTGTAGTTGGGAAGCAAGCGCCCACAAGGCATTGTTGGACCGTAGTCCGCTCCACACCAAGTGCATGGAACCACACTTTGAGCCTAGCCCGGACACAGGGACTGTGAATCGCGTCCACTTCAGCAACGATCAAATGTCTCTTGGAGCCAGTAAGGACGAGGTTCTACAATAATTGCATTGGTGGCGGAGCTGCAGTCTTTTACTATTTTAATGAATGACAACTCAGGAGGAAATAATTGGTAGAAAGCTTGTCATGTACACCCCCTCGACATACAGAACAATTAACTGAAAAGTATTCAGGGTGAAACAATGTCGGAAACTAATCACCTTATAATGCGGCATTTGCTGACGTGTACATGGATGGCACCGATGATTTACTAAGGTTTCCGTAACGAAACCAAACTTCGCTAAAGGCAGATATGCAAGGAAATGCCTAGTTAGCAACTTTAGTTCTCTTTCATCTCTGTAGTAGTTGTGTTGTAACAATGCTTTCCTGGAATCTTGTTTTTCAGGAGAATAACACCCAATATGTGAGCAAGTATTTGAATTCCATCCGTAGCAAAGCAGGACGCGACGCGACGCCACAAAAACCACTTGCTGCGGCCGGCAGGTATTTATTAGAAGCTACATGATAACAGCAATTGTCATAGCGGTTTGCTATCGTGAGCCTAAACATGCTAAGTGATTACTTTTTGCAAGTAAGTTCAAAAGGAATAGTTTTTCTTTGGCAGATGTAACTTTCACACCGCACACTTCGCTTTCTCTTTACTTAACCACTGCGATTAAAGGGATGCATTTACAACGACACAGCGTTAGGATCAGTGTGAGTTTGCCTTGTGCGCGCTGTTGTACACACAGTGCCCGGCAACTAACAAATTGCTTGTGTTTTCTAGGTAGTTTTGGTTGTAGCGCCGCGTGCCATTCAAACTTAGTAGCGCACGGAACCATAGTACCCAGGTTTATATGGCATGCGCAAGCCGTAGTAATACCTGCGTTACAAAATGCTGTAATATGACTGTAAAATTGGTATAGTAACATTCTCCTAGGATGTGCAGACGTAGGTGTTATCGGCTAGGTGGGGTGGAGAAGGCTAGAGGCTTGAGGCCTGATTGGCGTACAGGTATGTGTACAACCACTGGTCCAATTCCCCAAGGGCAACAGACGGAGACTATTCATACCCGCTTGTGTATCCGTCATCGATCGTTTAACCTTGCTTGCTGATTGAGCAGACTTAAAATTTTCCGTTTAGATCATTAAGCTGCAGTAAGAAGACAAGTTTTGCCTACAAACAAATCTCAAAATTCCGT
Organism: Dicrocoelium dendriticum; assembly: GCA_944474145.2. NCBI lineage: Eukaryota > Metazoa > Platyhelminthes > Trematoda > Plagiorchiida > Dicrocoeliidae > Dicrocoelium > Dicrocoelium dendriticum. Next base: position 44,587,353 of record OX104064.1, on the reverse strand, counting down.
TAATACAAATGTAGGTTCATAGTAGCAAGTAAAGGACGTTACCACTCAGATTCACCTTCTAAGTCTGGCTTATGCTAGCAGTGGTAGAGAAAACATTTGCATATAAAAAATAAGGTTCGGATCAAATACTTGGAAAATTTCTGGCTGAAATATGATAAGTAGAAACGGAATATAGGGAAACAGTAGCCTTTGAAAAGGAAGAGCATAAACGTAATACACGCACTGTCTGACAGCATATAGGTATCCTGGTAGGAAGTTGTTTGCGGATAACAAGTAGCGGATTTATTGGACAAACGAAAGTAGAAATGTAGGAGTTGTGAAAAGGTAATTACAGCTAAAACTGTGTACCGGATTCCTATCAAGAGATCAATTAGACTAACGATTCGAAAATTAATTGTCGTCGTGAACGGAAGAGATCGAGCTCTTTAACTCCAATGTACATGCCTGAGATATGCATGTTAATGCAAAAACCTTGATGGTAAGACATATTGCATGACTGTAGAACGCAAGCTGCGACGCCATACAATTAGTTAGTGTAAAATCGTTTGTTATTTTAAGTCTCTAACGCCAGTGGCCTGCTTCCCACAACCTTAGATACTAACTACGATATATTTCCATGAACGGGTTGATAATTAAGTAGACCTACCCGGCCAGCTAAGTTATCTCAATGTAACAAAATTCAGCAATGAATTAGATTAATTGCACACATTTCCACCATGCGCATCGCAAGCATCGATGACCAGTGCATATTGTCACCCATATAGGCCTCATTGCGCTGATACCATTATTACCATTCGCGGTACCTCTATTCAATGCATGCGGGCCCCGGGTGCCAGTTCATAAGTAGCCTACCTAAGTCTCGTTACAACAGTAGCGTTGATGTCAGTCACCCAGCATCTATACCTAGAAGCACTAGCAGCGTGTGCTGGTGCATATAGTATTCCAGGTAGGTCTGATTCCTACAGCACTATTATTGCCCCATGAAAGCGAGTCTGCGAGCCTCTAATCATAGTACAGCCGTCCTCGTGTACCGGTGTAGATATTAGTCAACATAGGTATACTTGCTATATCATCATGAAAGACAATTGCCGAGCCTCTATTAACAGCACTACCGGCTACCTTACTCGTGCAAACATGGTTTCAGGACGTAGTGGAGTTTCGCCTCGCTAGTCCACTTCCCATAAAAAGTCCCAACTCTGCGGTTAACAACCATACGACATGACGGGCATGACTGGCCAACAAATAACGTTGCAGCCCGCTGCTTTACGTTGTCAAGTCGGTTAACGACCCATTTCACTAACCTTGTTACGTACATCACATAGATAATTCACTATGGGCACATTTCTCCAGACAGCCGGCATGAGAGACTTAATTGGAAAGGCCTACTGGTTGAACTACCGGCTGGCTTTTGGTCTGTGCGACTTGCACGACCTCTAGCTGAGTTGACAGGCGTGGCAATATATTCTCTGTCCCGCTTAAAACGGAAAGACGCTGGACGTGATCCATTTGACAGGTAACAACCTTGCCATCCGGTAGTGCGACGGTTGCTCAGTGACCTTTAAATGCGCTTAACTGCATGTTGCCAAGCCGGTTGGTGAGGCGGGTTAATGTAACTTGACTTGCCAAGAAATAGCCCACCACGTCCTGGAACAGTGTCGTCAATAATAATTTTAACCAACTTTCACTGGCAACGCTGCATTCTGGCCGCTTTATCACTCAGTTATTCGCAGTCGAGTTGCACCCAATAGCTTCCTTGGGCTGAGCGTGGATCCATCATTAATGCTTGAGATCAGCGATACTGGACCGTCGAGTCCGCCAATGGCGCGTGTTTGAATACGGGCTGTTGTTCATCAGGACAACCGGTTGCTGAGTTTGCTAAATGTATGGGCTTTATTAAAATACTTTTTTGCGAAATTTGTTTATAATGAGGTCAGGAACTCCACAAAACTAAAAACTGTACTGTAAAGTGCTTAATTGCAAAGTTGTATAAAAATGGAAAAGTTAATATATAACAGTACGCAAGTAATTAAAGAAGGAACCGAATCTAGAAAATCACTTAGGGTTGGTCGCTCTGTCTCCATAAAAAGAACTACGCGGCTGCATGCATGGTAACTTTTCCAACATATGCGCTTGTCTATGCATAGCAGGGATTGGTTTGCAGTGGTGGTTACCTATGGAAGTCGTAACCGTGTAATCGAAATGGTGACCACAATCATTAATAATTGTTAGATACTTGACTAAGTGCATGTAAACATGTCCCCTGCTCTTAAATAAAATGCCATATATATAATCTAAACGATTTTAAATGTTTAAAGTACCCCCTGTTCCCCAAACACCTCTTAAGCTCTGAAAAGAATAATCATGGACTTTGATGCTTACGTACCCTTACTTCATGCAAAATGATTCAGCGTGAATCAAACTCATGTTATTTAGCACACCTAACAGGAAAAGTGTGATGATCACATTAACGAACAGCTGCAGTTCCCACTATTAAATATAAGATTCTTCCGCGTCCACAATTGTACACCACCAAACCATTTGTAATTAAACACAAAATTTCTTTCAGACAACGTAACATTGAGGAAATCTCTTCAATCACCCATTCTACATGTATTATGCACCAAATTTGCAGGAGTACTGTAGTGCACCGGAAAACAAGCTCTTTCAGTATCTTATAACATTGGATTTTATGGTTGTTTTAACCTTCGAAACGTCCATTTGTTTTACTGACTGCACGTCCGTTGTCACAAACCGTTTTGGTGAGTTCCTCGCTGCAAGTTTCTCGCTCTGTCTGATTCGCTTCCTATCCTTGTAGCCTTACAATATACGTTGAGTTCAGTCGCTTCCGATTTCTATACTGTCGTATTGGACACGTCTTACGTGTCATTGCTTACCGACTAGTATCCCAGGCTCCGCCCAACAGTACATAGATTTACAGACAGCAATAATTCACGTAAGCATTTCTGACTTATGAACATACCATTATTCCTTACTGCCTTCAATAACCTATATATGCATATATATATAGGCTTATGCACAATGTATATATATATATATATAGTAGGTGTATGCCTATACATGTATACCTATATAGGTTAATGAAGGTAGTAAGGAATAATGGTATGTTCGCAATATGAAATGTATACGTGAATTAATCTTCGTGTGCAAATCCATATACTCTTGCATGTTTGACGCATAATAAATGCAAATTGGGCGATAGGATAGATTTCGGTAAGGTTATGTTGCCTAAAAGCAAAGTGGTGTTTTATTACACATGGTTTCGTGGTATACAATTATGGACACGGAGGGATGTTATATTTAATAGGGGGGACTGCAGCTGTTTGTTATTGTAATCATCATACCTTTTCTACTAGGTATGCTACATGGAATTATTTTGATTCATGCAACATGATTTCACAGGAAGTAATGGTATGTAAGCAGCGAAGTAGATGATTACACATTTTGGAGCTTAAGAGGATTTCGGGGGAACAAATGTTCTATAAACATTTAAAGTCGTTTAACGAATATTGCCTCGGAAGGAGCAAGGCGTTAATCTGTTGTATGCAGTGAAGTAGGGATGATGGGATTCGCTAAAGTTTACCGTAATAGATAAATAAGACAGTGTTTTGCGTTCATTAATCGTAACCGAAGATGCAGCCGGTTCTACGTTACTTATTAGCGCCGCATTATAATTATAAATTAACCCGTTGTTGCGTAGACGAACAAGACCTACTGAGTAGGAAGTGCATGGTTGGAGCAACGGATTGGCAGTGGAAAGGGAACGGATGCACATTCCGACGTTGTACTGATGAACGCCGTGCGTGTAAGGTGAGGTATGATTGTAGCAGGTGGGCAGAGGGACACTCAAACCATATGCAAATATTCTTGTCTTTGTGGGAAGCGTTAAGAAGGCTGATCATCCAGCAAGCGCGAATAATGAAAAATGGTTCACCAATTCTTATTTCATGACGGATTGAGGGCGCTACGAGTTAAACCTGCCAAAGGCTTAGAGAAATAGGGAAACAAGGTGTACGAAGAATGTAGAGCTACAGCGGCATGTTCACCGTTAAAAATGGCCGTATTTGGTGAACTTACTACGTTCTTAATGGCTGAGCATGTTGTTCGCTTTGCTTGCAGTGTTTCGTCACATGTCAAGATGTAGGAATTGGCCCATATATTGTCAGAAGATTACGGAACCACTACTGAAGCTTGTGAGCTGGTGGTCCGCTGCAAGGAATGTGCAGAATTTGCACTTTGCCTAGGCGATGCGGGACGACAAGGCACAGTGACAGAGGGTGGCTCTGAAAAAGCCGTTGCTCCGTTCTCTAAGGAATGTAAAATGTAGACGGAAGTGGAAAGCGAAGGAAGACCAGATCTGGTGCTATGACAGGAGGCGACTAATGCACGCAAGTCACACGGTGACCAAGGGCGGTAATGAGGACGGCGGATTGTGGCGCATATATACTATGTCTCTGAGAAGGAGGTCATCATTGAAATTTGATGTTACGTTTTGCTTGCGTTCACTAAAACCTGGTATAGAAGTACCAGTGGGCGGGAGGAGGGCCAGAGGCAGCGAGAACCTAGATGTTGTTGGCTGCGCATATGTACTTTGGCTATAAAAGGTACGTCACCATGGAAATACAACCTTACTTTTGTACATGTATTACTAATGAAGGCTCAAATGGGGCGAATAAGTAGAAAAATAGAGAGTGGTAGTTTTCACTTTGACGGCGGCGCAGGTTATTTTGGCAGCGAATGGGCTGTCATTAATGAAATGAAAGGATACATGTAATATGGTTTCACAAATGCGTCTTATTACGGAGGCTGTAGGTTTGAGGAGACGCAGCGGCAGCGGTAAGTAGGATGACGAAGGGCGGCGCATATCACTGTGACTCTGAAAGTGAAGTGACTATGGGAATCCAATGGTGCCTGTGCCTGTGAATCAACGATGCATCACATGCGGGTGGCAGTACGTGGGAGTGAGAGCAGTGGCTGAATTAAGTACAAGGGCAAACGAAGGCGCATATCACTTGGCTCTGAAAGAGAAGCGAGAATAGCAATCTAATGGTAGCTGTGGCTATGAATCAATGATGCATCAAATGCCTGTGGCAGTATTGGGAAGAGGCGCAGTGCCGCTGATACATGCTAAGGTGTCAGCGGATAAGCACCGGTGGATGTAAATGGTTCCGGACATTGGGAAACCGAATGCAATAAAGGTGACGGCCGTTTGAACCATTCAGCAATGTTCACCATAAGTTGAATGAACATGTATACAGCTCGAAACCCAGAAAAGTGAACCCTGAGGAATGGTTTCGCCAGTCTCATAAGAGGCCACCGTGACAGGGCACAATCAATGTAAACCGGATATGGGAAGAAGGATTCCCTAGGCAGTACAAACACGTAATATTGTTTAAAAGATATGTTACAAGCAAACATGTGGTGTGCAAAATACGCGGTGGTATTTAGGCGCATAGCATTCCGCATCAGTCTGCACACGAAGTGACGGTGAGCAACCATGCATTCGAAAGAATCTGCGCGCGTTCTAAAAGTCACGTGTGCACGCATAATACACCAACCAAAAGTTCGGTGAATAGGTATGTTGTGTCCCATGTTACGTGGAGGCGGTCCAGTAGTGGCGGACCACTGAAATAGACACCACAAATAGACAGGGGTTCGGAAAGAAAGGTCTTGTGTTAGCTAAGCAATATTGTCGCAAGACCCATACAGGTGGCACGCATACACAGCAGTTCAAAAAGCCACAGGTGAACAGCGGCGACACTTACCGGAGGTGCAACGGAGTATACATGCGGCGGCAAAGGTTTCGTGGAGACTGAACAGTAATGACGGATAACTCATATAGGCAGCACGGATAGTTAGCAGCTCTAAATGTCACGTGTTAAGGGCTGATATACTTACCGGAGGCGCAGCGGAATACCTTGTAGGAGGCAAAGGTTTAGTGGAGGTTGAGACATAGTGTCGTATCACCCAAATGGGTGGCACGCATACACAGCAGTTCTAAAAGCCACAAGTGAACAGCCCATACACTTACCGGAGATGCAGGGGAGTAGATAGCGGCGTCGAAGTGTACGTGGAGGCTGACCAGTATTGGCGGATCAATCAAATACACATCCCGGATGAGCAGCAATTCTCCAAGCCACATGTGGACAGACAATACATGTACCGGCATCCTCATCCTTATTATACACGTCGGCTAGAGGTGGGAAGCACCTTATCTACTATGTCACAATACATAAAAGAAAAAGAAAAGTAAATACAAACATTGTATGCCAGCTGAGCTACCAGGAACGGCTAGGCGTGGTTCCGGTAAGCCACCCGCAGGCTACTAGGCAGAAAGAAAAATTATTATGTTTTACTCTAAGAAATGAGATCGTACGTGGAGGGGGACTAAAATGATTGTGAGGGACAAAGAAACTCACAGCAGGAACGCCACTGGGGTCGGCTCCTTGCCATGTCAGCAAGTGTATCCAGACAAATATGTTCACCGTCTTTTGGCACCCAACCAGGGAGCAGTGACGCTGCAACCGAGGCCAGCACCGAAGTGAGGGCCTTCATCCTACTTGACCAAGTCAGCACTTGACCATCCCTCCTCTTCTTCCATCCACGTCCCAGGTGAGCAAACAACGCACGTCGTGGAAGTCGCTGGGCTGGCATGCGCAACACGCGGCCCAAACATCGGAGCCTGGTGCGTGAAATGACGGTGCTGAGCGGTTCAAATCCTTTTCCTCTGCCGTAAACAAGGAGTCGAAATACATGTACCGGAGGTGTAACAGATTAGACAGCGGGGGAAAACGTTAAAGGGACGCGGACAACTATTACCGGAACACTTCCAGGTACAAGCATTTCAAACGAAATTCATACACCGACAGAGTGGAACACAAAGGGCTGTTAACAGGAACCCAGTGAACCGACCCTCACAGCCTTGCATGATTCCCACTACAGCTTCACCAGTTATTTCCACAGCGGAGGCCCCGAAGATGCGCAACCAATAACGAGGAAAAACCTGGCACCATGAAACCAACAACACCGTGAATCATTGAACCTAGGTTTGGGCAGACAGTGGGCGCCGAAGTAACTCGTGGCATCCTCCTGTAGCTGGCCACCGATGGACCCAACGGAGGCCAAACCCGAAGTGTGGGCCTTTATTTATCTCGAGCAAGTTTTAGCTGGGCCACCACTCATCTTGCTCAATGCACACGCTATGTCAACAAACAAGGCACGTCGCGGGTGTCGGTAGGCTTGCATGCGCAACATGTGGCCGGGTCATCGCAGCATGGTGCGTGAAATGACGGTGCAGAGCGGTTCAGTTCCTTTTCCTGTGCCAGAAACAACGCGTCGAATATGCTCGCTGCTCACGCCGTATTCCCACCATATGTGAGCGAAACTGGGAAGACACTGACGGTTGAACGTAACTGGCCTCTTTATATCTTCTGACCTAGGACGCCAGGTTGCTCGACCGTCGACTTCCGCCAACTACCCTTGTAATCTACCAATCTTTATGCGCCTGTCTATCACACTGTGCGCAAGTCCAACTGCGGAGACCTTCACAGAGTGCGCAAAATCCACCGGCGGTACATGAGTGCTATTACGGTCAGTCATGTCTTTCACACAATTAACGACCACCTCAAAAAGCGGCCGGATGGAGTGACTATCCTTCACAAGGCGCTGCTTGAGGTCATTCAATGTAGGCCGGTCGATCTCTGAACGGGTGTTTCAAGAGACAGTAAAAGTGTTTAAGCCTTATCGGCATGAAGTCTGCAGTCTGTGTAAGGTTACACGGTAAGTACAATCCATCTGCGAATGTATAACATTCACCCGTACGGATTGCAAGGGAAATCCCCACGAAAATGTTTACGGGGCAACACTTCATTTTCCGTCATTTGAAGCTCTAAAGAACCGCAACATTAGGCACCTCGACTTAAACTTACTTGCAGAAGCGCATACATGTGTATGCCGGCTCACCGTGGTATCAACCACAACTTTGATGGAACCATCGTCCGCATACGTCGCAACTTATGTAATCCACTTGCGTGCATCTCCCGCAGTCATCATCCTCTTGCTGACACACAGCGAAAACCACATCTTCAACAGCCGTCGCCCTCCTTGTGCGCCATCTGTTGGTGCGGTGACGTGCGGAAGTTCTTGTTTCCAGGGTACGGAATTTCAATTGCCGTGCTACCATGCCAAGACCCGCAATCTCAACCACAAGGGTATCAAAGGTTACTTCCGTTTGTGACACCTACAGCCCCTGTCAATACCCCTCGAAACACCAGGACTGGAAAGTTAGGAAAATCCCTTGTGTGTTCCTTCTTGGGTGGATAGTTGTGCCACGAAACCATAAAAGTTTTGAGAGTTTGTAGATCTAAAGCGAAACACCCGAAACGCACCCGGGCCAAGTAATTACTGTCATGTTCCCTGCACTAGCAGACCACACTCTGTGGGTCACGTGCGGTAAGCAAGAAGTAAAAAGAACATGAAAGATAAAGAGGAAGGAAATTCATTTAAATGAAGGATAACACCAATGAGTGAAAAGAGGGACAGAACACGAACTAAAAGTTGGAAGATGGATATGGTCAGGAGAAGGGAAAGGTTTCGTGTTGCCAGCAAGAAGCGTCTTACTGACGATCGAAACCCTTAACTGTAGGCTCACTGACTACGATGTCTGAAAGCGGGTTCCAGAGCTCGATAACTCTACGCGATGACCGAGTTTCCGCCCTGATCTAGTCAGAACGCTGCTTGTGTAGGTTCGTGGGATGACAGCGGAGACAAGTCAACATAGCCGGGCCAAATAGCGTGCTAAAGTCCGGTCCAACCTTACCTGTCAAACGGCGGTAACTAAGGATTAGGTCACCTCAAAGCCATCGGAAGTGCACTGAATACCTACTCAAGCTAAATAGATGCTCGGAATACGATAACCCCCTTTATCCCCTTGACCAATTTGGTACGACTCTTAAAACCCACTCGTGCTCCATTTTGTCCCCTACAAAGCAGGGCGGGCAAGCTTGGAATCATTATTTTAGACGGAGCCGAACGAAAGCTAAAAAAGCTTCACCAATATATCGGCAGTGAAGACCCTGAAAGAACCTCGTATTAACCACCACATTCTGAAAACCCTACTAGCGGCTTTCTTCCAGTAGTCACCAGACTGTTAAGACGTGGTATGGACGACGCCTAGGTCTACCTAGTTGGAAGCAAGTGGCGTTCGACCACACCGGGTACGTAGACCGAAGGATGAAGTTGCTACTATACTAAGAGCGGAACACTTAGCCTGATGAATGAGCAATAGCCACAAAGTAGACCAGTCCCAGAGTCAGTTCAGGGCATGCTGTATGGTCTCATAACCCCAGGCACATTTAAAAGCTTTCCCAGCCTCAGGTCATCTGCAACCCCAATCTCCGAGGGGAGATCGATTACGTAGATGCAGAACTGCATGGGTCCAAGCCCAGTGGGTCACCGCTAAGGACCGCTTGCCTAAAGAATAAACTGCAATCCACAACTACACACTGCTCTCCTCCCTGCAAGAGCGCAGATGCCCAGTGAAGGGCGCAGCCAGATACGGCACAGGAGCTCAGCTTTTGTGATAGCTTCAAATGCGGTATCTTATCAAGTGCTTTCGGGACGTCTAGGAAGAGCACATCCACTACGTGGCCATGGTACATTGCCTCGGCCCAAGCTTCAACAGCAACCAACAAATTCGTCAAACACGAAAAGCCCTTCCGGAACCCGTGTTGTGCACTGCTGAGTAGGTTAAGTCTATCCAGGTGACTTTCCAACGATCCTATCACAAGTTTTCCAAGCAGTTTGACCACGACGCTAGTCAGACTGACTGGCGTATAATAGGATCACACACTCCTGTCGCCACGTTAGAAGATAGGACAGATGACAGCCACCTACCATTCAGAAGATAATGTACAGCTGTCAAGTGACGTCTGAAACACTCTCGTCAGCCACCCACTTACTTCCACCGCCAAATCATGCAGAAGCTTCTGGTGAATTGAATCAGGTTCAGCTGTTTTGGAAGGGTTCAGTTCTTGCAGCAGTTGAAGCACTTGCGTTTCCACCACAGCAAGCTCAGCTAAATAAGCACCCTCCGGTACGCTGGGGACAAGTTCTATGTCAGTCAACGGGGCCTCACATACAAAAGCCCGTACATACTGCTCCCCAAGTACAGGAGCGTTATCTGAGTCCGCATACGCACAAGTGCTATCGGCCCGCATCGAAGTTGGGATTACAGAATTTGAACTACAGCGTCTCTTAACATGAGCTAAGAACTCCTTCGGATTTTCCGAACCTTCATCAGCCAATTCCTTTCCGAACATAGCCGAGGTTACCGTAAGTGTTGTTTACCCCCATTTCTAGCCTCGCGGTATCTACCATGGGTGCTAGTTGATGGAGCCGCAAGATAGGTCTTCCAGCACCTGGAACGCTTCTGGTGCAGGTACTTGCCAGTGGTATCTATCCACGGCAGCCGCGCTCGCGTCTGCTTTCTCCTCGCAAGCAGGCTGTGGGGAATAGACACCTCTGTGAGATAAGACTTAAATTTATCCCAGACCTCCTTAATCGTATAAACCAAAGATATTTGGCAACGCAACCCGGAAGTCTTGCTACGCATTGCCTGATAGTTAGCAAGCCGTATGTTTGGAAATGGCTTAGCGATGCCCTGGTGACGTCTGGTCAGAGTACACCTGAACGATAAACAAACATGATCACTAGCACCTAAGGGAGAGCTGGAAGTGATGTCACCTACGAAGTCTAGTGACTTGACAAAAACTAGATCCAAAATAGACGGGAGTTGGGCATCCATGTATCTAGTGGGGAGGTCCACGAACTGCTGCAAAGCTACTTGTAGCGTAAGCTCCAGACCTGCAGCGAAAGTACCTTTCGTCGAGTTGCGAGGAAGATCTGCACATCAAACTTCTGGTAGGTTGAAAGTACCCAGTGTCAAACACCTGTTTGCGGATTGAGAGTGCATAAAGCCAAGCACCTCTTTGGACGCACCCATTGATTCTGTAATAAGTACAACGGTAAGTTGAGCTGAGGATGGGCCATTCCATACCGACAGAGCCTCCACAGTTTTATCTGCTGACTGAAACATGTAGGTACGGAAAACCTCAAGTCCACAGCTAACTTAAAGCGCAACTACCCCGACTTGTAGACCAACGAAGCGATCACATCTACATAGTGCGTAGTTAGACAGATGTAGTTCACCGTCCGTGATGTCATGTGCCAGCCACGGTTCAGTGGATGTAGATATATGAGGATGAGACCCATCTACAAGCAGGCCTACCTCGCACACCTTATTCCTTACGCTGCGCACATTGCTTAGCACTATCTGTAGGCATCCGTAATGTTTAGAGGGTTGCCTATTCCGGGAGCCCAGAGAGCGATTCGAGAAGACGGATCGAGTTGCAGGGAAACTTTTATTGGTTCAGCAAAAGATTCCCTGTTAGCTAGCTATAAACGAACGACACCGTGGACGCTCTAGCTAGGGGAAACGGATCAAGCACAGCACACAGAGCAGTCGCGCGTTGCAACCGAAGCGAGCGCCAAGCAAAAATGGCGATGAGCAAGTAAAGCATTCGAACTCAGCAAGCAGTTCAACAAACCACACCGGTTGCCTAAGTGTACAATTACAGAATTTTGGTTAGAATTTTACACAAGCACACCGGGGAATCTCCAGACTGCTACATAGCCCTCTCCCAGAAGGGACTGTGTAAGCAGTCCTTCGATCTACGTGAGGACTGTCCGTCGCCGGCCAGCCTTCTGCGAGACCAGGTTGTGAAACCCGATGCAGCTGCTGGGGGAGAACCATGCAATCGGACCCTAGCGGGCTCCCACCCGTGTCCTCCCTACGGTGTCGAAACGGTAAAAAACTGTTTGTAGGGGGGGACAGTTAATAAAGTTCACGTAGGCAATTGAGCAGGAAGATTGTTGAACTTCCAGTTGACGTGCGGAGATCCAGCGGAAAGTGAAACCGAGGGGCAACCAACCGACGGGGTGTATATGAAAAGCAAATGAAAAAGCAGCATAAATGCATAGCAATACACAAAAGAGTGCAAAGCGAAAAACGTGCAAAGCTGTTTTTGGGTTTTCAAAAAGTTTTGCTCTTTTTTGGTAGTTTCAAAACGTTTTGGTCTTTTTTTGTGGATTTTCAAAAACGTTTAGTAAGAGCAGAAAATTTCTAAGGCACGTTCTACGTAAAATAGTAAGTGCTGACAAAGTCTGAAAAACGAACCTTAGGTTTGAGCTTCCTACCGCGTTGATTGAGAGTAGGGCGGGTAGGAGTGCTGTCGGTTGTGGTTGTCGGTTCTGCTGGAGCGGACTGACTCGTCTGAGGTTGCGGTGCCAGCTGTGATGGCACAGGCTGTGAAGGTGCTTGTTGCACCGGCGAGTCAGACTTGTCGAAGAATGCTGGCTTGAGTCGATCAATGGTGATCGTCTCAGTGGTGTTGCGTCGTGGCTTGCTTATGTCGGGATCAGCTTGTTGGGCAGCAGCCATGGCGGCTAGATCAATGTTTGTGCCAGGCGATAAGCTGATCTGCTGAATGCGTGAAAGCGCATCCGCGACGGGATTGAGAGCACCTGAGACATGACGTACGTCTGTCGTAAACTGAGAAACGTAGTCTAGGTGTCTAGTTTCCCGCGGAGAATACTTGTCTGTTGCGCCATTGATTGCGTAGATCAATGGCTTGTGGTCGGTGAAGACGGTGAAATGTCGACCTTCGAGGTAGTGACGGAAATGTCGGATACCTAGGTAGATAGCTAACAGTTCCCTACCGAAGGTGCTGTATCGCGATTCGGCAGGTTGTAAGCGCTTTGAGAAGAAACCTAGAGGTATCCATCGATGGTCGATGAGTTGTTGAAGAACTGCACCGACGGCAGTGTCTGATGCGTCAGTTGTCAAAGACAGTGATGCAGACGTGTCTGGATGGGCGAGAAGCGCTATGTTGGAGATAGCGTCTTTAAGCTTCTCGAAAGACAATTTAGCGTCATCTGCAAAGTGAAAAGACCGTTGTTTACCGCGGAGCAAGTCAGTCATTGGTTGAACAATGCTCGCGCAGTTAGGTATAAAGCGTCTGTAATAGTTGACCAGGCCAAGGAATCGGCGTAACTGCTTGAAGGAACTGGGAGCAGGATAGTCCTTCAGTGCCTGGATTTTGTCTGGCAGGGCTTCGATACCAGAGGCAGATATGCGGTGGCCAAGAAAGTCGATGGAGCTTTGGCCAAGCTCGCATTTATCGGGGTTGACGGTAACCCCATGCTGTGTTAAGCGCTGGAAGAGAGCGTCGAGGTGACGAAGATGCTCCTCGTCAGAAGAGCTGGCGATGAGTATGTCATCTAGATAAGGATAAACGCCTTCGAGTCCTCGCGTTACCTCATGAATGAAACGCTGAAAAGTTTGAGCAGCGTTGCTGAGGCCGAAAGGCATTCTGAGGTACTCGAATAAGCCAAATGGCGTGATGACTGCTGTTTTAGCAATGTCATCTGGCGCCACAGGTATCTGGTGGTACGCACGGACTAAGTCGACTTTGCTGAAGATAGACTTGCCAGCTAGAGCTGAGGTCAAGTCGTGCATGTGCGGGATAGGGTATTTATCCGGGACGGTAAGTTTGTTAAGTGCCCTGTAGTCACCACAGGGGGCGCCAGTCACCGGACTTCTTCGGCACCATGTGTAATGGTGATGCCCATGGACTTTTAGACGGGCGGATGATTCCCAGTTCGAGCATTTGCTCGAATTCCGCCTTCGCAGCTTTGAGCTTGTCCGGGGCTAGTCGGCGAGGGCGGGCCGAAACAGGTGGGCCCTTAGTGCAAATGTGATGCGTGACGTTTGACGTCACCGGAGGCAACTCGTTCAGGACGCGAACGAGTTTAGGGTGCTTGCTGAAAAGTTCTAGAAAAGACTGTGAAGCTTGAGGTAGGACACGAATGGGAGTGATAGCAGCCACGTTGGCGCTAGTCCCGATAACACTGAGCTGTGTCCTAGAATCGATAAGCTTCTTCCGTTTAGCGTCGACGATGAGGTCGAAGCGTTGAAGAAAGTCTATGCCTATGATGGCGAAAGGCACAGCAGCGATTATGAAAGGCCAGCGAAAGGTTCGCCGGAGGCCTAAATTGAGCGTTAACAGCTTTTCGCCGAAAGTTGCGATTGGTGTGCCATTGGCGGCACGCAGCTTGGTCGGCGATGGTGAGACGACCTCATCTGAGCTACGGGGTATGACGCTAACTTCGGCACCAGTGTCGACTAGAAACTCGGTGCCGGAAGTTAAATCCCTAACACGGATGAGGCGACTTTGGTGTTGGCCGGTCGCGTCCGTCGCCGTTACGGACCGGCCGAGCAGTTTCCCTGCTGCTCGGCGTAGTTGCAAGGCTTGACACATTTACGAGCTGCGGTACCAAAACGCTGGTGGTACCAACAGCTAGCCTGCCTGTTTCTAGACTTAGAACGTTTGCAGGGCGATGTTGAGCGGCTAGGACGACGACGGGTCATAGTAAGCTGCTGGACCTGGCGACTAAGTGTCGCGACTTGTGTTTGCAGGGCTTCTATAGTTGACTGTAAGCCAGTGATAGAAGTGCCCTGGGACGCGACGGCATGGACCTTGCTGGCGTTGGCCTGTGGCTGTGATCGTTCAATAACTCGATCCGCTAAGTCTGCTAGTTGAGTGAGCGGAACGGAGCTCACTGTAGCGAGAATCGCTTGTGTGTTTTCCGGTAGCCGCTGTAGCCATAGTTCGCGAAGTAAAGTCTCGTCCATGGTTGATGAACCAAGGAGTTGCTGCATCTCGCGTAGCAGGGTTGAGGGCAGTTTGTCGCCCAATTGCAGATCCCTGAAAAGCTGCTGCAGGCGAACTTTCTCAGAGGGCATAACACGCTTAATCGTGGCTTCCTTGAGAGCCTCATAGCGGTTTTCGGTCTGAGAAATGATGACGTCACGAACCTGCATTGATATCTCCTTGGGGAGATAGGACAGGAGCTTGCAGTACTTCGCGTAGTCAGAAGTGATTCTGTGGTTGTAAAACTCAGCCTCCAGATGAGCGAACCACAAAACAGGATCCATGT
>OX104064.1:44500952-44572240 GCA_944474145.2 Dicrocoelium dendriticum | reverse complement strand
TACCTGTACGCCAATCAGGCCTCAAGCCTCTAGCCTTCTCCACCCCACCTAGCCGATAACACCTACGTCTGCACATCCTAGGAGAATGTTACTATACCAATTTTACAGTCATATTACAGCATTTTGTAACGCAGGTATTACTACGGCTTGCGCATGCCATATAAACCTGGGTACTATGGTTCCGTGCGCTACTAAGTTTGAATGGCACGCGGCGCTACAACCAAAACTACCTAGAAAACACAAGCAATTTGTTAGTTGCCGGGCACTGTGTGTACAACAGCGCGCACAAGGCAAACTCACACTGATCCTAACGCTGTGTCGTTGTAAATGCATCCCTTTAATCGCAGTGGTTAAGTAAAGAGAAAGCGAAGTGTGCGGTGTGAAAGTTACATCTGCCAAAGAAAAACTATTCCTTTTGAACTTACTTGCAAAAAGTAATCACTTAGCATGTTTAGGCTCACGATAGCAAACCGCTATGACAATTGCTGTTATCATGTAGCTTCTAATAAATACCTGCCGGCCGCAGCAAGTGGTTTTTGTGGCGTCGCGTCGCGTCCTGCTTTGCTACGGATGGAATTCAAATACTTGCTCACATATTGGGTGTTATTCTCCTGAAAAACAAGATTCCAGGAAAGCATTGTTACAACACAACTACTACAGAGATGAAAGAGAACTAAAGTTGCTAACTAGGCATTTCCTTGCATATCTGCCTTTAGCGAAGTTTGGTTTCGTTACGGAAACCTTAGTAAATCATCGGTGCCATCCATGTACACGTCAGCAAATGCCGCATTATAAGGTGATTAGTTTCCGACATTGTTTCACCCTGAATACTTTTCAGTTAATTGTTCTGTATGTCGAGGGGGTGTACATGACAAGCTTTCTACCAATTATTTCCTCCTGAGTTGTCATTCATTAAAATAGTAAAAGACTGCAGCTCCGCCACCAATGCAATTATTGTAGAAAGTTGCGTTAGCTGCTTGGGTTGATGGTCGACAACTAGGGCAGCCATGGATCCCCTGCAGGCTTTTATCGTCTCAGGGTTCCGTAATTTGTAGGACATTACCTAAAAACGTAGTCTACGCCGTAGGAAACCAGAAATGCAGCGCAGCAAAGGAAGTTCTTCTGCGAGTTCCTCTGAAGTCGCATCTAATGTTTACGGAGCAGGCAACCCAAGTCACTTTTCTTAATGCTGATGCCGAAAGAATCCGAATGGACATTTAAAAGGCACATGCACAATCTGTAAATTGGTATACTAACCTGAATCTACTAAATTCATGAATGCAAATTTACTCGACTGAAAACGTGTGTATTGATCGCTGAAATATACTGTAAAGGTAAATGTAAAGCTTGTGTGTGGTTTCTTGTGTGCATGCAGCGCTAGCGCATCGTCGCAAGGTGGATTCATGTGCGCTCTTGTGCAAGCATCCGGCCAACGCAGTGAGTAAAACCAATGACGAAGAGCCATAAAATACGGCTGTAGGGACTAACGGTTTTCTGGAGGCTTATGGGTTTTTTTCCTCCGAAATCAAGCGGCGAGTTATATGGCCGTGGTAAAATGTTATGTTAACGCTTAGGTATCCACGAGTCTTTGTAGTGGTGCGCCTATATCTACAACTGTCCCTGTGTCCTCGTCTAAATTCAGAAGGTCCCTGGGGTTGACCATGTTAACAGCCTGAGTGAAATCCACTGCGAAATGATTACGTCACAACTTACTAGTGCGGCGAGTTATTGTTAATTGGAATACTCTGTAATTTTCCTTTTCCAATCCGGGTTTATTTACAGCGTTCAGGTATTCCGAATGCAAACATTTGAGAACTATATCCCTCGACCATCCCTAAGCAGCCATTTGCTGCTCATGTTTGTGACGGAAGGTGCCGTAGACCTACCAAGTGAAATACAATAAGTTACTTAGACAATTATGCTGAAATAGTTGGTTAACAGTGAATCCACTTAAATCCGCACAGTGCCTCATGCTGAAAAAGAAAAGGCAGTGCTATAAAAATTTCATGATGTATATAACTGTGTACAAGAGCGTTTATCCGGAAAGGTCTGTAATCTTCCCTTTGTAAATGAATCAATAGATAAATATGTGCGCGGTGTTAGCCCAAAAATTATTTCCTGCACGTCGACACCACAACTGAATGCACCACTCACAAACTGATAAAGCGCAGGGGAAGTTATCTGCAGGAGAGCTAGACAAAGCGCTTCCAAGTTTTTTCCTGCTCTCACATTACAGCTTCACCACATGGATAGGCAAATATAGGCCATCAGGAGTGCAATCGGTGCACCATTGTCTGCAATTTACACGCCATTAGATGATTTCTTTTTGTCCATAGCTCAAGTAATACCTATCCGATCAATTTGTTGATGCACTTATACCCCGTGAAGGCGGTACCTCGCACTACATGATCCTCGCTTGCCCAACGCAAGCATTTTAAAGGTTAACACAATTAGTACTAACAGCGAACTATGGACAACAACGCGCCGGCCGGTACTAGGTTGATAAGGGATGTGTGTGAACCGTCTTGCCGTGCAGAAATCCTGTGCGCGATAACAGGTAAAACGGCACAACTGGTTACGTGATCAGAAAAAGGCGTTTATAAGGTTTTGTTGTCAACACAAACATTACATAAAATGAGCAACAAATTGTTACATATTATTAACTTATTAAATATCAAAAATACGAAATACGAAAAGAAAAGTACAACAGAAAATAATGCAAAATGCTTATCAGTGAGGAAACTATATAAATGACAAAATAACCAATGAACATAAACTAACTGAAAAATAAACAGCCAGCAGGTCATTACATGCGGGGTTCGGAGGTATGCTGCAGAGAAACAATAACTAACAAGAAGGTAACGGAAAAACAGACGCGGTTGCAGAATATGTCGTGTAAAAGAACGTACATTAACCCATCACTGTTGCCTGAGGCGGCGAATATCTTCAAAACCAAAGAAGGTACCCCGTGGTCCTACAGCAAATGAACGCCTGCGAAAGAGGTGCGAACAATGTAGAAATAACCTGCACTTAACCAGTAAAACCGGACCATGCAGTACGGAGAAGCGAAAACATTAGTCAGGTGGTCAGGTGCGCCTGAGGTGTACGTTGTACCATCCAAAGAAAAACTGCACGACGTCGTACTCCAAGCAGTTGCAAACTATAGCAGCGGACTCAGGCAACCACAGGGCAGTGCGGTCGTCCGCATTTTCGAAACGGCTTCACACAGTTTGCGTCGCTAGATTTCATGCATTGCGTTCTACCCACTTCAGAACGCCCATGTAGGATGTAAAGACAGACACGGAAAACTAGTCTAGCATTTGATGCTCCTGCAAATTAGTCGCTGAGTGGCTAAGGCAATGCATATTAAACGTCAACCCTTTGCTGTACAGGCAAAAGTAACATTCTAGGAAGTTAAGGGTTAAATAGTGCGCAACTGTCCTGTGCGTATGATATAAAAGCAGGTGACAAAATTGTGCGTGCATAATGAATACGTAAACAATGTCTTAAAAAGCATTCATTATTACGGGCAGGTAGAATGGTGTTGCAAATAAAACACATGACCTAACTCCAGCTGCCTTTTAGCCTTTAAACATTGCTTTACCACTTCAATATCATGAAAAGTCACAAGGCTAAGCACGTTTATTTGTTAACAGTAACGCACCTGTATCACAGTTTAAGGTTAGACAATTTCAATTGTTATGATTCCAGTGCCTCCGACTACAATCGGACTTTAAATGTCGGACCAAATCGGGTAGTCAGGGAAAAATTCGACGCTATGCCCTAATCTGGCTAAGGCACTTTCTCTCTACCACTCTAAGCCCTATCATCCTGTACCCATGCTAACCCGCTGGATTACGCTATTCATGCTCCCGCCTCACCCAGATCTATGAAGCTGTGCACGACGGCTTGGATTAGATTAGCATGAACTGCTCCTCCTACTTTTGGACTACCCTTATACTAATGAGCTCTATAGTCGTCAGTTTGGCCGCTTTCTCTCATCTGCCGTCTCTCTAACCTCCACGGGTTGCTTTGCTTAAACGATGTTTCAAATTTTGTGTCCTGAAGCTCTCCATGCTTCCTCAATTGTTTTCAATTCTGTTGAGCTGCATAGTCCCTTCACCGCCTAATAAGCCTCTTCTGAGCTGTCTCGTCTACTTTCTTACAGCTTTCAGGCGACTGTACAGTGACGCATTTTGACACTATTACCGATCTATTTATCATCCCTGCATAGATCGTTGCTTCCCTAAACTTTTCCCTAAAGCAATTTCAATCCGAAAATAAGCTTGTCCGGTTGAGTCATTTTTTCAGCTCGCACCTCACCTGCGTTTGTCTTGCATTGCCTTACCATTGAGACTTAGAAGCCTAATTTACAGCAGACGCACCAGCGGATTTTCTGCACTTATCCTGGAAAAGGCTCTTTTACACTACCTTTCTAAATTCTCTCATCCTGCGCCTACGCTAACCCGCATGAGTACTCTTTTCTTGATCCCGCCTCATTCTGACCTATGAATAAATGCATGGCGCCTTGGATTAGCTTAGTATAAACTGCTTCTTCCTCCTTCTAACTTCTCTGCTACTACTGTAGTCTAAGCGTTGCAGACTCGGTAGGCACATATCAACTCTCCTCTACCTTTCCTCGGTCTGGTGCTTCTCTTCCAATGTTGTTGCGGAGTTTGGGTATCAACGCTCCGTTTGCATACTTTTTCCTCACCTCTACCTTTATGTGGCAACCTGCCGGTTTGTCTGGTCTCCTTACTACGGACATCATTCACCTTGAACGGCCTACGCATTGCAGGGTAACTATCGCATCTAAATTTATCACTCTTCCAGGTTTCACCATATACTTTTGGTTTTTACTTTCACTTTTCACTGTATTCTCTTTGTCCTCATTCAACCACTAAATCCTGCTCTAAGTTATTAAGCCAACTTTGCCGCCCTAGCTTTTATAAATTGTCGCCGAACACAAAACCTTGAATAATACTGCTCCTCAGTTAACATCTTTCATCATGTTTTAACATATTTGGCGTCTACATTCATGTCGAACGAGGTCACAGGATTTCTCCTGGTCTCCGCTGCTCTCCTTCTCTTCTCTGTTGCGAGGGCCGAAGACTTCAACAGAAACTTACCAAATGTTCCATCTGGCCGGTGGACCTGCGACCAACCGAACCCACAAAGACAAGCGTGAAGCAGCTCAGACTTTGAAACCACTCAGCTCCTTCCTTGTCTACTAACACTAGGCAATTGAAGATGCGTGCCCCCTATCCAGAGGATTGAGGCAGCCGTGGCCTGCCTACAAATATACCTTCAAAACAAATGATTACCACGGCGTACCTGCATCAATCCATAACTACCTAACGTGGTCCTGCCTGCCAAGCGTTTAATCCAGCGCTTTATGACTTGTCATCAATCTCAGTCTGCTCAATAGACAAAGCAAATAAGACTTCCCCGTAGCACCAACCGATTGGTTGGGGTCTATGGCGTACCAGCAAAGATTTAGTGACAGTGCTCCGGGACTCAGTGGCTTTTCGCCTAACAAGCATTCCCGCTATCAAAACCTACTAATGTCTGTTTAAAAGCACTGCGACAAGGCAGACGTGAAGCATCTTCACCTAAAGTCACGGTCCCTTGCTTGCCCAGCCAACCACGCACCACCACCCAAGTCTTTCATCCTTTCTCACACTACCCACGCGATCAGTCACGATTAAAGCGGCACGTATTCAAACACAAATAAGGGCTACACCCAAGCACTCCCACATACATTTATGAACTCACAGCTCCAATGTTCCTGTTTAACGTGAAGCACTTTTTAAACCTTCCCCGGCAGTTAGTTTTACCTGTAACGCGAACACGCTTACAGAGACGTGTCTCACATTGTCGGAGAATAAAGCATTTATTTATTTATATGGTGATATAAATAAGCCTATCCTTGCTAAAGTCGATTTATGGTACCTCAGGCAGTACCTGGTTTCTGGGAAGGTAACCTTCAGTTTTACGTAACTAAATAAATATATAGTTTATTCTTGCTGAATACACAGTATAGGCTGCAACCTGAGGGGGTCTTTGTCCTCCGCAAGTATGATTTTTCAGGAGCGTCACATATCACCGTCTCTAATTTCACTACAATGAGACTTGGGCACCTACTCACCGTGAAAGCGGTGGTCATCAACTCTTGCATGTCTATTTTAAGCGAGCACAGTAATTCATACATAGTAGCATGTTTTTCGGACCACTGTAACACCCACAACCGGGAGGTCGGCTTTCACCTGGTCTATCTAACGACTCTGAATCAACAAGTTCTGCTTTCTTGAGGAATAGAACCGCGAGGGCATATTTGTGCAGAAAAACCATAACTCGCTCGGGCAGCTGAATGTTACCATACTGTTATGTAATGCAAAAGCCTCGCAGCAGCCTAATGTGGCCAACTGCTTCAGTACCAAACCGAATGGTCTGCAGATGCCTTGACTTTTTATCAGGTTTCTATAATCTGTAGACTGATTTGGTTGGTTAGACTGCCCAGCTTTATCTTCCCCAAGTTGACTGCTATCGCTAATAATTGTTCCACAACTTAACCTTAACAACCCTGCATCGTCATTCTTCCTGCGCTTTGTATCCCCTGTCGACTCCTACTCACATCTTCATTGCTCTGGCTTACATTTCTTCCTACTGACTTCGTACCACGGCTGCATCACCGGCTAACTTTAACACTTTACCCTCGCACATTTGTGCGAATGACCACAACTATTTGACTTTGTTGCCCATACGCATACTTCCCCCAGGTTGACATCGTTATAACGAATAAGTGTTGCTCCATTTAACCTTAAAAGTTCTACATTGTCCATCTTTACCGGCTCGCGTAGCCCCTTCCTAGCACCACTCCTTCAGTTAACAAATGGCCCTTACCTTATTTTTCTTGTATGCACCACCTATCTTTGCTTTTCTACTGACTTACCTTCTAAACTGTAGCTCGGCAGACCTGTTCTATATACCTCAACTAAATGGCTATGTAGCCTACCTACATCCTTCCCGTAAACTGCCATCCACAGAACTGATAACTTTTTCTTCAGTTAAGCCTAACATCACTGCCTTGTCCCTCTTCAACCTTTTATCTCCTGCCTTGGATTAGACCATATCTTATCGCTTTGGCTCTGGCTTTCACTTCTTCTTACTCAGCATTTATCTCAACGGCTCTATCGACCTACATTTGACGCACCCTACCATAGTGTAAAGATTCTCAAGTATTTGGCTATTCTGCGTACATTTATCCTTCCCTCTAGTTGACCTCGTTATCTCTATTAATTTTTCCCTATTTCGCCATTAAAATCCAGCATATTCTCTCTTCACTTCGCTTTGTATCCCTTGCCTAGTCGTACCCCTTTTCTTACTTTGTTGTTCCGGTGCTCCTTTAACCTCTTAATCCTGAGCGGAGTCTGCAGCGCAGTTAATCCGGCTCTTACCCTTACTGCCCTTAGCCTCTAACTGACTTACCAGTGATACCGAAGAGCACCACCTTTAAATGGTTTAGTTTATTCATGGAAGCACCGTAGGGCTATTTTATTCTACAATTGTTAAGTCTTAGTATAACTAGTTCAGCAACCCATCATCACTTCAGCCATGCTATTTGATCCTATGAATTACTTCCCCTCCACTAACGGATTGCCCAGCCGTTCAGGTTGGCTTAATCCATAAACCACGAGCGGCCTCCGCTACCTAGTTAATCTGGCTTTTACTCCTCCTTTCCTCTACTTCCAACTGACTTACCATTGACACCGTAGAATCCTACGTTCGAGTGGTTCACTTAACCTATTGAAGCGCCATTGGGCTATTTTACTCCACCAAGGTTTGCTACTTGTGTACCTTGTTTTGCAACCCTATCTTTGTTTCTGCAGCGGCCTTTGACCTATCAAGTAACGCTCCTCCTTGGAGACTTTTGTTCCTTTAGCCCTCCTCTCCTACCGCGTCTTCTCTTCGTTGTTGGCCAGTTCCGCGTATTCTGACACCTGGTTTCTGTATACAGATGTTCCACTTGCAACGTCAGTATAAAAGCGCACACATATTTACGTGACGTATTAGATAGTATATACACACAAACCGTTTTAGTTTGGTTAGTCTTTAGGTCGCCAGTTCGCCTCCCATTGTTCTTTCCGTTCGGATTAGTTCTGCACAATGGCCACTTCCTTGCCCCACGGCGTGATCTGCATATAAGGGTTACCTAAACCTAACTTGCTCGTCGCATCTCGATAAAGCTTCTGAAGGCTATCCTTGTAAGTTCAAAGCCACAATGGTACCGTCTGGACAATTATATAGTGCATTTTGTCTCCGCGATCTGTATCTTCCCGTGATTTTAATACCTGGGTTCAACTCCTTACCACCATCTGAACAATACCTCAACGAAGCTTCCCCATTCTACAATTGCTGGGTGTACTTGCGATGCCATGACGTTATGCTCCTTTTATCACACTAGTGGATTACTTCTCAGGGTTTCCAAATCCTCGTCCGTTTTGAGATATTATTCTATGGATATGCAACCCACCTAGCCAGTGTGAGCTGACATCAATCCTATTCCCACTGGATATTTAGCTATTATGCTCTGTACTACTGCATTCGGCCATACCTGGAGTCCGGAGCCTACAGTAACTAATCTGCTTCATATCTTCCATCTTATACTGGTTTGAACAAGGTGTGAATCCCACGCACCTTAATTTGTAATACCAACGTATCTACTAGGCGCAACTGTACCATGGTTACCTTACCCATTGCGCCAGTGTGGGTCGCTGAATATCGCATGCCTTTCAGATGAATATGGAGTGCTCTCGGTCATTCCGGATGCTACAGCAAGCACCTTGCTGGGGTGGTCTACAGGTTTGAACGTTTGAAATAATGTCCTCTTCAGGTTTGATACATCTCCAAAAAGGCTTTATGTCAACGCAAGCCCTCTACTTACCTGCTATGGTTATTCCTCTTGGACCTCACTGCGCAGCCCCATTGTCCCGTGGGTTATCGCCTCCGATACTTATGGGACATATGCTATATCGGACCTTATTACTCAGAGGCTCTAGTTAACCTACGTAAACCAGCATCCCTGTCTACCTAACCCTAGCATTATCTAGTACCACGGGTTCCAACCATTGCTGGTGAACCCTGCCTAAGCAGTTTCTTTAGCCAAGAAAAATGGACATACAATTCCTGCGAGAAGCCACGCAGCATATTAGTGGTAAAGTTGCGTTGTAAGTGCTTCACTACTATTCAGCTTGTGGTCAACGGCAATATTTCGCCTGGCGAGCGTTCTTCCTATAAAAGCCACAAATGTCCACTGAACAACAGTATGACGTGGCGGATGCGACTCACTACCAACCTACATGCCCTGCCCACTGCTAAACGCTGGCAAAACACCCGCTAACCAAACTTTGTGAGCACAACGGTATATGAAAAAAGCCACGCCCTTTTCTCTACCAGGGTATATTAAAACTTCTACCAAGTTGCTCCGCACGCGGAGCATTGGAACTCAATCTTCAAAACTATTCGAACCCCTACGCCGATTTTCCATAACAAGCACACATAGCTTTTACCGTGCTTCCGCATTACTTTTCTATTAGAATTCAATGAACATGTCCATCATCATACCAACTCTCCTTTATGTCAGTTACTAACCATTTTTTGAACCACGTATTTTTTGAACACTTAGTTCTGCCTCTCGGTGGAAATACGCTTATTTTGTTTCCGTAGCTCTAAGAACCACTTGATCACGCCTGTGCTGATGTTCCTCGGTCATTCAAGCATAAAATATTTACTTATTTATTTGTTATGCCCATAGTACTTATCTAATCATACCATCAAAGGTGTGCCTTGCTTCGTCAGTAAACCATCTATTCATTTTTATACGTAAGTAGAGCAACAAGCAACCTGTTTATGAAGGAAATGCTGCGTCGTGTACAGTCTACCCAGTGTCGGCCATCTTGCACGAAAGCCGCAGTTTCACTCAGCTCCGCGTTTCTGCCTATCAATGTTTGATGCAATTGTGCTGTCGCTGTGGAAGCTCCAACTTTGCTGTCCTAGCTGACATATATGCTTCTGCCACTCTGCCATGCTTCCGTATCTTGTAGGATTGGTGCCTCGGTCGATCGTGTGCGGACACTATTCTTGTGCTTGTTAAGGTGAAAAAGTAGCAGAAACCTAGGACTATAAAAGTGCCTGCATCCATTAGGTCCGTGAACGCTGCAGATCGTCGTACGTCAACATTCATGTTTTCCAGAAAATCCTCGGTTGATAAGACCTCATAAGGCAGAACAATACCGATGGCGCAAGGTTGGTTCGTTAAACAGCGTACAGGACCAAGGTTGGTTGGTATACCTTGCTCTCATGGCAAATCCTGAACAGCGAAGGCTGCGTACATAGTGGAAAACTTGGGATGTACTAAGAATGATCAGGTATAGTACACAAATGTTTCTTAACGTGGGGCAAACAGGAGTTATAATGCGGTTTGGCTCGCTAGATGACACCGCTTTCTGTTACCGGAGACAGAGGAGGAGCAAGCAGTAAAAGCAGCCACTCTGGCGAAAGAAAGTTACACACACCGTAAGCAAAAATCATTAATGACCTCGGAAGGCTGATGGCGACTAACTAAAGGCACGTTGCGTATTGCACCAAACGTAAAATAAGTATCATTGTATTAGAAGAATAACAGTAACATCGGTGTCAGCATCCTAAAAAATCCAAAACAGAACTGCCAAAGGCATTTGTCTTTGAAGAGAGCATGAATACCCCGCCGACTTTCGTCCGCTCAAAGTTGTCTGTCAGGATGCAAAAGAGTGTCGCCGTATCCTCGAACGGACCACACATTACCACCGAGAGGTACTTTATGTTGTTAGAGATCTCTTCTCAGCAAGTCGAACTCAAACAAAAAACGCAGATAACGAACTACAAGCTCGTAGAGCAAAATGTTTAGCCAACTTGCCCATACTGGGTTTTCAGGTTGTGCAGAACGTCCAGCGATTCCGCTGGAAGGCACTTTTCGTCCTCACCAAGACGTAAAAATAAAAATGAAGAATGGACTGCAACTGACGGTTTTAAACGTTTACAGCCCCCAGTACAAAATACATGAGGAACACGCCGCTACTGTAAAACTTCTTCTGGACTTGCTAGCCTTCACTGAGTCCTGGATCATGACAGCGAATTTTGAATTCGACGTCTACATCCCAGCATATCAATTTTTCCGTTTGTCCGCTCTAGAACAAGGGCTGGTGGCGGCCTAGTGCTCTACTAGAGACAGGACCTTAAATTTCACTTCGAAGCAGCCAACAGCTACGCTGGGGTTGGTGCAGAGCTGCTATGGTGCAGGAGCAATTATGGTTTCAAATAGCTTATGTTTGCCGTTGGCTAAAAATCCTCGTGGGGTTCTCGCTCCGCTGTGCTAAACTTTATCTAATTGCATGGAAACCGCAAAGGCTACCCTACTGCGGGTGGCTTCAATGCACCGTGTGTCAATTGGGACCTGCTGCACTGCCGCCTTCTTCTAAAGGTCTTTAAAGCTAGTATCTTTGAAGCTGTCGAGAAAACGGATCACTCTCAGCATATAAGGTAGCCTACTCGGCTTCTTTCCTGCCAGACACCGCACTTACTTGTTCTTGTGCTCACTCCGGCTCTGGCTGTTGTCTAGGAATTGACCCTTCTGCAGTCCATTGACAAAGTAACCATTGTAAATTTCTGTTTTGACTAACGGTCTAGCCATTCAAACCCAGGCGCCCTCCTTAGCAACTATTGGAGAACCGACGCACTTAATTCAAAAGCTGCAGCTAGTACACTGGACTGCAATGTTCACAACCCTTGGAACATGCTGCTGCTTGGAGCGATTTTTTCTCTACTAATCGCAAAGGAGGTTTTATTCCACATTAACCGGTCTGTCTCCAAAGTTTACCTTGGACCGACTTAGAACAAAAGGCCGACATGGCAAAACGATTAAACCTATGGGACTAGTTCAAACCTTACCGCCTGGACTCAGACTACCCTGAATACAAGGAGGGCAGAAACTTTTACTCCTCACAAAAACGTAAAAGTGGTAGCGCCATGAGTATAGCATGGCTGAAGAGACTATTCGCATACTGTAACGTACCCTCCAAGGCCAGTTTCGGAATTACTGAGTTGTTTACCTACGAGCTAGGCATCATACTCCATGCTGCTGGCGCCAAAACTGGCCTCCTGACTCTACCAGCCTCCTTAATATACACAAGGCGAGGCACACTGGCAAACCACTAGGCACATTGATGTTCAGTATCCCTGGGGCAGATCAATATAGATGACGGTGCCACCTCGACGTTACTGCTAGCATTGTACTCAGGTTGCTCACCAGACCCAGACGGGCTAAGTCATCAGTTTATCAGGATGATAGCAGAATTGCCATATTGGCAAATTTTTCAGCTCTTGCTTAAAGTTGCGCGACCATCTCTCTACTGCATCATTGGCGCAGCTATGCCGAACTACAAGGGTGGAAACCGCCAGGCCCTGTGAACTCTCGTTCAATTTGTTTGACATCCGTCGTTTGGAAGATCCTGAAAGTCCACCTTAAATGTGCCGTCTATCGGCACTGCAAAGAGTTGAACATCACTTCGTTTACTCAGTTTGGCTTTCGAATGGAACGTTCCTACAAAACCAACCCGCTTGCTGCAGGCGAGAAGGGAGCTAAATCAGTTGATGCTGGAAAACGTTTATATATGACGTTCCTTGACTTCAGTACAGCTTCCGACAGGTCCTAATCAGCACCTAACCTCTAAGCTCTGAGTTCTTGGCATTAGAGAGGCGCAGTGTTATGGATCGGTGGCTTTTTGCAAGGCCGGAACATGAAAGTCATGATAAAAGCTGCTCTCTCTTCCAGAGCCTAACTTCCGTTATGTACCACGAGGCCCTCTCCTTGGAGCGGAACTGTTCAGGTGCTTTATGATGGACCCAACAATTACGCTTCAAACGGACTATCTGATCTAATCAGACAATCTCAAGCCATGCTTGGAAGTGTCCAGCATCGATGACGCCGACCCATTAAGAAAACGCTTGCCTTACTGTACGCCTAGTTTATCAAGCAGGGTTTGCGGATCACCAATACAACACGCTAGGTCCTTCTCATCGATGCTGCTTAACCACTTAGCATTTATCATGTTGAGGGATAAGTACTCAAGGCTGCCATTTACGAAATTACCCGGAGACACCGGCATTCTTTAATTTCAAATCCACGAGTGACACATTAAAGAAGCCTGCTGCGGCGAACGGGAGGGGAAAGATCATAAGATGATCAGCCCCGTAAAGTACGCCGCAGATATCCGGAGTTCATTTTACCTCACATATCGGTTCAATTCTTGAATTCGGATTTTCATCCATAGCCGACCTATCGAAGCATGAAAGTGGCCAGATAAAAAGGTGCAGCGGCGAGCAACAAAATTTGTCACTGGGCTACGCAAGCTTCCCTACCCCGCCAAGCTCCAGAGGATTAAGCTTTCACCTTAGAATATCGCTGACTCTGCGGAAACCGCAGCTACGGTGTGCATATTCTAGAAGAAGAATGGAAAAAAGAGCTGTGGCTGTATTTTTACCCAAAACTTGGCAGTTTGACTCGAAGTCACAGCCAGAAGATGGTTAAAGTGAGGAATTTCAACGTCCGTTCAGACTTTGTTCTCCCTACTAGAGCAGACAATGACGGGAACCGACTGCTAGACACCATTAGCTATGCGCAGCCAGGATCGGGATTTAAACGTTTGCTAGGCACCTGCCTACTGAGTACGCAAGAGCCTGCAGCATTGACACTACATTTTGAGCAACGCCGCAGCAACCCCAACTGTAAGCCTTGAAATCTCGTGAGGTGAAAGAGCTGAAACGGGGCATCTTTTTTGCTCTCTACCAATCAATTAATTCAAGGAACTCAATCATGAGCAAAATAATGGTCTTGTAAGTTGCAAGTGTTATCCTCTTGTTGCGGCCATATAAACTAAATTTAATAAGACATCCTAACGGTAACCTTAATTGTCTCGGTCTGATAATACCGTTAAAGCACCTGTAACATCCCCTTCGAATTAAAGAGATCAAACCTAGTAATCCCACTGAAACAGATCAACGGAAGGTGCGCCAAAGAGGCATGCCTAGTTATAATAATTGCACCGATGGACAGTACTTTAAGTATTTTTAGTCAGAAATATATCTTACTGCGTCAAATCCTTTCAGCAGGTATGATACTGAGCAACGGAAATCACAACACACGGAACACAAACAGAAACGACTTACAAGTTTACAACCGCCGGCGAAATATAAATGTTTAGGAGCCCGCCACTCGCAATATGTCTGAAAATGGCGCCGTTAGCAATTTTCGCGTGTTGGCTTAATACTCCTCCTCAGAAAGCGCTCCTCTCCTGTCGCTGTGACTACGACTGCGGACGCGCACCCTTGCGCTCTGTTGATGGAGGCCATTGGGCCACCTTTCAGCCCCTGCTTCCCAACAGATATCTGATAGGTTTTCGTCAATATTCATGTTTACTAGGCCGTTGTCCGGCCGCCTACCCTTTTGCTTGATTTCCATTGCAGGTCTATCTGTCTACGGTGAACTACATTTGGTTACATATAGAAAAGAACCTACCAACGCAAACCGCACTGATATTACACATTTGGCGACGCTAGCAAAAGCATTTTGTTCGAAACGGCGGAAGTAATAAAAGGGTCAACCTAAGGACTGCTGCAGTTGCAAAATTGGCTGGGTTGTTGCCGTCTTCAATCCTGAGCAATTTGTCAGGTAGCTTAAAGAATCTTGCTTGTTGACCTATAGTTGTCCGAAATCTTCCCGCAAATCTCCTCAACCAGTTTTCTGTTGGCATACGCTTACCCAGATAGTCGAAGCAAGGTTCCGCGTACATCCTGAGGTTCGCCGAGGCTAAACAAAGAAACCATTTGCTTGGATAACTGGTAGCTGAAGCTTTTAACATTGTAGCCGATAGCAAGCTTTCGGAAAAGGAGGTTAAGGCGTCAAGCTTCGTGCAGCTTGCGTGGCTCTTAGTGTTGCCGCTAATCTCCACTCAATGGCTCCAAGCATTTCACTCTTGTTGCCCAATCCAGATAAGAGTCTGAGAGTTTTCTTTAAGGATCTGAACCACCTTGTTGAAGGCGTGGTTTTAAACAAAAATTTAGAAGCGCAATTGGACCGTATTACGGTATCGTTGACAGAGGGAGTGCGTAAACTTTCTAATTAAAGCGAGTTCCTGTTATACCAACCCAGCAATTAAATGCTGATTTAGATGCTCTGACCTTAGGATAGACGCTTACGAGCGTGGTTGTGGCTATGAGTGCGCCATTGAGCTGCGCCCAAAGGAAGGTTTGTTCATTAACCGCCGTGTTACCGCAATGGACAGAAACACGCGGCAAAATAGTCCGCGTAGTTGGCCCCTTGGGAAAATTGCAAGCCTTCGCGGGCACAGCCAACGGACTGGGTCCCTCAAGTGCTCGTTCACCGTACCAGCTGTTTCAGGCACATTGTGCTGCTGTTTCCCTCATATTAGGGGCGATGTAAACTAACCTTGCCAAAATGCTGGTTGTCACGGGAGCTACGTGCTTTCCAGTTCAACAATATAGCCATTCAGCCGACAGAAACCTCTTTATGTGGAGTTTGGTGAACCGGCTGGCCGCCAACAAGACCCCCATTAAACTCTTTTTTTGAACAACCGCCAAAATAAAAGGGGGAAGACCATCCGCCGCACATTGTTTTTATTGTCAATGATCTTCCTAGAAACGTAGAGTAAGGAGTAGACTTGCTTTTCCGTTTCAATTCTAAGATTAAAATAGCCAGCAAAACTTGATAACAAGCAAGCAACCACTGCCCTTCGTTTCAGTCAACAGTCCAATACTTCCTTGCACAGTAGAAGAGACACCTTTACCATGATTAATTCAACACGCTTTTGCAGCAATACCAACCTTTTCCGGCGGTGAATTGGAGGCTATTTTATTAAAAGTTCAACATGCCTTTACCTAGTCAGCGAAGGACATGGGGCGATGTAACGTTGTACCACACCGCATTGAAAATGGCAATGAACCACCAACGTGAAAACCGGCTAGAAGGACTTTGCGTTAATTCCAGAAAGCATTAAAAGGAATTATTTCTGACTTTTGTTAAGCACTATTATTCTACCGTCAAACTCAAGTTGGGCATCGCCCATTGTTCTTGTCGACAAGGAAACCGGGAAATTAGAGCTTTGTGTAGATCTTCGGAAGCTAACTTCGGTTACGCGGAAGGACTCATTTCCGTTACCAAGAATAGACGAAACAAGAGCCACTGAGTGGCTAACATTTGTTTACTACCTTATATCTGGCTTCATGTTATTGTTAGGGAGCACCACGTCCGGGCGACAGGTATAAGTCTGCGTTTATTGTCCCGTCCGGTCTCTATTAATTCCAGAACATGCCGTTCGGCTTGACAAGTGCGCAGGCAAATTTTCAGCACTCAATAAACACAGCGTTGGCAGTGTTAATATCGGAAAGGTGTCTAGTGTACCTAGAAGACATCACTATGCAAGGAAGAACTGCGAAAGAGCACTATCCGTGCTATAGTTCCATATTGTACAACCAATAACAGATGGGGTTAAAATTTCTATCCTCCAAACCTCAAGTACTACAGGAAGAAGCGGCTTATCTAGGTCACTTCACGTCTAGAAAAGAAGTGCGCTGCGACACAGAAAAGGCCGAGCTTGGCCGCTTTTGGCCAGTTTCAAAAAACGCTGGTGAATTTCATGGCTCTCTCGGCCCTGCTTTTTAATATCAGCGCTTCTTTCGGCAGTTTGTCAATCTCGCTCTTCCTTTGAACGAACTGAAAACTGATCAAGCTTTCATTTGGGGAATTTTAAACCAGGAAGCTTTTGAGACTCTTCAAACGGCACTGTGTAAAGCGCTGCATTTTTCATTCTCTGAACTGCATCTAGCCGCGGGATTTTGCCTTTGCCACACAGATGCCAGTGACAATGGTATTTTAGCTTTACGCTCGCAACGGTTGGCGGAATGGACGAAACTAAATATCGCGTATGCGAGCAGATGTCTTTTGCAAAGAGTGTGCAATTAATGCTCTTGTGTGTTTCATCAAACACTTTAGATATTAGTTGCTCGGCCGCAAGGTTATTGTTTGTACTGTTCACCTTCCAAACTCCGAGAGACTGACCGTCGGTTGGCAGCAGTAGTCGCAAGGACATGCATTTAACCGATTACACCGACCGGGCACAAATCATGGAAATGGCGCCGCCTAATCCAAAGGGACTGTCAGGGGTCAAGCCCCATGCACACCGTGCACCTTCGCTTGCGTAACTGCCGTCATCCTTGACGCCCAGGAGACAGAGGAATAGATTAAGTTAGGGTCGATAAATACGGAGCTGAGCCCCTTGTAAAGTTGCATTGTCTGGGATGAAGGTCGAGCAACGCTTCAGGAGCTGGCGGACGACAGCATGGAATCCAAATTCCCACGGTCTCCATGGCTGCATGTACGTGTGATCGACGGTATCATGTATGCCCAAACCGTACAGGTCTCTTTGAAGATAACGGTTGTGCCAACTTCCGCAAAGCAAAAAGTGATGCAAATGATCCACGCGGAACTAGAACACTCAGGACAGAATAAGTTAGAGGTCCGGGTTTAAGTTTAGGTTCCGGTGGCCTTATTAGCGGCTTGCTATCGCCACGTATTGCCAGTCGTACGCTGAAGGTGGAAGAATCAATACCACTCACCCACTCATCGTGGCCTACTGCGGCCAATGGCAGCCTGCTTTCCGAATGAGATCGCGGGTATAAACATTCTTGAACCGGAGCCAGCAACTTTTAAAGGCCATCGTTACGTTCTTGTTATGGCTGACTGCTTTACCACTTAGTGTGAACCAGTCTTTCTTCAGGTTTTCAGCACATGCAGCGTGACAGTAGTGTTTTTCAGCAATCGCGTGTTAAGTTGGGGATCACCCTGTCGGTTACACTCAGGTAGCGCAGGCAAAGTCGAGAGCCGACTGATTAGCGAGATGTAGCACAGTTTCAGCATCAGGAGGACACGGATGACTGCTTACCACCCGGAGGGAAACGGACTAGTGGAACGCACGAACTGTACCATGCACAGGCTTACTTGGCTAGCAATATCTGGGGAATGTGCCAAACCTCTGCCCAAATGTTTGAAGTTTATCATCGGGAGGTCCAACACCACATTGCATTAGGGCTGCTCGTAAACTGTGTCTTCCCTCGGATACTCTACTGCCGACATTAGACTATAATGTTCTATCAGCTGCGGAGCGTTGATTTAATCAGAATGAACTTTATTACGGGCGCAGCAGATGTTGCAGGCGCACCTGAGAAGCAGGCAGCGTCACCGGGGGGCTTAATTTGACCGAAAGGCTTTCGGAAGTCCATTGAAGTCTGTTAATAACCTCCGGTTTAAAGTTACAGTAACACCACTGCGCGTCCCTGCAAAGCTCCGTCGCAACTAAGAAGCTCCTTTTGGTGTGGAAGCAGTGTTGTCTGCTATAACTTCGAACCACGCAACCAGACTAAGCTGGTTCCTCAAGGGTTGTACACTTAGACAGGCTGAATCCAGCGTTGGGAGTTGCAAGCGCTGTCCTCAGCGCCTGCTGGAAGGGGAGTAGTGTAACGCAACGCGCCGTGTATCGTTAAGCCCCTCATCGGAACTGTTGCAACCAGGTCTGCGGACGCGTGCGTTTGTGCTAGTTGCTCGTAGCTACTCGGCCACTTTACGGTCTCTGCACACCAACTGAATCCCGATACGTTGTTCATCACTATTTGTTTTTACTAAGTGCCTGTCCCGCCGCCTACGCTTACTCTTACTTTCCATTGCAGGATTTTTGGTCTATTGCGACCTTCATCTGGTTACGAATACGGAAGAGATTACCACCCCGAACCGCAGGGACATAAAACACTATGCACCAAAAGTTTCCGCTTAATGATGCTCACTTAAGTTAGCACACGTACATTCGAGTTAACATACAGCAAGTATATTTGTAAACACCTAGCAGAAATATGTAGTAGTTTGGTCACCACTCTATATTGGCCGTAGGATTTGGAGGACTTAACAGACTTGGACGCCAAAAAAAGGATTACCATTGTTGGAAGGAAATAAAGAGACAGCCCCTCTAACTCTCAATAACCCGCACCTGGCTCCCAGGGAAATGGTGGCCTAGTTCTTTGGTGCTCAATGAAGTACTAATGCAGGTACATCTTTTTCATAAAACACTCAGCCCCTTCAACCAATTTATTAACTCAGTAAGAAGACCTAATTTGTGAAAGGTTAATATTTGGATTGTTCTCACCCGTCACTACGCAATACAAATAGGGCAAAACACACATTAAATACGGTGCACACTTAGTAACAGATAAACCCCCAAAATTGATGTGCATAACCTAAGCAGGTCCAAGACAAGCTAACTGATTGCCTCAGTTGTTGCTGAACAAAGAGCGCAGGACGATTCAAGCATATCAGTAACAACTTGCTCATTGCCAGCAACCTCGGCTTTCTGTTATGAAAGCACCTTAAAGGCATCGGTTGGGTCTACCTGATGCCGATTCGTCATTAGGTGTTTGGTAGCTGACGAGGGCGGGTTCAGGTTCATTCTTTGGTCCACTCCGCCTTGATGAGACAGCAACTGCCTTAGCCACAATGGGAAGCTTTCCGCCACAAATAGAGCCAGCTGGCGACAAGGCTTGCGATGTAAGTGTCATCGCACCTGCAAGTAGACTGGTAGGTTATGTTAGAGACCAAGCTGAATAAATAAATAAATAAATACTGTATTCTCGACGAAGACACACGTTTGGGGCATGCTCAGCATATTGCAATATTGTACATGATAGCAGCAAGAGTAGTACAGTTGGAGACAGTCGTGTGGGCCCATATACCCCAAAGGTTGTATAAGTCTATGTCCACAGAATGCGTGAGGTAGAGATAATAATCAGATCACTAATATGGTATGTTGATGAGGAACTAGTACGGTGAAGTCCCGTACGCGGGGTGGGTCAATTGAGTTAATCATGGGGAAACGGCTGAAAATACTTAAGAATAGTGGCATGTCCCTAATCAAATGCGTAGGCGCGTTCGTACGAGAGCAGATATATGCACGGAACTTGTAAATGTGATATAAATAAATAAATAAATATTTTATTCTCGACTATGCGAGGCACGCCAATTGAGGCATGATCAGGTACGTATAGCTGTACAGACATTTTATGGGAACTGTAGTGACAGTAGAAAATTGTTCATATGTCCATGCTTGGAACTGTGTAATAGTGAACATGCAAAACAACGATTTGGTTGTAGTGGGATCGGGATCCATTTGTTTGGACATAAACGCTCTGCCATATATCGCAGTCATACCCCGACTAATAATAGATTGAGAATCCTGAGTGAACCATTGGAAGATAATTGCAGAGCAAGCTATCCGGTATGATGATTCTAATTGAACTGCCAGTGTGAAGTTATGGGCTGTGACTTTATTCGGTGGCGAGTCACATTTGCCACGTTGCAGTGTTGTTAAACGGACATTTGTGGCTTTTTATAGGGAGAACGCTTGCCAGGCGAGAACCCACCACGTCTTGAAACACTGCTGCCAATCCATTGAATGGCAAGTTGTAACTGGCTATGTTTCTTGTTGGACGTTTCTTTGCTCCGTTATTCGCAGTCAAGTTGCTTCCCAATTTTCTGCTGACTGATGCGTTATGCGAGTGGCCATTGCGTGCCTGGATCCTCTCCTGTGCCAGATCGGTAAGCCAAGAACTAAGCATTCTTTCTGGATATGATGTGTTGGTCAGCTGCAGAACCACGTGAAGTCTCGAAGAACATACGTTGAAATATGTTGAAGTCTTTGAGGATAGGATAGGTTCCGAAGAAAGAATCGCAGATCCCCGAGGTATGTAGTGAAATTGATTAGAAATATGGGAAACCACGGCCAGTTGGGCGGTCAAAGCGGATTGATGAGCTTAGAATGACCGATTGTTCAAGCTTTGTATTGGCAGGAGCATGTGCCTTCCGTAGTCGAAAGTCCTCCAGTCAAGAGATATGTGGAAGAGGTATGGTTAGGTAAATTGAACTCAATGGTACATGCTGCGGAAGAATTGTATCAGTGCAAGATATTGAATGGTTTGTCCGGTTAGTAAGTTGTAAAATAGTTGATAAATTTCCGCTCATGTCTAGGTAAAGGAACTGTGTGCCTTGTATTGTTGTCGAAACGGAGGACAATTCCTTGAATGCGTGTCGCCATACCTGTGACAGACTCGGGAGAAAAAGGAAACGAACGGCGGAGCCACACAATGGCAAGCTACTCGGACTGCTGTGGACAGGAATCCTTCGTGTAGCGTAGATAACGCGTAGTTGGGCGGTAGAGTAGGTGCGCAGTGGAGTGGGCCTAATCTTGAAACCAACCTCATTTGCAGCAAGTTCCTCCCTGAAGAGTAAAAGAAAATAAACATCCTTCTTCTCCGCTGGTTGTATTGGTCGTTTCTATTTAGAGGGCCAGTTATAAGCCTGATTAAATTTCTCCGGATACAAATTGTATAGCAGTCTGGCAAAAATGCTTTCCTTCAGCTTAAGCATTTCCGGACTGAAAATTTGCATGGCCCAGTAAACAATGTTTTCATGAGGCTGCGCATGTATGAAACTGGGATGAAGCTTGAAAACTTTAAGTACTGTCCACCCACACGTTGCGTTTCTGAACGCAGTACGCTGCAGTGTGCTATGGGAAGTTTCTCTTGATGAGCGTGTTCAGAAACGACAGTCTGTCCTCTTGTTTCCTTTCCTGT
This sequence comes from Dicrocoelium dendriticum, assembly GCA_944474145.2. Taxonomy (NCBI): domain Eukaryota; kingdom Metazoa; phylum Platyhelminthes; class Trematoda; order Plagiorchiida; family Dicrocoeliidae; genus Dicrocoelium; species Dicrocoelium dendriticum. The sequence continues at coordinate 44,550,457 of OX104064.1, read as the reverse complement.
GATACCGAAAGGTTAGGGTGAATTGTGTTAAAGTGGGCAAATGAAAGATTAAAACGTTCGCCACTTGTGAGGACCAGAATGTCGTCTACATAGCGCTTAGCAAGCTCTGATTCACCTATGCAGGCAGCAGCTTGCCTTTCGATCACACTCGAGAACATATCTGCTAGAACTAATCCAAGAGGAATAACCCTAGCGATACAGTCGATCTGTTTGTAAGCCGTCCTTTTAAACACGAGCCAAACTTTCTCAGTTCACAACCATATTAAGCTTTTCAGGTACCCCAGATAAAGGCCCACAGAAAGAGCCCGACACAAAAAGGTTGGCAAAGACAGTCAACCGTTTCAAGTAGCGTCACATGCGTGAGCAGCGATTTCACATCTATGGAATACAGTTGCTGGGCGTAGCGCGTTGTTTGTTTCAGTATATCAGCCAATGCATAAGCAACTTTCAAACAATCCGTGATCTGGAGCTTACGCGGGGGTTTTAAGAGCTTTGCTAACTACCGGGCTACTTTGGGGTAAAGCGAGTGATCCTTGCACAGTGGTGGGCAAGTAAATAAGTTATTGTAATGTTTGTCTGTCTTATATACGTCACACAAATACCACGATAAAAGCAAGTCCTTTTGGTACAAAAGCTTCCATACGTTATAAGCATATTAGTGAAACAAAAGACCGGTTTTAAGAAAGTTCAGAATAGAACTTCTGGTTCTACACGAACTTCTACACATTTGCTCACAACCAATGAGCTTGCTTCACTGTCTTTAAACCGCCTGCTTTGCACCGTCATTACGCATCAGCGGTCATGGCGGTGGTCAGTGTAGTTGTATCCTGAGTTGAGCCGTGACAACGTCAGGTTCATAAATATGTTTGCTTTTAAACGTATCAGCCACGGTCCAGGTAAGCTTCATGGATGTTTCTGTCTACTAAATTTGGCCCACCTCAGGCAAAAAGGCGAGCACTCAGCAATGTTAAGCACATGATGGCTCTGGCGGCTATCGTGTCACATAATCATAATACATCACAAGACATCCAGATGAAGTTTGCAGCCAAAATCTGGATACTGGGTAATTTACGCAGACCGATCACCCGTAAAGCTCAGGCCACTTTCAGAAGCTTATTCACATCACATGGTCGCCAAGTACCGGAGTTTGGATACGAAATACCTCTCATCTATCAAAAGCTGTGAGCAAAACTAGTATGGGTTCAGATTCATGGCTCGAATTGTGTCAGAGAGCTTTGCGACCTTTGCTTGCCTTCTTCGGCTCCAAAGCTAAACTTATTCACCGTGTCGTGAAGGTCTTATTTACACCAGACAAAGCCTAAGAGTAGAACTTGGAACTGGAGTACAAAAGCCCTTTCAACTTAACGTGGACAGTTCAACAATCGGCAACAAGTGGATTTTCCAACAACAGAATACTTCACATCTGTCCAGAGGCTGGTCTATCAACCAGTGTAGTGAATGACTAAAGCAGCCGCTTTTAATCACTACTGTGTACCGGCTGGGGAATGTTTCCAACGGCTGCTACCATGGATACAACATCGGCCACGTGGGTGACCGACCGAGGACTAACTTCGGTCACACAAGAAATACTGTTTTAATGACAAATTTTAATTATTATTCAAAAGTAGCAAATCATTCGCAAAACACCTTTATCGTGACTATTAATGATCAAATAAATTTGCTATGCTCGTTTAAATAAGGCGACCGCGTAGCCGTCCATTGTCCTTGACGAACTCGTGACCGAATTTATAAAGTGTAGTGCGCCAGCGTGTCACTACAGCAAGTCAACCGGTAAGAAGTCTTCAAGATTAACCCATATTGTTCCTGCCATTTCTTCCTCCTTTTCATCTCGCTTTCAGTACCGTCAGAACAACCACCCGTGCATTTTTCACGTCCACTTCTTTATCGGTGACAGTGACAATGCCGGAGGTGGAATGCATGAGGTGGAACACAGGCATACCTACCATCCAGTTTCGATGGTTCCTAGGTGGTTGTCCAGGCGCTAACGACGGACCACTTTTGCCTTCCAGCCCCTCGGTCTAATATGACCCAAGCACACCCAGAACGAGGAGCTCTCGGCGCTTACAACCGGACGTACTGTGCCTATTTGGCTACCTTGCCAGCTCTCAAGCCCAGTCAGTGAAGTAGCATTATTGCCGTTGTAGCAGTCGGTACCATTCCCGCGCGGCGTCGTCCGAGCTTGACTCGGCGCTCATTGGTCCTTTGTCTCAGCAGGTCTACACGGCTCAGAGTTTCTGTAGGGCCTGAGGAAATCGCCTCCTAAAAGGGAAGGTAATGTAGCGCGCCAGTGTCAACAAGGCAATCCAAATAATAAGTTTTCGTAGAACGTGTCTCGTATGTTGACCATCGGTTTCTCTTCTCTCTGCTTTCTCATACCGTATTTGGTGTTCTTAGGGTAGCAACGTAACATGCCCTTTCATGACATCCAAATAATATGAAACAATATCAGAAATCATTTCAGGGCAAAGAATTCTTTTCGGTAAATCTCATCAGACCCAAACTTTTACATAACAGTGATTGTGGATATAACGTCTACTGGGGCTGGGATTGACTTCTGGACTGTTTGAAAGATAAAAATCGATAACTTGACACAGATAGAGATGGTAGATCAAGTAAACTAAATAAACATATGTATACAATTCTCATTAGTACAAGGTAATTAAGTAGGTAAGATGACGTCCAATTAACTAAGTAGCGGTGTCCGTTGGCCAAGGTAGTAATATCGGCCGTATAAATCGTTTTTGGACACATAATTCCGGCTTTGGATGGTGAATGTACATAGCCTCGGCGATGGATAAGAGCTGTTTGCGGAATCCCTGGGAGAAGTGTTCAGGTAATGAGTAAATGACTTTGAAGTCATTCTCTGAAGCTGTATGGCCACATTCAAGGAGGTGCGACATGATAAAGCTGTCTGAAGACCTCATTTCGCCTCTGTAAAACCATGCCGGGATGTGTTCACGAACCCTCTGAGATAGGCGTCTCGTCGTGCGACCCACGTATCGTGCACCACAGGAGCACGAGTACTGATAAATGATCATTGAACGGGTCAATGGCGGTAGTCTATCCTTCAAGGGTTTTGTAAGCAACGGCTTATTGTGAAAAACGATTCTCAGGCGGGCCGCGAAATAAGTTTTCTCGACAGCATCTTTCAGGCGTCTGGATAACATATCAGCTGCAGAATCGCCCTTAAAGGGTACATGTATGAAAAGCTCTTTCTTAGGAGCAATGCTCCTAGGTGGCTTTCGATTACGTTCCTTCAAATGTTTCATGATAAATTTATCCGGATAGCCATTTTCCCTGAGGGCGTCGCTGATTCTCTGTAGTTCTTCGTTGACGGTATCCGGTGTACAAATACTGCGCGCCCTGAAGGCGAGAGATCTGATTAAAGTCCGTTTGTGCTGTAGTGGTACTGCGCTGTGGAAGTTAGTGTACTGCCCAGTCCATGTGTGCTTTCTGTGTACCTTTCTGCTGCATGATCCGTCTGAGTTACGGATAACTTCTACATTCAAGAAAGGTAACCGGTTTCCGAGTTCGTGTTCACAAGTGAAATGGCGATTCTTGTGTGCGTCATTGAAAGCTTTCAGCAACTGTTCCGCATGCTTTTCAGATTTGCAAAGTACGAAGGTGTCATCCACATACCGTACGTACATTTCGGTTTCATGGGTGTGCGTTGCAAGTGGGCCATGTTCCAGTTTCGCCATGAATATAACAGCCAGCAGCGGCCCCACAGGAGATCATATTGCTACTCCGTCAATCTGACGGTACATTTCACCATTGAAAGTGAACTGAACATTTAATGTGCAACGAAGTAACACCTCCTTTAGCAAAGTCTCCGGAAAAGTTGTGTATATGGGCAGTTGCCGAGCAAGCTCGCATACGTAATCCACGGTTTCGAGCAATGGAATGTTTGTGAACAACGACTGGGCATCGAATGATATCATCCTTTTGTTAACAAGGTTGCTTTCAGATATCCTCTCAATGAATTCGAACGTGTCTCTCACGCAGTAAGTACAAACCAAATTCCGTAACGGCTGCAGCTTCGCCACCATCCACTGGGCCAACAAATGCTGAGGAGAACCCACCATGTCCAAGATTGGGCGCATTGGGGCGCCTTCCTTGTGAACTTTAGGTAGGCCATATAATCTCGGTAGGTGTCCACCTGAAGGCTTCAGCTTCTCGAATTCCTTCTTTGTGATGAGTTTGGCTTGCATCATTCGCCTGAGGCAGCCGGTTAGCTGTTTCTCTAACTCTCCTGTGTTGTCTTTTCCTGTCATGAGCCTCTGAAATTTACTCTCGTCACTGAGGATGTGTTGTATTTTATGGATATAATCCACCCTATCCGTTAACACTATGCCAGAGACTTTGTCTCGCTTAGAGATTATTAATTCGTTGTTTAACCGTAGCTCTTTAAGTGACTGGATTTGTTCCCTAGTGATAATACTATTACTAGATGGTTTGGTCCTAACGTATTCATGGCAACTATGAACTAGGCTAGATTTTAGATTCTCAACATCACTTGATGAGGTTGGAAGCAGGTCTTTATTCTGAGCAATTAGGCTTTCAATCTGCACCTCTAAAGCCGCCTGATCTATTTTCTTCCATGGTATGCAAAACTTTGGACCTAATGACAACACGTTCAGCTGCGTCTGGGTTAGTATCACACTTGAAAGGTTAAACACATATCGCTGCGGGTTATTCGGAACTGTCAAGTGGGGGACGTGCTGTCATTAGGTCCAAAGTTTTGCATACCATGGAAGAAAATAGATCAGGCGGCTTTAGAGGTGCAGATTGAAAGCCTAATTGCTCAGACTAAAGACCTGCTTCCAACCTCATCAAGTGATGTTGAGAATCTAAAATCTAGCCTAGTTCATAGTTGCCATGAATACGTTAGGACCAAACCATCTAGTAATAGTAGTATCACTAGGAAACAAATCCAGTCACTTAAAGAGCTACGGTTAAACAACGAATTAATAATCTCTAAGCCAGACAAAGTCTCTGGCATAGTGTTAATGGATAGGGTGGATTATATCCATAAAATACAACACATCCTCAGTGATGAGAGTAGATTTCAGAGGCTCATGACAGGAAAAGACAACACAGGAGAGTTAGAGAAACAGCTAACCGGCTGCCTCAGGCGGATGATGCAAGCCAAACTTCGGGTGCTAGAACAGCTCTTGCCAGGCAAATCACAAAAGAAATAGTCGGCGTGACATTAGAGTACCAGTTAACATTGCCATCTGGATGAACACCGCCGGCACTATCTTCGGAACTTAAGAACGGAGAGAAATAAATCAAAATTCATCAAAGAGCTGCACAATAGTGTGCATCTACACACGAGGCATAACAATAACTCAAGTGTGAGCAAGCTCAACCACCAGAAGTAGAGCTGTTAAAGCCCAACCAATGTAGACCAAAACGGATTTCACGCCCAAATGCAATTAGCTAAATTTTACTAAATTTTCCCATGCTTATTTCTTTATTATTGGTGACAGGCTCCTGTAGCTCACTGATGTTAGTGACAGAGCCTCATGAATATAGAAAATCGGCTCTAAGGGATAAATCTTGTGATGTTTAGCCAAGTAATGTGTCTATTTTGCAGGCCGAAATCTGTCAGCCGATCTGAAAGACCCCCTGGTTTACTCAGGTAGACCTGGCTCATGCGGTCTTGTTATAAGCTTTAGTAAAGCTTAGAGGCTTAAAAAATGCTAAACTCTATTTTACTGGTTGTTTATGTAGCTCAGTATCCCCTGAAAACGGTATGCCGTGGCCTTCTAACCGTGAGTTAATTACAAGCTCCCCTGAATTCCCATGTAGATATAATATTCCTTGCTGGATTTCTAGTCTTTTCGCGCGAAACCATCCCTTATTTGCATATATTTATCATGTATGCCTACAAAGTTTACTTTTCGGCCACCTGCGCAGCCCGTAGTTGTCGCAGGGTATTACGGGCTAATTAGAGCATTTCTGGATAGCCATGCCCATCTAGATCATATGCCGCTTCCCTACTTTTTATGTTTTCCTTTCTTCTTTCTGCTATCTGCTTGCAAAGCAAAAAGCCATTTTTAGCGAAAAATAAAAATGGCCTTATTCGTAGACCATACTTTAATTGCGAATAACTCGCAAAATACTGCACGTATTGTGTTGCTTTTAAGTTCAGCGTATTCAGGCGCTAAAGCTGGTCCAGATCAGTGCAATTTTGTGCTACTTTAAGCGGTATTGTAACTCTAGAAGGGCATTATCTTTTATCTGAGAATAACTCAGGTTGAAATTTCGCGCCGGAGAGCAATATCAGCGTAAGAAAAGCAGGGCTCTTTTCTGTTAATTGGTCTTTTTCTACTAAAGCGCGCGGATTTATTTACTCTCTTAACAAATTGTTTCTATTCTTGCCTGCATTTATCGAAAAAAGTTTTTTAAACTTTTTGTATGCCTTATAATCCCTTCACTCATTTCTTCCATGTGCGCAACAACAATTGGGGCAACTGAGTGGCCAATTAATGTGCGATCAATTTAATGTGCTTTCGGCGAATTGGATTCTGTTCCAAGGAGAAACGGCACAACTCCGCGAAGTTTTTCACAATAAAAGAACAAGGAGCTCAAGATCGCCCGAAGGAACCAGAAAACGTTAAGGTGGGCGCCTGATACCCAGTAGCTGGATACCAAACAGTGCAAATGCATTTGGAATTTCTAACGATGAACATATATTTATATTTTGACTACTTCCATGCAAGAGCATCGGATTAATGTAAGCCTTGATCTGAACCCTTTAGGGTGCAGCCTCTAGCAGGTCTAGAAATATACCTATTTATTTATTTATCTATTTATCACGAAGAAGGAATTCGAAAAGCTGAAGCCTTCAGGTGGACACCTACCGAGATTATATGGCCTACCTAAAGTTCACAAGGAAGGCGCCCCAATGCGCCCAATCTTGGACATGGTGGGTTCTCCTCAGCATTTGTTGGCCCAGTGGATGGTGGCGAAGCTGCAGCCGTTACGGAATTTGGTTTGTACTTACTGCGTGAGAGACACGTTCGAATTCATTGAGAGGATATCTGAAAGCAACCTTGTTAACAAAAGGATGATATCATTCGATGCCCAGTCGTTGTTCACAAACATTCCATTGCTCGAAACCGTGGATTACGTATGCGAGCTTGCTCGGCAACTGCCCATATACACAACTTTTCCGGAGACTTTGCTAAAGGAGGTGTTACTTCGTTGCACATTAAATGTTCAGTTCACTTTCAATGGTGAAATGTACCGTCAGATTGACGGAGTAGCAATATGATCTCCTGTGGGGCCGCTGCTGGCTGTTATATTCATGGCGAAACTGGAACATGGCCCACTTGCAACGCACACCCATGAAACCGAAATGTACGTACGGTATGTGGATGACACCTTCGTACTTTGCAAATCCGAAAAGCATGCGGAACAGTTGCTGAAAGCTTTCAATGACGCACACAAGAATCGCCATTTCACTTGTGAACACGAACTCGGAAACCGGTTACCTTTCTTGGATGTAGAAGTTATCCGTAACTCAGACGGATCATGCAGCAGAAAGGTACACAGAAAGCACACATGGACTGGGCAGTACACTAACTTCCACAGCGCAGTACCACTACAGCACAAACGGACTTTAATCAGATCTCTCGCCTTCAGGGCGCGCAGTATTTGTACACCGGATACCGTCAACGAAGAACTACAGAGAATCAGCGACGCCCTCAGGGAAAATGGCTATCCGGATAAATTTATCATGAAACATTTGAAGGAACGTAATCGAAAGCCACCTAGGAGCATTGCTCCTAAGAAAGAGCTTTTCATACATGTACCCTTTAAGGGCGATTCTGCAGCTGATATGTTATCCAGACGCCTGAAAGATGCTGTCGAGAAAACTTATTTCGCGGCCCGCCTGAGAATCGTTTTTCACAATAAGCCGTTGCTTACAAAACCCTTGAAGGATAGACTACCGCCATTGACCCGTTCAATGATCATTTATCAGTACTCGTGCTCCTGTGGTGCACGATACGTGGGTCGCACGACGAGACGCCTATCTCAGAGGGTTCGTGAACACATCCCGGCATGGTTTTACAGAGGCGAAATGAGGTCTTCAGACAGCTTTATCATGTCGCACCTCCTTGAATGTGGCCATACAGCTTCAGAGAATGACTTCAAAGTCATTTACTCATTACCTGAACACTTCTCCCAGGGATTCCGCAAACAGCTCTTATCCATCGCCGAGGCTATGTACATTCACCATCCAAAGCCGGAATTATGTGTCCAAAAACGATTTATACGGCCGATATTACTACCTTGGCCAACGGACACCGCTACTTAGTTAATTGGACGTCATCTTACCTACTTAATTACCTTGTACTAATGAGAATTGTATACATATGTTTATTTAGTTTACTTGATCTACCATCTCTATCTGTGTCAAGTTATCGATTTTTATCTTTCAAACAGTCCAGAAGTCAATCCCAGCCCCAGTAGACGTTATATCCACAATCACTGTTATGTAAAAGTTTGGGTCTGATGAGATTTACCGAAAAGAATTCTTTACCCTGAAATGATTTCTGATATTGATTCATATTAATGAAATGGGAATCGTTGCTTTGCTGAAGATCAGCATTGCCCGTGATTCATTGAAACATCCAACTAAGTGCCTCGCACTTGGTCCCCGCTCAGCATCTGTGACAATAGCGTCTAGCTAGCCTCAAGATATGTGACAAGCACACCGTTCGTCCAGTGCCTGCTCTTATTAGGTGGTTTTCTAGCCGCCTACGAAGTATGGCTTTTACCTTACAGCCCCTCGGTCCAGTACGATCCACATACGTCTTGGCAACGTGAGCCCTCGGAACCCATGACCGGACGCATAGTACACACTTGGCGACCCTGCCAACTCATAACCTCAGTTTCTGTAGCAGGACAGCGGCCGTCGCAGCGATTAACGACATTCTCTCACGCAACGTCGCCCCAGCCCGTTTTAGTGCTCATCCGTCTATACGCGTCAACCTCTTGAATCGGGAACGGATTACTGGAGGCGCCGAGGACAGCACCGCCTAAGATGGGATAATGTGGCACCTCAGCTTGGCACTGTAGCAAGTTAACAGGTAAGAAGTCGTCCAAAGTATCCTATATTGTGTCTGTTGTTGCTTCTGTTTGCTTGCTCAGTTCGAATTCAGTATATTAAGGATAGCCGGCCATGCATGTTTTCACTCCCGGTTCTCCATCAATGGCTGTGACAATGCCGTCCAGCTAGCCACGTATTATAACACAGATACACCTTCCACCCAGCTCCGATTCTTCCGAGGGGTTTGTCAAGCTGTCTACGAGCTTCCTCTTCTGCCCTTCAGCCTCTTTGGTCTAATACCACCCAAGTACGCCTATGACATGGAAGCCCTCCGAACCCTCAACCAGGCGCATTCTACAGAGGTCCATGGAGCAAAGGCTTGTAAATTGTGATAAAAGTGACTGACGGGGTGGTTATTGTCCCGGTTGCACGATGGAGCAACAGCAAGCCAACGTAGAGATTGGCTGGCTCCTAAATGGCTGTTTTGAAGTTTTGAGAACTGTATCTTTTTGGTGCTGCTTAAAAATCTGTATAAGTCGCCGAACGCTTTTACTACGCAGAAAGTTGGATAATTATGAATCTCCTACGTTTGCAGGGAAATCGCTTCACGTGGAGCTGTTCCCTTTGACGCTCTTTTCTCGATAGAGTTATTTTGCAACCAAGTTTGAAGTTGACCTGATTGATAAGATCCAACGGTTTGGATCGAAATGCTTCTGGTAGGTACATGACTTCTTTTATTCCCTGGTGACTAGAGCAAGTTAACATGTTCTACCTGCATGCTCGTCGCTATCGCGATAAATGAGCTTCACCAAGCGTGTCCTGAAAGGAGAGATACTGCTGAAGCTGCACACGTTCTCTCAGGTCGTAACGGAAAAGTTTTTAAACTCAGTACACCGGATTCTATCTTCTCTCTTTATATCAACTAAATAAATTATCTATTTTACTCTTGACAATGAAACACTACTTATGGGTAGAAGCGGAATAGTGCAAGGCTATACAAGGTAGCTTAATAAGCCGGACAAAGAACAGGAGTTTTACGGATGCAGTCAGTAGTGCAGGCATAAATAGAACAAAGATTAAATGAAGTTTATCTTCGCACTATGCAAAATGTAAAGAAAATATTTACAATGATCACTGGAGTGCTTTGATGAGCAACTGGTCCGATGCATTTGTGTACACGGTGCGAGTCAGTTGAGTAAGGCACGAGGCGAAACCTAGGAAAAAGGTTAAGCATAGTGGCTTGTCACTGAGTAAAATGTAGGCGTAGTCGTTTGTAAGCAGATATGTGCACACAACTTGTGAAATATGATACCGGTCAACTTACCAATGCGTGGTTGGGGCAGAGAAGTTAGTGCGTGGCAGGTCACATCCGCCACGTCGAAGTGGTGTTAAAAAGACATTTGTGGCTTTGTGCAGAAAGCACTGTTGCCAGGCGAACACACCACGTCCTGGCACACTGCCGACCGCGTAGTCAATGACTGGAACGACTTACTGACGAATGTGGTCGATGCCCAAACTTTGGAAGGTTTCAAGCAAACGTTGGGTTCCTACCCCCTGTGTACGACGGGTCAATGCAGCTACCAATGTAGCTGTCACGGGCCCTTGTGGAATACCGCTTCAAGCATAATCGCAGCCTCTACACGATGACCAGGAAGCAATGGAGCTGACAAAGTAGCTCGTTAGATCGTTTAAACTGACTTCCTTGTTTTCAACACCTTTTTGCTTACAGCCATCAAACGCGTTTGTTTTGAACCTTCACCTGGCTCAGGCTTGCTACTCCTGACAGGTAGAAAAACTGCATCCACCTGGCTATTAGGTGTTGACCAGCCGCTAGCTACATTTAGTGTGGTGTCTTACCAAGTGTTTATGACAGATGATGGCCACGGATTTGGAGAGCTCATGAAAGTGGTATTGTAAGAAAACCTAATCGCTTCTGATGAACTGCCATACGCACATACCTTTATTGCGAACGTTAATAATCATTCAGAGCTAGCGCAACCGTAGGACGTGCTTCATTTTTAAACGGAAATTTTTCTAAACATGAGCTGTAACACGTCGTAAAGGAAAGTAGCTCATCTAGTGGTAGCAGCAGTGTGCCCTGAATCCCACCACGCCGACGTTTGTTGCACGTCTGCTATCGCCAGCTAATACTTTGCTTTCGACAAAATGCAAAATAGTTGCTTTTTAAATGCCTAAATACTATGGCCAAAATATTATCGGAAAAAATGGCTTTGGGCTTGTGGAGGATTGTACGCTCTTTGGATTGTCTTTGTCTGCTTTTAAACCTGCAAAAGTACAAAGAAAATTTAGATAAATGTGGGACAGTTGTTTTAAGTTAATGATTAGCGGGAATGCATTACTGTACTTCGCCCACCTAGTTGCTTTGGGCAGTCCACTAGCCTTGACTTTGAATCCGTGGGAACTAGAGGACTGCAATTCACAAGAGTTTCCGCATAGGTTGGATGATCCGCAGATCCATCGGGACCTTGATAAAATATTTTGGTTATGCCCTCATCCATTGGAATGCTACACGGCGTGCAGGCATGGTCCCCATGTAGTTAGACGGTAGTTAAACTACTCCTGGAAATTACTATGAAAATGCTGCACGGGTTAAGGCATCCACCGCATTCCAACCAACTGCTTCGGTCTCAAACGATGTTGCAGTACTGTGGGCTCCGTTGGGGTGATTTGTACCTTGCGTCTGCTCTAGCTTAGATCTTCCAGCGCTTCCGATTGACAACCCTACTGCGCGGCTCTGAAATGGTGTAAGCTTTGATCTGATTGGTTTAGCGCTGCTCTTAATTTGTCACCGGGTTTTCAGTTGTTATAACGCGCAACCCAAGGACATGGTATTATCATCAAGCTTGTTGCCACCTTGGGTTGTAATATGGACCTTACACTTTGTTTTTAACTTTCTGCTTCCATTCCATGGACTTCAGATATGTATTGCTGTTTAAAGCTCATTTCACGCGTTCGTAGTGGCATTCTCACATAGCACGTGTGCCCGAGAAATGTCTGCTGGAGTGACCATTGGAGCATACTGAGAAGCTGTTTATTGCGGCCAATGCCCTGAGTTATGGCGTAAACGCAGCCTTTTGGGGTACAAATATGTTTGATACATCGGAATTTCGGTTAAAAAAACGTAATGTTTTATTGAAACCTTTTCTTTATGACCGGAGTTAATCTCTCGTGAGTCTCACTACTACGACCAGGGGCACGAACAGCGGTCGCTTAGCAGACGTATCTCGGTCAAACGCACGGACTGGAAGTATGTCATTGTGAATAGCTGACGACAGCATATTTGTGGCCGTACTTAAATATTTTACCCAATATACTTCGTTTTCTATTTATGCGCAAGTGACCTAAGGATATGTGCAAATTGGACGTTAGACGATCTATCTATACGGACGCGTTAGGTCGCACTTAAGAATGCTTTTTTATGGTTCCCGTTTCATTTGCAATGACCAGATAAAATTACCTTACTTGCAAGGCCACTTAAATTATTGTTAGACGTGCGTAGTCGTATCTGCCTTGATGGAACCTACTAACCCCACGGAGCCGCGTAAGTAACTTGATCATATCCGTACAAAAACTACCACAGTTAGGAACTGCTTTGCAGCTGGTAAAAAAGGATACTCTTGCAAATTCTTGTGTGACGGCGGGTTGGTCGCAACCCACTGCATAAACCAGCTCAAAACTAGTTTGTAGTATGCAACGTGCGCAAGGAATTGCCCAGAGAACCGCGCACACCCTTGCATGCTTCATAACCACGGCTATAGGTAACCAACAATGCCGAGCAACTTCATTCATAATTATTAGGATGGCGAAGGGTTTTTCAACAAGGCGGATGAAAACCTGTTTACTAACTAAAACGGTAGTGCATCATTTGTTGTAATACTTGTATTAGATCTCATTTCTAGCTCCGGTCGGTCGTTAAAAGTTTGCGGAATGTGTCGCTGACACCATACGGTGGACCTCACGGCAACAGCATTATTGAGAAGCTGATTTCGCGAGGCGCGAACGACAAATATCGCCTACCCTTTATGGTCTTTGGCGCGCGGTTACCAGTATTTTGTATGTATATGTAATAATTCCACACACAGCTATTATTTCCTGCTACGGCTGTGCTTGCTACAAGGTGTCCGGCAATGGGCCCGACGCGGTAAAGCGCAATGGCGATGCGCAAAGAGAAGTATATACTGTACTAGCCTTAAATATATACAATGCTTTAGATACAAACGCGTATTTTCAGTGGAAGGTGTGCAATAAATCGCCGTGTGTTAGTATCTGACAGAAGAAAGGAGACTTTGTTGCTGGTTATTATTCTTAACCTTGCTATGCAAAGGCACACATGCGCCTGGTGCATAAGGTAGAGACTTACGTGGTAGCCAACCCTTGATTAGATTGGCTGGTTCTATCTAATAGGGCGCACGCAGTCGGTTAAATGACTGGGACAGTATTTTAAAGCAAGTAGGAAGTTTTCGGTACAATTCTATTGAATTACGAAAAACAAACGTATTAAGTTGTGAAACCTCAGCAGATGTGTCTGGTTTGTTAATTTTATCCTTGTGCGGTTAGCAATTTGTAGTGGCGTGATTATTTCCGGGCATACGATGTTTTCTTTTGTACGTGCATCGTTTCACAAAAGCACAGGTTTCCGAAATACTCGTCCATACGGGTTTTAAAATATTTCACAGCATCGGCATCTGTTATTCCTTCTGGTAGTTTATTCCATAAGTTTACGATTTTCGTTCGATACAAGGCTGATGTGATACGTTGCTCATGCTGGGAACCCTGAGTTGGTAACCGTGTCCTCGGGGGTTACAGGGTTCTCGGAAATGAAACATTGGTCGCAGTATGGGGAAGTGATTCAAGTGTAGTACTCGATGGGTCATAATAAGATCAATTCTTACTCGGTGATAGGATAGTGTGTAGAGTCCGAGCCTTTCACAACGTTTTTCATACGGAAGCGTTCGTAGGGTCGGTATCCTTCTAGTTGCGATATGCCGTAATTTCCTCAGCCTTTCACCTTCCCAAAGGGTTATCGGATGGTAAGCTGGGGCACGGTATTCAAGGATTGGTCTAATGAGCGAAGTGAGTAGATGTGGGACGGTTTCTTCGGACCATGTGGGGAACTCCGTCTTAATGCCCAGAGCATACAAAGTCCCGCACGGCACAATTTCTATGTATTTTCTAGTGCTCTCATATCATGTTGAATTTCCGTGGACCACTTTGACACTCACTCTAAGTCATGCTGGAGGCGAGCGCAGTCGTCCTGGTTCTCACTAATCCTCCAGATTTTCAAACCATCTGCAAACAGAGCACATGGCAACTAGAGCTGCTGTGGAAGAGCGTTGATATGAATAAGGTACAATACTGGTCCAAGTAGTGTTCCTTGATGCTCGCCACTGGCCGATGGGAAACAGTCTGTTAGGTAGCAATTGACCTGTACTCTAAGCTTTCGTCCCACAATAAACTATTGTAACCACTGAAGTAACGTGCCATCGATTCCGTATGTCCTCAGTTTACGAAGGAGTACCACGTGGTTCACTCTGTCAAACGCCTTACTAAAGTCCATGTACACCAGAGCAACCTCCTTCTGTTCATTGAGAGCCCGTACCAACTGGTGGTTTGCGTACCTCATTGGTGGTCAGGATCGCCCTTCTTAAAGCTGTGTTGCGCTGGCGTCAATACGTCCGTCGATTCGAAGAAAAACGGCGGACACTTTCCACAACCTTCTCGAGTACTTTGGATAATACCAAAGTCAAACAGATCGGTCTATAATTCTCTATTTTATTCGGACTAGCACCCTTGGGAAGCGGTCTCACTATCGAACAAATTGTATCCACCCCGTCCCCATGTCTAGTAGCATAATGCAAAGCATTGTGCATGGCCCTGTCCTATTTTTGGTTTATTCAATGTCTTCTGCAGCGGCTTAGAGCATTGTGGCTCCTTCAGCTTCGCTTATGACGCACAAGTTGATTGCGTTTGTCTATTTAATAATGCAATATTCGCAACTGGTGGCACCTGTGAAGACGTTAAAGCTCCTGTATGGTGGCGCGAAGACTAGCAAATGACGTCCTTCAAATAAAATGCTAATGTCGTGACCCACCAATTCTCTATGACTCATGGGTCTCTAATATTAAAAGGCAAGCTTATCCAACCGAATGCAACGTAAACACCTCTCAGCTTGCGTTACTCCATGCGCTTTAACTTTGCAGCGCAACTTCAATTTCAAGTGGTAAGTGAAAGGGATGGAGTGCTTCATGGTAGGCGGCGTCCGGTATCGGATGCGCATATCATCGTGGACAGCCACAGAGCGCCTGTGCCTGCAGAGGGACCATGGACGGTTAGCGCAGTAACACACACAGCGCTAACCACGCACCCCATATCTAGGGTAAACCCGCAGGAATAAGACCGGGTGGCTTGTGGATGGGAGCCACGTTACATCAAAGGAGCCGGCCCCTCTCACGCTTTACCAGCAACATGTAAGCGTGCTGCATTTGGGAACCCAGCATACACAAGATGGTGGCTGGACGGTAGTCCGCTACCTACTAAATGCATGGAATCGCTCTTCGAGCCAAACGTGGCCACAAAGACCTTGTACCCCGTCATCTCCAGCAATGACCATCTGCCTCCTGGAGCTAGTATGAACGAAGTAGTGGGTAATAGTTAGGTAGGCAAGTTGCCATCATGCACGTTAAGAGCAGCCACACCGGGGATGTCAGGCAACAGCCAGTCATTTGAAAGGACCATATCAAATACAATAACTCGAATAATGTATGCAGGTATGCCGACATGGCTTTTTAATAAATGAGCACAGGAAATAAATTGGTTACCAAAAAGTCAGCTATAATTTCCAGACGTCAAAAACTTTACTCTAAGAAAAGAACACCATCGCGAAAATGTAAGCGAAGTTACCTACAAGTAACTTGAGTGTCGTATGCAAGTTCATAGTTTAGGTAGGCAATAATGAGACAAACTAGCAATCTCATCATCTGAAATAAAGTGACCCGGCATTCAGGCAAGCGGTTAGTAAATCGAATGCAGCTTACTTACTTACGCTGCGCCCGCTCAGCCCACGTTCTCAGCAGGCCACTTTGGCGATTTGATGCTGGTTTTGCGTGCCTTCGTTCATGGCTCTCTAGGCCTGCCGGACTCAGACACTCGCGACCGCATGCGCTATAGCACCTCTCGCTCGATGGCAATGGAGTACAACGCCTCGGCGCTCGCCGCTTCCGCAATTGCCGCTTCCGCAGTTACAGCTGCTTCTCTGTATGTATGTCTTACTCTTGTACCTTGGAAGCTGCCTTTATGATCAGATCGCACCACGCACGCCGATCAACGGCCTCCGATTCCGTTGCACTACAAGTAAGCTTAGAACGTGAGATGTTTCATTTGATCATATTCTGAAAACGGAACTACGATTTCCATACATACCGCTTCCTAATAAGCAGCTGACCATATAATAATTCGTTCGGTATCCGCTTTGAATCCATAGGCAACACATGACCGACACAGCACAGGTGTCTCAGCAAAAGTATGCAGTCCGCTGCATACATTCCGCTTTGGCGAAACACTTTTCTGTCCGCATTACTGTCGCCCAACCGATGCGCCGACTCCGTCGCAAAAACTCTTGAAGAAAACGCTCGAGATATCGCACACCTGGACGGTACATCGTCCACGTTTCACTGCCGTGTAGAAGAACGGACAGCACCATGGTTTGTATACCATCAGCTTTGTGCCAATGGTAACCTGATGCTTGTTCCACACCCAATACTCAAGCTTCCCGAATGCCGCCGCTGCACTCGACATGCGGCTACGATGCTCACTGTGTATCTGCTGATCAGACAACACCACACTCCCAAGGTAGCTGAAGCGAGAGATGGTGGCCAAAACTTTAGCGCCAACGCTGATTCGCGACAATATTGAAGGTTGCACCTCCGGTGAAGGCTGAATGAGACAGACAGATTTGCTTGTGTTAATGGTGAGCTTGAATTTGGCCGCTGTCAAAGCCAGCCCACTAGTCATATGCTGCAACTGATTCACGCTGTGCGACAGCAACGCACAGTCGTCAGCAAACAGCAACATACGGATAGTTGTTTCACAGACTAGAGTTCTCGCCCCGAAACGGCGGATGTTCAGCAACCCACTATCAATACGGTGCTCTACACGAACACCGTAAGCCCCGGCCGCAGCAAAAGCACAAGGCACCATTGCGTGAAGATAAATATCAAACGGGGCAGGAGCTAAGACGCAGTCGCGCTCTACAACAGTGACAACTTCAAAGTCCTCCTAGGTCTCTTCACTCAGCTGCACCCTAGCTCGCATACCACTGTGCAGACCTTACTGTAAACTCACAACCTCACGCGAGCAAGCAAACGTACCTAACCTCACCTATGCAAACCGTTAAATAAACACCGGATGCAAGGCTAGAACTTTATATGAGTCACTTCCGCCCACGAATGGAATGCTGCTGCTTTATATGCGGTAACCTATGGAAGCCAGACCGTACGCTGTTTGCAAACGCATAACTGTGTTTAACGAAGCTCCTGACGCATCACAGCAAGCGTTGTATTACCGAAAACTGTGTGAACACTATAAACTTCAACCCCGTTGGAAAAGCCGCATTTTCTGTAACCTAGGCTTTCCTTCCCGTGCTCTCTGTTTGCATTCATTCAGCATTTGCCGTTACCCTACTTGTGTCCGTCTGCCGGGAATTCGTGCAATCATACTAATTTAAAACTGAGACATTGTACTGCTTTCACCCCGACTGAACGATATCTTTTTCCATATACAACACAACTCGTCCGCCTCCCTCCGGTGTCCCACAGATTGGGAGCTACGTTTTAGGATTCCACAAACTCGCTTTGCTTTCCTTCATCCCTGGGTTCGTACCATCTTTTATTCCCTACTGATATGTCATCTGCTCGCTTTCCTTGTATTTCGGCACTTATGGTACCAATGTATAGGAGCTTTGTAAATAACATTTACTTGCTATATGGGTACAATAGTTCAGTCACTTCGGAAATTGCTCGAAGGTTTTCCGGATGCATTACTTCCGTCTGTCTGTGTGGCTGTCTTTGTTCGTTGCGGTTTTCCCGAGGTCATCACAGATACGGTGTCAAGCACTCAAGTAATCGTCCAGCGCTGCGACAGTAATAAAATACGCGACGCATAGCTCCTTTGTCTGGGTATAGCTAGAAGCTTATTCACCGTGTTTACAATTTACTGACCGGACAAACTATTCGTTATTTTGCAAGAGTGTAATTTTCCCGCGGCCTGAACAATTATGTTCAGTTCGCCTAACAATACCTTTTTCACCCACTTCTTACCCTTAGCTCCTATATCCTAGCCTTCAGGGATTCGACCACACGCCAACATATTTCTCTGGATATCCCTCGGAGGCTTCATGTGGTTTTCCAGCTGCTCAATACCATATTCAGAAATATTCGATTGGTGACCTACTAATCGTGCCCAGACATTTGGTCAGGAAAAGAGAGGACCAAGGAACAAAATAGTTTCTCCTAGTTTCAAAAGGCTAAGGATATAGCGTCTTGTGACAGGACGTCATCAACTCGCAGGCTAACCACTGTCAGTGGCAGTGGTATATAGGCGGAGTTATATCTCAGTTAGTTTGCAAATTATGTAACCGAGCCAACGTCCCCTTGCTCAGTGGCGTAAGCTACTGGCTAGTTGGCGTCTGCCTCTAGCGGTCATGGGTTCGATCCTCCTTCGAGGACCGAGGGAATGTGCACACTGGCGAGCCTTAATGGGACCGAACGCTTCTGGTGCTTTTCCCGACTAGGCTCTGCTAAGCAGCTTCTAAACTACTGAGGTGAAAACAACGAAATAGTCACTTGCCTAACGCATCAGCCCATAGAAAAATGATACGCAACTTGTTTGCGAATAACCGAGCAAATACACGCTCAACAAGCAGCGTAGCCAGTTACAACTTGCTATTCAATGGATCGGCGGCAGTTTTTCAGTACTGCTTGGTTTTCGCCTGGCAAGCGTTCTCCTGGTCAAAGGTCCCATGTCTGTTTCACAGCACTGCTACGTGTCCGAGGCGACACGCCACAAAATAAAGTCACACCTCAGGACTGCACAGTAGCAAGTCAATACGCGTCACATTTCACCCTTCTTGTTACTGTCGTTACACTGGCCCTTCTGTATCTGCATATACTGTTGTCTTTTTGCTACGCTTTCACACATAGTCGTCTCTTTTTCTTTCTCTGATTTCACGGTTGCTCTTTGCTTTTCGTACATACGAACGCAGCATATCAGTACATCTCTCACGAGCTTGTTCTTCAGTTATCGTCTACTCGATCATTCGAGATTCTTTATATATTATTGTCGGATGTATGACTGCAATATAGGGCAGACAGCTGGTCCTTGCAAACGGATCTCGATCTCTCGACAGCTATTTGTTATTTGACATTTGCGCCATGGTACAGTACCAGTCATGAATGTTTGAACACGTTTCTACTGTCGCTGTTACAATGGCCACTACATGTCCGTACAGTTGCATTTACTTGATCATGCCTTCATGTGCGTAGCTAGCATATTCGAGAATAAAATTTGTATTTATTTATTCAAGTACTAAAATTTTGCAAAGTACTACGGTTTGTCTAACTCTAAGCAGCGCCTTTGAACCTAAACTCCGTAACAAGTGCCACAATCTTACCCCGTATGGGCAAATGAATGACTGCGACCTCGTTGCTTCTTAGTTGTGTATGCAAACAAAGGTAACAGGTTTTCTTTCAGACTAAGAGAAATATAAATCTTACAGACTTCCAGGAGCGAGATACAAAAGTTCCTATGTACTGACAATATACAACTCCCCTTTAATACCTGCGAGTCACATGATCATTTCTTCGAGGCTGGCTCCGATGTAGCTTGAGGACACTTGAGCTGCAATACATGGCGCCTAGGCACTTCGTGCTCAGAACCCAACTTCATTCACTGCACTTCAGTCAGAACACCTAAGAGGGATAAACAGTTTCCGTCTCACGCATTTCCCAGATATTAAGAATAGGAAGCCGAGTACAAGTAGACCTTGGTCATCACTGATTTCTTTTTGACTTTATTCGTTTCTTACGGTCACGTCGGTTTAACGACTACACTATGGAAACAGAATACGCTTCCACGCAAGCAACCTGTAAGGACCAATCGATACCTCAACGCCTATGAATGGTCTCCAGCAGCACCCGCCTTATTTCTGCTCACACATACCAATCAGTTGCACAGCCTTAGTCTTTTGACTGACAGGTTTGCAAAGTTGCTAGCACTGTGCGTATAGGATACGGCAGAGCAATAACAAACCCACGAATGTAGCTAAACCTTATTCTTTACATCCTCTCTTTACTTGCATCTCATTGTTTTTATCCTATCCCTTATCGCTGTCACAACACCCAGACCACCTCAGCCGGATCAGTCGTACGCAACTTAGAGGTGCTACAACTAGAAAGGTGAGTAACAGATGAATGTATCCATCTCTGCTTCGTTCCTAACTAGCTTCGGTTGTTCTCACGGACACTTTGATTCAAAGACTGCATAATGCAATAGTAGGCGCTATCGCATAGATAACCTACAAGTATCAACCGCTAACCCAACCCTTACGCCTTCACTTCTTCAATGGTAAATTTATCACAGCGCGAAAAGTTAAAAAAGTAGTACGGCCAGTCTACTTACTGTCAGCTTCGCAAATTCAGGTAGTCTCCATAAAAGATAACGCGGAGCAATAACGAATCCCTCTGAGCAGGCAGTCGTCAACCCTTGTATTTTATCTACAACTTCATTTCTTCATCTTCAACTTTACCCATCACCACTTTTCAAATTCTTAGACCATATGGGTCGTGAAAAGTTATTAGAACTATGACCTTTGAGGTACGCGTAGTAGAGGCATTCAACCAGACTTTGATTAGGGTGTCAGCGTCTATTGTTTCTGTCCATACACATAGTGCACCTAAAGTTAAGTTTAGAATGGTTCAAAACAGTGCTTAATACCAGAATTAGACGTACCTTCATGAACCTTCGTGGCTAGCAGGTGCTAGTTGGCATCGATCGACGCATTTCCTTAAGGCTAAGTATTCGACACATTACGCCGCTTTTTCCAATAACTGTTAGTATAGCAACCACAAAAGTTTATATATATTTTTCATCTGGTTGATGAAGTGACAAACGTAAGCGCATTGGTTCCAAAAACCAGGCATTTTGCTCTTCACTTATCCTCTCGGCGCCATATACTTAGCTTTATCTAAGCTATACATATGCTGCTCTCTACTGGATACAAAGTAGAGTAGTATTACCCCTGCTCAATGGATGACGTTCCATATCTTTTGTGAAGCTACGATATGCCGCTACCACGCAGAAACCAACGACGTGCTTCCGCTCAAGCGCCTGGCCGACCTAAGGTGACGCAATCAGATTTTCGGCCACCAGCTCTCTATATTCCCTATTTTATATTGGAAAGACTAATACCCAGGCCGTATGAAAACCAGCTTCACTACTTCAAACGCCATTGCTAGCAAATATTCACATTTCCAGATTTCATTTTGCTGTCACAAGAGCAACCGCAACCGTAGAGAGGCCCTGTCAACCTGGTTGCCTGGACATTCAGAAAATTTAGGCCACCATTTTGCGTTATAAATGGCCATCCGTGCGTAATTTTAACTTTTACCTGACACTGAAACCTACCATGCGTGGTGCGTAATGGCGGGTGACTACCCAGCTCCCACCATTTGGTAAAGTTTTCTAATATTGCTTTACTTTATCACTCACAGCTTAGGGAAGTTGAACTCTCTCACCAGAAGACATCTAAGGTAATAGCTGATATGACATCATTGTCTTAGTTAACCTTCCCAATTAGATGAACACCAATGACATACGCATTACACTTAAAAAGCAAGAAATGCATGATGGTGTGTATTAACACATGAAGCACAATGCTCTTTTATGTTTGAGCAATCTCAACTCCCAAAAGCAGGATTGTTTATGCCGTCTAACGCAGACCCTAATGAATTTCACACTTTGAAGCAAATTGCTAATATTTAGGATACTCGTTTTTTATGTTAGCAACAGGCTCCCCTAGCCTACTGGTAGTCGTGACCTCTCTTTATAAATATATAAAACAGGAGTAAAGAGACAAAAACCCGATAGTTCTCTAAGGACTATGCGCTTATTAGGCTCAAACATCTCAAATGATACTAAAGTTCTCCTGGATTATCCCTGCGGACGTAGGCTGTGTCGTTCTGGGACAGCTATCGCAACCACGTAGAGACATAAAAAATACTGATCTCAATATTTCTAGTGGTTTATATGGCCTAATTTCCCCTAAAAATGGCACAATGGTGCCTACTGACTGTATGGTAATAATAAGTTGTCCTGAATCCTCATGCATCTAGAACAATCCTTACTGGCTTCCTAACATTTTTCATTTAACCTTATCACTTATCTACCAATCATTGATATGTATAAAGAAAAACTGCTTTTCGACCAGTTACGCCGTACATATTGCGGGGAACGTTAAGCTAAATGGGACATATTTGATACGCATCCTTATTTGGAACTTACGCCGCTGCTATACTTTTTACCTTCTCTATTTTTTGACATCTGCTTGTAAAGCAGAATGCTATTTTCAAGGAATTACAGTAATGGAATTATTCTTAGACCGTCGTTCAATCGCAAATAACTGGCGAACTACTGCACGGACCACATTGCTTCGGCTTTTAAAGTAACCAGCGATGAATATTTTTTCGGGGTGGCTTAACCTTGTTCTATTTAGCGCAGTACTCCAGCTCTAGAAACGGTTTTTCTTTTATTAGGAGAGCTACACAGTGTTAAATTTTGCGCTTGCGAGCAAATTTTAATGCAAATGGTCTCATTTATATATCGTTTTTATTTTACTGGTTACGTAATCCGACTTCGTAGGTCTCTCTTAATAGACCACGCTTAATTTTAGTACCATTTTATAATTTGGTTTTAATATTTCTTGTACCTCCTAATTCCACTATGCTTATTGTTTTCATTTGCTCCCCAATAAATGGGACCACTAAGTGTGCCGAAACGATTTAAAGAAGTTATATTGGTGTTCACGGACAACTGCGTCTGATTCAAAAAATGTACATAAACGGCTCTAAGCACCTTTACGATGCTAATAAAAGCAGGGAACACTAAGCTCCCTAGAAGGAGCCAGATGAACATCACTGTGGGAGCGTACGACCCCTTCTGCAGTTTGCGTAAAAAACCAGTGCATTGGTTGTGGAGGCCGGAACACTAGCTTTATCAAAGCCAAGTGCTGAAACACGCTATAAAACCTACTGTTCTACTGCTTATTATGGTAATAATGAACTAAATACCTACATTCTCAGTGTTCTCCCTCTTCATGTAAGAGCAGGTGATTTGTGTAAATACTGATCTGCTCCGTTGCATGCGCAGCAGCCAGCAAGCTTAGAAACAAACCATTATGTATGTATTTAGCAATAATAAGGTATTGGGGGAGCAAGAAGGAATTTGTACCATGGAAACAGGATCAAAAGGTTGAAAAATAAGCTAGGATTTGTCAATATGCTTCTCCATTTTCACTTTCGCAAGTTATATCGTGAAATGGTCGTTTAAAACTTAGCAGATTGGGACTCAAAAAAGCCAGATGTTCCTGGGTAATCGTTCTCGGAATTTGATAGTTGTGAGCTGTACATCCAAGTAATCCTTGAATAGCTGCGATGGGTTTATTTCCAGTATAAGTTCCGGCAAACCGTTCTGGACATTTACCACTCGCTGCTCTAAGCACGGGGGATAGGCAGCTGGTTTCGTAACTAGAACCTCAAGTTGTATTTGTGTTCGCGTACGCTGCGAGGTTTTCGCAGGTGGAGCGGTGGCCTTAGCATAGGGAAGTCGCCTTCACTTAGCACCCGGAGGTCATGATGAGGTCAATACTTAACCGGCGGTACGCCAGGGTGAAGAGACCGAGTCTTTCGCACCGGTCCTCGTTAGGTAAGCCTTACAACTAGAAATAAAACTAGTAGAGAAGGGTTGAACCCATCCAACCTTCGCGCCTCGCCTCGCGTGGTCAGGCAGTAGGCGGGCGAGCCAAACGCTGGCATTGGTTTGATGGTGGAGGAGAAGAGGCGGGTGGCAACCATTTTAGATCAGGTGCAGGAATTGCGTATGGGTGAGCAGTGTATGCGCAGTCCGTTACGATAAAGCCTCCTCGCGTTGGCAACGGACTTCAAGTCGCAACCTAAACGCAATCTTAGTTCCTTTACAGAAGGTGTGGGATTTGGCAATTGGCCGTTTACGATGTAACTTCGGCCGCCACCACCCACTTAAAGCTCCTGAATACCACATTGGATGCGTTGACCGGGTGGCGGATTTCTGCAGACCACCCTAAAAGACGCTTTAGGTCCAGTTGTAGTAAGACGTAGGTGTCGTGTGTGCTTAGCACCCTCCATTTCTTCAGGTCGTCTGCAAACATAGCATACTGCGACCGATGAAGCTGAAATAGGTAGTTAATATAAAGCAGGAAATGTAGGCCCCAGTACGGTCTCTTCGGTTACGTCACTGATCGCAGGATACCAATTGGGCAGGTGGCTATCGACTTGTAATCCGTAGTTTGGTCAAACAAGAACGAAGAAGGACATCATACTTCATCTTGTCGAAATCTGCTAAATTTGATGTCGACCACGTAGACAGACTGCCTTTACTTCGCTGCCTGCATTAATTCAAGCATACTCAAGAGCAAATTGGTAATGTATGCACTACCTAGTGTGAAACAGTTGGGGGAATTTGGAAAAATGTATAAGAGCAAGCGGGGTTATGATGCCAAGGTTTTCCTGCGTAGCCAACAGTTTGCCACGACAATAGCCAAGTACATTGCCAAGTGTGCCAGCGTTTATCTGGGAAAAAGTGGACAGTAGTGCGTTAACCTAGAGAAATTTTGGGATAACTTACGAGATCAAGCGGGGTTAGGCAGCAGTTGTTCTGAATAACAAATAAGCTGTCTAAAACTGTCCTGCTCCGTACATTTTCGGACACCTAACCGTCACCTATCAGACAGATATGGGTCACCTATCCGTCACTCCTCGGTCCCTCGTGCTAGTTAGGTAGACGGCCAGGTGCTTAGTAAGGTAGTGGTCTTCAACTTCTACTGCAACGGCTCTGATCCCCAGCGAAACGCCGCCTCACTACTAGTCGCGTAAAAACTACCCTGAATCGGCTACGACGAAGCTGACGGCTCTTCCCTCTTGCTCATTACACACCAGTGGGCCAAGGAAAAATCATTGGTGAACTGGTTAATTGGAAGTGAAATTAGTGTGAAGTTCCGTTGTTCATAGGTTATCTGTCAGTTAAAGGCATTCGAACAGCAATGTTTTATAAAAAGCTTCCAGTAAATACATTCAGATCGCGGACTGGCGGAAAATGACCACTTTTAATGCCGTTAAATTGCGTCCTATCTATCGCAAACGTCGATAGCATTAACGTTCCACCCGTCTGTATCTCCAAAATTCATATTCAACTAATAGAGAAAAGAATACCTTCATTATCATGTTGGGTATTTTTTATTTCCGGCAATACCCAATTTTAATATTACGTTACTAACTTTCCATCGTTAAAATTGATCAGTACGTAGTTAAATAACGTCAGTGTGTCCTCTGTGCTTGCAACGTGTTAAAGCTTTAGCTTCTGATTTTTCAACGTTTCTATCCCAAAACAGCGGTAGGGACCGCTTGACGCTATGCAAGACTTCAGAGTAGGGTTGGTGACTCGAGGTAGAACTGATCTAGGGAGCTAGGAAAACATGGTGGAATAGCGCAAGTTAAACGTGGAAAGTTATTTTCAGCAGGTATAGATACCAAAAAATATCTACATGACATAAATGTTTAAATGTAGAGGCTTGTAGTTCGCGTAACAATGCCATTGCAGGGGCTTTACTTTGAGTTTGAAGAGGAAAAGTAATGCTTGCAATGGGAGGGAAGCATATTTTGGTTTAGTGGTGCGTTATAACTTGAGCTTATTGATGACAATTGCATGTGTGATGGAGGGAAGGTGCGCTTGTCTTTGTGTGTACCATTAACAGTGGTAATTAAAATGGGGATGGAAAAGCTGGCTATATATTGCATAAAGAGCTGGATAGAATTACGGGTGCACCAATTCTCCTAGGAGTGTAGGTGTACCTAATTAACGCCTGTAGGCACAAATATAAATGTGTATAAAGGTAAGTACATATTTATACATAAGTACAAATGTAAGATACATTTACCATGTTGGTAAATGTGTTTACAAGCCCGTAATTCTAAGTATATTTATTTGTAGTTAAATCTAAGTACAGCTGTCCCTTGCAATATATTAGTTAAAAATCACTTGATGTGATACCTCGCCGGTTTTGCATTGCTCCTTGCTATAGCCACCAACCACCTTGTAAGGTAGTTTCAGGGCAACTATTACATATAAATTTATCCAATTTCCCGTCTTTCCTATTTAGTATTCTAGGTTTACTTCCGTTTATCACCGTTTTCTCTTTGTCCACACTCATCCTGTCATTACTGCTTCTAGTTATTAAGCAACCTTCTCCCATAGAGATTCTTTATATTGTCACAGAACACAAAATACCGAGTGCATTCTTTTCTTTTCCTGCATTCTTTTCGTCATGTTTTAACATATATGTCTTGTACGTTCACACAACATGATGTCACAGGTTTCCTCAGTGGGCATCGCTCCTCTTCTTTCTTGACGTTGCTCTTTTCTTCCCTAATGTCGGAAGCCATCAAAAGAAACGTTCCACGTATCCCACCTGTCCTGTGCGTCTGCGGCCAAAAGAAAGTGGAAAGCCAAAAGGGGATCATATCAGAAGTCCAACACACACTCCATTCCTGGTCTGCTAACACTGGTCAAATGGATATGGATGTGTTTATCCAGAAGATTGGAGCAGCCATGGTCTGCCTGCAAAAAATGTCTTCAAAATTATTGCTTACCCCAAACTAACTGAATCAATCCATAACTACCTAACTTGTGGTCCGGCCTGTCAAGTGTCCAATCACTCGCTTATGGCTTGTCTTCAATCTCAGGCTGTGCAACCGACAACGAGGCTATGACATTCTCGGGGTACCAGCTGGGTGGTTCGGGTCTACACCGTTCCAGCAAATGTTTAGCAACAGCGCTCCAGGATGTGGTGGGTTTTTGCCTGACAAGCGTTCTCCATATAAAAACCACTGATGTCTGCTTAACAGCACTGCTATGAGGCCGCTGTGACGCGTCCCTAAGTCACGGTCCCATGGTTACCCAACCAACCACGCTGCCAACACGGAAGTCACCCAACACTTCTCACGCTGTCCAAGCGAGCAATCTCAATTGCAGTTGCATTTATACAAACACGTATAACAAAAGGGACACATACACTCCCACATACATGTATGAACTCAAAGCTCCACGGTTCATGGAGAACTTGCACCATCTTTTATACCTTCCTCGAGATTTACTTGTACCTTTAGCATGCTATTGCCTAAGTAGGCTTGTCGCACTTTGCACGAGGAGAAATTTATTTATGTTTATTTATAAATTTACACTCAAGCTATACTTGCTACTGATTATGGAGATTAACGGTTATAGGTGATTGTACACCTTGAAATATCGGGTATATGATAGTTGGCTTGTGCGTTTCAGTACTGACATTATTCAACTAGTATAATAAAAGGACATGAAATTTTTAGGTGCCGTAATGGAATGACTTAAAGGAAGCATATGCCACGAAACTATGAGCAAGGAGCAGTTTAAAAAAGTTATGAACAGGAAGGAAAATAATGTCGTGCATGGATGTCATATATGTACACACGACTACGTATTACTGGGTATTCCTGTGAACATGACGGGTGCACAACAAGGCCATGTTGATGCGTCATGGTGTCGCATTAAGTTGGAGAGTTTACCGTTCTCCATAGCTAGCGTTACTTGTTTGCATGAGCAGTGCATTTAAAGATAATATAAGTACCATAACCGTGGTGTCATCCTCAATTAGGAACCTGTGATGCATTTGCTGTTTTCACCCTCGCAACTGCACTTTCTTGATTAGATTGTCCAGTTCTCTTAGGGAAACCTTATTATTGCAAAGATGCCACCTAGGTCGTTGGCTCTACGAACCCCTATGAACGGTAGTTAGTTACTATAATTAAGTCCCATGAAACGTGTGCTAGTATTCCTACTAGGGAACAATATGCCTACATGAAACACTGGTTTCTACGAATCAAATTAAAAAAGGGAAAGGTTGAACATGCAGTTAGTTATGGTAGTGTTTTCTGGACCAGAATGCTTACTGGAGAGTTGCATGGAAAGTAACGGTTGCTTTCTGCAGGTGGGAGTTGGGACCCGTTATCCATTAAACAGGGCAGCGATACACTAGGTTGCATATGCCCGGGTTCAGGGTGTGAGAGCAGGAGACCGTATGCGGCGGTAATGTGGTCACAGAAACTCTCCTTTGCCACACGTGGTGATTGAAAATGCAATGGTACCTATTTGGCAGTAAGGATAACGGTGCTGCGCACTGAGATGAAGACTGGCGGTACATGTAATGCGTAGCAATATCTGGTTACTTGTTATTTTCCACGAGTTTGCACAACTGCAACGGATTACGCTACAGGGTAGCTGTCATGTAATTAGGATACTTGCGAAGGCAACAAGGATACATGGTAAGGCGCTAGCAAATAAGCTGCGGTGGATGTAAATGGTTCCGGACGTAGGGAAACCGGATGCACTAAAGTTGAACTACGGTAAAACCCTTCAGCAATAATCACCATTAGGTGAGAGTGCATGTATATAGCTCGGAACCCACAAAGGGTGAACACTGAGAAATTGTTTCACCAGTCTCATAAGAGGACACATGGACATCTTGAAATCAGTGTGAACGTGACAGTCGGTAAAATAACGCTTTAGGCAATATCAACATGTAAGTTTGTTTAAACTAAAGGTTAAATGCAAACCTTTGGTGTGTAACCTACGCGGTGGTGCATAGGCGCATAGCATTCCTCGTTAGTCTGCACGCGACAGGATGGTACGATGAATCATGCGTGTGAAGGGCATATGCGCGCTTTCGAAAAGCCACGTTTAAACAGAAAATACACTATCCTGATTTGCGTCGATGTATATATACTGTGGCAGATGTTGCGTGGAGGCAGACCAGTAGTGGCGGATCACTTATGTATGCATCCCAGCTAAATAGGTATACTAAAAGCAAAAGGTGAACAAGCAATACACTTACCAGAGTAGCGACGGAACATACAGGTGGCAGCACATGTTTCGGGTAGGAGATCCAGGAGTGGCGGATAACTCAATTGGGCATGGCGGATAGAGGCGTTCGAAAAAACCCTATTAAGCGCCGATAAACTTCCGGTATGTGCAACGGAGTAGATAAAAGCGGCAAAGGTTACGTGGAGACATACCATTAGTAGCGAATCACCCATACAGGCAGCACGGATAGACAGGTCTCTGAAAGCTAATTGTTACGAGCCGATAGATTAATTCATGCGCAATGGAGTACATAGCGGCAGGAAACGTTGTGTGGATGCAGACCAGTAGTGGCGGATTACTAGTGTACGCATCACGAATAAAAGGAGACCAAAAAGCCACTTGTTAAGAACCAATACACCTACCGGGGTGCAAAGAGTAGATAACAGCGGCGAAGGTTACTTGCTGGCATACCATTAGTGGCGGATCAACTATATGGGCAGAACGGGGTACTAAAAGCTACATGTGAACGAGCAATACACTTAACGCAGGTGCAACAAAGTATATAGCGGCTGCTTTCGTTCGGCCCAATCTGAAGTACAGCGTCCAGGCTTGCCCGCCCTGCCTGGTTTGGAACAAAATGGAGCTCGAGAGGTTTCAGAGTAGGTATCAAATTGGTCGACTGAGTACCAGGGCACTCTTACCCCGGGCGTCAGCTTAGCTTTGTTATGTGTTAACTTCACTACCGACGGCTCCGAGAAGACCTACTCCTTACTTCCCACATTTTAACAAGTCTGGATGAACCGGAGTTAAACTGGTTATTTAACCCGGCTATGTTGCCCTGTCTCCGCGGTCCTCCCATGAAGCTACACAAGCCGTGCTTCGATCGGATCAGGGGAAACTAGGTTAGCGCATAGAGCTATTAAGCGTCGGAACCCTCCAAGCACGAGTGGTCAGTGTACCTATGGTTAAATGTTTCCAGCTTCAGTTAGACGCTCTTGGATGCAAACCGGAATATGGCCAATCAGCTATCCATCCACCTTCAAGTTTTGAATGCACTGTGCAGGAAAAGGTTCAGAGATGTGCACGAAAGTTGTTCTGGGGCTTCGTGAACTCCCTTTTCTTATTGCACTCAAGCAGTTAAAACTTTCTTCCCGGAGCTCCGCCGTCCCTGATGTGCTCTCATCTACACTAGGTGCATGCTCCGAGGGGAACTTGGAAGTAAGATACAACAATTCTTCCGGCCCAACAGACAGTGCCATACAAGGTCAGACACAGAAAGCATGAAAGCAGAGGTGACGGAATACACTTGGACGTCACCCTATCCACTAGAGCGGTACATGCTTGGAACGGCCTGCGGGAAGGATTCGCAGAAGCTACATCCGAGAAACTCTTCAAGCGTCTGCTAGACAGTGTTAAATTGTACGCCTTGCATTAAGCGTTCCACCCTCACTATATATGCTTGAAGGGCATAAGATGCGTTACATAGACCCACAAGTTACCTTGGGTGTTCTTTCATTTGCTTAAAGCCTGGTAAGCATTGGAAAAAGAAGCCACCGGCAAATGTTCCGTAATGCTGCAATTGATCCTTTCAGTATACTTACACCGAAAATGTTCCTCAGCCTTTTCCCGCCTCCTTTAGGCCGCACCTAGAATATTACATGCAACCTTGTCCACCGTGCTTCGTTCGTGATACCATGGCAATGGAGCGCGTCATTACCACTGGCAGATGAACGGTTCTAGGAACACGTCAACTTTTATATCCAGAGACACTATGGCAGCTTCCAGTTTTTTCGACAACATAATGCCGGCTTCTTTATCACATATGATAAGCTGCAACTGAACATTTCCTCTGATTGCTCTTGGCTTCTATAGCCACCGGTACTGACATCTCTCCGGGTTCATTTGAACCGCCTTTCCATGAAATTTGGGACATCCTACGTGCTTTATACTATAACACCGCAGGCCGCGGCAACTTCAAATAGAAAATGAACGAAAGGAACTAAACATGGTAGTTCCATTATGTATGCTTCCCTGATCCACTTTAGGATGCATTGGCAAGATTTGCCAGTTATGGGAACCAAATCAGCACATACAAGGCAAATCATGATCAACCAAAAATACCTATGTACACTGCGCTTGCGGACTTGCCGCGCCGGCCGAGTTAACTTAAAGGGAAAAATAAATGGTAGACAAGGTATAAAGCGGAAGGGTATAAAAGATTACAATGAGGAGGTTTGTAAGTGGGAATAAAAAAGCAGATAGCTGGAGAGCATAAAGAAACTAAATAAAGATAAGAGGTAGGTTAAGAGATTCAAGTTGAGGGCTTGGAGACGACTATCAAACGCGGTCACCGTGGAAGACAAGACTACGTGCCCAGGTAGCGCGTTTCGAGATCCCACCACTCGGCGTGACAACTCACGGTCATGCCGAACCAGATCCGATCTGAGTTCGTGCAATTTCGTCGGATGCACGCGGAGAGTAGGTAACTGCGTAGAAAGAGAAAGCAATGGCTTTCGCATGATTAACGATTATCTCGGAATGCGGCGTAAGGAGAAACGCTGATTCAACTTGCGTTTAAGGTGCATTTTTCATACTACACTCGGTTTGTGGAATTGCCGCCGAATGTCATGCCAAACCGTAATAGAAGCGCAGCCCAACCGCTCCACCAAAGCCTCTATATTCTACGGATGTACTCAAAACATTCTGTATTTCGCTGACGGATGTTATCTAGAATACCCTGCAAACGCGGTTCTTCACGCGTGCTTATCAGGTGTCTTAAGATAGAGCTGAAAAGCCCGCAATTGGCAGCTGACCGCCATTTCTGCTTATGTCCCGTAACATATGCATACAGTACAACAACATGCTTGCCTCCGGCTACACCTCTCTTAAAGCATTCGCATTCAGATGGGACTAAAACGATAGGCAACGACCGTAAGTTTTCCTTCTTCGGCGGATCGATAAGCCAGGAAATGCTGAGGTGCCAAAAGATCTTACTGGATCTAAAACGAAACATCCGAACCACGCCCTGATCAACCAATTGCGGCCCACGTGCCCCGCATCAGCATTCTGCGCTGTGTAGGTCAGGAAAAGTAAGAAAGACGTGGATATATAAGGAGGGTAAAGAAAAATGAAGGCCATTTAGATGAAGACTAACAGCAAAGAGTAAGGAGAACGACAGTATATGAACTCAAAGTTGGAAGATGGATATGGCCAAAAGAAGAGAAGGTTCCGTGTTGCCACCCAAGAGCTTCTTACTACCGCTGGGAACCTTTAACCGTGGGGTCAATGACTACACTTTCTGGCAGCGCGTTCCATCGCTTAATATCCCTACGCGCTAACCCAGTTCCCGCTCTGATCCAGTTGGAATGCGGCTTGTGTAGCTTCATAAAATGACTACAGAGACAAAGCAAGGTAGCCGGGTTAAATAGCCAGTTCACGTCCGGTTCAAACTTCCTTGTTAAAAGGGGTAAGTAAGGATTAGGTCTCACCGTAGTCATCGGTAATGCGTCGAATACATAACAAATTTAAGTAGATGCCCGGGGTCCGATTGCCCACGTAATCAATAGATCAATTTGGTACCTACTCTCAAAACCACTTGAGCTCCAGTTTTTTCACAAACAAGGCAGGATGGGCAAGCATGAACACAGTATTAAAAATTGGGCCAAACGAAATTTGAGAACGGCTTCAGCAATTTATCGGCAGTTAAGACCCTGAAAGGACGACTTATGAACCACAAGCTACTGGAACCCCTACTTGCGAACTTTTACAGAGATCAACATAATGCAGTGACCAGGAATGCACGACGCCTAGGTCTACTTAGTTGGAGAAATGTAGGCGTTCGACCCCGACGAGTATGAACATCAAAAGTAGGAAAGTTGCTCCTATATAACAAACGAACACGTAGCCTGATTAGTGGGCAGCAGCCCCAAGCAGACAAGTTGCAGTGTCTGTCTAGGGCAATCTGCATGGCCTCAAAACCTTCAGGGACATTTACAACATTCCATAACTTATGCTCATCAGCAAACAATGGGGACGCTAGTCCAAACTCCCAGGAAGATGGTTTAGGTAGATGGAGAACAGCATCGGTCCAAGGACTTAGCCTTGTGAGACACCGCGAAGGACCGTTTGCCTAAAAGACAAGCTACGGCCTACACTTACACACTGCTCCCTCTCCTGCAAGAATGCAGACGTCCAGTGAAATGCGCGACAAGATCTGCCGTAGAAGCTCGGCTTTTGTGATAGCCTCAAGTGGGTACCTTATCAAACGCTTTCGAGAACTCTACGAAAAGCACACCCACTACATGGCCAATATCTATTGCCTCGGTTCAAGTTTCTCAAACGACCGACAAAGTTGGTATTAGCGCAATTGCACTACAGCGTCTCTTAAAAAAGCAAAGAATTTTTTGGGCTTTTCCCAAGCTCCAGCAACTAATTCTTTTTCGCAAAACAGCCGAGCTATCCTCAAGTGTTGCTTACATATATTTCTAGCCTCGCGGTACTTGCCATAGGTACTAGTTGATGCGGCCGCGCGGTAGGTCCGCCAGCACCTTGAACGCTTCTGGTGCAGGTGCCTTCTTATGGTATTTATCCCGGGGGCCGACTTCGTGTCACTTTTCTCCTCGTAAGCGGGAGGTAGGGAGCGGACACCCGTGAGCTAAGGCCAAAAATTGTTCCCAGACTGTACGAATCATAACGGCTTCCGAGATTGCATAACGCAACCCAGAAACCTTGATATGCATTGCCTGAAAGTTAGCACGCCAAATGTTTGGGAATGGCTCGGCTATGCCCCAGAGACGTCTGGTCAGTGTACCCCTGAATGATAAACAGACATGTGCACTGGCTCCTAAGAGAGAGCTGGAAGTGATGCCACGTAAAAGGCTAGTGACTTGGCAAGCCCTAGATCCAAAATAGACAGTATGTAGGCATCCATGTATCTGGCAAGAAGATCCCAGTACAGATGCAAAGGTACTTGTAGCTCAGGCTCAAGAAGCTCTGCACTGAAAGTACCTTCCGCCGAGTTTCAAGAAATAGCTGCCCAACGAACTTCCGGTAGATCGAAGTCCTCAATTATCAAACACTTGTTTGCGGATTGGGAGTCTATATATATATATATATATATATATATATATATATATATATGCCCCTTGCTGAGGCTGAGGTTGCATTCATGAGGCACTTTCACTTCAGTTGAGCTAAACAAACTTACAATTAAACAAGGTCCTTTTAATGTGGATAAAATTCATTACATGTTAGTTGGTTTGTTCTGCGTACTTGATATATATATATATATATATATATATATATATATCACTACACCAATTACAACCTACTTGGCTGAGTACCACAAGACATGAAAAGAAAAATAGCGTGAAAGCAAAAACAACGGTTAGGGTACAAGTAGCACAGAAAGTGCGCCATTGCGTACGGTCATTTTCCGGATCCTCCAGCGTTTGTAAACAGATGTGCTCGTGCTCCTTTGTCTCCCAACCAGAGAGTCGGAAAAGCTTAATAACATCCAGCTTCAACGTTTGCGTTTTAACGTATTGCGTCCAAGTTTTACTTTACCCTCCTATTCGTCGCTTCTAAGCCCCGCGTGTGCTTGCAAACAGGGCCCGTCGTGGTAGCCTCTGGGTAAGCTTACAGAACCCATGGCTAATCTAGCGAAGCCTCCGTAGTGCAACGGTGCTATCAAACAATGGGCGGCATTTGTTAGATCTGAAGACTTGCCGACGGACTTCCTCAGTACTGACGTGATGCTGCCATCAAATACAAGCAATGCTTCGCGAGCAGCGGTGTTCGAAGACAGGTAGCCGCTAAACTTTGCTTTTGCGAACGGGCCAGGTCGCACAGCCGTACAGCAGCTTCGCTCGTTTCGTAGCATTGTTGGCTCGTCTCTTCAGAGCGAGGGTTAGGTCACGAGAAAGTCATAGGTGACGCAAAACCCCACTTACTGTTGGTCTTCTGCTTCCGGTGGAACGAATAAGTTGGGAGAGTTTGCGTGAGTTTCCTGATGAGGCTGCCTACTCCATCTCAACTGAGTGTTGTGTCCACCGACTCTCGCGATCCCTCTTGAGGAGCTGTCTGACCTCTGCACCTGTGGTTCTGCGTAGTGCGCTCTACTCAACTCCGGCGATAATTATTCTATGATTTTCCATTAAGTTGAGAGACTGTGCGGAGATCCAAAGACTGGCATCTCGCCTAGTGCAGCCACAGCTTATGGTAGCGGAATTTCGTAAGGCGTTCTGGATCTGTGCTCAGTGTGTCTGAACATCGGAAGATAGAGAATACATGTGTTCTGAAATGTGCGGAAAACGTTTGGGGCGGTGATCTTGTCTGTGTCGAAACGTTTCCGGCTACGCCGTTGGATGTCATTAAGGCGCAGAAGAAACTTAGCGCACACGAGCGCAAGTTTCGGTCAGGCAAGTGTTCCAACTTGACTTGCAGTCCGTTAGGCAGCCGCGCCAACGGCAACTAACAGCCATGTGCTCAATTTGCGTTCGAGGTTGACCGGGCACCGGAGGTCGTCAGGTGGGTCGTTGGCTCCAGGAACGTTGGGAGCGAATAAAATCGAGCACCTATTTGGACGCACTTCCATGGCTTCTATACCCAAGTACAAATGTAACTGGAGCCCACGAAGTGCTACTCTCTACGGAGAGCACTTGGACAGCTTCATCTGCCGACTGAAACGTTTAGGTACGCAAAATGTCAAGTCCACGGCTAACACAAATTGCTACACCCCCGCCTCGTTGGTAAGCGAAGCAAGCACATCTAAATAGTGCGTAGCCAGACAAATGTACTTTACAGTTCCTGATGTTCTGAGACAGCCACGTTTTAATAAAACCGTGTATATGGGGTTGCGACCTATCTATAAGCAGACCTAGCACGGACATTATATTCCTTAGGCTGCGTAAATTGCTTAGTACCATCTGAAGATACTCCTAACGTCCAGCCCTGGGTCGTGCGCTACCAGGTTGAGAACTGGTAGGGTGGTAAAAGCCCGCCGGCTGACCGCGCTAAAACATGCCAACCTGCGACTGTGCTCGATGGCCGCTTGCCTGGTTTTGAGGTCCATAACTGCCACTTTTAGCTTCGGCCTAGCCGCTGGCGGGTGGTCTAGCCAAACGCTAGTATTGGTACTATTCAGTATTGTTTTGCGGCGCGCCTTTGCCTATCACACTTGTTAGCACGGATGCAGTACAAGAACCGTCGTTTTCCAACAGGGTGATTTAATGCTTTACCTAACTAACTGGCTTCGCCTGGCTCCCAAGCCACAGATGACAAAACCCTGTCCGGTAATACGGGTGCCGTATGGTATACCTAAAATACTTGATTTCACGTATCTGACGAAACGACTTCATCACCTTTAAAACTGCCGCATCTTGTACCGCCGGTGCTTTTCCAACTGGAAAATATGCGAATATCTCAAGCAGACCAATTTCGTACTACCTGCCCTTCAGCACCAAAGAAAATCGGGCATTGGAGTTGTAGTACCTGTAACTAAAATATTCATTAGTAGGCAACATTGTCATGTAGCTTATATTTTACCCTTGCATCCTTACACGTGCAGTGCACACATCTATACTGAACGAATCGATAACGAACACAATCAAGGAGATCTTTTGCAGTCCCTTGCTTATGACCCACCACAGTAATTACCTTGCATCTAGAGAATGAGCTTGCAGTTTCTATCTGGAACCGTAGCAAATTGCGTTAGAACTCCTCAATTGCCTCGTAAAAATCAGTTATCTACAACGAATAGTAGTGATATCATCCTGCATGGCGGAAGACACGGAAGCGCTAAAATATACAAGCTAAATAACTCATGTGCACAAATCACTTACACTAGCTTCATTGCTTATCTGTGACGTCTTTCGACAATACCCTTAACTTGTCCTTACCGTATACATGACTATACAACATCTAAACTACATGAGCATGTTTGTAATGACTGTACCAGGCAACCGTCACGGATACTACTTAATCCCTTATCGTTAGAAGGTCGCTACTCAAAATAACAAACTGCTATGACATCCAAGTGTATAGCCTGCGGCAAACGTGTCACTTTCCGCTTAAATTTGTTCCGTGTGTCCTGTGCGAAGGGGGGCTACACCCAACCTCATGTGACATCGATGACGCCTTAAACGAATAGCTACAGCTTACTGCCAATCAGTTCATAAGCAGTCAATGTGACTCGTGTCGGGTATTGGTAAATGGGAACATCCTTCTGACAAACGCTCTTCTCAAGTTATGCAATGCGGCCGCCCTGGCCGTTTCCAACCTCGAAGCTAGGCCACAAACCGAATCGGTATCCTTACCCGCATCTAGTTAGGCCACTTCCAGATCAACGTGCTGCTGCACTTCCTCCGCTACGTCGGTAGGAGCACTATCAAATGCACAGCAGAACATACAGCAGTCGACGTCAGCTGTTGCGGGGATGTCATATTGCTTTCATAAATACTGAAAAACCCAAACCACACTTGCCGTCCGCTGCTTGAATTAAACCACAACACTAAACTGAGGTCACTTCTGAAACCGGCAATACAGTATAGTCGGCTCGAATGTAGCAGAAATTTCTTTTCCCTCTGCCGGTGCCAGCCTCGGAACGCTCTCCCTAACTATGTCCTTTCTGCTCCCAGTCTGGCGATATTTAACCTCAAACTGACGATGCGCTGTTTCCTTTACATTTCAGTTTAGGAATTGTTAGCCAGGAGCAAAAAAGTAAACAAACGGTGTCTTGCTAAACTTCAAACCAAAGGACTTATGGCTCTATAGGTTTAATGCGCGAACATCTCCGCTATTTTGCATAAGTCTATGGTGCGTCCACCTAAACACTTTTTACTTTACCTTGCAATGCATTTTTTGCAATAATTTCCATCCCACGAGACTTGTTAAGCAAAGCATTTTACCGGTAATAAACCATTGTTTCAATGTTTCATTGTAATACAGAAAACAGAAGTGTCGACCGGTAAGCAAGCCCAGGACTTATGTTGCTGTGGCAAGCGCCACTGCTTCAATAACCTCCAGCTTGAGCGCGGCTGCAGGCAAGCCCACACGTAAGCTTGCCTCTACCCCAAGGTGAAGCGTAAGGCCGCAACATATGTGATGAACTCACTGCTTGACAAAGTAAATCAATTGGAACAACGGTTAAAAATGCAGATTTGCACATAACGTCCATCGTCTCCTGGTAGATACAACACTCCGCCCCGCGGTTGCTGCCTGATAGTCACTAAGGTTCCTGAATCCAATAAAGACACCGCTGCTGTGGGAATACTCGCTGGTCAATCCTTTCGCAAGCAAATGATATCAAACCTGTTTGATGGTGGAGAGCAGGGAATTAGAATCATCTATGCCTTTAGCCTTGTTAAAAACAGATAACCCGTCTAAGTTGCGCCCACGGAAAATCATTTTTCAGGACAAGGGGGCTACTTGCGCATTTTGAGACGGGCGTCACACCTAAAAAGGGAAACTTTTACCTACTGAAGTCTCTCCCTGGAAATCCGCGTCCAAATGAGACAAGCTGTTATTGAGTTTCGAACTCATGGAGTGATTGGTGAAACCTACCTTCATATTGCGGATTTTCATGTAGTGAAGAAAACTTCGAGAGCTCGATGGAGGCCAATCGTTCTTCTCCCCGGACCCTAAGCGTAAATGCTGGAATACGTGTGATAGTTTCGAACTTCCCTGTCTCAGAAAAAACCTACATGAAATACAGCGCCATATTTATGAACATCGACCGGATCTAATGGCCTTCATATATACTTGCCCGTCATCAGAGGTGTCGGACTCAGAGGCCCAAATTCCAGGTTGTCAGCTCTTTCGCTCCGATCTGTCCAGTCGGATACCTGAAAACAGGGTAGCCCTATATACCGAAGCCTACCGCAACGTTACCCTTCTTACGACGGACTGCAACAACGATGATATGCCAAAATACTCTGGTGTCGAATTCACGATGGTTTTCGGTCGCTGACGGTCCTAGTACCCTGCAGCCCCCTCAGCATCTGGCCCCTACCTCATGCCATCAGTGATAAATAACGCTTTGGGCACCAACTGTCTGCTTACTGGATTTTAATTCCCCAGCGTCAACTGGGACCTTCTATAGAGTGATCTCCTCACGGAGTCCTTTGCAGCTCGTCTTCTGGACAGTGTCCACGAATGTAACTTCACGCAGCACGTCCTAACACCAACACGGATGCTCCCAGGCCAACTGTCTCACATTCTAGACAGGGTGCTCACTCCGGTCTCGCCTGACATCTCAGTTCTAAAGATCCTTCGTCCGCTGGGCAAGAATGACCACTCTGTCATCTTCATCCATTGGCCACGATGTCATACGATGTCTGACCAGGGTTACTTCGTCGCAACCTCTGGCGATCCGACAAGTAAAGAGTTAAGCAGCTGTACGCACCATGTATTAGCATATTTCGCGGACTTTGAATCGCGACCAGGCATGGTAGCTACTACGATACAAGATGATGCTGCCCATCAAACAACCTGCTCTAACTAGCGAAGCCAGGCCTTACTCTAAAGGTCCCCTTGGATAGATAGAGAATGCAGAGCTTTCGTGGAAAAGGGACGGTGCTCGGAGTACAAGCCTGTACGGAACGTTTACTTCTTAAACAAGCGCATCAAGCGACTCCAGTAATCACATGGCTTGGCCACGGAATCGCTAACTTGTTCCAAGGTACTTCACATACTTAAAAAGAAACAGTGTCGGCAGTGGGATTCCCAAGCTATTCCCTGAGGAAGACACTGTATTTCACGGGTAGGAACAAAAAGCCGACATATTAGCCTCGCAGTACGCTTCAGCCTACTCATTGGGGCCCACTGCACAGAAACTGATCCTGCCTACTGTTTCTCTTCCACTCCAATCGAAATCAAAACTGAGGTGGCAATGAAGCTCCTCCACGAAATGTATATGAAGTCTTCTCCTGGCCTAGGTGAGCCGCTTCCTGTATTCCTTAAGACCATAGCCAAATACATAACTGATCGCCTCTGCGAAACCTTTGGCCACTCCCACGCAGTCAGCAGTTTACCCACCGACTGGAAAGGAGACACAGTGATGCCCAAGTACAAGAGCGGTGACTGCCAAGAGCCGGCGAACTATCGCCCAATCTGCCTGACATCCGTCATCTGCAAGACCATGAAACGAATCAACAAACGCGTGCTCCAGCTACACTGTGAGAATTAGGGCGTAATTTCTCTCCCAACATGGTTTCCGGAAAGCACGTTCCTTCGGCTGTAACTAGCTAGTCGCAACAGCAAGTCGGACCAATGCCACGGCTGTCCAAACAAGTATAGACGTGGTCATTATCGATCGCAGCAAAGCCTTTTACGAAGTTCCTCCCCAAAGGCTGCTGCTCAAACTTCAGGAGATCGGAGTGCCAGGCACAGTTCTCACCTGGATCGCAGACTTTCTAACTGTAACCTAGCCGTAAAGGTTGGTCGAAACACATCCCCTTTGCCAAAACAACTTAGGGTTCCACAGGGATCAATACTTGGACCAGAACTTTTCAAACTGTACATACATGACCTCCTGGTCGCGCACTAAACCGACATCTTGATTTACGCAGATGCTCTTAAGAGCTGGTCAACAGTACCCAGCCTAGACGATAACGATAAATTAGAAGAGGTTCTACATAGACTGCACGAATAGTCTGCCTAGTGGCGCTTACAAGTAAATCGCGATAAATATGCGGTTCTTCCAATCGGTACCACCGACCCATACGACATAGGCCACATTGGCGACTTTCTTCTCAAGAAATGGATCTCGGGTTCCTCCATGCTCTGAACGTCGGACGTCCCAGGACACACTGAAGAAGGTCGCAGCTGCAAAGGGACTTCTAGGTGCTTCGAGGTCTTTCTCCCGAATGACTCCCATGATCTTCCGGCATCTATACACCGCAAGGGTAATTTAAATACTAGACGATAAGCAGCCGGCCCTTTTTCTTTTCTAAGTTTGAGTACTGTTTGATAGAGAACGATTAGAGGTGCGCTTTGGAAGCTGTCTTCAAGCTCCGCGTTATTATTTATCCTCTCCGACTTAACTAGCTGAACCTGTTTCCTATGGACTTCCGCCGTCGCTCCGGCGATCTCATCTACGTTAGACACATCCTTCTTGGTGAACTCGGAAACGAGCTACTGCAACTCTTCCGCCCCAGGCCGACTCCTCAACCGGTGGTCACACATGGAAACTTTTCAAATCCTGAAGGCTTCATGCTCGCTCAGCCCTCACACTGTCCAGCCAGGTGGTAAATGATTGGAACAGTTTACCAAAGGACACTTTTGACGCACCTTCAGAAGAAAGTTTTAAGAGGCGTTTAGCCAAACGTTTGATGAAGTTGCTGGGATCCCGCTTCTCCCGCGGCAACTGTGACGAGTCATCGATGAACGTCGTCACATCATGACACGCATCGATCCCACAAACAGTGGGAAGCGAAGGATCTGACATACGTACTTTATTCTCCTCTCTACAACCAACTGCGCCAACCCAATTTGATGTCGGATCCTAAACAAGTTTTACGTTGCGATGGATGAATAATGGCAAAATCGAATATTTGGACTGAATGCATGGGTGCTATAGTAAAAGGTATGGGCGTACATGGCTGCAAATCACTTGTATATGCTGCGCTTTCACACCCGGCATTTAAAGATTACGGCCGAACACAGAAACTTACCCTTTACCTACCAAAACCTAAAATTCATTCATTATAAAGAACGTAAGATATCGGAAACTCGAAGAAAAATTATGCCATTAAGCTGTTGCCCAAACTTTATGTCAGTTAAGGATGTTTTCACAATAATGGGTTTATAAAATGCCATTTTTATGTAGGTTTATAATACAGACTGATGAGTATATTGGTATATGTAGTGTAGGAATATTAAATGCTAGT
Source organism: Dicrocoelium dendriticum (assembly GCA_944474145.2). NCBI lineage: Eukaryota > Metazoa > Platyhelminthes > Trematoda > Plagiorchiida > Dicrocoeliidae > Dicrocoelium > Dicrocoelium dendriticum. The sequence continues at coordinate 44,508,268 of OX104064.1, read as the reverse complement.
CCGATACCGTGCGCGGAATTAAGCGCGAATTTCAGAGGGCAACTGAAGTCGTACCCAGAGGACTGTATTTGCTGGGCTACAAGGCACCGCGGATGGATAAACCGAGACAAGGGCAAACATGTGAGCGCGGGAACTTACAACACGGTTAAGTGTCGAACCGGAGGTAGGTCAACATGGACGCAACGTAAGCGCGATTAAAACTAGAGAGCCTAGCGTAAAATTTGGCACAGGTGAAATTATACACAAAAGTTGGTAGTTATCTTTTGGAGCGCTACAGTAGTATATTCCGATGCTGACACACGAAAATATACACTCTGCTTATGCTCTCACTTTATGCTTTTAAGGAGATAGGAAGGGTGAAGCAAACGTTGAAGTGCCAGATCTGAGTTATTTTATCGGCATAAAATACGGGACGCTGGTTAGACGAAAGTTTTGATCGTCCGTGGTACTTAACCAGAATTAATAGAATGCAGCACCTAGAGGGCTTTAAAAGAGGATTAGATAGACGTTGGTGTTAAATTCTTTTTAGTTAGTATAGTTCTGTGTTATCATGTGCCTGTAACCTCCTACTGCCTGACAGTAGCGGGTTGCTTTTGCTTCAGACTTGTACAGCAGCCGCGGAAGTAAGTCAGTGGTCGAGGTCCCGACGGTTCTTTTCGCTTACCGGTGCAAGCAACAAGCTACGCGTTATACAGCGGCCTGCAACATCCTTGGAACCTGATCTGATAGTCGTGCGCTATATGTAGAGTGAGAGACTAAACGACCAACAGTGAGCGTACAGAAGGATACACGCAAATAAGCTATGGAAAAGGTTTATTGGGAAGTACTAGCTAAGGCTAAAATTGGCGCACCAGAGGACAGGTAGCTAAGGAAGAGTTAATTAAACGTCCAGTGCACGGACACCGCCTTGTTCGCTGTCGAGTCGCGCACGCCCAAAGCAGACATCGTGTTTTTTAAACCAACGGGGACAAAGTTCCGACAAGCAAACCGCTTAATTCCCTAATACACAAAGACTATGTTCAAAATATTTAAAATAAGGTACACGGTCATACGGGGAACCTCCGGCTGACAACACAGCCGCCCAGCACGTGCTCCACTAGCGCCCGTTGGGTCTTTGTGGAGTGCATGATGGGTGACTGATAGTGCGCCCGAATGGCAAAAGGTGTGTACTTTTGTGAGTAGTGTAATGCTTGTAGAAAGTAGTAGTCACGAGTAAACTGCACGTAGTAATCTGTTTCGACGTGGAATCGAATCACTGCCCCACGCTTTACCGGTCTGCTGCTCTACCAATGAGCTACCAAAAGCTGTTGGTCAGATGCACTATTTAATATATGACTTCTGACTGGTTTGAGAAGTATTGCCAGTGCGCGCACAGTATCTGTCCCGAGGTTGCAGATTGGCACATCAGGCCCCGGCCAAGAAAAATGTGTGGATCTTCCTAAGAAGGCCTGGTTTCCCCAGGTTCGCTCTCTGTAGTAATAATCTAGCAACTTTACCTCCCCTGTCACCAAGATTGATTGCACCTTATTACAATTCCACACACCTGGGGGCCCTACCAGCACGAAAATCCGCAAACAGACCGCTGAGATTCCAAAATAAATCCGGACGAAATGTTTCGGACTGTCGTAGCAATGTTCAGCAGCATTTGTTTACACTTTTGTGTATTCCTTTAACGCATGGCATTCGATTATCTATGACCGTGGTCTCAGCAGAGCCCGTTGACACAAGTTGTGCACTCAACCCCGTCAACTTCTTTAAGAAGAGCGTGAAAGGGGTTTACCTTCCTAATGCTGCTCATTGGAACACTGCGAAAGGAGGAAAATGGCGTAACCACAAGGACACGCCCCACAACTACATAATCTAGTGCTACCGGTTAATCTATGCCCGCTCCTGCCAAGTTGCAACCCCTGGCCACCCAGACTACGAGACCAACAACCTACAACTAGGCTATAAATAAATAAATAAATAAATAGTATATTCTGGGTAAAACGTGACACACCTGTAAAGGCGTGATCAAATATGCATACAAGCATAGCTTCTTTGGAATGTTAAAACATTTCGTTTTAATGAGGTATAAAAGAAAAGATGTAGTCCATATGAGTGAGCATACCATCAGGTAATAGTCAGACCAAGGGACATTATGGCGCTGTGGAGCGCAAAAATCCGTCAAAACACAAGTTGGGGGTAATTTCGCCAGGTAGTGATCCGTGAGCACAGGAGCCTAAACAAGGTTTTGTTGCTACCAATAGCCATTACGAGATAGGGATGATCTGTGCTCCAACAAAGCATTCTTCATAGTAGAATTAGTTGCACAGGTTTGATGTAGAAGGCTGAGGACTGCGTCAGTGAGAAATGCTTAGCTGTGACTTTATTTTGTGGCGAGTCACATCCGCCACGTTGCAGTGTTGTTCAGCGGACATTTGTGGATTTTATAGGGAGAACGCTTGCCAGGCGAAAACCCACCACGTCCTGGAACACTGCCGTAGCTTTCGTTGAACAGTAGTGCAAGTCGGTTATGCATCGTATAGACCGAGTTTGCACTCTATTATTCGCAGTCGGTTGACAGCCAAAATTCTTCGTTGGTTGGCCGAATGGCTTAGTACTGATACGGCAGCAGTCGTTGAAGCCGGTCAATGATGCAAGATTCGAAGAGTCGAATGATAATGATGCAGATGAGTAAACAAATTGTTAATTGAGGCCGGCTCTTCTTTTATATTCTTGTTCGGCTCGCAAACCGTGTCCAGCTATCCACGCTGGACTTGTTATGGGGTCGGTGAGTGAAGTTGTTTCTTGTGGCTGAATATGTCCTTAATAGGTAAAAACGCCATTCTCCGCAAATTGGATTTGGGATTCCTGCTAATATAAGTAAGTGTAACTGTTTCCATAGCCAAGTGAAAATTCCATGGAAGGCCATTGGAATAGCGACGTAGACGTGCGCAACACTGTCCGTGAAATGACATCAGAATAGCTCCAGGTGACTGACGAATAGGAATGTTTGAGGCAGTGAAGTTAATCACGCCAGAGTGGTTTGTCTTCGGTTGTGAAACGAAGGATCCATGTACATATATTATTCCAGGTGAGTAAATTGTTCTCTAAGTACAAGGCGAGCTAAACCCATTGGTTTAGACCCCCTTGAAGTTAGCGCCTCCGGAATGGCGGAATGAGCTCCATTTGGACCAGTGTGTGGGTTTTCTCATTTCCCGGTGAAAGAACCAAGCGTTTGAAGATGGGTCGATCAGTCCCAGTGGATGAACGTTCTTGTTTTGGCGGAAGTAACTGTGGGAATCTCGGGAAATACGGGCAACGGACAAGAGGCAGCCAAACAGAGACAGCAATGAATCAAGAAGCACTAACACAGACTGGTGGCGCTCACCGTTGCCCATGATACATTAAAACTTATGTAATTTTGTTTAGTATACATACTTTGCATGCGCGTTCTATACAATGCATCGCTGGTGTGACTTAGACTACAGCTACTACGTGGGAAGAAGGTTCTGCACGCGCAGGGTCAAAAGACCGATATAACAAAGTGTTTTAACAAAAGTTAAGTGAAGGATGCGATGGTTGGAGAGAAACAGGTAAACCGATGATGATGGCAGAAGCCAGAATGCGAGAGGCTTCTTAGGTGAAACTGAGGACAACGAGGTTGAGACCGAATGCGGGAGCAAGATAGGTAGAGCAACATTCCAAAAGGAAAAGGAATTTCAAGGAATCGGCTAGGAGCGAATGAATGCTGACGGCAGTACGAGGAGTAGTTCGTAAGAGTAATTACGCTAAAGCTTTCATGATTCTACAGTCCAAAAGCCGTCAGAATCTAAGAAAACGGTCACAGGGGGCCAAAACTGCCGTGCATTGGGAGTCGTTATGACACGTACGGTCTCAATAGTAGACCAGTGCGAGCATACTGTAAAGAGCATAGGAATAGAAAGAGTGGTAAGTTAGGCATACTAATGGAACTACGTGGATGGACTCTCGCTGCTCCTTTTATTACCAGCACGACAGACCGCGGGCATTGGTCATATCCTTTTGTCCGATATCCACGCAATCCCTCTAGTACATGATGAAATTAAACTCGGGAACTACGACCAGTCATGACTTGGCAGCGCTTCTGTTGAAACCAGGACTGACGTTCTATGTATTGCATCGGAAACTTTCGTTAAACGAGCATTATTTGCTCAAATTGCCTATGAAGAACCGGCTGGTGGCGCGACATTTCAGATGCTGGGTGTGCAATTCTGTACGCTAATTATACTTTTATGGGCGATAACTATATGTGTCGCATAACCAAAATGTGCAGCGTAAATTATCAGCAGTTGTGCGTACTGTGGGCGTGGATTTCGAATTCACGAAGTGAACATTACTACTAACTTAATGGGTCTTTTGCTTATTCTAAAAAGTTATTCTAAGGATTATAAATGTTTTAATTTCCAATGGACAGTCGATGTGGCTATAAGCGGATTTCACATACCATATTTTACGCACGCCCGTTGAGTGTCCTGTATCGGTCGCTTTAGCGACCGATGGTGCTGACAGGGCAGCTCCTACCTAGTAGGGAAACCGTAGGTGACCCTTCGGTCTATTTGAGGCTTGTCTGTCGCGGGCCATTATTCCGCAAGACCGAGTAGTGAAAGCGGCTGCAGTAGCTGGGGGAGAATCAGACGGTCGGACCCTAGCGATCTCCAACCCGTGTATTCCCTAAAGGTGCCAAAACTACAAAATTGGGGTGTTCATAAGCATCAACTGTTCGCAACTTCGTGCAAGTTAACAGTTCGCTTCACGCTCGTCATTTTTTCCGGATCCTACTTGGAAGCTAAATGAAAGCATGTGCAGTGCCAGTGGTGGAGAGACCAAAAACAACATGAACACTTGCCGGATGAGATGGGCGTCAAACAAAAAGCAACCCATTTTGTGCTTTCAAAGCGTTTTCTTCTTTTCTGGTTTTCAACCCGTTTTGCTTTCTTTTTGGGTTTTCAGAAAATTTGGTCGGTAAGTTTTGGCGTTTTCAAAAACTTTTGCGGACTTCTTGGGTGTTTCTGCGGTGCTGACCAGAAGGGCAAAGGAGCCGGTGAAAAAAGTGGAGGAAATACTTATCCCTTAATCTCGCTGGCCAGTGCGCGCGCCTACTCGATCTAGTCAACGTTGGCCGGATCGGAGGACGGCATCGAAGTAGAAGTTCTATCGGATCACAAAGCTGAAGAAATTGCTGAAGCCGTAGAGGCTGGATAGAGGAGAAGCGGCGGGGCTGAAGTAGAAGGTTTGCCTGGAAAGCGGTTACGGATAGAAAGCTTACAGTCAGCGATCAAGCAGAGAGCAATGGCGCAAAAAGTGGATTGACTTACAACTAGCAATGGAAGTCGAGTTGAGTTCAGGAGGCGGATCTATACGGGAGCAGCGGTAAGTTAGATCATGAGCTTGAACCATTTGGGTTACGGTAATTAATAGTAATTAGAATTTCCGATGTTGTGTTAGTAGTTGCTCACGATCTATTTATTTTACCATGCTTTCATACAATAGCTTCTATCAGTCCGCCTGGGCACGGGCGTCCTCATTTCATTGCGGGTCGAACTGGTTAGGGGCGGTACAGGTAATTTAGGAAGGTTATCCGCCCGGTCAGCGGAACCCAACAACAGGTTTCTGGCGACCGTTAGCTGCGCGGTAGCAGCAGACTAGCCCTGCATTCAGCGGCAACCACAACATATTTTTGTCGACGAAAGGCGTTGAACAATCATGGTCATTTCATTCGAGCGGTTGCGATTCCTCCTACAGGCAAAGCAGCTTCAGTTTGAAAATTCACCGCTGTAGATAGTTGAGTTGTTGTCACACAAAAACAACATCCGGGTAGGGCTGAAGTCGAAATCAAGGCTGACAGCACAGAAAATTACACCTAAATGCTACAGGCTGCTTAGTTTGAACAACGACGCAAAAATTGTTGAAGTTTTAGATCTTAGAAATGAACCTTAGTTCTGTCACGCAGCCATTAATGACCGAAATATGGATCCAGATGTGCCGGACAAGAAGCCTCGGACTATATCTGAGAACGGCGGTGGGGCATTCAGAGAGAGATTGCGCCCAAAAATTCATTCTTGTCAAAAGGCGCACTAAGTCAGATGCGTGTGTGCTTCAAGTTTACAAGCGATTACTAAATTCAAAGAAATTGGTATCGCGACGCAGCGAGAGAGGCGACTTTTACAGTATTTCGTACAGACTTTTCAGGGAAGCGAAAATGCCCCCAGTAAAACACAAGCATGTTGCGATATCGTTGCGGCCAGAACCGTTGCATGCTACCAAGACCCTTTCTCGATCAACTGTGGCAACACTTGGCACATCCTCAGTTGAACCCATACTTCTAACGGTTCAACAGGTTTGGGGAACCTCTGCAGCTGAAAGTAAAAATCGTATGTGAACGCAGACTCAAGGAGTTGAAGTTCTATGGAAATATCTACCCAGCATTCTGTACCAATGTTAAGCAGCCCGGAACCAATTGGATTACGGAGTTAGATTTACTCAATTCGTCAATAAGTCACATGAGTACTGTAACGATGGTTACTCTCTACCATATTGGCCATAAATGTAAGAAATTCTTATGTGCTTACCAGTTACCAGTATCGACGACTCGGGTGTCTTGGCCGAAGACCGAACTGACATGGTCACAGATCTAATTGGATCCGCATTGGAAGAGCTATGTGACCGCCAGGTAACCCGTTTTTAAGCGTGAGGTGTTACGGAGAACAGTGGCGCAAAAATGGAGCGATCTACAACTAGAGGTCGAACTCGAGTAAAGATCAACACACGAATCTATGCGGAATCAGCGGCAAGTTGTATCATGAACCTGAATAATTTGAGTCGTGTTAATTAACATTGAGGTCAGTGACGTTGGAACCAGGCGAGGCTTTCAGCATAGGTTGGGTTGATTCGTCACAAGACGAGAGAAGAGCTTCATCAAACTCATGTTATACATGGGAAACTTGAGACGGTCAGTTGTAAAGGCTTCTCGTTTACCCTGACGGCTGCTGATTAAGACGCGGTTCTTACGCTGCAGGACCTTGAAAGAGCCTCCATAAGGTCGTTCCAATAGTCTAAGAAGACCATCGACGTGGAGGAAAACGGACGGACAGTATTGTAGGTTTTGTGACCGAAAAACGTACGTTGTTGTGCTCTGACTTCTGGAAGCTCGTAGAGACGCATGATCCTGCCTGGCCGACGAGCATAATTGTCGTCGTAATGTGTAATCTTGAATTACCGGAGAAATGTTCAGGTAAACATAATGGTTGTCCATATACTTACTGCATGCCTGCAGCCGATCTCAGTCCTAGGAA